>OY560197.1:12303298-13542320 GCA_961405105.1 Perizoma affinitatum
ATCATGGAATTTTGCGACCTGATTCTGTCACCACTCCGCTTCGCACAGTTTTTGATGCTAGTGCAGCGGATGGTGAAGGTAGGTCCTTGAATGACGTTTTGTTGTCTGGTATTAAACTGCAGAAAAATATTTTCGATATTTTGATACGGTTCCGTTGGCATGCTGTCGTCTTCACTGGGGATATTAAGAAGATGTACCGTCAATTTCTAGTGGAGCCCGTGGATTCTGATTATCAGCGCATCCTATGGCGGGCATCTTCTAACCTCCCTGTGCGTGATTTTCGGCTGTTGACTGTAACTTACGGTGTTTCGTGTGCCCCTTATCAGGCACTCTGGTGCATAGCTCGTTTGGCATCCGAATTTGTTGACCGTGCTCCACTTGGCGCAGCTATACTGCAGCGGGATACGTACGTGGATGACGTTGTGTCAGGAGCGGACTCCGTCGAAGCTGCTGTCCGGATTCGTCAGGACCTCCTTGAGATACTGAAGTCGGCTGGTCTGCACCTTCGTAAGTGGACTTCCAATCGTGAGGAGTTCTTCAACGGTGTTCCGTCATCTGATCTGTACGTGGAACAGTTCCACAACTTTGAAGAGATTCAGGATGTGTCCTTGAAAATTCTCGGGATGTTGTGGTTGCCTACTACAGATCAGTTCACATTCAGAACCACTGCTGTCGGTACCAGGTGTACAAAACGGTCTATTCTGTCGGACATAGCCCGGATATTCGATCCGTTAGGACTGCTATCGCCTGTCGTATTTTTCGCCAAATATATCATGCAACTTTTATGGTTGTCTGGTGTAGATTGGGACGACGAGGCTCCTGAAAATATTTCTAACGAGTGGCTTAAGTTCAAAACTCAATTGTCGTCGCTAAGCACAATATCCCTGCATCGTCGAATGACTCCCTCTTTCACCGACCTCCAGTTTCACGGCTTTTGCGATGCGTCTGAGCGTGGTTACTGTGCCGTCATATATTGCCGTGCGGTCAGTGAAGATCATTCGATCGATGTGCGGCTTATCTGCGCGAAATCTAAAGTTGCTCCACTCCGTAAACGTTCAATTCCGCGATTGGAGCTGATGGCAGCGGTATTGTTGTCTGAGCTGATGTCTTCTGTCGCGTTTTCGTTGAAGGGTATTCATCACGTAGACAATATTTTCGCATGGTCTGATTCCAGTGTCGCTTTGACTTGGATAAAATCTTGTCCGTCGCGTTGGAAGACCTTTGTCGCTAATCGAGTGACGGAGGTTCAAGACAACATACCCCCTGATTGTTGGCGTCATGTCTCCACAATGGACAATCCAGCTGATCACGGCTCGCGTGGGTTGTTGCCCGCTGATTTAGTCCCGTGTCAAGCATGGTGGTCGGGTCCAGCATGGCTGTCAAAACCTCAAGAGGATTGGCCTCAATCATCGGTGCTGAATGACGGATCGGCATTGGAGGAGCAAAAGATTTTAAGCCTGTTTACGGCCAATAACATAAATTTTGTCGACGGTATCTTAAACAGATTCTCTTCGTTTTCGAAAATTGTCAACATTGTCGCTTACTGCTTTCGCTATATACATAACCTGAGAAATCCCACAGCTACGTCGGTCGGACCATTGTCAAGTGCGGACACAAAAAGTGTTGTACACTTCCTTGTGAAGCATGTCCAGGAAAGTGTTTTTGCACCTGAAATTCGTGCACTTAATAAGAATAACCCTAACTTGCTTCCCAAGGCATTTCGAAAATTGTGTCCATTCATAGATGCACTTGGTTTATTGAGGGTGGGCGGTCGTCTTTCTCATAGTCAACTTGGATATGATCAAAAGCATCCTTTGCTGCTGCCTCGAGACCATCGACTGACTTCCTTAATAATTGAGGAGTATCATCGTAAATTTCTGCATCCGGGACCTCAGACGCTGCAAAACTTGTTAGCTCAAGAGTTTTGGATTCTCTCATCAAAACGGGCCATTCGATCTGTGATTTCGACATGTATTAAATGTTTTCGGGTGAATCCACGATTGTCTGCGCCCCCTTTGATGGGAGAGTTGCCGGTCTATCGTATAAGTCAACTTAAGCCTTTCTCGTCAGCATCAGTTGACTACGCCGGCCCGTTCGATATCTGCCTCGGACGTGGTCGTGGCATTCGCACGTATAAAGGATACGTTTGTGTATTCGTGTGTACAGCTACAAAGGCAGTGCATTTGGAGCTCGCTTCGGACCTCACATCAGAGGCCTATTTGGCCTGCCTTCGACGCTTTATGGCACGGAGAGGTCGGTGCTCTCGATTGGTGTCCGACCAAGGGACTAACTTTGTCGGTGCTGGCAATCTGTTAAAGGACTTAATGTCGAAGGCAACGCAAGTTGAGAAGGTTGAATTCGTCTTCAATCCCCCAGGCAGTCCGCATTTCTCGGGCTTAGCTGAGGCTGGAGTTAAGTCCATGAAGACTCACCTGTCTCGTGTCGTTGGCTTGCAGCGTTTGACATATGAGGAGTTTAACACCTTGCTAACACAAATCGAAGCCTTGCTTAATTCTAGGCCATTATCCCCTCTTAGCTCGGACCCCAACGATCTCTCAGTATTAACACCGGGACACTTCCTCACATTGGAACCATTGACTATCTTGCCAGAAGAATCAATGATTGATACCAAAGTCAATGTGCTTCATCGATGGAAGCTTATTCAAAAGATGCATCAGGACTTCTGGCGCAAGTGGCATTTGGAATATACCCACACTCTCCAACAAAGGCACAAGTGGTCTGTCATCCAACCTAACATTGCCATTGGAACCCTCGTTCTGATCGTGAATGAGCAATGCAGTCCAATGAAATGGAGACTTGGCCGTGTGACTCAGCTGCATTTGGGTGCTGACAATATTTGTCGAGTTGTTACTCTCCAAACTGCATCGGGAAATTGTAAACGACCCGTAGTTAAGCTCTGCGTCCTTCCAATCTCCACACCAACCCAGCAATATGAACCTGATTGCCAGGTCTCTACTGCATCTTCTTAATCGTATCATCAAATGGCTTTATATTGATTAATGTTAGTTCTATTAATTTTCTTATATTATTATTTTATTTTTCGGAAAAATACTGCGCATTTTGGTGGTCGGCTAAATGTACAGTTTTGACATAATTTTGTTGAATTCAATGTGTCAACGTCAGTTTTTTAATTCGTTTTTTTTTTTTAATTTTACCACTTTTATCGTTGGTCACTTGTCGTGTCGAGACCGTAAAGTGAACACCCTTTTTTTCTATTTGTTTAATTCCTCACACTTCTTATCGTTTTCTCGAGATCTATTATTGGTGCTGAAACAAGAATTTCACCAGCCTTCAGTTACTCTTAGCTTAGTGTGGAAAGTGTGGCTGGGTAAATTGAAGCGGATTTTGGTGAGTCGATAATCCGTTATCTAGCTGAAAGGAGCTCAGTGCACGTGCCAACTGCTGGAGTACACGCAAAGGTCCCTTTGCGCAACAGGTCAGTGAAATTCTACTGTTTTAGCCCATTTCACATACTTCACATAATTCACATACTTCATACCCACTTCATCATTCTATTTCGTTTTCGATTTTTAAAATACAGTCCACTCAATATCGTACAGATTAGATTTTACTGATACAGTATTCAACATAGAGTAAGGGACAAAAATATTATAATCTTATGAACATAACAAACTTATTTTAAATTTTTGGTACACATATTAAATTCAAATTAACAGTCTTCAGTCCATGAAACCCGAATCCATGATTCTAAGTTTTCGATAACATTAGATTGCTGCTCAGTGTTGTGAATCTGCTCACTTTCATCCGATTTTGGAATGTCTACGTCGTTCTCATCGAGCCATTCAACATCATGGTGCTCTAAATTTGAATAATGCACATCAGTTCATTAGCACGACGAGCAGCGACTCTTACAGGTCTAATTTTCTTATCAGTGTGCGTGTTTATTTTTTTATGGATCTTCTCGATGTGACGATTTAGTGACTTGACGGAAGCATGATAAAGACCACCCGTTTTGCATGTTCGACTTGATAGCCTCAATTTTACCGTCGGACAAAAATAATCGTAGAACATTTGGAGGAAATCTTTGAGTGAAGCACTTAATGCGTTTCGTTTTCAAGCATAGATAATGTGAGGGTTGCCATTCGTGTAAAAAAGTAAATAACAACCGATGACGTAATCATCATCTAGACTCCCCTACCCCCCATGTCATCCAAAATAAGCAAAACAAAGACCCCTCCGCCCCCCAATAGTGCTTACGTAATACTTGAACGGCCCCTGAGGGTGTGTGTGTGTATATATATGTTTCATTGCTTTGTCTCTAAAGGATAAATCCCAATTAAATCTGGTCTGGTTTCATGTAAATCATCCTTTTAAGGCAGGTTTTGCGGTTTTATCGCACCACGTCACTAGGAGGCGCTGTAATTAATGATGGTAAGTTAAAAAAAATAGGAATAAAAACAAATTAGATAAATTACTTTATTGCTTTTTTTGTAACTTGAATATTATCATGAAACTTAGAAATAAAAATAAACATACCTATTATTTGCGTAAGTTCTGAGATTGTTGCTTATCGAGTTAGTTTGCGTAATTTATGTTACCAATGCTTGTTTTTTTTTAATGCTAACTTGTAATTACGATTATATTTAAAACTTTCTATGTGAGAAATACAGTTTCTACTACACTTGGGTGCAAAAAAATCGCACATGTATAAATTTTCATCAAATTTTCAAAAAACAAAAAAAACGTGTTTGTTTTTATTTTTTTTGGTATCTAATGTTAAAGTTTATTTCAAAACCTATCCAGCGGTACCTTTTTTGTCCTTATACCGCGTCTACTTAGTGAGTTTTGGGTAAATGTCTGAAGTACCTGTTTTTGTGTATTTATACCATAAAAGTTAGGGGTTGAAATTAAATTAAAAACATGAAAATCAGCATAAAAACTTTTTTATTAATAAGGTGTGTTCCCTCCCCTAGCCCGAATGACTGCTTCCATGCGTTTTTTCATTGACTGAACTAAATTTTTTATAAAATCTTGCGGTATGGCATCCCATTCTTCTTCAATCGCATGTTGCAGCTCCTGGAGACTCGTTGGGGCAGTGTCTCTGGCCCGAACTAATTTTTTTAGCTCGTCCCATAAATGTTCAATCGGATTGAGGTCCGGGCTGCGAGCTGGCCACTCCATGACAGGCGCCGCAACCTCTTCAAGGTACTGGTACACAATACGAGCCGTATGCGGTCTTGCATTATCTTGCATGAAGGTGAAGTTTTCTCCTATGTATCCCGCAAATGGTACAACGTGGTCCTGGAGTACTTCCTCAATGTACCTTTGAGAAGTGAATCCCCTTGATCGGCGGCCAGGATTCGCTCCGGAGATGAAAACAAGATCAGTCTTTGCCTCCAGTGATATGCCTCCCCAGAACATGCATGATCCACCGCCGTAAGAGACTCGTTCTTCGATGCAGCATTGTTGAAATCGCTCGCCTGGCCTTCGGTAGACTCTTCCTCTTCCATCTTTGCCATGTAGGCACATCCTGCACTCGTCAGAGAACAGGACTGCGCTCCATTGGTCTTCAGTCCATTCCAAATGCTCTCGAGTGAATTGAAGGCGGGTTTGTCGGTGGGCTGGGGTCAGTTTCGGTCCATTTGCTGGTCTGTGCGCAGTCAGATTCCCTTCCCGTAGTCGTCTTCTAACTGTCCATCGGCTGACATCGACTTCCCGTGTTTCTTGGAGACGCTGTCCCAATTGAACTGCATTCAAACGCCGATTGCGCAATGCAGTCGTCACAATAAAGCGGTCGTCACGCCTTGTTGTGGCACGGGGTCGGCCAGATCCTTGGCGCCGTTTGAAGCCGCCAGTCTCTTGATACCTCTGCCATACTCGACGGACAGAGAACCGGCTTAGATTCAGTTGTCTTGCCACTTAAATTTGGTTTCTCCCTGCTTGAAGTAGGGCCACCACTTGAGCGGCTATTTCTGGTGTGGTACTCATTTTTTTATTTTGGGTTACGATGTTATCAATTGACGACTGTTCAAAGTACATTTTGATGTGCGAATGAGGTCAGTACCCTTAAAACGCACCATTTTATACCTGCGACAAGTAGTGCGAGCGTCTCTACCTGTAACGAGCGATTTCGGGGTATGCTATTGTATTGTTGTTATTGTATTGTTTATAGAGGTTGATGGTCACTCGATGTGTCACTCAAAAGCCTACGTATGCATTTTGATTTAATGGTAGTAACATTTTGCAGTACCGTTAAAATCACCCAAATAAAAATTCAGCGAAAGTCAAAATGTTGCATACGTGCGATTTTTTTGCACCCAAGTGTAGTTCAGGAGCCTACGGATTCATGTACAATTTGTTACATTTTATGATGTCAAATAAATATATATTTACTTTTTCAATTTTAAACAGCTTAACCGATTGTAGAAAACATGCTCACGACTACATTTCCAATGATGGACATCCTCAAGTCCATACTTAGTACGCAGATCCGCGACGATAGTAAGTCGGAAGCAGTCAGAGGAGGCAAGTCTTAACTCTACTTATGCATAGAAGCTAAAATTCCACGTCACAGAATACAAGCCCTTCGCCGCTTATTACCAACCGGTGGAATATGCCTTTCAATCTTTGGTTCTAACATGCTGGTTTCCATATGATGTTTCCTTCACCGTTTCGAACAACTTTGTTGTACACAAAAAAAGTCGAAAATATAATCGATGAACGACCGAATTCTAACCCTCGATCTTCAGATCGGAGATCTTAGCATACGGCCCACCTGTTGGTAAGCGGTTACTGTAACCTATGGGCGCTTGCAACACCAGAGGTATCAGTCGCGCGTGTCCGACGCTAAGGCATAACAGGTGTAAAGTCTCACATACCCTCCAAACGGAACACAGAAATGCGAGCATTACTGCTTGGCGGCAGGTGGAGGTATGGTGGTAGCACTTTCCCGGACGAGCTCTACAACTCTAAAAGCTCTACTATTAAGGTCCACCCAATAGGCCAACACGGCTCTAAATTTTCAAAGATTAAATGATTTATTTAATGAATTAGACTCACATCCTTTCATACTGCCACGCCACATCGCTGGAATCGTCATCATCTAACTGTAAATAATAGATTTCGTTATATTATAGAACATAAGTGAAAGATTTTATTGTTTCATACGCATCACCAAACTGAGCAGAGCTTGTATTATGGGAATTACATATTATATACATGCATATTATACATAGAAAACACCCAGACCCCGAGACAAATATTTGCGGATCAAACATTTGTTCTACGGCATAAATCTCAGGCGAGCCTTCGCGCACTGCGCCGCAGAGGTATGATTACTATAACTGTATATTAGAGCCAATATGTTTTTGGAAGAGCAAGGTCTTCCAACAAGTATTTTTATATAAGAAACATACTTAAAAGAAGACCTCAACCTTGTAACACAATTTTTATATTTTGGCTTTAAAAATCAAATCAATTTTATTTTCATTTCTATTATAAGAATAATGTTTGGCTTTTAAGAATTATCGAGAATTAATTACTAGCACGAATTAAAAAAAGGAGGATTTCAATTCAGAGGCTAGATAATTTTGTTTATTCATATTCATTCATACTTTGGTATCACAAGGAACACTTGCGTGATTAGTCACGCCAATTCAAAAAAGTATAAACAATGGTAAATTACGAAGTTACAAAGATAGTTAGAAAGGGGCTTTGTCAAATCATGGTCAGTTAAGTATGTTACAAAATAATTATATTACTTAATATTAATAAGCGGCTGTAAAGCCTAGGGAAAACAGGGGAGGGCACATAATATCTTCACTTACATAATCCTCTTCGTCTTGTTTCTTTAGCAGCATTTTGAAAAGCTCTTGTGTTGGCAATTGTCTTATTTTCATGCTGATTTTCTGGAGCAATCTACAAGAAAAACAAGGAGTTAAGGTTTTGACTTTGTTGCGTTTAAGAACAAGTGTGATGGTGTGCATGTGTGTATGTGTGTGTTTGTGTCAAACAAACAAATTATATTCTATTCTGTATAGTTCTGCGACCTATTTGACCACACAACACAAAATTAGGCACCGAGTTTGTCCGTTTCTCTTTTCGCTGTTTTTATGTAATCTGTTTTATGTATTTATTATTATTTACAACTTTTGTTTGGGAAACAAATTAATTAATTTTCTTTATTTAGTAATCAGTTGGTTGATAATTACTTTTCCAAGTGTGGCAAGCTGCTATACTGGTACGAATGGTTGGGCACCCCGACGAAGTTTCCTTCCACGAAGTTGTCAAAACAGCTGATGTGTTCACATATTATCCTGTGACCAAGAAAAACAAGTTTATTTAATAAGGTGAAACAGTCTGACATAAATTTACATGACGTCCTCAGTAGCGCGGCGGGCGAGCAGCCGGCTGAGACGCAAGGGGTGTGGATTCGGTTCCCGCTGCGGAATAAATTGATGCATGTTCTGCAGAGTCAAAACCTATAACAACTAAGTCCCATGACCTGATGCTGAGGCTTCACCTAGAATCTGCAGGATACCCAACTCCTCACCAACTAAAGCAGATTTAGTTGGTGATGGTATAGGTTTAAGGCCTCAATTAATATTTGAAAAAATAATAGACGCAATTTTTTTGGTTCCTTATATATTCTACCATCCATATGGTGTGCAAATGTCAATAGGAAGATTGATAATTAATTGAAATACAATAATAATTATAAAACATGTCAGGGGTTATAAATTTTGCGAAAATTAACTTGTTATGATAGTTTAGTCTCAGAGAAGTCTACCTGTGTATGGTTCGGTAGTCACTACGGTGGTCTACCTGCTTGGTTTGATGACCACAATGTGGTGCGACGGAAAGTCTGCCCCAAGCTTGATCGCCGCTGCCTCGAGGCTCCAATGGTTGTACTTTATCCTCGGATCATTTTGATCCATCAAATGTATGAAGTTCTGGAAACAACAATTTAAATACATATTTAGACAATTCTCAGGCATGCAGGGCATCACTATATTTGTTGCAATATGACTTCAACGACGTGTTTGCTATGCTACATTTTTATACTAGTTCAGACTAGTTTAGACTGCGGCTTCATCTAGGGATCTTCATCTAGAAGAAGTATGATAATAGGCGGGACCGACTTGGACCTGTCTTTTCATCTTTTCACCCTCGGCTGCAGCCGAGACACCTGCAGCTTCAGCATGAGGAACAAGACAATGGTTTTCTCTACGGAAGAGAGAAGATAAAAACAGCTTCCGTCAAATGAAACAGAGATTAACTATTTCAGAACTATATTCCGTAAGTCAATCGGAGGTCCTTGCTGAATATCAGCGCTGCAGTTCACTGCGGCATTATGCTGAGCACGGACTTTATCTACGCATGTAACTATGTAATAAGTGTGTATATAGTTCTGCTAAAAAATAATATTTTCTACTTTATCATTCATTTAGAAGAAAGAAAAAATAAAATCTATTTATTTTCCCCCTTGAACACACTAATAATAAACACACAAAAAACAGATACTTACATAAAACAAAGCAAACAAGACGAACAGACACATCTAATTTTGTGTTGCGAGGGGTCAATAGGTCCCCGTCTCAGCATTATGCTGCACCAAACCTAGTAGGTCAGGCGCAGGGCTGGTTTTCAGACGGGGCCTTCATGATGCCACAAACATCGGTGAACAACCGGATGCAAAATGATAACATTAAATTATAATATAATTGTCTTCTCTTCTGTAGAAAAAAAAAACCGGTGCTCATGCTACTTCTACTTACTTGAATGTCGCCGCCAAAGAAGACCAGAGTCTTTTGTATTATATCCGAGTCCGTGTCCCGGTGTAGAGGCAGCGCCGGCTTAAACAAGGCATCATTCAGGCGGCCGCTGTGCCCCTCTACTCCAAACAGACAAAGCGGTCGCACCTCCACTAGAAAAAAGTACACTATCGTCAGCGTATCATAATCTCCCTCATATTTATAGTTCTGTTTATTTAAAAGCCGCGTTAGCCTAGTGGCCTGTACCCCGTTCGTGGGTTCGAACCCGCTCGTGAACCAATGAATTTTTCCATTTATATGCGCTTAAAACGATATGCACAAAACGGTTAAGGAAAATATCGTGACGAAACGAGCATGACCAAACATTCAAAGGTTCGCCAGGCCATCGATTAGTGTTTCTATGACCGTGTTGGTATAGTGGGCGATACCCCGACTTCTCATCCGGAGGTCGTGGGTTCAAACCCGGTCGAGCACCAAAGGATTTTTCCACTCGAAAAATGTATGTGCTCCAAACGCGGGCATGTACCAAATGTAATGATTGGACGTGCCTCTGACTACCCCCTACGTGGTATCACTGGTCACAAGTACTCTCGCTCCACGGATGATGGGACATGGACATGTAGCAGGTAAGAACTACTACTAAAAGAAATACAATTTAAATAAAAGACAACAAAGACAAAGTAAGCGACAGCAAGTAAAAAAAAGAAAAAAAGCAAAACAAAATACAGGAGGTGGGACGGGTAAGGTTAGAGGTTTGGGAGTTGGGTGTTAAGTAGGGATGTGTTTGGTGTTGCTGCTTCTGCTTGTCTCAGAGATGAGGTAGGAGTAATCATGAGTGAGGATTTGCGTGTGTGGAGGAGGGTGTGTGTGTGAAGTGTATGTGTGTATGAGGTGTGTATGTGTATGTGATTATGTATGTAGTGAATGTTTGAGATTTAAAACTTCTGGGTAGGTTGCCAATAGAAAAGATAAACAGCTTATTTGTGGGGGGAAAGTATTTCTTCGGTTTCCTGGTAATCCAAGGTTTTAAGCCACTTTGTGATTTCGGACTTACATTTACTTTTAACTAGGGGATAGATATGCACATATAAACACTATTAACTGTATTGTAGATGTAGAGCTCCAGGAAACAGCTGAAATGGTTTGAGAATCTTGTGTTTTAATGCTCTGGCTTCAAAAACTTTTCCCTGTCTACGCCTGTTTCTCAATAGGTTTTGGTCATAAATTAGTTGTGAGTGTTGGGAAAGGATAATTTGCAGAAAAAAGTACTGCCTGACAGATAGAACGCCCCATTTTTGGTAGAGCTCAGTTGTTGGAAATTGCCACGGAAGTCCTGCACTTTCCAGGTTCAGCATATGTGTTTTTGCTGCACCACCCCATGAAGTAATGCAGTATCCGAAGATAGCATGGCACAGGGCCAGGTAGACCATTTTGATGGTAGAGATGGTATTGTATGCCACATGCTTTAGTTCCTTAAATATATAGACGAGCTTCCGTAGTCTAGTAACCAGCATTTTAATATGGAATGTAAAGGATAGTGTCTGGTCAATGACTATGCCCAAATATTTAGCGTGGTCAGTCCGTTTTATGTTTAGGCATAAGCAGGCAGAAAGCACTGTGGAGCATTTGTGTGCAGAAACAATTAAGGTCGGTAGGGGAAGACTATTTGACCTGAGTGCGAAGACGACATAGTTAGTTTTTGCAACATTGAGTGTAAGTACGTTTTCTCTTAGCCATGTGCAAACCTTTGTTACGCCAGTTTGAGCACTAGCAAAAGTTTCATCCCAGTTTTTGCCACTAAAGAAAAGAGCAGTGTCGTCCGCGAACGTGAGTATCTTTCCGTTTCGTATCCTTATGTCGCAGAGTCCATTAATATAAACTAGGAACAGAGACGGCCCCACGATACTGCCTTGAGGTACTCCGTAGCTAACTGGCAAATCTTCGCATGTGACTTCGATTTTGACACGTTGTTTCCTGTTTGTCAAATAGTTTCGGAACAGCCTTAGTGGAAGACCTCGTATACCTATAGCTTCAAGTTTGTTTAGAAGGTTAGGGATTGAGACCGTGTTGCCAAGTCTAGAAAATATGTCAAACATTTATTTTATTCATCGAGGGTAGATATGATGGAGTTGGTTAATACTTGGACGGCATCGTTGGTTGACTTTTTGGAACGGAAGCCAAATTGCGACGGTGACAAAATGTGATTTGATTCAAGATAGTTAGTTAGACGGTTGTTTATAAGTCTCTGCAAATTTTGGACAATGCAGGCAACAACGAAATTGGTCTTAAGTTCTCGACTCGGTCTTTTTCTCTTCCTTTATGTATAGGTTTGATAACCGCAATCTTGAATGCGTTCGGAAAGTCATTACTCGAGAACGCGAGATTGCATATGTGCGTAATAGGTTTTGAGTGTGAAGTGACTGTATCGCTTGATGGAGCTAGGAATCTGATCAAAACCCACCGCACATTTATTTTTAAGCCCCATTATGAGGTTATTAACTTCGCGTTCGTCTGTCGGGAGCAGTGAGTTAACCTGTGGAACGGAGGGAGCATTATTAGGTAACATATTTCGGTTATTATTTGGGCGAGTGCTATTCACAGCTTCAGATAACTTCCATGCAAACTGCTGAACGAGACTCAAGGCTACACATTCGTGGTCTGTAATAGATGATTCTATGACAAAACATGTCGTCTCTAGCTTTGTTTTCAGCACCATGTGGTCCAGGCAAGTAAAGCCGTGGGTCGGTAGTGTATGTGGCTACACAGTAGGCTGTGACTTGATAGTACGGTCAAGTAGTCCAAAGAAAGATTGTCTTTAGAACCCTCAGAGATGTCAATATTTATATAAAATTACGGAGTTTTGTCAAGAGTAGATCAAGGTTGTTTACAAAGGTGGATTTATCAGTTTCACCAGGTGGACAATAGAAAGCTTAAACGCAAGTTTCAACAAGTTAAACCAAAACGTTGGACCGCCCCGCGCCCCGATGACAATTTAATGGTTGCGGAAAATTGGTTGATGGAGGTACAAGATCATTAGGTACTCATGGCACTCTTTAGGGAAGGACTATATCCTGTTGCCGTTAATTATAGAAAAAACCGATGATATACTCACGCGAGAAGGAGCTCACCCCTTTTTTTATGTTATCAAATATTTATAACAACTTAACTAATATATATTTTATGTTATATGTTTTAATATTCAAGATAATTTTTATTTAATTTTCTCATAGATGAAATGTGAAGTGCGCCACCACTCAGCCGCAAAATATTATTCATCCCATCTATTCGAACAACGACGCTTTGTTCCTTAAGTCATTAAAATTATATCGGACTAGATATAACTATACGTTTCACGGCTAAACCGCTGAGCCATATATGATGAAAATTGATATGAACATAGTTTGAAGCCTGGAGACGGTCATACGCTACTTTTATCAACATACCACGTGGGCAAAGCCGCGAGCATAGCTAGTTGTATGAATAAGGTTACTGGCCAGTGAGAGGGGCGGGGCGGCGGCGCACTTCGCGCTGAACGCGTCGTTCGGTCGGCATCTTACTCTATTTACGGCAATATTAATATATATAATATGTTCGTCTAGTACTGAAAACATAACACTTACACCAACAGTGTTAAAATAGGCGATCAGGATTCTACTTATGAAACCCTCGCTCTGCTCTGGTTTGAAAATAGCGCTCTCGCCGTAAAAATATTATTTACTAGCTGTACCCGCGACTTCATTCGCGATTGACATCCCTGATCATCCATTATTCGCATTTGACCACAGTTTGCCTCATATTAAGCAACGCTGTCGACTGCGGTGAAGCACTCTTATCAACAAAGGAGCTTTTTACTTTGGATTTGAAAACTCCCAGGTTGTATTTCTCAGAAGACAGTAACCCAGGATTCATATAAAGAATTATTAAAATCTGTTTACAATTATCGAAGATATCGCGTATCAAACACACACGATAAAACATACAGTCGAATTGAAAACCTCCACTTTTTTTGAAGTCGGTTAAAAACTACAAAAGTTATGGAATTGAAATTTTGAAATTTTTCCTATACATTCTAGGTTTCACTAGAACCTAGAATGTACCTAATACTGAGGATTGTAATGTCTGTATTTTCTGAACTCAAAACCGGTGACCTTGAAATATTTACGGGACAATCTTTAAAGTACCTCCTTTCTAACAAAAAAATTAATGAAATCGGACTATACGTTAATGAATTACAACTAAGTACACATTTTGACTTTCATCAAAATTCTTTCCCCTCTCCCAAGGGAACCGTGCTGAATTTCGGGATAAAAAGTATCATATGTCCATCTCGTAGTATAAACTCAAATCTCAAGCTTAAGATGAGCCATAACTAAGTATGTATCTGAGGATGTCCACCATTGGGAAGACAGTCGTGAGCGTGTTTGTTTTTTGTTTGGACTACGCATTAATGACAATCTCTAAAGTAACTCCTTGACTCCTTTCTAACAGAAAAAGAATTAATGAAATCGGACAACGCGTTAATGAATTACAACTCAGTACACATTTTGACTTTCATCCCCTTTCCCAAGGGAACCGTGTTGAATTTCGGGATAAAAAGTGTCCTATATCCTGCTCCGTAGTATAAACTCAAATCTCAAGCTTAAAATAAGCCGTACCTTCAAAGGTTCCTGTACATTCCGGGTTTCAAGTTATTTGGACCTAATACTGAGGGTTGTGATGACTGTATTTTCTGAACTACAAAACCGATGACCTTGAAATATTCCATTATTAAATAAACATCCAACAGTCACAAAAATCCTCCAAAGGAGCTATGCTAAGTTCTGCAACATTTTTCTGTCGGGAACTTATCAATGGTCACTGTTTCAAAATTATTTTAGAACAAAAAAGTTTTATTATTAAAAGTGTGTTTAATATTATTTACTACTAGCTTCTGCCCACGGCTACGCCCGTGTGGTACCCGGATAAAAAGTAAGCGTAATATAGCTTATATTTCAGAATGTGTTATTCTGATATTTATGCTATATTACTGTAAAGTTTCATCAAAATCCGTTCAGTAGTTTTTAAGTGAAAGATATCCATCCTCACAAACTTTCGCGTTTATAATAGTAGTAGGATTTTAAGTATAGAAAATAAGTTTGGTGCATGCACTGAATAATTTTACCACACTAGTTCCTTCATAGTGATAAACTAATATTGCGAACATAGGTACATGTTTCGAGAGGAAAACTCTATTGATGTACCACTGGATTGGAACCCACAATCTTCAGAGCGAAAGTTGAGATCACTCAGCACCGTACATAACATTACCACTAGTAATATCACTAATATTAAGTACCTACATTTGGACAATGAGTTATTGTAGTATTTCCATTAAAAAACTTTATATTATTAGGACTAGTAAAAACCAGAATAACTAATAAAAAAAGTGTATTTATTACTAATAATCTTACAGCAGTGTTAAGTGTTTCCAAGAATCTACCCAAAAAACAGACACTATGGTATTATTGATTAAGTATTCTGTGACACAGGTCTTATTAAGATTTTGTAATATCCCAAAATTTTAACCTCAGCGTGACTCAACCCCCCAATTTTTGGCTTTGTATGCGGGGCTTTACCAACTCAGCCAAAACTTGGGATGATTTGGCTTGAAGCGCCGACTTCAATTCTTGTTATTTAAAATGTCTATTCTGTTTCTGATGGTAGTACTTTGTGTCGTTCATACACACAGTGATCTTTAGAGTAATGTCATCAA
Source organism: Perizoma affinitatum (assembly GCA_961405105.1). Lineage (NCBI taxonomy): Eukaryota > Metazoa > Arthropoda > Insecta > Lepidoptera > Geometridae > Perizoma > Perizoma affinitatum. Next base: position 12,318,806 of record OY560197.1, read on the forward strand.
GACAGTTCTTCAAGTCTTCTCGGAGTTCCCGCACTTTAACCCTCACATCTTCACACATCAAGTTATAGCACATAGCTACCAGCCCCATACCGAGTAACACATAAATAAAGTTTATGACTAGTTTCAAGTGGGACCCACCAGCCGAGTCAGATATGTTCGCTCCAGGAACAAAATCTCCAAAACCAATCTTACATAAGCTGATCACACAGAAGTAGGTAGAGTCCAGATAGTTCCATTTCTCCCAAGCTCCAAACATAATTGTTCCCGTCAGAATATAAAACGAAATCACCCAAAGACAAGCTGTAGAAGGAACAGTGATTTTCCGCTTAATTGGCATTTCCCCATCCTCAACTATATTGTCATCTCGTCTGCTGCATTCATGCGCAGTTATGTATAGCCATTTGAAAGACTTGGCCAACACCTTCCCCATATTACAGAAGTAAAGGATGTAAATTGGTATTCCAAAACAGGCATATGCAATTGTTGTAACTTTACCCCATACGGTCTTAGGCACTATATTCCCATAACCTATCATAGTGAACACAGATAGAGAGTACATCAATGCAGCTGGGAATGACCAGATATCCTCAGCTGATCTGCCGTTGTAGCCAGTGTGGATAGCTGCAGTTATGTTGTTCTGAAACACTTTGAGCACACTGTTTACTCTCTGCACCCAAACAGTTTCATTGAATGTGTTGAGGCTTTCAGTCACATTCCACAGTGCCTCAGCACAGTTCTGCCTCAGCTGCCGAACATCCTGCAACTGCTGATCAGGGCTGTCTTTCTCAATGTGCATGAAGCCAGCTGCTCCAAGGATAGCATAGCAAACAACTAAAGCGCCGACACCCACTTGTGTAAACATAAAAGCTATGAATTTCCTGCAGCAATCTTTGATCTTTTCTCTGGCATCACTTCCTGCAGTGGAGGATGATCCTCTGCTTCTCAAGGAGTCATGGAAGCTGGCGTTCATGGGATGATGTCTATCCATGGCGGCTTGTCACTGTTTGAAGCGAATAGGCGCGCGTAAGTTTTCCCACACGCGTCAGTCGGACCCCGCTGCCTATTTCGGGAATAGTTTTGGCAGAATGCCAACGTAATGTTTGATGGCGATTCCAAAACAAAACATCTCCACATGAACTATCAAATTGTAAGTTTGTAGGTAAAAGAGACCAACATCTTCTTACAAAATAAAAACAAATGTGAAAAAAAATATATTTTATTATGAAATGAAATGAATTGGAAATGTAATAGGGCTTACTTGAGTTTCGTGTGTCCTCGGCACCTTCAAGAAGATCTAGAGCCATGTCGCTATCCCAACCGCAATCGGTCACTTCTGTATAATTCGTTTTTTAATTCATAGCAAAAATTTTCAATCAAAACTACCTACATAAGAACAACAACAATCAGCTCACAGGTTAGGGTTTCCAACTGCACAAGACGTTTTTCCCTGTAATTTTTTTAATGAAATCGTCTAGTGTTTGTCATTCAATTACAGTAGAATCAAATTAAATAAAACCAGGGGTATCCCGTATAATCGAAAATCCAGATAATCGATTTCAAATCATTAATAATTAAATTGAAATATTTTTTTATTATGTAAAGGGTTTTACATAAGTAATTTAGACAATACGATATAAAAAAATACGAGCTATGAATAACATAATACCTATATAATTTAAAATTATGGTTGGAAATAATTAGAAATTAATCTTTGACGTAATGAATGACATCTTTTCATTTTGGCCATGTCCCTGATGCGCTTCAGTTGTAACAACTGTATGGGATTAGATTCGTCTTGTCTTTCAAACCATTTCAAAGCAACATAAAGAGTTTCAAAAGCTTCTGCGTGAGATGTTATACTTGACATACATGACCAGTTTCAGTCTCTTCTTCATCTTTTTTCTCGTTACTGTACAAATCGTCAATGATTTCTTCATTAGTAAAAATTTGGAATCCACGGTCTTCACCATCGCAGTTCAGCAACTCCTTGATATTCTCTTCATCACACACTTAACCAATGCAAAAAAAAATATTGCATCTGTTATTTTTTTGAAATGGTCGTGCGTCGTAACTTGTCTCGTTGCACCGTCAAATAATTTCTAAATCGGTAATTAAAGCCACAAAAAATAAGTCCGGGTAATGGATGTTCGGATAATCGAGATTCTTCTGTAGTACCTAATTTTAGATTCAACTTTATTTTCAGTTTTCTTTGTAACTCAACTATCACCAGTACTTTTCAAACTTTCGCGATTAGATAACATAATTATAAGTTTAACGGGTCTTTATCGCGTTTACCTTTTTTATTATATTCCCGACGTAAACGCGATAAAAACCCGTTAAACTTATAATCAACTATCACCTATATAGAGAACACGGTATTGTTTCCTATTTGCAAAGGAGAAGATCTTCCACCGAGCTGATCCATCTGATCCACATGATCGGGGTCCTAGGACCGACAGTTGTTTGTCGGAAGTGTATGTTCAAATATAACCTGGGTCTCTTCAAGATCAGAGTTAACAGTTGTTCTAGACCTTCATGCTCCATCATTGGCCAAATCATCACTTACCATCAGATGAGATTATGGCCAAATGAAGGTTTATTATTGTTAAAAAATAAGGTAATAGTAAAATCCAATGTTAAGTATATTTTATTTTCCTATTTAATAAATAAGGTAGAAAATAAATCCATGATAGAGCTTCAACAAACTCAATTTAAACATTAGACCTTATAATTTTCCCCGAATTTCAGGACAAGAGTTAAACCGTAAGTAGGTAGTCCTAAATACATCAATCGATACAATACAGGAAACGGAAATGAGCTCTATGCCAATGACCTTTTTTAAACTGCTTTCACCAAAGACTAAAACGTAGGATAGGAAAAAGCGTATTGTAGAAAGGCCGTTCCACGAAATAATTCCCGTGTCAGTCAAATCTTTATTTTAAACCTTATTTTCCATTAGCTGATATTTAGTTCCTCAAATGGCTGCGAGACTTATTTCGAAGAATGGACAAAAAAGAAAGATTAATAAGAGACACCATAGAGGAAATAATAACTACATTTAAGAAACACCATCCGATACTACAGCTTCCCGCCAAGGATGAGAATGAAGGCAGACATCTATGAAAATAAAGTAATAGACATGTTTGGTAACTTCATCTTAACTCTTGAAGGTAGGATTAGAAAACATTGCCATATTTGCCATTGTTGTTCCCAGTAAATGTATAATAGGTACTTTAGTATAGGTACCTTAATGTACATTTTTTGTTTTGCAACGTAATTTATGCGTTTTGGGGTTCGTTGAAATAAATAAACTGTTTCTTTTTGAGACGAGAATTATCAAAAGTCAACCTTTTTGATGATCTCTGACGTGTTACGTTAACTTTCTAGAGTAGGTGTCGTCATATATCGATTGTCAGCCAATTACCTATATAAAAATTTAAGGTAGCTTTACCAATGTTAACACTATAAACACTTTTATTTGTCAAGGGTGGACCCAAATGTTTTTTGGGAAGCTGGATCCGCAACTGGGGGCGCATAAAAATAATTGATACATCTTTGGGAATTCGCCATAATGGATTTAGAAAGATGTCACTTAGCTAACCATGCATTGTCATCCAAACTAAACGTGCATGCAAAATTTGTACGATTTACAGTTGCAAGATTTGAACGATGCATACTAACTAACAAGGCAAGTTAGATAAAAGCTTGTAAAATAGACACTGCCAATTAAAACTATTGTTCTACTTGGGCATTAATCCTCATTAAATCGGTTCCCAATCTAATCAATACATTAGATACAACTGAGCGGATTTTCATGCTTGGTCTGGAATTTTATATGAGCGCAAATTTCTTGGCACGTTTCTCTGTGTTTTATGTGCAAAGAGCGACATAGACATGAAAGATGTTCGGCGCATTGAAATTATTTGTTTTTAGTAGCTAAACGTGAGGCCAGCAGAAAGAGCAACCTGTGAAATGTTTTAAAACAGACGAGCCCAGCCAGCCAAAGTATCATTCCATCGATATTCTACGACGAATATACAACTTCACCAAATTACCCAGAATTAGTCATATCTACGAGTTGACGCTAGGGCGGAGAGGAACTAGCTCGGAGCCCTAACTAAACGCCTAAGTACCCGAAGATAACGTTTCGTTTGTAGAGTGGACACCGTTCTACATATTGGACGATGTCTAGCATTAATTTGACTTCGACACGATGTTTTGTCTCGTTCTTGCTCAGCAACGATATTTTGATGCTAAAAATGTAACATGAATGAGAACAAAACAAACTCAGTTTTCGGAAAAATTACAAAACCACACGCACGTTTTCTTGGCGTTGTTTGTTATCCGGCGTTCATTTTTACCAATTTTTATAATTTCTTCGTGCTGTTGTGATCTACAGAATGTGTAATTCATTGCAAATATTTTTTTTTGGCTTTCCCTAAATTTGTGAGTACCATACTCACATCAAATATAAATACTTCCGTTGCCACAAATTCGTTTGATGATCCACTACTGTAATGGCTGAACAACCTCGAATTTTGTAAATGCCGAAGTTTCTGATGATTAAATACAGGAGACGAATTTATGGGAAAAAATGTGAATAAAAAATAGTAATGAACCTGAAAAAACCGATGATAGCACAGTGTCTAGTTTAACATGCGGCGTACTTACTCACCGTTGCTAGATTTTTCAACTACCAAATCAAACCAAGGTCACTCAAGCTCGAGCACCTTTATTGCTCGTCGTTTTTCAGGAGAACACAGTCAAATTGACATGTAGCCACCTATTTAATGCTAAAACGATGTCCGCGGCTGCATCTCTTCATAAAACACAGATATAGAATATTTTTTATGGATACAGTATTGAACAGGCACACAGCGCACGACCATGGCTTCATCTATAGCTTCTTACATAGTCCTGAGCAAGGACCTTACCACAGGGAGAGATGTTGTAAGGGAAGTCCCATTTGAGAATATCGAAATCAATGTTCCAAAGCAAACTGCTGTTGATATGATTGGCGGCATTCTCTGCTGCATTTGTGATTCAAAATTTGGAAACAAAAAGGTTTTCGAAAGTCATTATAAAACACATAACACAGGAGAGATTGTGTATACATGCGTGGCTTGTAAAAAGCAGCATTCTGCATACCAGAGCTTCCGCAACCACTGTTACCTCCAGCACATTGTAAAGCACAAGTTTGGGTGAGTACCTTACTCATACTATTGCTTATTTCAGTTCTCTGCTAGAGATATGCCTCTACTACATAATATGGAACTAAGGTCTGTGCTGAAATCCCAATGCGGACCTTAGTTCCTTATAGAATATGCAGCCCTTAAACTGTCATGAAGTCTAGATGCCGTGTGATGCAGTGCTTGAGGAATTGGTGTAAATTCACTTTTAAATTGCGAGCATATAGGTGGCCCATTGCCTTTTGCTATCAACCAAAACTTTAGTTTCAAATAATTTTAGGGCAAATAATGCTTGACATATTTCACACAGCATCATCTAGCTCCACAGTAAGCAGAGCTTATGTTATGGGAATTACGTGACTGATATACTACTTATATACTTTTTTTTTAAATGTAAATACATACATATTCATAGAAAACAACCAGATCCCGAGACAAATATTTGCAGATGAAATCATTTGTCCCGCGGTGGGTATCGAACCTGCAACCTTCTGCGTCTCAGCTCACTGCACCACAGATGTCATCATATATCATTACTTTATCTATATATTAGAGTCGATATGCTATTTATTTTTGAAAAAGAAGAGCAAGGTCTTCCAACAAGTATTTTTATATAAGAAATATATACTTAACTATGAATCTTTGTACAGATGCCAACAATGTGAAAAATCATTTTCAAAACAATCAGCTCTAAATGCTCACATCTCTGCTATTCACGACTTCAAGTGCGGGGAATGTGATGAAATGTAAGTTACATACTTTATTTCTTGATGGAAGTAATCCTACACATCAAAAGGAACACAACCTCACCTCCAGGTGTTTAGTACCTTGACTGTCTCTAGTATCCTCATAGACTACATCAAACATTTTCATGAACCAGCTCCTATATGGACCAGTAGAGCATGATAGCTGTGCTTGGGGTTTGTGCAGCTAACATGCCCTGAAACAGGCCCATATTAAGTTGGTTAAAATTCCTAACCATACTCTTTATCATCGATGCTCTCGCACTCCGGACACACTCCTCTAAAAGGTGGTACACATCTTCCTTAATTACACAGGCTTCAGTTAGGACTATTTACTTCCTTCATTAGAAATTTGAAACTATTGTGTATATATAGTGGCATATGTCCGGAGCGCAGCCCTTTTATAATTATATAGAATCTTTGAATATTCAGGTTTAATAAACACTTGAGTACCATTTGATATTGCCTCTCGAACCAGTGTGACTGCTACCTCATTACCCTGTATGCTATGTGACGGGATCCACTGCATTCCAGGGACGCTCCCCCAGATATCAGCACTAGGACTTACTTTAATATATTGCAGGCAATTGATGCACCTCTGTGGACAGAGGCCACATGCTGCCTGTCAGAATAATCACCTTCTTGATTCCTGTACTAATCAAGTGGGAGAGTGCCTCTGAAATGGCAAAAAGTTCCAAAGTCATAATACTGCTAAACTTATTTACAAATTTATAGGATTCTCTGACATTGAGACCGGGATCATAAAACGCCACCCCTCTACCAAGTTCTGTTAGTGATCCATCTGTAAATATTATATGCCATCCTTCATATTTATTGTGTAATATATATAACATATGGTATTTGAGAATTCTATTGTTATAATTATCTTTTGACTCTACTATACGAGTATTATCAATTTTTGTTTGAATAAAGTTTATATTTATGTTTGAGACCCAAGTATCCAAAATAAACATATGTAATGGGTTACATACAAGTATTAATTATCTCTTCTTTAGTATGATTGTAAGTTGAGTAAGTTATACTATTACAAGCTGCTCAATATTTATGCAACAGGGTATGTGAACATTAGTAATCAAAAATATGTAAATGTTTGAATATTCAAATAAATGGGTATTGAATTACGGAGTCTGCAGTGCACCGTCACGATTCAAAGGTATCTGATGCTGATGATACAATTAAAAATTAACATTGATTATGGTTATTGAATATACTTGCCACAGAGTGTGAATAGACATGAGCAGTGCACCATCGTGATTCAAAGATATACTTTCAACTAATATCTAAGTTAAAGCCATCCTATATAGACTCTGTAAACGGAATGCAGCTTCTGGCATTGATGTCTTAGACACTGATTATATAAATGCAAAAAGAATGCCAGATTCATGCATTTATATAATCTGTGTGTGAGATGTAGCAACTACATGAGAACAAATCCTGCGAAGATCCGAGGAAGCTTCTGTGCTTCTGGGCGAAGTTAGGCTGGTTAGTCATCTAGCCAGGCTTCCACTCATAATGGACCAACTTAGAGTTCGAATGCAGAAAAGGGAGTCCACCCACATACATACACATAGAAACAAACTTGGATTGGGACTGATTGCCTCTGGATTTGCAAGTATGGACTGCATGCATGAAGTCAGTCTGTAGATAAGTCCTCTGCCACCTTCTCTGATGTACTGATGATACTGATTGATCCAGATAGTAGTAATAATACTGACCATACTAAAGATACTGAGGTCGCTGACTGTTTTTTTTACTTCAGTGGCAAATAAAAGATTAAGCATATGTTTGTAAGCGGTTACCGTAACCTATGGATGCTTGTAACACCGGAGGTATCACTTGCGTGTTGCCCACCCTGAGACATAATGGTGAAAACTCTCATTTGCCTGTAATTTTACCTATACCTTTCAAACCGGAACAAGGCAATGCGACTTTAAAAAAGCAGGAGGTTCTCAATTCCTTTGTATTTTTTTTTGTGTGTATGTTACTCGATATCTTCGCCAATAAGTGAACCTATTTAAATTATTCTTTATATAATGGGTATAGTTATACTTCATGGGTTACATATCAATTTATATAAAATACAGATGGTAGACTTTTTAGTGCCGTGTTAGCCTAGTGGGTGATACCCCAACTTCTGATCCGGAGGTCGTGGGTTCGAACCCACTCACCCAATGGATTTTTCCACTCGAAAAATGTATGTGCGCATTGCTCGTACACACGTGCTTAAAACGATGAAGGAAAACATTGTGAGGAAACCGGCATGCCCTAGAACCACAAATTCGAAGGCATGTGCCAACAGTTAGCGTTCCAATAAGCGGCGATGGGCTTGCAACCTGTCATCTGGAATGCTTACTACTTGCAAAACGCGGGCATGTACCATATGTAATGTTTGGACGTGCCTCTGACTACCCCCTACTTGGTATGCTCAAAGATATACTCACCGAGTATGTATCTGAGGATGTCCACCTTGGGGAAGACAGTCGTGAGCGTGTTTGTTTTGCTTGTTTTTTGTTATTTGAAGTCAGTTTTTAATTTTGTCTGAAAAAAGATAGATAGATAAACTCTATATTATGCATAACTCCAATTTACAGTACAAAACACAGAAACATTATAAAATAACAAAAAAAAAAGATTAGTTTTCTAATTTTGTATTTTATTTTGATGAATTACATTGCTCAATAAATTTCAGATTTTCGTCCAAAAGGGATTTGCAAATACACAAAGTAGTTCACAGCAGAAAGAACAAAGAGGACCCTCCATACAACTGCATGAAATGCTCCCAAGTTATAAACAGCATCGACACATGCGAGCACCACATTGACGAGCACTGCGAGATCTTATACCCATGCCCCATTTGCGCGATCGTTCTGCCCACCAAGAAAGAAGCTACTTTGCATTTAACAATACATTTCGATGAGAAGATAACTCCTGATATGGTAAAGCCATCATGCACAGTCGAAGACAGCTCCTTAGACACATTGGGAGGCATCCTCTGCTGCCACTGCGATACATTATTCAAGAACCGATCGGATATCGACTCTCATTTTGCTTTGGAGCATGATGATAAAGTTGTTGTGTACTCCTGCAACATTTGTGAGAAGCAGTATACAAAATACAATCTATTCGGTGATCACTGCTACTTTCACATCTCCAAAGATAAATTCCAGTAAGTATACTGCTTATTTTAGATATTATAAGAACTATACTAGAAATCACAGACAAAAATAAAAAGAAATGATGTATGATTTTGATTTGCCGAGATAAAATCCAAAACTAATAAAAACTTTTTTTACTACAATATGCTTCGACTTGAAAGTTTCCGCATTTTTTTTAAGTTGAATTGTTTGGTCTGGGTGTCTGTCATAAGTTTTTAATGGATTGATTTGGGCACTACAACAGATATATAGGAATCACTCAATAAATTAACTATATGAAGTTATACAATACGTTACTGAGGATGACCGTTATGGGGAATCTAGTCGTGAGCGTCTTTGGTGTCTGTTGGGTGTTTGTTTATTTATTACTATACAAGCTGTATTACTAGAATTTACTAAGATTTGGACTATGAAAAAAATGCAAATTAATTTCTCAAATCCGACTGGTAGATCCAGATATTAGTGCATTCAAACAAAAAAACAACACTCTTCAGCTTTATTCTTAGTAAAGAAAGAAAGAAAAACATTTATAATATCATGAAGTAAAAAAAAGTTAATATAGATAATAATAATGCTGGACATTTTTAACATAGCATCATCTAGCCCCAAAGTAAGCATAGCTTGTATTATGGGAACTACATGTCTGATAATTTTTTTTTTTTTTTCGAAGGACTACTACTTATATACTTTTTTGTAAATACACACATATTATACATAGATATAGATCATGAATGTTCGTGTATATCTAGAAACATTGCTCATGTCTAACTAGTGTCTAATGTTTTCAGATGTGAAGATTGCAACCGTCTGTTCCCCCGTCTGTCTCTGCTGGTGATGCACAACCTAGCCTTCCATTCGGAGGGTGCCGTGGACAAGCCGTACCGCTGCGACAGCTGCATCTACGGATTCAATTCACATTACCGTCTGCTGGAGCACAAGAGACTGGTACACGATGAACTCACCATCAAATGCCAGGTCCCGGACTGCACTGCTACGTGAGTGTCTTATTTGGTTTTAAATAAATAATACTGGTCATTTTTCACACAGCATCATCTAGTCCCAAACTAAGCAGAGTTTGTATTTTGGTAACTACATGACTTATATACTTTTTTTTTGTAAATACATACATTGTTATACGTAGAAAACACCCAGACCCGAGACAAAAATTACAAACATTTGTTCCGCAGCGGGAATCGAACCCGCAACCTCCTGCGTCTCAGGCGGGACTTCGCCCACTGCGCCACAGAGGTCGGTTTTACATATACAACGTCATATACACGACGTGCTATGATTTTGGACGTGAAGTGACGCTAGGCTGAAGTCACTAAGTTGATTTCAATTAATAAAAACCTGTTTACTGACTCGACTTACTTAAATTGCCGCAGTGGCGATGAATATAATTTTAAATGGAGGGGCAGACCCCTGATGTCTTTGACAGCCTTTTGCATGTAAGTTGTTCGCCAATTTATGCGAGCATTCAAGCGCTCAAGGTGTAACTTGCCTTGTCCTTCATATCAGCTGGCTTCGCATTATTTCTGGAGGTCATGTGAATGGGTAACTGGTATTTAGAACTGCGTTTCCGTGCTTCGTAGGTATTTTAAGATGTGTCAATGTTAAAAGCTAGTTGACGTTTTCACAGTATTACGGCCGCTATCATGACAATACAAAAAAATCAAATGGTCAAAACCCGAGGGGTTCCTTAAACAGAGAACGTTGAAGAGTTTATCTTATGATTTACCAACAATTTAGTGTTTATTATAATTATTGTTGTGATACGGAACTCCTAGTGCTTGTGTCCGTTTTTGTGAATCTGCATTGCTTGCTTACCAAAGTTAATCAAAGGAATGAAAAGTCTTGGCGAATTTGGTGGCCATGCAGCGAATGCGAATGGTTATGTTATACATACATGCTTGTTGAATGTTGCTTGTTTCTGTTTTTATTTTTTTTTGCTATACGCTAGTATTCCCTGTGTCGTGGGTATAGGGAACTGCGAGTACCATGGTACAGTCAGCGACAAATGTCAATGACCAAAAGCCAATCTTGCACAAATCGTATTCACTTTGAATATCAAAGTCGGCCTTTTATTACAGTTACCATTGTAAAATGAAGTTACAGATTATTATAGTATTAATTAAGCTACCTACTGATCTGTTTGAGGTCGGTGCTCAGTAAAGTAGTTAGATATGCTAGGTCCACTCCCGCGACATCGCCAGCCACATAGCTAACTATAATTTATATTATCGTCATTTTTGTACTGTAAGTACAACAAATAAAAACATAAATAAAACAGCAAAATAAATTCACAATGTCATCACCAAACCACGATAATTTTGGTATAATGTTAGGATAATATTACGACTAGTCGCAATAGCTTATTACCTTAGGTTGAGTTTGTTGTATTTTGTATAACTGCTTAGCGCATGATGCATAGCAACTTTTCTGTTACATAACCCCACTGCGCCGACCTCTGTGGCGCAGTGGGCGAAGGCCCGCCTGAGACGCAGAAGGGTGCGGGTTCGATTCCCGCCTCGGGACAAATGTTTACATATGCAAATATTTGTCTCGGGATCTGGGTGTTTTCTATGTATAATATGTATGTATTTCAGTATAAGCTCGCATATCTGTGCAAGTATATCAGTCATTTAGTTCCCATAACACAAGCTCTGCTTACTTTGGGGCTAGATGATGCTGTGTGTAAAATGTCCAGCATTTTTTTTTTTAAAGTCGTAGTCAAAATTCATTTATTCTTTAAAATCAGAAGGATCACTATGAAACGTCGCACGTCGGTTTTGTCTACTGCCTATTCCTCCGCGACCAAGCCAGTAAAGAAAGGCAAGAAAACTAGGCTGGTTATTCTTTTTAATGATCCTTTTATAAAACAACGAGTTGGAGCATTTTCAATCCCAAGAGCTTTTATCATCTAAATAATCAGATATTACATACATGTAGTATGCCTTTTTATAATCATACATTTTTGTACATCTCCTCGGAGTTTGTTATAAAAGCGTAATGTTTCGAAGTGCTAAACACTTACCAAAGCTCGTCCATCCTCAGATTCTTCGCGCCGAAAGATCTGATCCAGCATCAGCGCGCCCACTTGTCATGCGTGGAGAACTGGTGCCGTCAGTGCGGGCTGCAGTTCGCGACGCTGGCGGCGTGCGAGCGCCACCTGGACGTACATCGTCGCAAGCAGTACGCCTGCCCCGTCTGCGCGCGGCTCTACCGCGAGCGTTACCTCATGCTGAAGCACCTGCCGAAACACTTCGAGAGCGTGCTCCATATCTGCAAGGTATACTATCCTATCTTACTAATATAATAAATGCGAAAGTCTGTGTGTGTGAATGTTTGTTACCATGTATCTCCGTAGATACTAAACCGGTTGTTTATGAAATTTGGAATGTAAATAGTTGAGCTTCTAGGCTAATACAATAGACTAATCAAATTTTCGATTATCAACCCAATCAAGGAGGTTAAACAGGGTAGTAAAGTTTCTATGGATTTTTTTATTCCTTGTTTAGTTTCACTCAAAACTCAGTACAAATAAACTTAAAATAAATAATAAAACATGTATTATTTATTATTTTAAAACTACCCCTAGGAGATGTGCAATAACATCTGAAATTTGTATGGAAAAAAAATATTCCCTGGTTTTGATACACTCAAAAGTTGGTGGTTTATCAACATACCACGCGGGCGAAGCCGCGAGCAGAAGCTAGTACTATATCCCTCGACCGTTTATCTCATTTACTTGGGGTCGGCCTTTCTTGTCCTTTTTCTATTTCTGTAATTTTCCTTTTTGCAAGGTAACTATTATCATTAGTAATATATATTAATGATACTATCATTTCTTTTTTATACGACTAAAGTGGCGAACAAGTATACCACCCACCCACCTGTTGGTAAGCGGTTACCGTAAACTATGAACGTCGCTTGCAACACCTGAGGTATGATGCGTTGCCGACCTTGAGACGTAATGAATGAAACGTCTCATGTGCCTGTCATTTCACCAATATCCATACTCTTCAAACTGGAACACATCAATGCGAGCATTACAGCTTGGCGGCAGGAATAGGTATGGTGTTATTACTTCCCTAAAAATAAAAAAAAAAAAATAACATATACTTACATAAACTAAACTTATTTGAACTAAGTACTAAGTAGAAATAAGAAGAAATGTTACAAATAAGATTGTTAATAAAGGCTATTATTATTATATTATTATTATTATTATTACTTCCCTGGACTTTCACAAAGAGCTCTACTACTAGTACAGAATAAACGTTTATCTGGTAGAAACAATGAAAATAAAGGTTTAAATAGGTTGATAATTAAAAGTAAGTACTGAAATCTAAAAAAATAACGAAATGGCTATACAAAAGTGGTGTTTGGTGGAGCACATGTTAGATGTTTTACCAAAACATAACGCTGGTTTTCAGCTGTAACCAACAAGCAATTTATCAACCCAGAGTCCTTCTCTGCTATTTTAAGGAGTTGGGCTGGTTGGGGTCAATTTAGAAGAGGGATAATGCATTACACACACCCAATAAAGGACGTCATTCCCCCATTTAGAATTACAATCAGTACCCTTTTTCTTGTGATCAAGCAAACTGTTGACCGTAATATTACCTGATGGTTATTGGATAGTGTCGATGTGATCGAGGATGTAGGACGCTTGTCTAGAAGATACCTATTTACTCTAGGTATATTTATCGGGGAAGACAGACCGAAGATCACTTTCACTGAGCCATGGCCTTTTTGTTGCGCTGCAACACATACAAACTTACGAACACTAATTAATTTTTAAGTGCTTATACTTTTTGAATGTTTGTCTATGAGTTTTTATTGAAAAAAATATTGTTTGTTTAAGTTAAAAATATAATAATAATCTATATTGTATGTGTGTGTCTGTTGTAACAAATACATTTTTATCTATCTTTCTATCTTTAAGATAGGAGAAGTTTCCAGTACTAGAAAGCTTGACGATAGATTGTGAAACATATTGAACTCTTTCCAGATCTGCGGTAGATCGTACGGCGCGCGCAACCGCCTCATCCAACACGCGAAAACTCACGCGGAAGCGAAGAAATACAAGTGCAGCATCTGCAGCAAGAGCTTCTGTCGCCCTCACGAGCTGGAGCAGCACGAGCGAGTGCACACGGGCGACAAGCCCTACCAGTGCACCGCCTGCCCCAAGACCTTCGCGAGCTATCCCAACTGGACCAAACACCTCACCCGCGCGCACGCCTTCGACAAACACATGATCAAGGAGGTCCGCGAGGCTCGCAAGCGCACCAAGGAAGTCACAGCTAAACCTTCCCCCGTCAAAACGGAGTCCGGCATCGAATCCGCTGGCTCCGAGGTCTCGGATCTCTGTTACGGCTTTATTGAATCCGACGATAGCGCCGATGAGAGGTATGGAACTGTTAAGAAGATTAAACGAGAAATCAACCTGGCCATGGATACTGTTGATAAGAGTAACAATGCTAGTGATGTAACTGAACAATTTCCTGTTGGATCTCAATCTATCACAGACACAGTGAACGCTGTGATCGACCGAATCGATGAAGACCTGGATTTGATGACCCCAGCCGATTTGCAGGATGTAGATTTGAATGACACCACAGATTTTACGGCCGAGTTCAATGAAGCTACAGATTTCAATGTGGACGATTCGAGCGATATAACAGCTATAGTTGAACATATTGACGCGCTAAGTGGGGGTATGGAGATTACTAGTGAGCCGGCCTACATGATGCAGTTTACGGATATGACGCCGGTGGAAAACATCGTGTATTCTGGTGAGTATTTACAATACACAATGCGGGGACGCTAAAAATTTCAACCGACTAAAGAAAAGGAGAAGGTTCTCAATTCGTCTGTTTTCTTGTGTGTGTATGTTACGCGATATCTTCGTCGATTGTGAACCGATTTTGATGACCTTTTTTTTAATCGGTATAATTCAAGGGTCTCATATAAATTTTATCGAAAAATCTCACCCATGTGGATGAAAAATGGGGTATGCAATTTCATGTTGTTCTTTTTATCAACTTCCCGTTATTTGAAGCAGGTTTATATATATATATATATTTTTATTTATCTTGTTCCACTCCTCAATGTCTCAACGATGACGAAGAGTCGAAAAGCGCGTCTTTCTGAAAGGTTACTTAGAATTCTGAACTTTAGTAACTGAAACGACGCGCCGTTTCGACGTGTCGGTATTATTTGATCGATATTTGTTATTTGTTACTCAGCCCGTATTTACCGTCAGAGCGGCGTAACGGCATGACGCTACGATTCTGGTACCTATTCCATGAAGACAATTCGTAAAACTAGAAACCTTTCTAACTACTTACTTAGTTTATCAATTTTAAGTTTACCGAATTGAAACCAAATGTAGGTTTTGAAGCAGGTTTTAAAATTAAAAATACAGCTTATTTCCACTGCTTTAGTAGATTTGCTGAATCTGATGTTGCTCATCTAGAGCTTCTAGATAGCAAAACGTCAAAAACAGTGGCAATGAAACATAAAACAAAAAAAAAAATTATTATCCTGTATTATTATACAAAATTTGAAATTTAAAACGGCCTTTTAAATGACCATCGGCGTTAAACTTAAGTATTGCGAAATTAACATATCTAATGCGATTGTTCTTTACAATTACATATTCACGATGAATATGTAATTGACGACCTCGATGGCGCAACAGGCGAGTAGCCGGCTGACACGCATGACGTGCGGATTCGATTCCCGCTGCGGTACAAATGTTTGCATGTTCTGCAGATATTTGTTCCGGGTCTGGGTGTTGTGGTAACGCAGTACTCGGTAGTTCCTGATACTCACGTCACGGGGAATCCTAGTGTCGGTTCGGGACTATGCATGCTATTTTTGGTTTTAATATCCCAAGGCTTTTAATCATCAGTTAACGTATTATCTTCAGTTCCAGTGTACACGACGCAAGCGCTGCCCGAGCCGCAGTACTACCAGCCGAGCGACGGCGGCGTCCCCCTCGAATACGGTCCTGACTTCACCACACTCGGCTCAGAGGGATTCACCACAGACGCTATCAGCCTTAACGACCACGACCTGCCTCACATCGACCCCCTACTTACAATCAAAGACGAACAGAATGCCAAGATCTTCATGCACAACGTGCAACATCTACAGAGCGACTTGTATGGAGGTGAAAACACTGCGGGCCCGGAGGCGCACGATCAGAACTGGCCGATCTTAACTAAAATGTTCACGCACGACGAAGCGAACGACAACCGATTGTATGTGCTGAATGGTAATATATTTTAGATGTTTACGATACGATCGCGTTGGCACCTTTCTCGTATGCTAAAAATTCACGATCATGATACAATTTAAAAAAAAAACACTTGGAAAAAATGCGTCTTTTCAAGAAAATACATACAATCAAACAGATTGTCATATTCGTGGTTAAGTTTCACGTGTCGCAATGTTCTAGTGGGTCTGCCGAGAGAAGAGAATGTCGGGATTGATTTAATAATTCTGGTGTTGAAACATAATTTTCTTTGCAAACATAATTTTGATAAAAACAGTACAATTTTAACGTGAAAGCATGACAAACATACTACGTTTTTCTTCTATAATGGTATGGATCTATGATCGTGAATTTATACTGTAACTTTAGTATCAATATATGGAGTATTGTCCGGGTAACCGGTGTTGAGTGGTATACAGTGAGCGTTCCGCCTACAACATTATTGTACAAAGCCACTAGAAATGCTCCACAGATTAAATATAAGCGTTTTCACCAGCGTTGTCTATAGCCGAAAGTGTCAACGCGGAAAATAATTTTAGAACACATTTCGAATCCGATTAATGTTATAATATACACATCCGTTGAATAGTTAGAATTTTATACCGGCCGTGGGGCGGTTCCCGTTGAACTATATTTACCGGCGCGAGGCCGGACGGGACCGTCCCTCGACCACGCTTCGCTACCTCAGTAAAGAATATATACCTCAATATACATAGGAGCTATTTTAATATTACTTTGTTAACGTTGTTAAGTATAAATCCCACCAAACGTTAGTTAAACTTATCATATATTCATAATAATGCTACCTCATGTAATAGATGTAAGTTCTCGCTTTAGTAAGTTGCTTGAAAGTTAAAAAGAAAAAAAAATGAAAAAAAAAAATATTATACTTGTGCCATTCATTACGACATAGATTAGTTGATTACAGCGAAATAGCTTTCGATGTATTGATAAATTTGTATAGTGTTTACTTTTTGCGAGGGAAATAAATTCTAACAGGAGACGTCACGGGGCGCTTTGAAAATAAATACATTGGATAAATCTCGCAACTAGTAAGCGTTTTCCAAACACATTTTCGTTGTAGTATCGTTGTTTCGATCCAAAGTTTTAGGATAAGAAGTTTTGGTGAACAAAATGCTTTGTAAATAACTACATTTTTTTTTGCGGCACTTAGTAATTGCATTTGATAATTTTGCTTCGTCGTGAGGCCACCGTAAGGAGACGAATTTATGAATCTATACAATTCTTACAACTATTATTAGAAGCGACAACATACTTTTGGTTTCTGATTAATTTGATATTTGATTAAAAAATAGTAATTTAGATGTTGAATCTGGTGATTGGTGTTTCACCTGAAAGTTATGTCGTTCGCATCTGGCAGGTGGCGTGCTCATTGCATTTCTATTTCGATTCCTTTTTTATTTATATTTTATTGAAAATTGTGACGCCAAGCGTCGTGGTTTTAGTGTAAGTGAATCGATAGTGCTGTGATATTTTTTATTGTATATTTAGTTGTAAGTTACGAGGGTGTAATGTAAGGAACGAGTACAAACAATGTTATTTATCGAGAGTAAATCGCAGGCAGGTCGCGCCTCGGCTAACGGCGGTCACACGGGTCCGGGCGCGCCTCGATCGATAGACGGGTCTAGAGTGATGTAACGCAAGTGAAACGTTGGTACAAATCGAGATGGATCCACGAACTGGATATATCTAACAAATACGGGGGGCCACGCGCCCGAATGTAAATCTAAAAGTTTACTTAAGCTGAACTTAAAATGTTGATTGTTAAGCAGAATGAAATATTTACCTCCAAAATATATTTTGGAGAGAATTATTTACAAGTCGGATGAGAGGGGTCTTAGTGATAAATGTATCCAAAGACTGTTAGGTATTATGAGTTCGTTGAACTTCGAATCGACTTATAAGTCGGGGATATATGCGGAAAAAAGTCAGATAAGCGAAAGCAGAAAACGTAACAGAACAATGTGTAGCTATCGAGAATTAGGCTTTGACATGAAATTGACAAAATTGATACAAATGCAAGATTCGGCGTCTCTATGACACGATGTTGTTGTGCCGTGACTTCTGCCAGCTCCGGCGGCATGGCGGGTCGCGCCGCTCTTTGCGAACAAGTTGCAAACACAACTGTTGCTTTACCCCTGTCCGGACGTAGTCGTCCCCAGGCGCGTAGTCTATTCAACGACAGACTGCCTCGCTCGGACAGTGTTCACGCAACCTGAACAATCACACTAGATTGGTTCCTCCCCCTTTAAAACTGTGCGGTAGTTGATTTTTCATCTAAATTTAAACTCTTAAGTGTGCTGCATGTTGTTATATTATTACAAAATTAGGTTAAAATAGTTGCTAAATTGTCGAAATTGTAATTGTTGTGTGTCTATGATAAAATATAAACTAAAAAAATATTAGCACTATAAGCATGTTTGTCTCACTGTAACTATTATTGTAGGGAGCGGTTCATACCGCGACTCAAATACAGTAAAAATGACTACCGCGCAGTAGTGTCAGTTCCTTGCGAGCTAGAGACAGTGTAACATAGCGTTTACTCACCTTCAGTATAAGTATATTCCTCAACAGAGGCTTTCATTATTCAATATAAATAGTACTTATTCAAAATTCTATAATCATGAAATTATTTACCGTTTCGTTGCAAAGGGAACAATGCATGTTTTCACTCAATATGTAGGTATAACCAGCTAATGAGCAAACATCGGTATGCAACTTGATAGTAACATAGAATAACCTATATCGTAAAATATTCCCGTTGTCCTCTTTGCGACCTTAATGTCCCTAGCTTTTAGATGTTAGATTATAGTCGAACACAGGGTATTGTGGTCCTATTTTATCGGAAGTGATATAATGATAACTCGATTGTAAGCGATAAACATCAGAAATTCAGACGGATAATACTACCCCAATACCCGAAAGTGTACAGTTTATAGATTTCCACTAAATCTGTCTTAAAATATAAGGTTCTCGCCGGGCTTAGATCTTTCATGAATCGGTGTAAAAAAACATGTTTCCTTTCTAATCAAAGACAATATAATTTTATTAATAACATTGTTATAGTATACAAGCGCCAAGAAGTTATATTTTTAATCAAGTAGACAGATGGCGCTTTACCGTCATCACAAAAAAATAAAATCACACACATGATTTAATTGTAAATTGTTTCCCTGAACGCAGTGACATCTAGTTAGTTTCAGGGAACACCTTAACCGATTTGCCACAGATTAAAGTGAAAACCTCGCGCAACCTGCAAAGTTCTGTCCTATGTGGCAAATATAAATCGATGTACTCATTCAATAAGCCCGGTGCGTGTATTGTAAGCTAAATTGCATTTCATTCTGTAAAGTTTGTTTAGAGATTTTGAAAATTCATAAATAAGTATACATACATAGTTACTATAACTTCGTATTCGGTATTGTGAGAAATTATTTTGTACATATATACATTCTGTAAGCATTTTATCCTGGACATCGAACATTCAAAATTGTGTACGTCATCAAGCAAGCAAGCGCGTACGTTAGATGCTGACAAGCAGTGATATTGTAACAGTAAAATCTTGAGTTTGAGTTCTTTTTACTTTTGTGTTTGACATGTTGGTCTCGAAAAAAATGAAGCTATTTGGATATTGTATCCAATTTTGTACCTTTGTGTGGTGTTATTTAAATTATTTGTGAGCTTTTTTTCTATTTGCCAAAGGGTTTTTTTTATTCAAGATGCTGAAAATAAATCTTGTGACGATATTTTTATCGCATTGTGTTATGCTTTAGTTCGTAATTTGACGACGAAAAAATGAATTTGTTTTTATGTTTTAATTTCTAAATTATTTTAGTTTATAGACTTGTCGGCAAAACGGCTTCGATCGACCGTTTATGGAACGATGTCGGTTTCAATCGGTTGTGAAAAGATAAACAAGCTAGCTAGACCAACAACTTTGATACATTTATTTTCAAGATAAATTTGTGCACTATTATTCGCGGTACAATGTGTACACACAGAGGCGGTCGGATCACTATAAACGCTTCTTTTTTTGCGACATTCCGTGGATTTATATAGAAAAGGGTTCACGCAACGTGTACCGCGTCGTACTGCTACAAAAATCAGTTTTGTTTTATCCCAGTGAGAAAGTATTTGAGCTTTTGAATGAAGCTAAATATATTTTCTGTTTATCACAGGAAGATCAGAGAAATTGTTTTTCTTTATTTGTGATTGGTTGGAACAGACGACGATCCTATGTTTAGTTCATGAAAAGGATAAAACGATTGGCTTTTTCGCTTAGATGTTTTGAAATGTTCTGCCTACGAACAGCGTATACTTTAAGAGAACACTAGCTTTATTGTATGTACATAGACAGTGCTGTAACAATTTACCTTCAATTTAATTTCGGAGTTAGTTTCGTTCACACAGGCCGGGAACACAAAGTCAGCATTTTTATATTAAACCATAAAGTTTCACATTTCATCTATTAATTCTCAAATGTACGTTAGTTTAAGTGTTAATCGACCCTGTCAGGGCGTTGCTAGTTTTAGTCAAGTAACTTTATCAAAGCATAGATTTTGGCGAGTTATGTGTATAATAGGTTTAAAACTAGCATTTCCTATTCATAAAAAAGTGATGTGAAATTTTACGTTGTTACAACTCGAAAATGACCTGGAATAAACTTATTTTACGTTTGTCTGAAATAATCAGATTCTGTTTTCCGGCAATTGTGTTCCTGGCCTTCAATTATAAAAAAACTCATGTTGATAATTAATAGTTCTAATAGATTTAGAGAACGGACTAGAAAAATAGATTTATCTGGCTTGAGACTGGATCTCTATTTTTCTAGAAAGTGCCAAGTATACAATAAGGTGATGTACCGAACTACCTCTTTTCTCCATGTTTTACTAGTTTTGTTATTGAAATGTAACTTTTATTATATACTATTTTGTACGTTATACATTATACTATTATAATAGATGGAAATAGATTTTACAGATTGCATTGATTTACGGCAGATTAGATATGAAAGCATGTTTTCAGTTTTATAATACTTATTGTAATGTAATGCTAAATTTGATTGCATTTTTTGACATAATAAACAACCTGACTAGAATATCGTAGTGTTTTATTTATTTTCAATTGTGTATCTTTAGTTTCTTTGACAGTTGATACCGAAATACTCCATTTGAAGTCACAAATTTTGTTCACAACGTTCGTGCATATCTATGAAGTCACCATATTGTGACTTACACACTTCCTGGTTATAGAGGAAAATGTTCTGTGGTAAACTACTAGGTTTCTGTAACCACTCGGCTATGACTGTGCATTCGGGTTAATATTTTTGGGATATTATTAATTCAGAAGAGTTCCCATCAGTGGCTTTAAAAAATCTGTATTCCCAGACTTGCTTTAAAAAATAGTATGCGCCATCTTTGATTTTGAAAATTACCAAATTAGTAATAAAAGGCATTCCTAAATTATAAACAGCGCCCTTAAACGAAATTTTTTTACAAAAAATTAGCGTTTGCCTCTTATCTCCTCCTGCCTCTGTGGCGCAGTGGGCGAAGGCCGGCCTGAGACACAGGAGGTTGCGGGTTCGATTCCCGCTGCGGGACAAATGTTTGTACGATTAGCTAAAGTTTGTCTCGAGTCTGGGTGTTTTCTATGTATAATAAGTATGTATTTACAAAAAAAAATATATATAAGTAGTATATCAGTAATGTAGTTCCCATAATACAAGCTCAGCTTAGTTTGGGGCTAGATGATGCTGTGTGAAAACGATGACAACGATTTTGTATGTTTTTGCAAAATGATTAATTTTAATTTATTGATTTCAAATTGGTCCACAATCAAAGACCTGACTAATAGGAGAATCTAATTCTAAACATCTTATTGGTAAATATAGGGTTTGTGAAATCAAATAAGTTATTCTGTAGGTATGTAAGATCTTTTATT
Source organism: Perizoma affinitatum (assembly GCA_961405105.1). Lineage (NCBI taxonomy): Eukaryota > Metazoa > Arthropoda > Insecta > Lepidoptera > Geometridae > Perizoma > Perizoma affinitatum. The sequence continues at coordinate 12,341,160 of OY560197.1, forward strand.
TTACTATCAAATAACGCGCCTTATACTAAGTACTTAACTAAACTGGCTTAGAATACCTACCTATTAAAATGATGGCGATTCACTACACTGAACAACGAAATAATTTATTCGGCCACTTATGCTCTTTGTTTGTTCTATCAGAAAACTTACGAAACATTATAGGTAGGTACATACAATAAAAATACATCTATCTACGGAAGCCAGAGAATGGTTTTATTTGCTATAGTTGTCGCGATTTGAGTAAAATATCATAATATTATAATGGAACTGACTAGACGTAATAACTGAGGCGGATGGGTAGGTACTAAACTTATTTAGATTGCTCAATATGAAAACAGTATTATTTTAGAACTAAATAAGCCCATTTTCTACGACTTTGTTCACCCATTTGCCTCAATTTTTACTCTGAAGCAACAATACGATAGCTTTCTTGAAATATGAAAATATACAAATTGTTTTATGAATAACTTACATACTATAATTTAAGCGTGTATTATTTACAATGTAAGTATTGTAACTTATACTTTGCCATCCGCAACAATTTCTAGCGAGAAAACTCACGTTTCTGCTACAAATTTGAGGTAAAGTATAGTTTCAATAAATCGAATCTAGAATTTTAATTTCTGCCAGGTTTAATTGCATTATCAAGATGGTCCAAATAGAGAAATTTACTGTACTAGAGAATTGACGTGTGCATAGGTAAACAATTTTGTTCTTTAAACTCATATGGATTGGCTCCCCTTGCAAAACATTATTTATTATGCAAAAAATGTGAACGACATCATTTTTAATATAACTATAGTTACGAAATGCCTGCACTAATCGTTGTTGTCTTGCCAGACACAGGTGTCTTCTAACAAACATCATAAAAGCTATATTTGCAGTCAAAAACCAAATCTTCATATAACTTTAGAAACTAAATGAATAAATGCGACAAATATACATAAAATATAAGGGAATTAATAACTTACACTAAAAATAAACTCAATCAGAAATCAACATTCTAATACATATTGCATAAATATTTTACGAAAAGTTACAAAAAGAGCAGTTAAGAGTATTTGTCATGTTTATTTGTTGTCTGCTCGGACGAACAATTAAATTGTAACATAGATGTGAAATTGAAGTACCTGCTAGTACAGCATGTATTTTACGGTAACACATAATGTAAATCAGTCATTTCAATATTGCCGTTCGAAAACATAGTTTGTCATTAACACCATCTTCGTCTAAAAACTTGATATTTCATCAGATACATCAATACGACTTAAACGCTGGTGACACGTGAAAATACCACTCCATTTACTATTACAAAGTAGATCGTCAATTGACCACTTCATTCATAAAAATAGTTATTCACCACTGCATTCATAAAAACAGTAGTTCATTCAAACTTTTTCCAATTCATCTTGTTTAACATTAAGTTGTCGCTTGTCCATTGGCAGGTTTACGAGCAAACACACGCGATATCGCAGGTTTCTTCCCACTAGTAGACGGCGGCGTGGCCTTACTCGCAGACTTTGGCTTCAAGCTCGGTATCTGGGACACGCGAATGCCGATCGCTGTCTTCTGCTTCGTCGATACTTTAGTCTCTTTCGGCTGCCCTTCGAAGGTAGAACTCCTGATCAGCCTAGGCTGTTCCGTTTTGTCACTCTCGATCCAGACTCTCTTATCCGCTTTAGCAGGTGTATTTTTCGCTTGCTCGACTTTCTTCCACAGATTCGCTATCTTGCTTTCTACATCTTTCGTTTTAGAAGACTGCACAGAGTTCACGCTAGATGTGCTCCCTTGTCGAGAACTCCTGGACGCTATTGTGATCGTCTTTCCGCTTTCGTTGCTCTGCAAGCTGTGGTTGGATGCTGAATTCTTCATGGTCGGTTCGGATTTTTTTGCGACTTTAGTGGGAGATTTGTTTGGAGCTTTCGATGAAGCGGGCCTTGTATAGCGGTTGAGCTGGGGAAGTCTGGATGGAGACGTGTTCGCTTTAGCCGGGCCCGGCGGTGCGGGCTTTGCAAAGCGCTGGATCGTTGCCGCTGGCTTCTTATCCGGAACTGGAAGATCTTTCGCCGGCACTGAGCTCTCTTCCTTCGTAAACGTACCTTGTCGTTCCAACGGCAAAGGCTTCGCGGCAACAGGGGGGATAGCTATAGCTTTAACTTGTGCTACTTTAATCGGGGATCGATTTGGTATCGATTTTTTCGGTGAACTGTTGGCGCTGGGAGATTTGGAAGCCACAGGGGTTTTGTTAGCAGTTTTGGCACCCGTTTGAGCTTTTGAAGTACACGGTCCCTTTGCGGGGGCGCTTTTTGGCATCACTTTTGTGACTGGAGCTATCGTTTTCTTAACAGGAGGAGCGCTTCTTCGGTACGGTGACACGTACATCGCCTTTTTGCGTCCTCTGATGACTTTCGGCGCTTCCTGTTCTTTGTCCAAAGAATCATTCGAGTCTAAACATTCATCTCGTCTCATAGGTTTGACGATTTTTGGTTTCGGTCGTGGAGTTTCCGAGTCTGATTCAGAATGGACTCTCTCTTCCGAGTTGCTATCACCTTCAAAGCTCGCAAAGTCGCTACTACTAGGATTCTGGTTCTTATCGGCTTGCATAGTTCGGCGGTATGAAGCTGTCATTTCGATGTTCTTTAAATTATTAACGACGCACATATCGACCGAGGCCGGGCTCTCTATCACAGGTAGATAGTTTCTGAAGCTCTTTGTATACGTTTGCATTTGTGTAGAGTTCAGTTCAAAATCATCTTCGTTATGCCCACTGTCGATATCTCTCGAGAACACGTCATCGTCATGTCTTTCGTCTAAAATTTGTTGATGATTAGGTTCGTTTGATGATAGGCTATCGTAACCAGTGGTAGTTTCTAGATTCTCAAAGTTAGCATCTTTCGTAACGAATGTCGGTGATGGAGGAATATCCTCGCTTAGCGTTCTAGTTCGGAACCTCTCGGCGTCTTCCAAGCGTTTCTGTTTGAGGGTTTTCTTAGCAGCGAGGCGCTGTTTCAGACTTTCTATAGCCGGATCTGTCACCGCCTGGGAACTTTCCGGTATGTTGTGGATGTCAACGGTCTGCGTTTGGTACCTAGCTCGATCTTCCAACCGCCGTTGCTTTGCGCTGACCTTCCTCTTAGATTTCGTGTCCGACGTGGCAGTCACGTATTCCGACGGCTCACTCTCAGATTTCGTCCAAGTCATGAATTCGTCCTGTACTTCTAGAACAACGTCGTTTTCTGTCACTGTGTCTGTGATGGTATAAGTTTGGTATCGGTCTTTAGAAACATGTCTCTTTTCTTTCGGGGTCAAGTATTTCGGGTCGCGTTGCTTCTTAGGCGTGGATTCGACGCTGCTTACGTCCGATGGTAAAGGAGTACAGTTCTCAGATCCCGAGGGAATGTCTGTGACGACGTTCAGAGTGTTGGATATACAGTCTTCGTAAACTGCCGTATTCTGAGCTATAGTTGGCTGGGCAGTCGATAGTTCGATTTCTAGCGTAGACTCGGCCATTTCATCGAACAATGACGGGGGATTAACTTGGTCTAAGTCATGGAATACGTTCGCAAACGTACTACATAGAGGAAAGTCTTGAATAGGCTGTTTTAAATCAAACACAACGGGCGTTTTATCCCTGATTTCAGCCACTTCTGAAACTATACTCGATACGGAAATCATGCTTCCTTCCATATCAATATGCTCCATTTCTGAAGGAGGTTTCACATTTTCTAGGAAGCTCACAGGATTGCTGTCCAAATGCTCAGAGCTACCGTGATGAGCGGAGTTGGTTAACGCGCGCTTCACCATCGATGCTACCGGCAAGGACTTCTTTCGACGAGATTTCTTATGTGATTGCGATGGCTCCTCCCAATGTGTGGACGCACTCAATGATAGAAGACTGCCTAGATCTAAAGGCGGTTTTACATTGTCCAAGTCTAGAGATGTAAGCGAAGTAACGCTCGTCTCCATAGTGTATGTAGATATTTTCAACTGCGCAGCTAATCTAGCTGCCTCGCGCTCTATCGCCGCTGACACTATAGAGTCTAGTTTCTGATCTGCATCGTCGACCAGAGACGCAAAGCTAGGTTCGGCTACGCTTTCCAACATTACTCTATCCTTAGGCGAAGTGACTTCGAGACGACTGGAAGCCATACCGTCCGTTTCCAATCGACTGGTTAAGTCTGGGCGGGAATGCCGTCTAGTCGGATCACTTTGCTCTAACAGATCTGGCAACGCCTCGCTACGTAACGACGTTTCCAGATGCACGGAGCTGGTTAAAGTCGGGAATGTGACATCGTCTGGACAGGTATTGTCGTTCCAAGTGTCCTGTCGCGATAGTTCCTCGTGAGGTTTGCTCTCGCATTTGATATCAGTCCATTCTAACTTGTTCTTGCGTGTCAGCGTGTCCGCGTGGTAGGGTTGTTCCCCATCGCTCCACGACGCGTCTAACACGTCCGCGTAGGACTCGTTCGAGCGGTTCAGTTCATCGCGCTCGGATTCGATGGTAGTGTTAGCGGAGACAGGGGCTAGGCATTCGTTTGAGCGCGTCACTTCTCCGTCATCGGTGGAGTCTAGTCTGAGCTGTATCGGTTCACACGGGGACGGGTTAGTGGTTGGAGGCGGTTTGATGTCAGAGCCAGTGTCTCTGCGCGCGGTGGGAGCGAGCCCGCCTGCGGCCGCGGGTTCCGCAGACGGCTCCGGGACGTTTTTTGACCCGGACTCCTTATCCCGCCCTTCTCTCTTCGCCCCTCTTGCTATAACCTCTTCCAACAAAGCTCTGTCCCTAGCTTCATCGCCCACCATTCTGTCCAAAGCGCCTCGCGTGTCGCGGTGTCGCCTCCGCCTGTCGCGAGTTTCCAATCTATCCCCGGACCGCGCGCGCGGCTTTTCACTTCTAGGCTGCATGCCCATTCGCACGATTCTCTCGAAGACTTCTTTATCGGTGGAGCCGAAGGAGTCGTTGCTGAGCGAGCTGAGGGAGTTGGACCTCTCGCGGCGTCTGGTCGAGTCCATGCATGCGGGCAGGCTGGCTGGCCCGTCATCCGTGTACCGGGATCTTGATAACCTAAGTTCAGTTGGAAAGGCGTACGATCGCGGGGTATGACTGACCTCTTCTCTCTTCTTAGTTCTTAAGTTGTACGATGCAGCTAAGTTCCTTTCGAATTCGTGATCGCTGACTTTGGAGCGCTGGATGATTTTGTCGCTGCGATCGAGGGATTTGTTTTGGCGATTGTGTCGGCTGAGTTCGACGGGTCGTTCGACTGAGTGCGCTTTGCTGCGTCTGTCTTCCTTATTGACGCTGCTGAGCCCCGCTTTGACGGTCTCTTCGAAGATTTCCCTGTCGGTGGAGCCGAAGGAGTCGAGGCTGAGAGAGCTGAGCGAGTCGTTGCGTGCGAGCGTGGAAGAGGCTTGCGGTTTCTCAGGACGCTGAGTCATGACCGGCAGGCGGCTCTCGTGTTTACGACCTGGGAACATATGGTTAAATCAATAAGACAACTCCTTCAGTCGAACTGGCGACAGTGACATCTCCAGCCACAGTAATAATGAACTACGTGACATCAATGAGGAACTGATCAACTGATACGAAGCGTAGCGAACATGCTGCTTACATATAGGGTCGAATCATACAAAGGTCTGAGGCGCTTAAGGGAAATAATCTTATCATAAGTGAAAAATTTAATCTGAGTCTCTTTAAGGTAAGAGTGAATAGACATCTTGTAGACCTGCATGCTCCATCGGCGGTCATATTATCACTCACCATAAGGTGAGATTATAATACAAAAGAAGCTCATGATAAAAAAAATCTCGGCATCTGAGCAACATACACCTCCCAAATCATCTGTCGATCTTACACCCCGGGCAATTGAATCAGACGGATCAGCCCGGTGTAAGATCTTCAATTTGCAATCTAGGATACTCTCGTAAGAAATAATGCTCGTATGGCAGTGCATCCGATTTGAAGGGTATGGATGTCGGTGAAATTACAGGCTCATAAGACTTTTCACAAGTTATGTCTCAGGGTCGGCAACGCGCGACTACCTCTGGTGTTGCAAGCGTCCAAAGGTTACGGTAACCGCTCACCAATAGTTGAGCCGTATGCTTATTTGCCACATCTCTTCCTGTCGAGATAATGTTACCTTCGTTGTTGTGTCCGGTCGCGGGCGCGGGCGGGCGCGGCGGCGGCGCGAGCGGGGCGGGGCGCGGCGGCAGCGGCGGCGCCGGGCTGTCCGCTCCGCTGCCGCTACCGCTGCCGCTGCCGCTGCAATTAACAACGATGGCCTTATTGTAGGTGGTGTATAGCCTAACAGTTCCTGTCTGTTCGATGCACATCGAACACTGCATCAAGCATAGCTATAAATGTTGACAGAGTAGGACAAATAAAACTTTATGTTGGCATTAACGTCTGCGGATTGCTTGAATTGTATGGAAATAACATTAGCTGTGAAAATTATGTTATATAAATATTTTTTTAATTTCTGTGTAGGTACCGAGAATTAAAAAAATATGATTGTCTTAACAAAGAAATATTAACTAACTAGTTAATATTCATGTTCGTACACTTTCTTCCTCACACATATCCTCGCTGTATAATAGTTTGCAATAAATCATCTTCAAGGCTGATTACAATGTTCAGTTTAAAACAAGTGATTAGCCTAGAAAATAAATCTCTATCGAAGAAGCTGCCTTATCACATTGGTAAAACGGGATTTTTCACGTACCACCGCACTTTCGGTGAAGGCACCGACTAAGTTTTTACAATATGGATAATCAAATCCACGATAGTTTTTGGAATAAAGCTGCCTTATCACGTTTCTTAGAACTTTTGCAAACTTACCTCTCATGAACGTTCCTTGCGAATTCGTGAGACATTTTGACCGTCTCCGTCGATGAACGTAGACACAGCGGCAGAGATCTCTGTGTAATAAAACATAATGTTACAGAATTAAACATAAGCCGTGTTGGCCTAGTAGGCGATACCTCCACTTCTAATCCGGAGGTCGTGGGTTCGGACCCGATCGTGCACTAATGGATTTTTCTTCCCGAAAAAAATATTTGCGCATTTACATGTGCTCAAAATGGTGAAGGAAAACATCGTGAGGAAATCGGCATGAACTAGAACCAAAAATTCGAAGGCATGTGCCAACAGTTAGTTTTCTAATAAGCGCCGATGGGCTTGTAACCTGTCACGTGGAATGCTAACTTGAAAAACGAGGGCATGTACCAAATGTAATGTTTGGACGTGCCTCTGACTACCCTCTACTTGGTATCCTCAAAGATCTACTCACTGATTATGTATCTGAGGATGTCGACCATGGGAAAGACAGTCGTGAGCGTGTTTGTTTTCTGTTACAAACATTTATTTCACAAAAAGATAGAAGTCACTTCCACAAGAAACGAAAGATTATTACTAGAACTATGTAGGTATTTAAAAGGTTGTGGATCTGTAGAGAGGAGGCACTATTACGTAATGCGAGAAGCAGTATTTTGACGACCTACATGGCGCAGTGGTTCAAGCCAGGGACACAGAAGGTTGCGGGATCGATTCCTGCTGCGGGACAAATTTTTAAATTATCTGCGAATATTTGTCTAGGGACTAGGTGTTTTATATTTATAATACCAGTCATGTAGTTCCTATACAACAAGCTCTGCTTACTTTGGGGCTAGATGATGCTGTGTGAAAAGTACCAGCTATTTTTTTTGTTTTAAATCGTTTTTATTCGTGTTTACAAGTTGAGTATTGTACTATAAGTTGCTGTATTCTGCGGTAACTCACATAAACGTCATCTCGGTATGGGTTCGCGGAGGACGTGTCAGATGCCGGGCCCTTGTTTTTCACGACCTGATGATAAAATAGAAATGCGATTAAATACTCCGGTCTCTGGGTGGGCGAGTGGCCAGCGGAATGCGGGTTCGATTGTTCCGGGTCTAGGTGCTGAAGTAAATGATAAACAAACGCAAAAAAAAACAAACAAACCTCTTATAGCCAACCACGGAATAAACCGGACAAGTATATTCTTTCTGTTAATAAATGTATATTTTTTTACAATAATTGGGTTTACAATAAATAAAAGTATACTTTTCTATCTAATGAATAATATCCCAATATCCTACTTACAAAATAACGTGTTTCGTTTGTACAATCACACTGACAGGTCCATAAGCGGAAGTGAAACAGCAATAAATTACTCTCCTCTCGCTCGCAAAAGATTGTCGGTTCTGTCGCTCAAGAACCTTTATCCACCAGCGATTGTCGGTTCTGACAATCCGCTTTATCATTGACCTTCTCTGCTCTACTGACCTTGGCGATACCCTTCTGTATGCACTCCTCAAGTAAATCTCCCACATCGCTCAGGTTCGAGCTGTCGGAGGTGTCGGGCGCGGGCGCGGGCGCGGACTCGACGGACAGCACGGAGAGGTTGGAGTTGCTGCCCGCTTTGGACAGGATGGCCGGCGTGTCCTCCGTGAAGTACACTTTGCACATGTCGCCCGGCGTATGTGCCTCTGTAAAACGATACACCAAATAACACATCAGCTAACTTTGATAAATAATGCTGGTCATTTTTTCACAGTACACCATCTAGCCCCAAACTAAGCATACTATTTTACTATGGGAACTAAATGACTAAGTGTATTATATACATAGAAAATACTTGGACCCCAGACAAATATTTGCAATCATACAAATATTTGTCCCGCGGCGGAAATCGAACCCGTAACCTTCTGCGTTTCAGGCGGACCTTCGCCCACTGCGCCACATAGGTCGTACAATGTTGTATAATAGGCGGTCTTATCGCTAAATAACGATCTCTACCAGAAAACCTTTGAAACTTACGACTGTACGAAAGTTTACAGGTACCACTCCGCAATATAGGCGTAAGTTTATATATTTATGCTATTAAGTTCTAAATGAGCGGTGATTTTTATAAAGAGATAGATAGATAGATAACTCTTTATTGTATAATATGTTGCTAACAAATAAATTCAAACACAGCAAATAACAAGCTAATCGCGGGAGTACAATGGGCGGTCGTATCGTTTATAGCGATCTCTTCCAGACAACCTTTGGATGGGCAGTAAATGACGTGAACGATAAAGGACGGTGGTGTATAGACAATACAAACATACATAGTGCCGAATTATTAGATAGACATATATATCTACATATATAATCTATAACCATAAATAATCTATACAGGGTGTAATCGTTAAGTGTGCACAGGCGATTATTCCGTAACTATTGCAGATATCAAAAAACTTTAAACTGATATCGAAAGTACTTTACCTAATGAGTAAAATGACATTAATAACTTTTTAAAAATAAAACGAGAAATATCCAAAAAAAATACATTAATCACTCCCATACATTTAGTATGAGATAGTAGAAAGGTTTTAGTTTCCTTATTTTAAGTGGAATAGTACCTACTCATTTTACCCTTGTCATTTTATAATTATGTACGATATGAAGGTATTAATGAATTTCAAGTAGATACACGTGTAGATTAATTATCTTACCACTTCAAATTTATAATAAACCTTGTTTCAATATTGTATTGATTTGAACTAGCTGAAAAGCAACATACTAAATAAAAACAAAAAGAAAGATACTCTTTGGTGTTCGTTCTAAATTCAAATTCTTTATCGCGGGTTCTCGTTCCCGCCAATTTATTGTATTTTTCAATTTGCGTTAATAATCGTGATTGTTGCATTTATTGATTGAAAAATGGCATATTCCAATACAGAAAAGAGGGACATGTTAAAAATGTACTACAAACATGATTGTAACAATAGGGCGGCCATTATCGCCTACAGAAGAGAGTACCCAGATAGAGAAGTTCCTTCTGGTACGTATTTACGTAAGTTGGATAACAATTTGATAAATTATGGATCTTTTAACAGAAAAAAAGGTTCGAGAACAAGAGCTCCGGAATTTGATAATGACTTAGATAACAATATTATTAACTACGTAGTAGATAATCCACAAGAATCAACGCGTTCAGTGGCCCGATCATTTCCAGTGTCCCACAATTATGTACACAAGTTATTAAAAAAACACAACTTCAAAGCATTTAAGATAAAACCTACTCAAACGCTGCACAATGATGATCCTGCTCGTCGGCTGGTCTATTGCAATTGGCTAGTCAATAATTATGTCAATGTAAGGTCAATTTTATGGACCGATGAAAGTAATGTTTCAAACCGCGGCATTTACAATAGAAAAAACTCGCATTATTGGTCAATTGACAATCCTCGCTTAACTACTGAAGTTAGAGCTCAGGTGCGATTCTCAATTAATGTGTGGTGTGGTATTCTTGGAGATCGGATCATTGGGCCATATTTTTACAGTGGAACCTTAAATGGACAGAGATATTTCTCCTTTGTACAAAACGATATGCCAAGTCTCTTAGAACCAATTCCAGACGATGAAAGAAGGTCGATAATTTTTCAACAAGATGGAGCACCTGCACATAATACAAATGTTGTAATGAATTTCTTACGAAACAATTATAATGGCTTAATAGCCAATAATAGTGCAACCCCTTGGCCTGCCAGATCCCCGGATCTCACGCCTTGTGATTTCTTCCTATGGGGATTTGTCAAAGACCACGTGTACGCTGAGAGAGTACACAGCCTAGAAGAGTTACAGAATCGTGTACGTCGTGCAATTGCTTTAATTACTCCGCAAATGTTAAGGAAAGTTCATTTAGAAACTGTAAATAGAGCTCGTCATTGTATTGCACAAGGAGGACGTCACTTCGAACATATGCTTTGAACACAAAATTTTGTACTTACTAAGAAATAAAATGTATGGGAGTGATTAATGTAATTTTTTTGGATATTTCTCGTTTTATTTTTAAAAAGTTATTAATGTCATTTTACTCATTAGGTAAAGTACTTTCGATATCAGTTTAAAGTTTTTTGATATCTGCAATAGTTACGGAATAATCGCCTGTGCACACTTAACGATTACACCCTGTATGTTAGCAACCCACCAGCTCTGAGATAATGATAAATAGTTACCGTCCTCTTACCTTTATTGCATTCACTCCGCATGATGTTCGGTTCTATTGGCTGTATTGGCATTCTGAAAACAATTTATTAGTAATTAATAATTTATTGTTAAAGTCTTGCGAGTGGATCTAAACGACATGAAACTTTATAATACCAAACGAACAGTGTGATGAGAATCGATCAATCAAAGGAGCTATGATCGTTTAGGCGGTTGGTGTCCATTTCTTAAAAGGATATTCTTCTAGATAGGACGAGTTCTGGATTCGACCACTTCTTGTTATCTTGTTGTCAGTTCTAAAGAGACTGTTTACCTATCTTGTTTGTATTTTTTTAATTACAGTGTAAATAAATGGATGGAATACAGTGTTGGTCAGGTTGGTTACCTGTTCTGAAGGAGTGATCTCGGCTGGCCGACGGGAATAGTACCATCGGCCGATTCTTGACCGACACGTGATAACTTCGGTAGGGCCTCCTGTGAAATTAACAAAGAACATGAGTTGTGTACATTGAAGTATTCTAGGAAGCACCAGAAACATCTCGAATTAGAAAACACTAATTTAGTGCTTCCAGTGGTGACCATGTCATTCAGCTGGGCTTAATTTGAATATGAAGTCTTGAACATTTTGTTTATACCTTCTGGTGGCTGGGCTCGTTGTCGATGGTCAGCGAGCTGAGACTGGTGGCCGTCGAGAACTGCGCCGGCGTGTGCTCCACTTCGAACCGAGACACGCGCTCCAGGAACACGGAGCCCACGCAGTTTGATTCTGTCGAAGAAGTTTTTCAATGTTATCAGAGGCAAACAGGCATACGACGACGACCAGTACTATTACGGAATTTATGCGCCTCGGCAATCTTCGTCCACCTTCGGATATGGGAAACTAAGGAGTTAAAAACTCTATGCACTTTCAAATTGTATTTGAACAGCACCGAACTATAGTAGTGGTACAGGTAGATTACCTAAAGCTGGCACGTTCACAGTACCCACACTAATGGAATTTCCTTATACAGTATTCAATTCGAGACGTAAGCTTCTGCTTGCTTTTCACTACTGCCGAAAAAAGTACGTAATAAAGTGAACAATCCGACCATATTGAGCAATCTGCCATCATATGTCCCTGACAATGACCTCCGCTCTGGCCGCCGTCGTCACCAGTTGTTCGCCTGTCCCACGGCACGTACTCTCCATGCCAACAATACGCCGTTATTAAGGGCGCTAACTTTACTTAATGAATTCACGAGTTCCAGCATGTCGACATTTTTTATGACAGCCCGTCATCAATCTTTGATTCCCTAAGATTATATTTAAGTTTTTACCTAAGTTTTGGTGTAAGCATTTTGGTGTATACTGTAAGTTTACTATTTTCTGAAATAAATAATTTTAATTCTAATTCAATTTATTCCATATAGATACATCAGTCATGTAGTTCCCATAATACAAGCTCTGCTTAGTTTGGGGCTTGATGATGCTGTGTGAAAAATGTCCAGCATTATTATTATTATAGTACACTTGGAAATATCAGAAAAAAAAACAAATTACATATAATATAACAATATCTAATAAATAAGTACCTACATAAAAATAAAAATTTAAAATAATAAAATATATGGTAAAATTGGTAACTGACGTCGTCATATTATTTTTGAAGAATCTCTGCTGAAAATCTCAGCAGGGAAATCATTTCATAAACTAAGTGTTCGTGGAAGGAAGTTCAACCAACCAGGCTCTAGGGTTTGAGGATGATCCCTTGCCGATGGTTAGTGGTGCGATGATAATGTCTGCTAAAAAGATATAATATAAAGAAACATAATGCGAGTAGAAAGGGTGATATACCTTGCGGTGGTGACGGCGGCGTGTGTGGCGTAGTGGAGGCTCTGCGCGGCGTGCGCGGGGAGACACCGCCCGGTGAGTCCGGAATCTCACTCGGAGAGATGCAACCCGACGTCAGCCGGCTGGAACAACCGATACACAGTTACACACAGCAATGTCGCGAGTCCTAGGTGTCTTGACAAATACCTCTTTCTGTTGACATTAACGCCACCGGAAAGATTGAATTGTATAGAAATGACATTAGCTGCGGAAATGTCACGTGACAGCTGCCAAGTTTTACCTTGACAAATTCGGGTTAGCGTGAAAGGTAATATAAGTGTGAGGTATTTGTCTAGCCCCTGGTTACTCGATGTTTTAAAATAACTCATAACTTCAGAAAGATCTCAGTTCGGGCCGAACTAACTCGAATCCGGTTATTTGTTCTTAAAGTGTATTTTGTAAAAAAATATCTGGCATTGTACGTAGATAAGATTTCTCTTAGAACTATAAATATGTAGTAATTGAGTTAATTTAATGCTGACATATTATGAAGCTCTCACATTTCATGAAGATTTAGAGAATATAACTCTCTGAAAATAAGACAAAATTTCAAAAGTTGCAGCGCAAATGTTGTTGGGTTTGATGGTAGTAAGACTCCCAAGAACTTTTTGCGTGATTATGAAATTAACCTATATAAGTTACGTCGATGATTCGCATAATTAACGTGTCAATTGTTTTTACGCGTAATGATGCGCGATAGTAAATCGTGCAGTTTCGTTGCGCTTCACGAAAGGATAGATGTAATGATTATGACGCATTCTCGCCAGCTACCTTTCTAGATGAGAACGTTCAGTGAATTCAGGAGAATCTACGAGTATGCAATAAGAACGGTGGTAATTGCAACTAATTTCACATGCGCAAAGATACCAGGGACATTGCTGAAGCGTCACCTATCCTAAAGGCATAGTTCGAAATCTCATGTGTCTATGTGGAAAACGGTTGGTATTAGTAATGTAGGACACATTAGCTCATTCCTGTGGCGAGAGATTTCACAGCCAGTAAATTGACCGGCATCATACCGGCATTCATATGAAACGCCTTCTGCTACCATGGTCACGATAAGTTGTCTTCAACAGTACTGACCTGACTTCAGAAAGCACGGAACCCTGGTCGTCATGCGAGCACTCGGGCAGAGAATCGGGCGAGCTGCAGCGAGAGAACATAAGAGGGGTCTCTTCTACGTAGCGGGATTCCTCTTCCTCCTTCTCTGCCGTGATCGAGACTGCTTCTGTCGCGAAGGTCACTGCTTTAGACCCTGGAAAGATAAGATTACCTGAGACCCGGAATCCTTTGTGTAAATCGAGACTTTAGCCAAGATTTCTTGACAGGTTTAAACAAAAACTATACAAATAGATTCGATTACTCAATTAAGTTTAGTTCTGAAGGTGTGTTAGAAACCGATGCCCGTTCCCATAACAATACTCGAGATACTTTTTGATTGATTTCAATTAAAAACTGTTAAAATATCAATACTTGAATTCCTTTTCAGTTTATCACAGATGCAATAAATCGTTTGAACCGCGAACGTTAAAAAATTTGTTAATTGCAATACGTCCGCTAGGCGATCGTTATTTGTTTTCGTCAGTGTTCGTCGATATCCAGTCCGACGATTTGTTGTACACCTGTATTACGCCCTCTGAAATCTTATACGTCTATAGTTTTGAAAGTCTGCCTTGCTAATTCGTTCACATGGCATTTTCGCATACATAATGGCGTGTCCCTCTCTGTAAAACCCAGTTGGGATACACTCGTAACCCATCTGGGATTTACAGATAGAACTATAAATGAGTAGATTATTTAAGATTTAAGTTTATGATTTGCAAAGTGCATCAGTGTTGTGCAACCGTGGGTTTGGTAGATACTGTTCAATGCCCAAGAATCCAAGATACAGCTTTAATGAGGAATAGCATAGTGTTTCGACATACAATCTTACTAACCTTAGAAGATCGAAAGTTAGACATACCTTCTCTATCCTTAGTTTGGCTTATATTCTGCTCTTCGGACAGAGTCGGGTCAACAGTAATCGTCGCCATTGCATTTTTCTTCGCTAAACAGTCTTCTTCGGTCGGCTCACCAAGACTGCTCAGCGAACTGACTCTAGAGAAATACCCTGGGGTCCCTTCATCACAATAGTTTATCGGCTTCTCTGGACTGATCATTCCCGAGCTGAATTTAGTGTCGAAAACGCCACGTTTCTCTGGTAATGGTTCGACGGGCGCGCTCGGTGTGGTTGCAGCCAAATCATTATCGTGCGGTGGATCTTCGATCGAACACGTATCTTTCTCGTCCGAGTGCGTCATTACTTCCGGATTCTCCTTCACGCTGGAAGTCGATAAGGTTTTCGGCTTATCTTTGCCGATGACTCTGAGATCAGACATGGATGTGGCAGTGGAGAATATGACAGGGGTTTCGTACGGTGTTCCTTCAGTGGCGAAGTGTTTGATGGTGTCTTCGTGGACGGACGGATCGGGGGGCTCTGAATCAGATCCCGTCTCCGACTGATGTTCTGCGTAGCGTAGCGAGTAATCTGTAGGCTGGTCTAAGTCTGTCTCCTGGTAATCACCGTACGGACTTTCCTTCTTCTTTGAAACCTTTGGCTTCTCAACTTCGGGCTCTTCCTTAGTATCCGAGTATTTACGGCTGAAGTCGATGGGCTGGTCGCAAGAATCCTGGTCGACGTCAAAACCGGATTCTGTGTAGTTTGTTCGCATTTCCGTCGTTCTTGGGCTTGGAACTGGTGGTTGAGTGGGATACCCAAGGAAGGCGTTTTCTTTAACCAACTGTTTCGAGGTTGCCTTGTAAGCTTCGACACCTTCGTTCTTCATCAGGTCCTTGTTTCTTGGTGTAGGAACAGGCACCTTTCCAGTTCGCACTACTCTGTCGAACACTGTATCTGATTGGGTACTAGTGACTGAATCCTTGCTCTCTGATCGGTTCACGTTCCCAGCACTGCCTGTGGCTGAGCGTGTTACTAAAGCACCTTTTAGTAGGGTGTTGCTACAACTAAGATAGCTCGCTAGGTGTGCGCTATGACTTAGTGAGATCTGTGACGTTAGAGCGCCCATTAGCGGCGAACTCGACGTCATCCTATGCCTTTCTAGGTTCAAGGCAAGCTGCCTTTCTGTTGCCGTGAAGAGATTCTTTTCTTCTCGATTACTGGTCGACGGTGATGTTGCCGGTTCGATATTATCACATGTCTCAGCTAGATTTTGATCCAGCTCTTGTTCAAGCGCTTTTTGTTTCCGAACACCAAGAGTCGGTAGTGCAGGTAAATTCATACTCCTGGCTGTAGTGTCTAGGGATATAATGTGTGTTTTCCCGGGTTTGGAATTGAGCAAGTTTTTGAGTGCGGCCCCCGAACCCATAGCTATCATCTTATGCTTCGAATGGATAAGACTTCTGAGCATGGGAACTGCGCCATGGTCCCACAAGAACTGCTGATCCTGTGGACATCTTGCTGATAGATTCCAGAGAGTCCCACAGGAGTTGCTGACGACGGTCAGACTTGGAGACTTCAAGTGCTGTAGCAAGACACTAAGGCAGTTTCTCTCACGGAGAATTTGCCTGTAATCTTCGCGAACGGCAATATGACTCGACACATTCCTCATGATTCCACCTGCGTTCTCCACAATCGCTAAGGTTTTCGTCGGCGAGTTGTAGCTCAGCATATCTACAAGGAACCCTAGGGCTCCATCTACAGAGCAAAGTGCCACTTTGTTCATAGAACAGTGGGCGGTGAGGTTCCACAGTGCTGAGAGGACAGATTTGAGGGTGGCCTCTTTCTGACAGGTCATGGCGGCCTTGGTGAGTCCTTTTACTGCTCCTACTTCTCTCAGAACTTGTTTGCTGTTCGTATCCGCTCTCCAAGAGAGATTTCTTAGTACTGCTGCTGTCACCTGTAAATAAATGAAGAGTTTATAACAATTTGTTTCATATGCTTACAAGATTTTAATAGTAAAGGGGGTCTCACAAAAATTGTTAACTGACAACTCAATAACAAGGATTGGTGAAATGCCTTTAAAGAAAGCATACCTGTCGCATATCATCATTGGGTGACTCCAATTGCTCAACCAGCGCCAGCATGAAATCTTTGAATGAACACAGCAACGATTTGTTATTGCCGTCACCAAACGTTAGATTGGTCAGCGTCATCCCGGCATATTTTCTCATGGTCAGACAGGTGTTATCATCAGTTCTGCTTCCGTGCGCTGCCTGGTCACCACTAACTAATGCGGCTAATGCTTGAAGCCCTCCAAGTTGGCAGACCACGTGTCTGTGCTCCTCGTCAAAAGAAAGCTTCATTAACGCAGCTACGCTCTGACTGGGATGTTTGGTATTATCATCCTCAGTTTCCTTCACTTCCGTCCTAGCTTCGACTAAATCTTCTAACACGTAACAGTACTCCCTAACTTGCTCTAACAGTCTCCATACTCTCGCCTCCCTTCTACCGGCTTTGTCATCAGTCTGTGTGTGGATGATGTTGCGTAGCGCTTTCGCCGCTCGATCTCGAGTCTCTCTTGGCACTTTAGAGTGGATCAGCTGGACTAGAAGCGGTATGCATCCAGCCTGCCTCATGGCTACGCAGCTTTCGACAGATCTACTCATGTCTAGAAGAGGCCCGCTCAGATCGGCGTTGTTCTCTGGTGACAAGCTTAGAAGGGAGATCAGAGAGCACACGCACTCCATTTTGTTTTCTAAGTTGGAGGAGGAACGCGGACAGTCGGCTGAACCATTGCTGGAGAAGCTTCTTACGCTGGCGGTCTCGTGTCCCGTCCACTCGCCCGGCCACGTTCCCCTGTATAATTGGGAGGCGCGCTTGTCACGTTCACTGGACCTTGCAGCACTTTCCAAGCCATAGTGCAACGTGCTCCTATAAGTTGTCCGATGTGGTCGGTCTTCGTGGGGAGAGTGCGTGGAGGAACTGGCTTTTTGTGTTCGTTTCAGCAGCGCGCCGGTTTTCTTTTGTGCTTGCCCATCGTCGCCGTCAACTTCGTCGTCCAAAAAGTTCGGATTCGTAATGTCACTGCGTTCGTCGAGCTCGTCCGGCGATGGCGAATGATCCAGAAAGTGGGGCTTAGGTATCCGGCATTCGATGTTTGATTTGGAAGATGGCTGGTAGTCATCGTCGAGAAAGTGCGGTCGGTGGAGGGGGTCGGGCTCTAGCGTCTCTAAATCTAGGGTGAGGTCTCGCGAACGCGCTTTGTCTTTTGGCGGGACGTGTTTGGCGATTTTGGGTTTCGGGTCTTTCGGGTCTAGAATGCGGCGCGCATCAGGCGAGAGGGGGGTAGACGCTTGAAGCCCTCGCGGCGGTTCACTGGAAGTGGATGGAGTGCAATCTTCACTGGCCGAAGGTCCAGAGTCCGTTAACGGTGAATTCGATGAGTCCATACTGCTCCAGGGATCTACCATAACTTCGTTCTGCAACTGCAACAACACGAGAGAAAGAGATTAGTGTTGAAACCGTACATGGAAAAACAGCTCAAGGCAAAGGTCTTCAAGTGTCCTGCCTGAGGCAATCAGCTTAAGTCGCTGCTGGCCGAAACGAGCGATTAAATCTCCGGTCAAGGCCAGTGGGCCGTGGCGTACGAGTATATAAGGCTGTTTTTATTTGTGGATGCAGTAAAAATACCGGTTGTAAGAGCAACGAAAAAAGCACAAGCACGCACACACGCGCGGAGTGAAACCATGCGTGTAATAATTCATAATAACAGACAAGAATATCGCTGTTCAATCAACCATTGTGCCAATTAATTGTGCAAACCTTGAATTACTGTTACTTAAAATATTTGCAATCTAGGCACGACTAATTATAACGGAATTTTTTCGCCGCTCGATCAGTAACAGTATCAGGATATTTTCTAATCATTCTTTGATGAGTATCGAAATTGTTCTGCTGTTTGATTGTCCGAAACATTGTCCGATGCGTGGAGCAGACAAATAAACAAGAGGAACAATGACGCTTTGTATGTGTGTCACGTCTGACTCGTAAGGAGTTATGGGACGACTCCATATGCGCGTGAGTCACTGGCGACAATGTCCCAGTCATTACGTCACTCTCTTGTTCTATCAATTAATATCCCTTCGTTGAAAACTAATTTACAATGAAACGGGATACACAGACACGTTGCTTAAGCAATGATACAATCAGGTCACCATAGACCACTATTAAATTTATGTTCATAGCTGAAACTGAAAAATCCATTTAGAAACACAGTGCCTGTAAATTTTTAAGGGACTAACATTTCACTAAAGTTCAAGATAAAACCTCAACCTTAATTATAGTACTGCCAGACAGTAACACCTGTTGACCTCTACGACAATGTACATACAGTTCCTGTCGGTCTTAAAGAGCTGATCAGAATGCTGGGGTAACCGTAAACACAATGGACACTCGGTGGTGTTCCGGTGCACAATAGGCGGGCGCCGGCGACGGAGAAGTGGACGATTGGATCCGGTCGGATGGTGTATTTTGCATGCTGATTCGCGATGCGCCTTGAAGTCTTCATACATTGAGTATAACGTTTGGCGAGGAAATTTATTTACTAAGTGTTTCTAAACGAATCTGATATTAAGGGCAACAATTATAGCCGCATATGCAGCACCTATTTTCTAAACTACTTGGTGTTACTAATGGAAACACAACAAGTGCTGGATGAATGCAATTCTTGACGTGCAAGTTGTCTGAATAAGTACATTCTTATATAATTCTATTACGATGTGAAGTGTGTGACTTATGTACGAATAAGATACCCTGTCATTTTATCATTCAGCGCTGACACATGTTACACTGAACTTTAGTGTCCTAACATGCAGGCCTACGACTTACCAAGTCAGAGTCACGAGAAGTGGACACAATAATATTTCCATTCTCCATATCGACTCCCGAGTCGTTCAGATCCCCTCGCCTCCTGTTGTCCCTGATTTCATGGTAGTTACTCCTCAGGGGGTTGAAGCTGATATGAAGGTCCGTGGTGAAGTCATCGTAGAGTTTAAACTGGTTCGCGTTGAATTCAGTCTCGTTGTCGAGTATTTCGTGACTGTCCATGTTATCATCTCGATTGTACGTCACTTTGTAATAGTCTCGGGAGTTCATTTTGTTTTTTTTTTACTTATCTGGGTATTATTTCATTGTATAAATTTATTCATTGTATAGGAAACACCTAAAGATCGAGTAATGTTAGGGATAGTGTAACAGGCGGTTGCATCGTTTATCATATAACCGATGTATTGAATACCGTTTTGTATCGTATGAAGCATCTTGCATTCCATTACAGATATTCGTAAGAATTCCATACCCCGCTCATAAAGCGATCGTTGCTCCACTAAACAACAATTTATCTTAATCTCGCTCTACATTGAGAATAAGTAGGTCAGCAATAACCAGAGCAGATTTAGAATTAAGGGCTCTCGGTAGTTCTTTTAAATTTTATTATCGTTATCTTATACTTGGAGCACTGCCAGATGATGAACAAGGCTCCCGATATAAGATTTTTCTAGTGTATTTTCAGTAATAAAACGCTTTTGTAACAAGTCAGATAGGTTGTTTATGTTTAAGTCATGAATGAAAGTTTATGTGAAATTACAAAGCATACTCGACTCGTCCAGTTTAAAAAAAAATGCGTAATTAATAAAATAGTATAAAAAGTTAATGGCACCACATGTTGAGCTGATCACGCACTACACTCGGATGGAACAGATCGTAAAAGTGTAATGAAAATAGCTATCTGTTTACTTTGGACACATCCAAGGTTAGATAAAAACAATGTTTTGGATAGTGGTTTTACTCAAACAACGCAAACAGGAAAAAAAGTTTCCATATGCTCTTAAAATATACACTGCACCAACTACGCAACACGAATACGGTTTAGAGTGATCTGTTAGATGGAATGCATATACGGCTTCGGGCTTATTATTAACTAATCTGATTAAGGTAGCCTCTTAATGTTAAGGTACCTATGGATTATCTGTTGTATTAAACAAAGACGAAAGCACTTCGCAACTGAAGAGTATCTTCAGGGTTTGTAGCTTCAGATTCAGTGAGCAAAGAAGTTGACCTGTTTCCGTTTCGTTGGCTCAGCAGACGACAACGTTTCGATGGCCCTTCGCATTCGCTGTCTTAGAGTTAAAAGGTTTTGAGCCTGAAACGAGCGCGTCTGTTCTTTATATATGAATAAGATAAATCAAAGATTCATTACAAAGGAATCCATGGAACCTATTGGCTATGTCTTGTACAGTTTGCGCAAATATTAGACAGACTCAACTGATCAGCTGTTGATAATGTTCAAGATTGCTCAGGCCTTCATTATACCAAATAAGGCAAATAGCTGCACCGCGGTCAGTGATCTCTTGTTGCGTAAGTAAAGCGATTAGCGAAAAGATCTTCGTTTCGATTGGCTACACTACAGTGCGAAGGCGTGAGCGGAGGTTTTCAACGCGCGTGGTAAGTATAGGATGCAGTGGAGTGGATTTATCTGATAGCCGAACCGGCTAACTGGCTGAATTTATTCGGTCAAAACTCAAATATAGTTACAAAAACTCCAAGAGTGAAGTGGAGTGAATGTATATGCCAGGATCGCAGCAAAATTACACCTCCGGGAAACAGGTGTGATTTTATGTATACAGGGTGTAATCGTTAAGTGTGCACAGGCGATTATTCCGTAACTATTGCAGATATCAAAAAACTTTAAACTGATATCGAAAGTACTTTACCTAATGAGTAAAATGACATTAATAACTTTTTAAAAATAAAACGAGAAATATCCAAAAAAATTACATTAATCACTCCCATACATTTTATTTCTTAGTAAGTACAAAATTTTGTGTTCAAAGCATATGTTCGAAGTGACGTCCTCCTTGTGCAATACAATGACGAGCTCTATTTACAGTTTCTAAATGAACTTTCCTTAACATTTGCGGAGTAATTAAAGCAATTGCACGACGTACACGATTCTGTAACTCTTCTAGGCTGTGTACTCTCTCAGCGTACACGTGGTCTTTGACAAATCCCCATAGGAAGAAATCACAAGGCGTGAGATCCGGGGATCTGGCAGGCCAAGGGGTTGCACTATTATTGGCTATTAAGCCATTATAATTGTTTCGTAAGAAATTCATTACAACATTTGTATTATATGCAGGTGCTCCATCTTGTTGAAAAATTATCGACCTTCTTTCATCGTCTGGAATTGGTTCTAAGAGACTTGGCATATCGTTTTGTACAAAGGAGAAATATCTCTGTCCATTTAAGGTTCCACTGTAAAAATATGGCCCAATGATCCGATCTCCAAGAATACCACACCACACATTAATTGAGAATCGCACCTGAGCTCTAACTTCAGTAGTTAAGCGAGGATTGTCAATTGACCAATAATGCGAGTTTTTTCTATTGTAAATGCCGCAGTTTGAAACATTACTTTCATCGGTCCATAAAATTGACCTTACATTGACATAATTATTGACTAGCCAATTGCAATAGACCAGCCGACGAGCAGGATCATCATTGTGCAGCGTTTGAGTAGGTTTTATCTTAAATGCTTTGAAGTTGTGTTTTTTTAATAACTTGTGTACATAATTGTGGGACACTGGAAATGATCGGGCCACTGAACGCGTTGATTCTTGTGGATTATCTACTACGTAGTTAATAATATTGTTATCTAAGTCATTATCAAATTCCGGAGCTCTTGTTCTCGAACCTTTTTTTCTGTTAAAAGATCCATAATTTATCAAATTGTTATCCAACTTACGTAAATACGTACCAGAAGGAACTTCTCTATCTGGGTACTCTCTTCTGTAGGCGATAATGGCCGCCCTATTGTTACAATCATGTTTGTAGTACATTTTTAACATGTCCCTCTTTTCTGTATTGGAATATGCCATTTTTCAATCAATAAATGCAACAATCACGATTATTAACGCAAATTGAAAAATACAATAAATTGGCGGGAACGAGAACCCGCGATAAAGAATTTGAATTTAGAACGAACACCAAAGAGTATCTTTCTTTTTGTTTTTATTTAGTATGTTGCTTTTCAGCTAATTCAAATCAATACAATATTGAAACAAGGTTTATTATAAATTTGAAGTGGTAAGATAATTAATCTACACGTGTATCTACTTGAAATTCATTAATACCTTCATATCGTACATAATTATAAAATGACAAGGGTAAAATGAGTAGGTACTATTCCACTTAAAATAAGGAAACTAAAACCTTTCTACTATCTCATACTAAATGTATGGGAGTGATTAATGTATTTTTTTTGGATATTTCTCGTTTTATTTTTAAAAAGTTATTAATGTCATTTTACTCATTAGGTAAAGTACTTTCGATATCAGTTTAAAGTTTTTTGATATCTGCAATAGTTACGGAATAATCGCCTGTGCACACTTAACGATTACACCCTGTATAACCCCAAAGAAGGTGAAAATTGGGATGGGTACGATACATACATTACGACGATGAAAAATCAAGTTCAACAAGCTGACGACGACTCTTTTAGTCATTAAACCGATTCTTTATGCTATGTAATACTATTCCATTGCATCGAGGTTCACTATTTCACAGCCTAGCCGCGGAAATTAGCTCGTTCCAAGTTAAGTGGTGCAAACCACGAGTACGTAGGTATGTAGACTCCATTGTAAAGATGCGATAGGTCACGACACGAGCTTGCTGTATCAGTTAAGTTACAGTTGATCTGCTGATAAAGATGCTGTGGTTGAACCAGGACAACACAGTTCAAATGAGCAAGTGAAATAGATCGTTAACAGGAATAAAATCTAGTTCACACTATAATCAGAAAACTTTCTGTATGGGAACTATAATTGAACTTCAACAACTCACAATTTAACAAGCTAACAAGAGAACGAGGCTATTTATCAAGATCATTATGAAACTAAAACATTTTGAATATTCCTGTGCCTCCTAAATCGGACGATATTAATTTACTTAAAATACTGAAACCACATCTGAAGCAGTCAGATACTTTCTTAATTTTGCTTAGTTATACATGTAGGAATTTCAATCTTGCATAAACACAATAATAATATCAGTTAGAACCCGGGAAGGCGTTAACATATTTTGAGTAAAGGAAATACCGAAGGAACAGTGACAGATTCGTACAGACGAAACGGTCGCGTTGCAGGAAGTAACGATTTAAAAATAGTGCCGTTTGTTACTGAGCACGAAAATAAGTCGTTAGGATGAACGCCGTAATGCGAGGGAGCGTAAATGTTATGGTAACATTAAAGGATGGAAGTTTGAACTGTACTCATTAAGGATTATTGTAAGGATTTAAAGTTTTTATGCTGAGAAACATTAACCTCGGGGAAGGTTAAACCCAACATTTTTTTACAGTAATACATGACGAAAAGATCAAAAACAAGAACTAACCAATTCAAACATGGTTTGCTAAAAAGAATAGTGAATTTGAAAACGTAGGTACTTTGTTTAAGAGAATGAGTCATTAAGCTAATTTAAGGTCAGCAACAAAAAAAGTTCAAACTGGTAACACAATAATGGCGAAAAAGAAACAAGGCGTGGAGCCAGCCATTAGGCACATGAAAGCAACTGAGCACTTACTCAGGTGAAAGTGTAGTTATGGAATATACGATGCACCTAGCTATTATAGTAATTGGAGTGAGACGCTGAGTCTAGCTAGACCGACTTCGCATGATGGATGAGCTGGTAGACCATCAGGCGGTTGATGATGACAAAGAACGAATCTTTATGAAGATAATATCAATCATGGTCATGCGAGGTATGAGAATGTTTGAGTGGTTTTCAATTACATGATAGTGTACGGTGAAGTATAAAAGAAACACACACACAAATGAAAAATTAACAAACTATACACAAACAAACAGATTACCGACAACAACAAAAGTTTTAGGCATGCCAAATTCTATCTAACAGTAAATGTTGGTATACGCCAACATTTGATCTACCTAATTCTAAAAGAAGCTGGTATCGAGAGTGAAAGTAAACATCAGAGGTATAAATTATCTTGCTGGTGTAACAAAAGATTTTATAATAGCAAAAGCATGCTGTGACGAAGCGATGATACAGATGTGAGATGTGAAATGAGAACACATTTAAAAGTTAATGAACTTAATGTACTTCATGATTATAGAGAAAATTAATATGTAACCGACCACAAAGTACACGGTAGAGCTGTTCAACTTCAAAGATTTAAATCTTTTATCGTTATATGAACAAGAATGAACCCTAAGGACGAACGTGCAAGATACCATAACGTATGCATGTTCTAAAAATAGATGTTATTTTCAAGAAAAAACATTTCCATGTAGTTCGCTCCGTGTATCCTTCTAATTCAATAACAATAACATCCTATACCAAATAATTAACAATACAGACAGTGCCAGTGGCTAGAACCTTGGATCTATAGCCATAGATCCAAGGTTCTAACCTTCAACCGGCAAACAAATTGGCAAAACCTTTTCCAGCTTCAGCAACTCAGTTCCTCCAAACGGATTTTACTGCCAAATTGGGTATAACCTTCGCTCATCCCCATTCCGAGTGACGAAATCGAGAATTTTATATGCTTATAAAATTCGTTCGTATATAAAATTCCTTGCATCGCTGCAATGCGGCTGCTATCCCGACCTTTACGACAATATTGATACTATCCTGTGTACTCGTACGTTCTACATATACGAGTAGGTACGGATGGTAATGCTGCATCGTGTCCCTGTGTATCCGTTTTAGACGGGTTTAATTTCCAGACTTTCAATTATACTGGGTACACAAGTATAGGTAGTATAAAGACTTCAAGCTTCAAGAAAAAATTAACACTATTCAATCTGAAAGTTTCTAGCTTTCAGACTTTAACTAGATAGTCACTAGATAGTGAACTAAAAGTGAATAGCCTGACTATTTGACTTGTCTAGCATACACTTACCATCAACATTTTGTTTTGGTCAGTGGCCGTTTTTATGTATTTAATACATATTATAATAATACATTTTAGGTAAGTTTAGTAATTATAATTTTAGTAGTAAAAATACATTCCATGCTGGGGTATGTTGTCTTATATACATGGGATATCATTTAATAGAGAATTACATAATAATCTTTATTTTTCTAGCGCTAGTCGGTAGGAATTATAGCTTTTAGCTCTCTAAGACCATCCAAAACACCTTTTATTTCGTTTTTTTCCTTTGATTTGTACTTTTTATTAATGATACAAAATAATAAAATAAGCTATGGTTTTGTTATAAAATATGTAATATCTTTGAATAAACAGTAAACAGCTGGCAGTGCGAAAAAATAATTACTCAACAGTAATTATAACGCAATTCCTCTGTAATAAGCCAGACATGCAATTGAATAACTCATGGCGTTGACTTCGAGAAGCTAACTGCCCATTAAAGTTATTTATAAACCTAATTTATATGCTTTCTGTATATAAGAAGGGAAAGGTCATTAGCACCAGTGTAAGAGAAAAATGAAGCTGTAAAAATATGCCTTTAGCTCTAACAATGTAGATCTACGACGATCCTGAATTTAGTCTAGTCATTTAGTCTAAATTTTATGGTATATCACTAAACAATATAATATAATATTCTAAAGTTAGGGCATAAGTTCTGACATTTTACAATTATTATTGTATTTAAATTAATTCTCAATCTACCTATTGACTTATATTATAAGGACCTAAAAAATTGTAACACCATGTATTCGCTGGGCTATATTCATGCGATTTATTCTGATTTCTGATTTCCCAAGACCTCGTTCGCGTGATACCCGAATAAAAAGTAATTAGCATTTACATCAATTAGCATTAATTGTCCTGTCTCAGTAGGAAGGAAGGGTCGTACGATAATGTTAACTACAATGGCGTCGCGCAAAACAGATTATATAGATCATAACACAATACCACACAATCATATCAAATGGTAATCTGTTAGTTATCGATTGTGATGTCCATAAATTTCACTCAAAACGGTTATTTACAATGATTTGCCAGTTTAATTGTGGGAAGCAATCAATCTTACGATCCTATCATATCATAGCATAGTTTCATTACTGTTTTATGTATATTTTTTAGCGCCACTTATCGTCACTATAAGATACACAAAGCAACGAGACGAATACTTATGTAATGAGACATAACAATGGTTACGATATAAGCAGATGAAGGAAGCTATTCACGAAACATAAAAAATTAAACAATCATTTCACGTGTGAACGGCATAATTAGAATGACGTAGAACAGACGTATTACATTAAATACTAGTACTTGGTAAAGAGAAGATTTTTTTCTTAATAAATTGTATTTATCTCCTATGACACAGCCACTTGGGACAACTAGTAATGCTACAGGTTTTTTTGAGACAATCATACTCATTAGTAAATAAAGTTAATGCAATAAAATTTCCCGTAGACTTTCTAATTTTTACTCAAGAATTTAAACAATTATTCACCACAACTGTTGGGCTACATGAAGTGGGCTAAAACACAATACAGCCAAAAGCGTCTTAATTTTTTTAACTTTCATAACAAAAAGATTATGAATTCGTGCCTTATTTATCACCAATTTGTGGGAGAAATAATGCATTGTATTAACTTATCAAATCAACATTTGATATGAAGAATTTGATTAAGAGATTAAGCACGATTGAACATTTCAAATGAAAGCTAATAGAACTACTAAATCTCTTCACGACATTGCAAAACTAAATGAAATGAAATATAAATTAGTCTGTATCAAAATTAATTTATGGTCTGCTGATGATAATACGAAACGAAAGTGAGTTTAATGACCTTTCCGGATAAATTTAGAGTTATTTCAAGAGCACCAAGTAATATTGCGTAATTTATACGTAAATCTATGATTTAGATTTATGCCGATGATTTTAAGAACAAAAGAATTGAACTGGAGCTTTCGCCAAGGCTCCAAAATCAAATCATAAAAGCGTTTTTAGAATAAACACGAAGTCATGAAACATAGAACAGCGAAAAAGCGAAGGTTACCAAGAAAAACCCCCTAACCTTAGCGATAGATAAATCTATAGTTCCCTCATAAATGAATTTCCTGTCGGAAGAGGTCAAGTACAAAAAGGTTTGGCTGAAAGCGTGAAGATCGGAAGGAAATGATGCTCTGGGTTTACGGCTACCAGGCATCCTATCGGAAATGGATTCGTTACGAAAATAAAACATATCTTTGAAGGACACCAGGGTTTTTAAACTGCTGATTTGACAGGAAGTCAATTACCACATGTTCCCTTATTTGCGATGGAATATACTCTTTTGTACAAAATTTACTAGTGTCCTATTAAAAATACTTATTGCACATCAAAAGAATTTGAGCTCAGTATATATTTAATACGTCAAGCAAAACTATTAATTAAAACGACCGTCTATACGCAGTTATGCAACTCCCTTTCTGGGTGCATATTAGTATGCAAAAACATTTTATTTAAAATCGACAAAGTGACTCTACCGCAGGTGCCAAACAAGGCGGTTGAAGGTTCGAACGATGCATATCAAGTAAAAGTGTAGGTTGAACAGGACAATGTTCTATTTGCTAAGGTTATTTGAGATAGGATCGTGGGCGGTGGTAGTGATGTCGTTCAATATAGAGAAACTAGGGAGAATCTTTATGTTGTGAAAGTCAATATAACATAATTGGCACAATGAAGGGCCATACTCGTCTAAGTATCATAAGATTACACTGGGAAGTCATACAGAGAAAGATAATTCAATTCTCAACATATTTACAGCAATGGTGGAAAATTTTACAGATTCGAAATCACGATATGCCACTGAGACGAATGGATTATAATCAAAGTGAAAGTATAGTTATTATAAAACAAAAACTGAGAGAGCTATTTTGAAATTACATCGATGATTCAATCAATGCAATGGTAATCATTCTGTAGATAATAACTTATTTATGGCCCTGAACCTATTAACAGATATAATGTTGTTTCAAAATAAGTAACACGATTATATAAGCTCAAGATATCAATTGCAAACTAAACACTATGGAAGTTATGTTATATTTTTGTGTGCTCTAATACTCGTATTTGGCTAAAGCCTAGCCTGTTTGATTTCATCCATGACAATTACACCAAACGCAGCATTCAAATAAAATGCTCACAGCACTTAAGTTTTAGCCCAGCTCTAGGCATAACCAGAAAATGCCATTTCGCTTTCAATTTGCGTGACAGATCGTGCTTTCTGCGTTCAGACAGATCGCATAACCATAAATTTAAATTAATTGACGAAGGACAGTCGGGGCAACGTTTTAACATTCTTCGCGTAGCCAGACTTTCAAAATTCGACCAATAGGGATGTAATAAAAACTTGATTCGAACAGTTGCAGCCTACAATCTGAGTCTGAGTCATTCCAGGTGAGATGATGATGCAACATAGAGGCCTAAAGAACACTAGCTTTCCGCCCGCGACTTCGTCCGCGCTGACGAAGGTAATATGAGTGCCTCTCGCCCTCGAACCCCGCTCCACGCACTCGCACTGTGAGTGTTATATATGGCGCCGCAATACCTACTTGTAAATAATAATGACGCAAGCTTTCTTTCTGACATAATCTGTGAGCGGTTAGCATAGATAGAATATAGATACAAAGGAAGGTAATCACCCCTTTTTACCTTGATTGGTCAAAAACAAAAAAAAATATCTTACCTAATGTTTAGATTTTATTATGATGCTTTTTTATATCACTTACATGAGAAATTATTGGTTCCTCATACATACTTTCATCCCCTATTTCACCCCTTTAAGTTTCGCGACAAAAAGTAGCCTATGTCCTTCTCCAAGCTCCCATCTATGTATTTCTATACCAAAATTGGTTCAGCGGTTTAGGCGTGAAAAACTAACAGACAAACAGAGTTACTATAGTACCTATTAAAAATATTATATTAGTATGGATACTAAGGCAACTGTGACTATGATATAACGCATCAGTTACGTAGGTAGAACAATGTAAATAGGAGAATTAATTTCAGAAATCGGTGATTGTAGAAAAATAAATTGCAAATATTAATCAATGCAGACTAAGATATGAAACTTCAGACATATTTGGCAGTCAGGTAAGTTCTATACAAAAACAAATAGAATAAGTAAGATGCACTTTTCGGATATAATTATTATAACGATCATACTTGACTTAATATTACTACTAAATACTACACAATTCTCCTGTAAAAACATACTTGACCGTTTGAAGGTTTTTCAATATCAGCACTGAAAACATGGGACAAGGAAAAAGCAATTTGAAAATGCGTTTCAAAAAGTGAGTAATTATGATGGAATGAAATAGTGTATGAATGGAGTATTGTTGCATTGAATTATGATTTGGTATACTAAAAACAATACACGACATATTTTTCTCATGACAAAGTAGAACAAAGAATCTAGGAACGTGTAGCAAAAACATTCCACTTCAGACAGTTTTGTAGCTTTTGAACAAACAACAGTTCTGTATAGTTTTATCACAAATCACGAGAGCTTTGTGCATTTATGTTGTTCAGTTCCGCTGGAGTCACGCACCAGTTTTCGCAGCAAAGTGCCTGGAACACCCACTTTCGTTGGGCAATAGCTTTTAAACTAAAGCAGGTTTATAGTTCAACGTTGAGTGTCTTTTTAAAGTAATTTTTATATGGGTCAGGAATATACTCATTGTTTCAGTTGGTTGATTCTGTCGTACCCATAAATCGACTCTAAATAATAAACCGATTGATACAATCCATATCGGTATACGATAATAGTCAGTTGTTACAGACAGAATAATACTACAGAGGACGACACAGTCACGAGTAGGACTGTGTCGACCAATGCGACTGGAAACAGGTGAAAAAAAATATTTGTCCCTACAATTTGGCATCCTACTTCCTAGTGCTATTATAAACGCGAAAGTTTTTGAGGATGGATGTTTATTACTATTTCACGCAGAAACCACTGACGGATTATGATGAAACTTTACAGTAATATAGCTTATACATCAGAATAACACATACGCTACTTTTTATACGGGTACCACGCGGGCGAAGCCGTGGGCAGAGTCCTAGTCAGTGGATATCAGTTTACAATGTTGCAATATAAGATACACGTAGCAAAGTAACTCGGTTACATGTGTATTAAATGTCATTCGGATCGCTTGATTTAATGAGCTGGTAGTGGTTAGGTTATTTAACAAAGTTAAAATGTAACACGAAAGTTGGACAGGTATTGTTCTGGATTAATAAAAACATAAACAAACTGTCAATCCAGACGACCAAAAAGTTAAACGCGTCGCATTAACAAAGCGAAAACCCTTTACCGGAAGCAAAGGTACAATAGATCAAATCGAAAGTGGTCAAATCTTCTGTTTATCAGTTATCGTCTGTCAAACAAGCAGACAAGCAGGCGCCTAGCCTCACCTGTGCGCATGATTCATGAGTCACGCATAAAGTGTATAGAGTTGTCGACTCAAGCTTTTGTTAGAAACGTTTTGAATGCTTTCTTTTATAAATTGGCTGTTTCAAATAGCTTGGTGTGTGGCAAATTTGGCAATATAAGAGTGACAGATGTAGTAGAGTGAGATTTTATGGCCGAACCAATTAAAACGAATCTGAATAATGGTTTTTTTATGCAGAGGCGAGTTTATTGTCTATATTGATAAATTGATTAATTTCGCTATCATGGTTTCTTTTATCAACTTGCGCATAACTTAAGGTTATCATTTACTTTCATTTCATGTTAATTATCTTTTGAAAGAGCGATGATTTAATCAAAGTTGGAAGCCAAGTTGATAAACTCTTAAACTAGAAATCGATTGACTATAGAATTATATACGATTAAAGCTACGATACAAACGTTATAGACATTTAAAAGTTATCACCGACCAGAGCATCGATTCACGGTAACAATCAACTGTGTACGCTAGTTTTCTAATTAGTAGAAAGTGTGAAGTAGGTAAAACTCGTACATGTCTTTCATTGAATGTCTATCAAAGAGTTCATTTACATACGTTTCCTGTTCTCTTGAATTCATGCCCGCGGTCATTTTTATTTTTACCTTGAAACGTATCTAAAAAAGAAAACCATAAAAACCTCGTGTCATAGCAAATAAAACGTCATGCGTTTCAGCAGAACATGTTTATTACTTTCAATAAAGATTGACACACCTTAATATCCTACTAATATTATAAATTCGGAACTATGGTTGTTTGTTGCCCATCATTTTAATCCTTTCTGTCTTTAATTGTAATATGTTGTTTTTTTAATTTGATTAGGTGTACTAAATAAATTATTGTCATCTCCGTAACGACTGAACCAATTTGGACGAAAGATGGAATCAATATTGTTAATGACCTATGTGTATACACATAGGCTACCACGCAGGCGAAGCCGTGGGCCGAAGTTAGTCACACAAGAAAGGATGTCTACATGGAATACTATTGATCTGAGGACAAAAATCAGGCAGGCAGACCATCAGACATAAAAAAAAAACACGCTCTAAAACAATAAAAATATACCCCATGATGGACATCCTCAGATACATAAGCAGTGAATAGATCTTTGAGGATACCAAGTAAGAGGTATTCAGAGGCACGTCCAACTCCAAACATGACAATTGGTAGGTACATGTCCGCGTTTTGCAAGTAGTTAGCGTTCCACGTGACAGGTTGCAAGCCCATCGCTGCTAACACTTACTAATTGCACATGCCTTCGATTTTTTGGTTCTATGGCATGCC
Organism: Perizoma affinitatum; assembly: GCA_961405105.1. Lineage (NCBI taxonomy): Eukaryota > Metazoa > Arthropoda > Insecta > Lepidoptera > Geometridae > Perizoma > Perizoma affinitatum. Next base: position 12,373,746 of record OY560197.1, read on the forward strand.
GGTTTCCTCACGATAATCCGACTAAAATATCTGGTAAATAGTACCAGATATTTTAGTCGCAATAAACCTATTGTTTCTATTTTCAGGTGCAGCTGATCTAGAATAACCTGTCTCAAGTCCAAGTGCCAGTGACATCATCGCTTTCCTACCGTGCGGTCCGCAGTTAAATTTAACAATGCTGCATATACGATGACCTCTTTAATCGAACTACTCATCATGTTTCTATTACAATGTATATGTCAATTCGTATAATAGTTTTGATTGGTGATAAATAATGTTTAGTATCTTCTGGGGTTCTAATAAGATGTTCAAGTCACAAAGGCGTATATCAGTAAAAAAACCGGACAAGTGCGAGTCTGACTCGCGCACTGAGGCTTCCGTACAAGCTTGTAAAGCACCAAACATGCCTCTAACGGAAATATAAGTCGGATTGAAAGACAAACTTAACTGTGTAGTTGAAATAAATGTTCTGTGCAGTTGAATAAAAAAAATAAGTCACGGTAAATTATCGTACATGAAGTGTAAGCTCAAAAAAAAAATCATATACTTTAACTAAACTAAAAAAAAACGGACTTTTGCCTATGCTGTGTGTCCTTGTATCTTGCCAAATTTAATGATATTATATTGCATAAATGGCCGTATTTTTATATTGCGTTGAAATAGCTTTATTTTTTTAGAGCTGCAAGAGACCGTATCCTTACGTATTTGATATTAATTTCAACTTGATACCTCAATACAATAAAATGTTGAGGTCGTTGGTTCGGACCCGGTCGTGTACCAATGGATTTTTCCATTCGAAAAATGCATGTGCGCATCAACACGTGTTCAAAACGGGGAAACATCGCGGGGCATGCCAGGCAACCAGCATGCTCTAGTAAAAAATCGAAAGCATGTCCCATTAGCTAGCGTTCCAATAAGCGGCGATAGGCTTGCAACCTGACACGTGGATTATTAACTACTTACTTTCTAAGCGTGAGCCTAATGTAATATTTGGACGTGCCTCTGATTATCCTTTACTTGGTTTTCACAAAGATCTACTCACTACTCAGAGTATGTATCTGAGGATATGCACCATGGGGAATACAGTCGTGAGCGTGTTTTTTTCTTGTTACTTATTAACATACTTATTCATCTTAGTCGAGAATAGCTATTTAATTAAATATAATAAAATGAAAAATCAAATCCATTGCTAACTAAATAAATGAAACAGCTCCTTATTTGGAGTGCAGTAATGCTTCATGCATTAGAATATTTTTTTAGAGTTACCTAGGTCAAGACCACAAACGATTGTACAACAAATTTCACTTTGAAGAAAGCAGACAAAAAATGTAAATCAATAAGACGGGTTATGTAGAGCGAAATAATTTGTGATGTAAATAGGCTTTATGGTCCAATGGTGTTTGCAAATTCCAAGAAGAAATCAATCGGCTTCAATTTAATGATTTGTTTCCTGTTTGATCTGATAGAACTGGTCCAAGAAAAATAACTGCATAAGACGTGTACGCTATGCTTGGGTTCCCGAGGTAACATCGTATTATCTTACTAAAGTTATCATATGAAATTGGTCTAACCAATTTTCGTTGGCAGTTCCTACCGAACACTACTCGCTAAACTTGTTTCATATTTTATAAATTTAGAGAGGAGATACCACTTTATCTAATTTGAAGCCTTTTATGGTTGGCTTTATTACTGAATAAAGGCTTCCAATCCAAAATCGTTAAGAAACTTCTAAGTGATTTTCAGATTAGTTCAATGGTTAGTTAGGCTAGTTTATTGTCTCTGTTTTTTTTATTTAGTTTGATCCTATGCAAACAAGTCCCCCATTTTGTATGTATTGTATTTACAGATTTTTGTTGTTGGGTTATTAAAAACACGTCTGTGCAATCATATTTTTTCTCGATACTCTATAAACTGAGGGAGAATCGAGGAGGAACAGAAAGAGATGACGAAACAATAAGGGTTTCGTTTTTGCCTTTTTGGCCTCGGAACCCTAGAAATTATAGTGGAAAAATAATTTAGCCAATGGAACAGCGCAGGGAAAAACAAGAGAATTAAGTTGATAGTTATTTCATAAAAGAAGACGCAGACAGTATAAAGAAAACAGTTATGATAATATAATCTTAATGTAAATGTTATGTTATCTTTTCTCTTGTTTCGAAGTGATCATAATATTTTTATACGATTCCGTTATGTTCGTTTGTTGTAATGTGATACATTAACCTGAATTTGTCACTTGAAAGATTTATTTAATGCTTATGATTCCCTTCACCATCAGGCTTGTGATAAATCTTTGTTAGAGTCATTTTTGTCGTATTCTATTATATCTTCTGTCATCACGTCATTTTTAAGTTTGATAGTCTGTCTAAACATGATTGTGGATGAATATATCAACACCTAAATCTTAAGCCACAGATTTACTATTGCCACCCACGCCACGGCATGACTCTCATTAACACTTCCAAACATCACATAAATTCAGAAAACAGAACCATTCAAGTTCTGGACGTCCAATATAGAACAGCAACCAAAACCTAGGGTAGCAAGGAATTTAGAGTTCTAAGACTGAGACGCTTACAGCTGGAATGGAAGAATGGCGGTTCTTAAAAACATCCGGTAGTTAAACCGCGCGGCTAGATGTCTTCATTCTACAGAGTGCCTTTTCTAGTCAGGAAAAATGTCGTTATAAGGGATTTGAGTGTTTCCGGAAGCGCTTTGCTCGTGAGAAACGATGTGTGTATGCTCTTTTCTAAATGAGTAGTTCGTAATGCAATTGTTAGTGGAACAATAGGATGAGAGGAACGATGATGATATTGTTTATTTTTAGTAATCGGCATGAATGGACTATGTGATAAGACACGAGTGCAAAAATTGATTTTGATTCACTCAAACTTAGTGGGACTGGTACCTCAGTGCAAGAGTTTATATCCAATATTTGTTCAGTATTTTGCAGATTCGTCACAATAACCATGATAGAACAGAAAATAGTTTAATAACAAATTTGTAATTTACTATCACCATAAATATTAGGAAGTTAAGTGCGCGTATGTGTCTACCAATTTACTTTTAAACAGTGAAATATTCCCAAGATGTGCCATATACATAAATAAACAGTGAAGATAATAAAATTACCTACAGGTTATGTTAACCGAACAGCAATCGATGCAACCGCCATGAAACTAGAGCCAACGGTGCCTGAAATCGTACCCACAGCACTATAGGTAATTCATGATGGTCTTCTACCGGTGCATTCATGCGTAACAATTTCTACGCATACCGATAAAGTTACAATAAAATTATAATTCAATTTTGTCAAAACTCTAGTACATACAGTAAAACCATCACATAACCATGCTGTTTTTTTTTTTAACAAGCACTGTCCATGTCCAATCACAAAATAAAAACAAAACAGAAACACGAGCGCGAAAATCAAATTCGGTACGTTTTGAAATTCGAATTGAATAAATGGCGGGCAATGCTCGCAGTTACCGCGCGAAGCAGTGACTGAGCGTGCGCGCAACATGCGTGCAATCGAAGGAGCTATCAAATGTGGTGGGTGGGATATTGTTTCAGCCGCATGTTTAGTTTACCAAAGGCACAGAAGAGCTAGTACCGTACGTATAGATTTGAGTTCATTTACCATTGCATCTGTGTTTTGTTAAATCGAAATAGACGGAAGCGAGGATTAGTACAAGCCGCTCTTGATATTGTAAGTTTGTTCAACAAAGCCGTGCGTGGCATTTCAGCGCGATCAAGCAAGCTGTAGCTCACAAAGATAAAAACGTAGAAGGAACGCGAATCAGTGAATCTGAATAGGAATCAGCAGGAATCAATTGATTATTGGTAAAGAAACCAAGACGATAATAGCACATTACCACTATGATGACAGGAGGCTAATGGGAATTAAAAATCATTACTTAAAAAAGCACGTAAGAAGTTTATGGCCATCGCATTACATGCAAGAGTAGGTATGTATCATCATAATATTATCACTAATGAGAAGACTCCATAAATTGAATCTTGGAGGGAAACTACGCGGTTACGCAGACACAAACGTAACAAAGACAAGACATACCTTCCCGTACGAGAAAGAAAGAGATTGAACCGCAAACTCTTGGCAAAGGTTACTAAGCTGCCGTGTGGGTAATATATCTTCTGTGATTGCAACGTAATTGAGAGGTGATGCGATTTGTAGAACATTAACCTAAATTTCACCATTTAAACGTATATCGGGTGACTATTTGTATTCCAGAGTTGATTAACGATTGCTTTAATTACCTAGGTGAAACTAGATACTGTTGGTGTTGCGCAGATGTTTCTACCTACTAGGTGATTGACGTGGCACATTTATACAAAATATCGTAGATTTAAAGAGGTTTGCATTATATTTGCGATTAAAATGACAACTGATTATAATATGAGTTGAACACCATACAGGCTTAGTATCTTAAATTGTTAAGTATTATATAAATGCCGTCTAATCGGCGTAAGCCAATTTAAAATTAAGAAATAACGCTAAACAACTCAACGTTTTACTTCTTATGGTATAGAATTGGATTTACAATTTCCACACTTATCTAAGTGAAGCTTCAGTGGATCGCACATGTGGGTTGACGCGAGACATTGCCAAGCTCTGAATCACTATTGGTAAACAAACCAATATGCATAACTTGACGGGGTGGCGGGGATGCTTAGACATCATACGGTTTCTCTTACATTCTATTTGTATGCAAGTGTTACTGCAAAATCTTGTAAACCCAAGAAATATAAGCTACGTGGAAGAGGCGTATGATCGTAGAGTGATAAGACTATCTTTCTAGGGTTAATAAGCGTTATTCAGCGGTTCTAGCTTAATTAAATTGCCACACTAGTTCATTTTAGCAACAGTCATCCTCTTGAGAGACTAAGAAAAACAAGGGAGGAGGGTTAAATCAATCACATGTTACGTATTAGTGAAGAAGCTTCCAGTATTTCTGTTATTTTAGTCACAAATGTGCTACCGCTATCTGCAATGTATTGATTTTCTCTGAAGGTTAATCCTATAAGACTTCAACGCACGAGATAGCAAGTGGATAAATCTAAATATATCACAGAATACATTTTTGTCTACCTATGATTAGAAAACGAATCATGATGATAACTTATCACAGCCTTATGTAGATCTGATAGTATGGACGATGTTATACGTAACAAAAGGTTAAACAAATAATTATGACTAAAGAAAGATACCGAGAAGAACGTGCATAAAGAATGACAACCATAGAATATCTAGAGCTGTTAATGACAAAGAGAAAGATAAAGATGGTGTGGTTGAACGCTCCCTAAAATACGGTAAAATTAGATAGACTAAGATATACAGCGATATAAGCCTAATACGCCTAAGTGTAATAAATGTTACAACGACACACCCTGTTGTCGGACGATGAACTAATGGATATTACAGTATTACACACACTGCTCGGCCATTAAAACAGGACTGAAATGTTTTACACTGCAGAGCCCTGAGGGAGATGAATTGTGAATTATTTAGTAACAGGAAGTTGCTTCAATGCGATGTAAAATTATACAATACAAATTACTCCACGTAATGACAATGAGAATTAAAGCTAGTTTATGTTAACAAAGATTTCGGAAAACTAAGTCTGATAACATGTCGAGACAGTAGGCTAGATAAAATATTTCTTTCTAACACACGCAAGGACAGAAACAAGGAGAATCAACCTTGAAATCGGTTCAAGTCAGCTATCAAATCGACTTTTGAATCGATAGCAAAAGCATGACACGTGCAAAGATGTGACGTGAATAACAAATAAAAATTCAGTTTACCGACTTAGAAATTTTAATCGATCCAAAGAAACTCCATGCAACAACAACACAGCAAAAATATGTAACATGACAACCTCGGCAATGACCATTAAAATTCTTCGGGAGTTACCATCGTGGAATATGAAAATCCTGGTCAGCTGGTATTCTGGCGAGGAGCCAGGTTCGAGAGAGGCGCCGCGCCGGTAGACTTGCGCATTGCGACCATAAGTAAGTAAACATAGGTATTCTATTGAAAACCCACAGGTTTTATACGTGTTATCGGATTACGAATTTATTGACTTTTTATCCGTAACTTCTATAGAGGATCGTGACAAATGAGAAATATAATAAATTAGCGATTAGTAGTCAGCACAAAGGGCGATTTGAATCCTAGTTTTAAGGATCACCATGAACATAGGTTTAGAGGTTTCATCTCCGAAGGAATACCATTGTATTTTAGATTCTTTTGGTTAACCGTTATAAATTATAACACCGGTTGTTTCATACCAGGCAAATGGATAGTACAATTTCATTAATTCCATATTCCGTATTCGAGCTACGTTCGTTTTATAATTTCAAGTTACAAAGAAAAAACAATTTAAATTGTTAACGCATAGACACGAAAGTTAAGTACGGCTACATTAATTACTCAATTGTTTTACAGTTAATGGCCTAGCGTCCTAAAAGTCATACACGCGAGTGTTTTATTAATGTTTCTGGTTGTCAGGAAAGCTTGAAAACTATTTTCTTTTCCATCAAGATCATAAAACATTCGGATCCTTTCGATAGTATGACGCCATGATACGCCATTTGTTATCGAAGTCGAAGACGACGCGCCGCGCCGCCTTTGGGGTTGCGTCAGTATGAATAATGATAAACTTCCATTGCTAACACGTTTTGTCATCAATCACGAGTTCACGACAGTATTGAAACGGTATAGCCATTCTTCAATTGGTGCAGAAGTGGTGAATTTATAGAGTGCATATAGAATTAGGAGTAGCCAATCGATGTCCCACAAAGTAAATATGAGACAGCGTTTTAAAGTTATCTAACAGATTGATAGAATACATTTGAATTAATCACTTCCGCATACCGTCACCGTCACTAAGCTTATTATTTGTCTCGCACAGACAAAGCGTTGCTGTCATAATTGCGTACCTAACTACAAGCGGGATACGGCACAGGACGATATCCAATACATCAAACCAAACAGTACCTCGTTACAAAATACTCCTGCCTCAATTAATAAAGTGAATACTGAAGAAACGTATACAACTAAGCCTGTTAAACTAAGCTAAGGTATTGCAGACAAATCGCGATCGGAAGACGTCACTGATGATACCGATTATCACTCATTACGCCAGCAGGCAGACTGTTCGATATCACACAACAAAAAAATAATGACACAAAAGCACAGGCACTAGAGAAATCTCAACGAAATTAACGTTCAAGCTAAAAACGCGAATTTATTTCCACAGCGAACTCCGACAGTTTTCCTTGCACGGGGAAGGAAAATGTGGATTTGTTTTTGTTAATTTGATGTTATTCGAGGATCGATCCGTCCGGGAAGTTGTCCACGCCGCGCCCGCGAGGCGACTGGAAGGATCGACCGCGCCAACCCTGGGGGAGGCTGCGTATGTGCGCACGCAGCCCAAGCGACACTGGCCTCCACAACAGAGACATACAGTGCATTTTCCCTTGCAGCATTCGGCTTCTGCCAACGAACACCAGCAATTTCCAAAACGGCGTCTTGAAAATATGCGCACTTTTGAAAAACAGCTTTATATATAAGCGTAAAGGGACAAATTAGGGAAATGGCATAAAGGCGCGTTCGTAGTGAGCTTGAATGGGGGTATAAAGGGTGGGAGGGCGTTGTTTCTCGTAGAGGGCTGTTTCTGCTTTCATTAAACTCACTTTGTTATCGCCGAAAGAGTCTTCTGTATAAAGCTTGTATGACGCTATAGGGACCGCTTGACTTCTTGACAAGCTATTAATTGTTATTCAGACAAAATAAAACAGATCAGGCTCGACCTTAATACTTCAATGGGCAAAACTTATACAAAATCATTGTTTTCATGTTTATACATTTAATTGCCAGTTGCCACACATTAACATTCGCACCTATCAAAGAGAAAAGAATAAGGTTATTCCAACTAACAATATTCGGCATCAAACTTGTACAAAGTTTACTGCAATGAAGCAAGACTTGGGGTAACCAGCCAGTACAGTACTTGTGCACTGTGCATTTTTATTAGCGAGTACGGATCGATACCGACTCGATTATCGTAGCGCGGATAGACAGCAGGATAAACAAACACTTGTGGACTATACGGTTTCCTAAGCAAATAACATCCAAGGTTGTGGAGACGAAGCATCGCTGCGTTAAATAGGCCAACGATAGAGTCATTCCAACGTAAATCCCAGTTTGCCGTTGTAGTAAATGAGGTCGGAACGGAATGGGAAACAATTATACGCCTAAAAATGCTTCTGAAATAGACTTGGTTTCGCTTTTAGTTTGTGTTATACTAAGCGGTACGATATCTGTTATTTATTTAGAAAAGTTTTTCTTATCACCTCACTTGTTCTTTTGTGATGCTTTATTTTTACTAGGACTGGTTGTTTTCTGTTCAACAAACTTAATACTTTATGAAGATCGTTCAGATTACTTCAGATAAGGTTAGGGACGGCGGCAAAATAATTTCGGGGAAATAAAATAATGTAAGTAAATAATTTCTTCTTGATGAAGGTTCTAAAATTGTAATCTGGACATGGGTAAATTGGGTTAGGTTTTTTTTTAGTGAGTGTATTGTCCCAAATTCACCGCCGACTGGCGACCTCATAAAGGTACAGATTACCCACCCAGGTTGTGTGAACATAAATGTCGTTTAGGTTTGTGGTTACGCCACTGTTTACTTACCTACCAATTAGTAGCCAATCGCAGATAATCTACCTACCTTTCCCCCCCCCTGATCCTAAAACTGCACTTGGAACGGCGATACACCACCGTTCACTCACTTCCTGGATGTAACCCGCTATAGCTAACCGCAACCGCGACCGCGACTCGAGAAGACACAAGTTCTATTGTACTTTCTCCGCTAATCGATCATATCAAGATTTACCTGGACAATCACGTTAATAAGCTGTTTTAATGTGTGCTGAAACAATTCGCGTGTGATACCTACCTACTACTAAGGATTGCAGTGTTAAAGGACAGCAAGGTGAGTGCAGTTTCCTTTCCAAACAGTTTTCCTTTCTACTGCGATTGGTGAAATATTGGTATATACGTATCAGTCTGCCTACTCCTAAAGATACAGTCCACTTATAAAAAATAATTTATCGACCCGCTCAACCATTTGGTCCTATCGAACCGTATAGAATTTGTTCGGCAAATCCGAATTCATCTCCAAATTGTTCAAATATTTCAACAAGGTTACTACTTTAAAATCAGCACAATTATCGTAGCTACTGATTTGTGAAAAAATATATTTATTTATGTAGAGGATCTTCGATATATAATTGATTTTCTAGACCATACCTTTTGCCTTCAGGCGTCAGCCATCTTTATTTCTATGAGTGCTTTTACCAAACGTTAACCAACATTAATACTAAACCGCGCCGCAATTTAACTATTATAGTTACATAAATAACAATACATCATACCAAATTAATTCGTTACGTCTAGGAATTTGCCTTATAGTAATAACCTTTGGTCAGAGGTTGTGTGATTAGTCCGTAGAATACCTACTTCACATTGCTTCTATGCAGTGACGCTGTGTTTTTTGCTTCGTTTTAATTACATATCTAGATACTACCAGTTGGAGGTCGTATCCCCCGCTATTTATTTATATAAAGCATTTAATTGCAATACAATACAAACCGCTATTATAATCACTTACTACTTACGAATAGGTAGGTACGTAGGTGCTAGATACTACCAGTTGGAAGTCGTATCCCCCGCTATTTATTTATATAAAGCATTTAATTGCAATACAATACAAACCGCTATTATAATCACTTACTACTTACGAATAGGTAGGTACGTAGGTGCCCGTAACTTTATTTGGGTAATCTAAATAGGTATCTATTTTCTCTAACTTGTTTATTTTATACCTACTTGTCTTTTAGTCGCAAACATGCCTCCTAATAAAAATGAGAAAAGGCTTGCAGTGTTAGATGGCCTTAGATTAACATATTTTGAACGTCTGCAAACCGCTTATAATTTGTCATTAAAGGGGTTTGATGAACAAACGCAAGAATCTTTCTTAGCTACCGCCGAAACAATGGATGATATTCGTCAAAAATTCCATGAAACACTGGAAGAAATAAATGCAATAAAGTTAGATATAGAACCTGATTTCATTCCAAACTTTCAAGCTTGGACTGCCTTCGAAGAGATCTATTGTTTCGTAAAACGCAAGTATACTAAATTAATGAAGCCTACAGCTGAGAAATCTTCTTTAGGTTTAAAACCTGATGGGCCCAAATTACCTCCAATTACGATTCCCGAGTTTAACGGAGATGCCAAAAACTGGACTTTATTTTATTCCACATTTTTAAATACGGTACACCGCAACGAAAAGCTTACCGATTCTGAAAGGCTTTATTATTTGGTAGGTAAACTTACTGGCAAGGCAAAATCCATTGCTAATGGCATTCAGCCAACTGATGAAAATTACCAGGTAGTTTTCAAGGCCCTAGTTGATAGATACGAAGACAAACGAGTTCTGGCCACATCTTACTTAGATCAAATAATCGATTACAAATCAGTTACTTCCGCCACATCTGATAGCCTAGAACGCTTTGTTGATACCTACGTGTCGGCTGTTTCCGCTCTCAAGAACTTAAAAATTAAGGATACAACCGATTTTATTTTCTTACAAATTGCGCTTAGAAAATTAGACACGGAAACAGCACGTGCTTTTGAACTAGACCAAAGAAGTTGCGATATACCCACTTTTGATAGTTTGGTCAAATATTTACGCGATCGAGCTAAAATATTAAATCGAACTTCAAGTACTACCGCAAAAAAAATTACTGAACGAAAAACAGAAAATGATTCTCGTCCAAAGCTTTCGCATACCTACGTCAGTACAGTAAACAACCCGGTAAATGTATCTCAAGCTCGCTATAGTAATGATTGCAAGTTATGTAAGACACCCGCTACTTCTGGGCATTTATATAAATGTTCTCAATTCTTAAGGTTATCGGCCAGTGATCGCTTTAAGTTTGTTAAAGATAACAATTTATGTGTTAATTGTTTGAGCGATTCACATAAATCATTTAATTGCAAATCTACATCGACTTGTAGAAATTGTCACAAGCATCATCATACGTATTTACATTTCAATAAGACCGATATCTCAGCGCGCGCTGATAATCAATCTATTCCTGAGCGATGCAACGTGCTACCGTCCGCCTCGGCGTATGGCTCTGCATTGAAAGTTGAACGGCCGCTCGTACTTACTGATAACGACAACAATAGGGACGTTGCGCTCTGTGCATCTAACGGGACTTCGGTTTTATTGGGCACCGCAAAAATTATAATTTACGACTCGCATGGAAATGAGCAAGTATGTAGATGCATTATTGATAGTGCGTCTCACAGTAACTTTGTAACACGAAAATGCTTAAATAAATTAGGGTTATCACCTGATTCTTACCAAGAGACAGTCATTGGTTTTGGTGGTGTACCTACCAACATTAACGGCTCACTTAACCTACGATTTTACTCATGTTTGGACCGCAATATATTTTATGATATGAGAACTTTGGTCACTGACCGAGTGACTTATAAACTTCCAACCGCAAATATTGATACTTCCGCCATATCTGAGTTCAATTATCTGCCCTTGGCCGATGATACTTACGCCATTCCTGGGGACATCGACATTCTTATTGGTGGTTCCCTTTTCCCGCAAATGTTAGGTTCGCATAAAATACAAGCTCTCGCTGGCACGCCTTATGCGATCGAGTTCACCCTGGGTTATATAATCATGGGTGAAGCACCCGCTATTGAGAAGCATACTTCTTCTGTTCTGTGCTGTTGTACTTCTTTGAACAGCATGGACACAATTCTAAATAGGTTCTGGGAGATGGAAGAGGTCCAAGTTCCCCCCATTTTAAGCCCAGAGGACCACGAATGTGAAGATATCTATCGTCTCACAACCACGCGTGAAGCGGATGGTAGGTACGTCGTAGCCCTGCCATTTAAAAGGGACGTCACTTCTTTAGGGGACTCGTATCAATCCGCTTACAAACGCTTTCTTTCTTTAGAGCGGAAGCTTATATCTTCGCCCGATTTGAAAACGGCATATGACGAAAATATTCGAGATCATTTAGAAAAGGGATACCTATCTCTCGCTTCCCCTGAGACCCAGCTAACTAAAGACTTGCCAGCGTATTACATCCCGCATCATCCTGTCTGCAGGGAAAAATCTTTAACGACCAAAGTTCGTATCGTCACTGATGCTAGTGCCAAAACAACTTCTTCTTTATCATTGAATGATATTCTATATGCTGGCGAAAATTTACAGGGCAATATATTCTCTATCTTGATTAACTTCCGATTGTTTGAAGTCGCTATTTCAGCTGATGTTCGTCAAATGTTTTTTTGTATTGGACTAAGAGAGTCAGATTGGAGATTCACCCGCATACTGTATAGATTTTCACCTGATGAAACAATGCAAGTTTATAATTATGTGCGAGTACCATTTGGAATTAAATCATCTCCCTTTCATGCTTTACGCACCGTTCGCCAACTGGCTTCGGATGAAGGTGATGAACACCCCTTGGCCCGCAAAATTATTGAAACTGGATTGTTTATGGATGACGTAGTCTACAGCCTTCCTGCTGACAGTGCAGTCGAGGCTGCTACCTCAACAATTGCCTTATTTAAGAAAGGTCAATTTGATTTAGTAAAATGGACAAGCAACTCAAAAGAAGTGCTCAGTGCCATTCCGCAATCGCACCATTTATCCGCTATAAAGGAATTTGACGACTCTGACTCTCACAAGGTCTTAGGACTTTGCTGGTCACATTTAACAGACAACTTCAGCTTCAAAATTTCTGTCCCTTCAGAAAGTTGTACAAAACGCTCCATATTATCATGTGTCGCTAAGATTTGGGACGTTTTAGGTTTCCTCGCACCCGTCATATTGTACGCCAAGCTTCTAATAAAGGAACTTTGGCTTTGCAAATGCGACTGGGACGCCACACCTCCAGAAAATATAATTCGAGCCTGGAACCAGTTTCGAAATGAACTCCCAACTCTTAACGAAATAAGAATTCCCCGCCATGTTAATATAAATGCAAACAGCACTGTCACTATCGTAGGCTTCGCAGACGCTAGCGAAAGGGCTTTTGGTGCAGTTGTATACTTTCACGTATGTACAAATGGCTCTAATTCCGTTCACCTGGTAAGCGCGAAGTCCAAAGTTTCTCCTGTCAAAGTTGTATCTCTCGCCCGCTTAGAACTTTGCGCAGCGCTGCTGCTAGCCAGGCTCATTAGAATCATAGTAAACGCGTGTTCTCCGCGACATGAAATCAGTAACATATACGCCTTTTCTGACTCCACAGTGGCCCTCTGTTGGATACATTCTTCTCCCCATCGCTGGTGTACTTTCGTCGCTAACAGAGTGGCCAAATTACAGTCTCAAGTTCCGTCACAAAATTTTTACCACATTGAAGGGGTAAATAATCCTGCCGATTGTTTATCACGCGGTCTCACGCCAGAACAAATTCATAATCATCCACTTTGGTTCACCGGTCCAACGTGGATAATAAAGGATATAGCAGAGTGGCCTGCGATACCTTTCAACTCATCAAATATATTTAACCCGCCAGAAGAAAAACATAACGTATTAATTTCCACCGCAAAACCTGATCCATCCATTCTGCTAGAGCTAGCTTCTCGCTTCTCTTCTTGGCCAAAATTGCTTCGGTCCATAGTTTTCGTTTTACGATTTTTAAGGGTCTTGCCTCATAACAATTATATAACAGCGGCAGATTTGGAATGTGCTGAAAACCGCATTCTTCAAGCTGTACAAAATCATTATTTTTCCGAGGAAATTAAAAGTGTTAAATCTGGTAAAATAAATAAACCCGCTTTTCAAACTTTGAAACCATTTCTATCTAACAACCTACTACGTGTTGGTGGTCGTTTGCAAAATTCTGATCTTGCCTATGATCATAAACATCCCATACTTCTGCCGCGAAAAGATCACGTCTTAAATCTTCTTATTGATTATCATCACAGAATAAACTGCCACGCTGGTCCTGCTTTATTAATGTCCATTCTTAGGCAGAGGTACTGGATATTTTCCGCCAGAAATATTATTAGAAATAGAGTGCATAAATGCATAGCATGCTTTAAATTAAAGCCGAAACCAGTATTTCCTGAAATGGCTAATCATCGACCATGTCGCGTCATAGAAACTATAAAACCGTTTATTCACACTGGAATGGACTATGCTGGCCCTTTAAATGTGACACCAATACGCAAACGTGGCGTTCGGGCAGTAAAGGCATATATTTGTTTATTCGTATGTCTCACTACTCGTGCGGTACATATAGAACTGGTAGGTGATCTCAGTACTCCCAGTTTTCTTTCAGCCTTTAAAAGGTTTCTTTCAAGACGTGGTCCAGTATCCAACTTATATTCCGATAACGGAACAAATTTCATAGGCGCCAAACGTAAACTTAACGAGTTATACGAATTGCTATCTTCATCCAATTTCAAAACGGAATTCGGCCATGTTTTGGCTGAAAGTCGTGTTCACTGGTCCCTGAACTGTCCAACAGCTGCACACCATGGAGGAAATTGGGAATCCAATATTAAAAGTTTGAAAACGCATTTATTTCGTGTTATTGGTGAACAAATATTATCCATTGAAGAAATGTCGACTGTTCTCGCTCAAATAGAAGCAGTCATGAACTCACGTCCCTTATGTAGGACTCTTTCTTCTGATCCTTCAGAAGCGCTAGCCTTAACTCCTTCGCATTTTCTTACGCTTACACCGCTAAAATATTTACCCGCAAATGATATAACAGAAGATAAAATGCATCTTCTCCCGCGACATGAGCTTTTAGATAAACTTGTGCAGTCATTCTGGCATCGTTGGAGAGCCGAATATCTGCACACTCTACAGTCACGACAGAAGTGGAATACGGAGTCGGAACCTATTACTGTAGGCACCGTAGTGGTTATTTTAACAGATAATGCTCCTACCCTTCATTGGCCTTTAGCTATTGTAGAGGAGACTTTCCCATCTTCTGGGGATGGAAAGGTTCGGATAGCGAAGGTTCGTTGCTCTAATGGACAGACCTATCTCAGACCAATTGTTCGGCTAGCAAGGCTTCCAAACCAGTAACAAATTACGAATATCTTTATTAGTTATCTATATATATACTTATACCTATTAAAGTTGCTTAAAGTTAAGTAATTAGCACTCATATTTAATTCTAATATAAACATATTTCACTATATAATTTAATTGTAATCGCTGATTAAGAGTTAGACTTTAGTTGTTTGAAGGAATCCCTTCAAGCTGGGGGGAATGGTTACGCCACTGTTTACTTACCTACCAATTAGTAGCCAATCGCAGATAATCTACCTACCTTTCCCCCCCCCTGATCCTAAAACTGCACTTGGAACGGCGATACACCACCGTTCACTCACTTCCTGGATGTAACCCGCTATAGCTAACCGCAACCGCGACCGCGACTCGAGAAGACACAAGTTCTATTGTACTTTCTCCGCTAATCGATCATATCAAGATTTACCTGGACAATCACGTTAATAAGCTGTTTTAATGTGTGCTGAAACAATTCGCGTGTGATACCTACCTACTACTAAGGATTGCAGTGTTAAAGGACAGCAAGGTGAGTGCAGTTTCCTTTCCAAACAGTTTTCCTTTCTACTGCGATTGGTGAAATATTGGTATATACGTATCAGTCTGCCTACTCCTAAAGATACAGTCCACTTATAAAAAATAATTTATCGACCCGCTCAACCAGTTTGCCTTTGCTGATATTTTCGCTTAATGTAGCTTAGCGTACTGAACTGAAATATTATTTTATTGGTGTAACTTCAATAATCGAATTATACGATTTGCAATGTATAGGCATCAAATAAAATTAAGTTACTAGTATGACTACGCACACACAGCCACCACGAAGATATTAAATTAATAATCCAAAACTTTCATTTGAATAAAACCTACTACTTTTAGTTTGGTGCTAGTTGATGCTGTGTGAAAAATGCCTAGCATTTATATTTTATAACTGTAAATAGTTCGTGACGTACTTTCATTTTGTTAAAGCAATTCGAAGGAAAAGATAGCACAGAGCTCATAATTCAAGATAGCTATATATTCAAACCACGTCAAATCGAAGGAAGCGGCCACAGTCGAATACAAATGTAGGAAATTAATAAGAACGGTAACATGGAAATTGCATTGCCCATAGGATTACCTTAAAGCAATGCAATTTCAATGTTTCTAATGATTCAATTAGAAGGTATTTATCTATACTTATAGTTTTTTGTTTTTGTATATTTTGTTTGAACTCGCTAATCTCTAAAACTATTCAAAAACTCTTGCAAATATAGGCAATTTAATATCCCGCTACGAACTTAGGAGCCGAGCAAAAGAAGTAATAGCGTGGCCGGGCGATGCGACGCGGTGGGTCGGGGGCCGAGGGCCGACCCAGCGGCAGTCGTGGCGGTCGTGGCACAGCTAGTGAAACTATATGAAAACCATGTTCCACGATACAGTGAAGACAAATACCATAACAAAGAAACTATAAATTATCTTTTAACTTTAAATTAAAGACAGCAACCATGTGGTTTGTGTCTTCGAGGGAGGTCTAAATACGGACTAGCTGAATCATGAATTAGCAACAAGACACAGTCTGTACAACATACACTTGTGTTTTCAGGATCGTGTTCAATCCGATAACTTTACCTGACAACCCTGGAACAAATTTGACGCCACGTGACCCCTTCTCGAAAACACAATAGTCACCTGCCAATAACAAATATCGACATTAGAACCAGAATACCTACAAATAGGTTCCAATTATGGGCACGTGGAATAGCCGGCGGGCGGTAGGTGAGAGTTATGCACGTACGGGAAGGGGTGGGGTGTCATAGTACGGTCGAAATAATAACTCAGGGTAGCTTTATTGTTCGGCTAATTAAAATTCGTGTTTGTAGGGGATTACAAAACAATATTTGTTTTCAACTGAATTATGATGGTTTGGGGACACAAACAACAAACACGCTCACGACCATGCTGGAAATCCTCAGATACATAAAATCACGTAAAATAACAATGACAAATATCGATAATATAGATCAGGTTAAATTAAAATGGATAAAACATCAATTCAAACAGAACAATAGAGAAAAAATATGAAATGTGATGCCGAATTCAAGGACTTAATATCGATACTTACCTACAACCAAAATACATATTGAAGAAACGAAGAAACTACATAAAATCTGAAAAATTATAGAATAGAGACACAAGACTTATCTTAATCGACCAATGAATTCAACAATAGTTCAACAGTAAGATTTTTTGACTTTTTCCGCATGATCAATATTTTCAATTTAATAGAATTCTTCCCTATTATTTCGAACCAGGAAACAATGCAAAACGCTTTCCCCCACATTTATTATAACCACGACAAGGTGCGATGCACATCTTATTACGATCGCAGATGAATTCGTTACAGATACAGACGTTTTGTTTCGCAAGGGGAAACCATAATCTATAGACGATGAAAATGGAATGAATGGGGAGTCTATAGATACCGTAGAAAACGATGGGCAGATGGTTATTGATGACTTGTAGCAAATGGTTAGGACAACATGAATAAAGGATTTTTACCCGCAACACTAGGAGACAGTATAAGCGTTTGGGAGTTGATCTATTGTTTGTCTGTCGTTATTTTTCTCAAAAACGTCTTATTTGATTGTAGTAATGCGGGTTTTCCAATTGATTTGTACAACTTCAAGGATAATTCTAAGATAGGTATCTGTGCCACAATTCAGTAGTGCTGCAAACGATGGCATATAAACGGCGTAAGCAATTTTCATGCAGTTTTTGTTGGTACTTGTTTTGTATGAATTCAAGAAAGGATCTTACATACATTTTATTGTCACATTTCACTAGGGTACAGGGTCCATTAGTAACATGTTATAAAAGGAATACACATCGGGAGTGTTTAAAACTTGCCTGAATTGCATTGATTCAAATTATAGAATTAGTTAAACATTAGACATTATGTATAAAAGAATATAAGGGACCCGACAAATTATTTAGACAATTCGAGAGCTTTTCAGTTGAATGAAATTTGATTGCAATGCAAAGTAACATTTTAATTTGGTAGAGAGCATTGCAGCCCGCTTTGCAGGCGCAATTTCTTGAGTGCAACATAATTCAGCACTGAAAAAGAAGTTAAGTTATGCGTCGCGGTATTCACAATGTCATCGATCGGTCGTTGTAGAAGGGACCCTCACCCAATGAACGTAACGGGAAGTCTGTGGATGTAGTTAGCCCAAGACAAGAAAAGACAAGATCTGCTGTCATGTCACGCCCAAGATCTATTGTCATGCCACTCCCTGTGTCCAGCAGTGGACTTCTGCAGGCTGATAATGTAATCGATTGGTCAGAGAACGTTTCTGGGAACAGATTAAACGTATCTTCATGCTCCCTCTCACCAAAGTGAATCAGGGATTTTCACAGTACTAGCAGAGAAAACATAATATGAGGTTCTTACAGAATGACCACACACCGCCCCTCGCCATTCTGACTGCCACTGGAGCTACCCCTATGGTATAAAGCGATGATGGGTGATATTGGTATCGGTCGATCCTGCTATTAGCACCCCTAGCGTGATATATTGGGAATTATTCAGACGCATCCCTATGGGTAATGGCATGCGAGATCGATTGTGGTTGACGGGTTTGGAGCTGTGTGAATTCGTTCAGTTGATCTTCGAGATTTGTTTGTCAGGAAAATTTAAGGGGGTGCATTTTTATGATAATAGGTTGGGGAAAAAGTTTCTTCGCATTTTTTAAGAAAATTCAAAACATTTTTTAATATAGTTTATTTACATTTAACTAAAGTATGTAGGTACCATTTTGTTCGATAACTTTTTGCCATTTTGTAGGCAGGGACATGATCCCATTGCTATAAAAACTTTGGGGCTTCTGTTCAAAATACCGCGACAAGTGGTTTTGGCAGTCCTCTCGTGATGTTAACCTGACACTGCCTAAAGAATTCTGAAGAGACCGAAACAGGTGGAAATCTGAAGGTGCAAGGTCAGGACTATACGGCGGATGCATTAACACATCCCAGCCAAACTCTCTTAATTTTTGCTGAGTGGCTAAAGATGTGTGAGGTCTAGCGTTATCATGATGAAAAACCACACCCCTTCTGTTGATTAACTCCGGCCGCTTTCTCTCAACTTCTTGTTTTAATCTCATCAGTTGTTCGCAGTAGAGTTCAGAATCGATGGTCCTGCCTGGTGGTAACAGCTCATAATGAATAATGCCCTTCCAATCCCACCACACACACAGCATCACCTTGTTGCGAGTTAACCCGGGTTTCGCCACAGTCTGTGAAGCCTGACCGGCCTTTGACCACGACCTTTTTCGCACGTTCTTGTCGTACGTGATCCACTTTTCATCACCAGTTATCAGCTTCTTCAAAAATGGTTCGGTTTCATTACGTCGTAATAAAGAATCACAAATGAGAACACGGTTCATTAGGTTTCTTTCAGTGAGCTCGTGAGGTACCCAAATATCGAGCTTTTTTGTGTACCCAGTTTTTTTCAAATGCGCCAAAACTGTTTTGTGGTCAATTCCCAGTTCTTCAGCTACGTCGTAACTACTGATATGCCGATCTTGCTCCACTTTTTCAAAAATGGCATCCATTTTATCTGTAATAGGGCGACCAGAGCGACGTGCATCTTTGACATCAAAATTTCCGGATTGAAAACGCTTAAACCAAATTTGTGCTACTCTCACAGACACTGCACTAGGTCCATAAACATCGCAAATTTTTTTCGCGGCTTGCGTTGCATTTTTACCTTTTTTGTAGTAAAATTTTAAAATGTATCGAATTTCTTCATTAGATTCACTCATCTTAACAGTACGAAAAACAAATAAAAATCACACATTTTCCTAATTTGAATTTGGAATTATCTTCTTTAAAATTTAAACTTTTAATGATACATAAACCAGCCAGATACAAATAGTATAGCCAAAGAGATTTTATTACAAGTTCATACATACAATAATGCGAAAAGACTTTTTCCCCAACCTAATATATTGGGGCGAATTAAAACGGGGATAACTCTTACCCTGTATATCATAGAACGAGTTTCAAGCTGAATCTATTTTATTTTATTTTTATTTGTTTAAACACATTACAAATTACAAAAAAATCTGGAATAAAGTTTTGATCTGGTTTGGAACACAACGCAAAACAGTATAACAGTGTTGAACAGACTAAAGCAACTATAAGGTATGTTTCAGGACCTAATTAATAAAAATATATATAGACAAACCAATTAAATTAAATAGGTACTTAAATAGTAAAAAAGTAACCCACTAAAGTACATAGTAAACATATCAAGACGCTACTATAAACATCTAATCCCTGTTAAAATGTTAAATCTACACTTAAGCCTACAATTCTTTATAGTTGTCAATGGAAATGTGTATAAAAAACGATGCTTAGGAGTAGATTCAGTTTGAAATTGGGTCTGGAATAGGGATCAACATTAAACAAAAAAATATTAAATAATGAACAGTGAATGAAACAAGTCTGAATCGTAGCAAGTGGAAATCCGTGGTCTCTGCCTACCTCTACGTGGAACAGGCGTAAGTTTATGTATGCTAACGTCCTACTTTATCGTAACGAAAATGTACGAGATATTAGCAGTAACGATCAAACTCTTAATTTGAAAAGTAGTCCTACCTAGGTTTTAAGGGTGAAATATTTTATTTCTTTGTACATAATTCATGCACTACGGCAGAATTGCTTTATAGCTATCCGACTGCGTTAGTACAGATGTCTTTCAAAAGTTCAACCACCCCGTAATTGCGTACGAAATGCTAACCGGCTTCGCCCACGGGGTTGCATTTACTCAAGTGTAGGTCGGGGATCGAACCCCCGCTATCGATCGGAGGGCTAGACAGAGTACCTACGCGGCCAAACATCGGACTATTTTTGTACGTTTTGAAGAGTAGCTTTGACGGCTTAGGCGTAAGCTGACTGAATCTTAACTAAGTAGACCACTTGAGCCTTAAAGTAAGCATAGTAAAGGTAAATATCGTACTAACTTTTCTACAATACTAAAAAATATCTACTATAATAAATACGAAAGTTTGGACGTTAGTTGCTAAGGTTTTCCATAACTGAACTAATTTGGATAAAATTAGGAACAAGTTTTTGGTTACCTAGAATAACACAGATTATTGGTAACAAATATCCATATTTACGTATCCCACTAATATGGATGCTTTTTACTGCCTTCGTAACGATTAAACCGATTTTCATGCGGAATAGATACCGATCTGGACATATAGAAACCCAGGCTACTTTTATTCGGGTATTTCTCGTAACCTCTTAGAGAGAAATGACAGAAAATATCGGCCTTCCTAACTTCATGGTCGCTATTGGAGAACCTTTCCCAGTAGTTGTCGGTTCTGCCGATAAACCAAATGGCAAGCCCATTGCCATTGAAGGTAGCCAAGTATCGTTCTCACTCTTTAGGGGGAGAGAGAGATATGCCCATCACGACATGCCTTTTGCTGATGAAGATGAAATGCGTCTTATGACAATCGGCCACATTGTTTCTTTATTTATACAATTCTTTAATTTCCCACAATTCTTTGTATCTTAGCTTAGCGCACCCAACAGACACAAACATAGTCCTGACCCCACACTAAAATTAGCTGTGTCGTGGGTATCGTGGTACCTCAACACCCAGATCAGGAACAAATATCTGCAGAACATGCAAACATTTGTCCCAATTCTTCTTCTCGATGTTCCGTACCAAAAGAGTGCCAACGGGACCCTATTATCATCATGGCAAATGGTACAAAAAAAACGTTGAAATCATCCAACTTTCCTGTTATTTACCAAAGAATTCGTGTTCACTTATATTGTGTGGCAGTACGGTTTGACTTTTGCATTTGGTCGATTTAATATAAAACTATTTACGATACCTGTGAATATATCTCGTTAGGTGATCCATCG
Source organism: Perizoma affinitatum (assembly GCA_961405105.1). Taxonomy (NCBI): domain Eukaryota; kingdom Metazoa; phylum Arthropoda; class Insecta; order Lepidoptera; family Geometridae; genus Perizoma; species Perizoma affinitatum. The sequence goes on from OY560197.1 coordinate 12,395,822, forward strand.
GAGATCCATGAAGTCGCGATGAACCGACACCGCCGCCGTCAACGATAATCTGTGGAACACGTAAATTATTTAGCTTTGATTTGGTCATTAAGCCCTACAAAAACTGAGGGAATTTTACTGCCTCATGGTATCCTAAGTTATAGTTATTAACAAACATAAATACTTTTGAACTATACGTCGTACTAAACTGGAATAGCACAACATATAGGCTACAATTACCCGGCAGTAGCTGTGGTTATTTATTTGTTTATAACAAAAACTAGGTAACCTGATATCTCGACAAATAAATACCACTTTCCGTAGCCGCGCAAAGATTGAATAGTATGGGAATTATATAAACTGTTGAAATGTCACATGACTGCTGTCAAGTTTAACCTTGACAAATTTGCGTTAGCGTGAAAGGAAAACAAAGCGTGAGGTATTTGTCTAGACACCCCGATGGAAAGACGCGTTACCTAGCTGCCAACCTAATGTAACTGAAAGTAATTTGGTGACGAATGTTTGATAAGTCATATGATCATCACAAGCGTATATTTTATGGCCATATTGATTTTAACTATGCGCAAGTGAAAATCATTTGACTTGTCAAACGTTTGTGACTTTCAGATACATAAATAGGGGGCAGATCTGGTAACGACTATGCAAGCTGTGCTATTCAAAGTAGAGGGGTTAATGTTTGGAGGTCGTGTCTATGGTTCAACTCTTTTTGGACCAGTATTCTGCAACAGCTATGGTGTTTGGCGTACTTACCAGGATCGCTGCCGGCGGGGGAGGGGGGCGGGTAGCGGGGCGCGGTCAGTGCGCACCTTCGCCTTCTGCCCCCGCCTGGGGACAAACAGAACATTATTAATTGATGGCTTAGAATTTGTTGGAAAGGGCAATGGGTGGCATTCCAACCAACAATTATTGGGAAAAAATCTTCCATTGGCAACCATTAAAGTGAGCTTGCAACCTGTCATGTCGAATGCTTACTACTTGCAAAATGCGGGCATGTGCTAAATGTTCGGACGTGCCTCTAAATACCCCCTACTTGGTAACCTAAAAGATATACCTACTGAATATTTATCTTATGATGTCCATCGTGGAGCATACCGTTGTGAGTGTGCTTGCCTTTATTTGTTTTGATTGTGTAGTGGAAATTAAAATGTTTATATATGGAAGAAACTTGTTGCAAATAAATTTATTTCATAACATTCCTTAGACCAAAATAGCAAATCAGAATTTCTTCACATCTACTATAGCTGCTCTAACTAAGAGCCCATCACAACAGTTAAAAATAAATAAATTTGTTTTCTGTCAAAGTCCAGTGACTTCCGTCGGTTTAATTAAGTCAGCCCATCAATCCAGGTGAAACTTTTCTATGTAAATCACTAAACTAAAAATATAGATCTATTTTAGTTGAGACACCTCAACTTTATTTTTAATTAGCCCTTAGTATACATGAAATGTTTGTTTTGGCATAGAATGGAAACCATAAACTTTTTAACTTATCACTTTTGAAACTTGTTTATGAAAATAATTTTTACTAAAAACAGGATATTTACCACGATTTGTAAGTTTGAATGTTTCAAGATATTTCCGTAGAATGCCACTATGTACCAAGACTGGTTAAGGAGGCAATTGAGATTACAAAATACAGGATCATGGTACATGCAACTGTGCAGAAATATCAGGAAACATTCACACTCTGATAATAATAATAATCCTGGACATTTTTCACACAGCATCATTTAGCCCCAAACTAAGCAGAGCATGTATTATGGGAACTAAATGATTGATGTACTTATATACTGTTTTTGTAAATGCATACATAGAAAACACCCAGACCCCAAGACAAATATTTGCAAATTATACAAACATTTGTCCCATGACGGGAATCAAACCCGCAACTTCTGCTTATCAGGCAGGTTTTCGACTACTGCGGAACAGAGGTTGTCAATCATGGTAAATATTCAATTTTAAGTAAAAATAACTTATCAATTTATTTATTCCTTTTGCATTTATATTGTCCATTATGTATGAGAATTTCTAAACTATGTAATAATAATATTTAGTGTTTCTTTCAATAGACTTATACAAATTAGTCCAGCATATTATCAATGATGCATCACTTCTAAAGACATGTTAAATTAGCAAAACCTAATCTTATAACAGTATAAGAACAACCTACTTTAAGATTAGTTATTAAGATTGTATTGTTCTCATGTAAGTGACATCTGTTTGTATTTTTGAGAATAAAGTTATTTAAACCTAAGACTTAAAAATCAAACAAATATAAAACAAGGAAGTTTGTATAACTAAACATGTCGCTTACTATTGATTAGTTGACGGCAATAGGTAGGCCATACTACTGACGATAACTGGGGAAGCAAGGTTCTAGAATGGCAACCACAAACAGGGTGATACAGTGTAGGAAGGCCCACCACCCAATGGAAGACATTTCAAGATTACAGAAAGTCTATTGATGAGGTGATGCGAGCACTATACACCTTGCTATAGCACTATACGGGTGAGGCATATGACCAGCAGTGGACTATTACAGGTGATGGTGATAACTCATAGGAGTAGAAATCTTTTCCCAGCATCCCATGTGGTTCGGCTGCTTTATCATTTTAGGTTATTATTACAACTATACCACATGCTTTACTATTCTCCTGCTAATAATTGATACCAAACCATGATAATTTAAATTCTATGTTTTAATATTGGTGTTGTGCAGTAAAGCACACAAGTTTAAGACAATTTCAATTCTTGATGAGGAACAATGGTTCTGAATTCTCTCTAGAAACCTAAAGAACTCTTTAGAAGAAATTGTTGTACATAAACAAGTTCTTATAAGATTTTATATAGCAAAAACATTAGATACTTAGTCTAAAACACTTAACACTTTAGGTAGGACTATCCTTACAATTCTTATGGAGATATAACACAATACTTACGTTCATTACGACACTAACGAGTATCAAAAGGGCAAAGATAAGGAATGCGAGATGTTCCGGTAAATGCAATAAAATTGAAGGTAGAATAATTTATCAATTAAAATCATACCCACATAATTTAATTTATAAGTTGTATGTGGGTCTGATGCTTATTTCCTCGGCAAGCAAAGCCTAAAGAAGAGAAGACCACTGAATATTGCCCAGAATTTATAGAGCTCATTTGCAAGAGAAAAAAGAAACATTCGTTACATTTTTACTGTCGTAACGTTTTGAACTACGTACAGTTATTATAAACATAGCCATTTCGTGAAGAGTAATAAGTACATTTTAAAGTTGCTTACCATTGTCTTAGTGTTCGATGCCGGTTTGACTGTTTTACTGCAAATTAAACAACAAAATCACAACAAACCATCCACTTGCGAAAGCCGCCGTTTGCAAGTTTTAGTAGTGTTGTCCATTTTCTCACAACAAGAACTGTCATCTAGATAATGACGATGCGATGCGATGTTATGAGAGTTTGAATCTTAATCCTACATGTCATCGGTACGGTCAATCAGATGAGAGCTTCATAGCAGATAAACTGTCTGCGACTGCCTATTTGATTTCAATTTGAAAAGTTGTCATAATTTCTCCACCAGGAGTTGGTTCTGTGAGTTAATACCATTGCCACCTCAACTAACTAGCTAACTCCAGCTATAGCTTTTTAAACCAGTTCTAGGCTCATGTACTTTTATGAAAGGTACTAACCTCTTTTAGAAGCATACAGTGTCTGTTGTTTTGCATTAGCTTTCGTTCAAAATTTTATTTATAACGATATCATAAATACTACTCTGAAAATATAATCCGTAAAAAATATCTACATACCTACTTATAATTTTATTTACATCAGAGCATCCGAACATCATATACATCCGTATCCGTACATGTTGTTCGTTAAAGCATCCATCACTAGAGTATTGTTATTTTGTGGTCACTAGACCTAGGTATAGATTTGTGACCACAGATTGATTACAAAAAGTTACTTGGTCGTTAAAGGTAAAGGTCTGCCTGTTCCTTTGTTGTATCTTTTTGGAATGTTTGTTTTTTTGTCTATTTTGATTGATTGTAGTGACCCTGTATAGTCTGTTACTTTAATATTGATAGTGACAGGCATTGTTGACTGACTGACATTGTGACATTTGTCAAAAAAAGTCAAAATTGACAAAAAGATATATAGTTTTTGTGAAATAAATGGTGAAAATACCCCAAATTTAACGAAAGTACCGAAATTAAATCGCTATTAAGGTAAACTTGGGCCAGGGCCGGCTGCATTACCTCAATAAAGCAAACGATTTTGTGTATTCGGTTTATTTTTGAGTCGTGATGTAAGACACAGTATTTCCATAATTTCGTCGGTTTATGGCAATTTAACTTGTTTTTAATTGACTCCTAGACATAAAGTTTGTATAATCAAGTGATTTATAAATACTTTCATTTATATTTTGGTTCTAGATGTTGAAATTCAGCGGATCAATTATTTGGAGGTTAGGTACAAGGGGCTCACTTCGCATGTATTCCAGCTCTGGGGCTACTGTGGTGTTGAAGGACAAGATAGACCTCACAAGAAATTTATCAGACCCTATTCCTAAAACAAGCGTTGAAGCAAAAGATAGTCCAGGTAAAAAAAGACAACAAATTTTGCATGGCCTTGTTATAAAGTATAGGAAAATAATATTTAAGCATAGCATTACAGCTGATTAGTCAAATATTTTGACTATGTTTATTTCAAGTTAACATAATCAAGATTATAAACTTTTAGCTTGTCTAAACATTTCCTGGATGAAAATACTCTTAAAACCACCTATTGTATAGCATTTTTAGTGAGAACTTAATAAAAACATTGTGAGGTAAACTGGCATGTCCTAGTACCAAAAATGCTAGAAAAGATACACACTGAATCCTTTCACCACTGTAGTTCTTTCATTTGTTTGTTAGACTAGTGTACCATACCACTTCAGAGCCAACATACCTACCTCAATCATCTCAATCACTGACCTAACACTGGGTGACCATGAAAAAACTGGTGATACAAAGAAGTTAAATTATGGAACTTTTTTTTAAATCAGTAGGTTTGAAACTGGTTGTGTGTCAATTATGTTTTTAATTCATGTGCCCTTAACACATGCTAGAAACAAAAGTTCAAAGGTATGTGCCAACAATTAGAGTTCCATTATGAGGTGACAAGCTTGCAACCTGTCATGTGGAATACTAACTACTTGCAAAAGTTGGGGCTTGTGCCAAATCCTCTTTTGTATCCTCAAGGATCTTGTGTGATGTATCTTAAGTAGGATATCCATCATAAAGTTGTGAATGTGTTTGTTTTTGTTTTATTTATTGGTGTGGCAAAAGTGCCTTGTTTTACATAATCCAACTAAGCTAAACATGACTATGTTTCCAGCCTGCTTAGCATGAAGACCCAAGACAATGGTATTGTCTAACGCTGAGAAGACAAAAAAATATTTTGTCCTTCTCTTTTGTTGACAGAATAAGCGACAGAAATACTTTTTGTCTGTACCATTTTTCTCATGTAGACAAAACATTATCTTGGATGCTCATGTTAAGCATGAGCATCCAAGATCATTCATGAAACCTACCCGTTTCTAATTCTAAGTGGGGGAACTAAGGTCTGCACTGGGTCTGATGACCCAAATTTTGGGGTGTATTGTTTCCAGGCTTAGTAGCAGCAGCATTTGCCTCCCTAAATTCACCGGATGATGATAGGAAACCCAGTCCTAAATCTGTGAAACTGACGAGAACTCAGAACATTGATAGTCAGATTTTAAAGGCGGATGATGTGAACAGCCTGCTTGTTGTGGCTGAGATGCCAGTTGTTTCAAGGAGGCATGCTTTGAAAGTAAGTAGTAAAACAACATTATGTAAGTGTTACAAGAAAGTTTAAACAAGACATTTCTAGAACACAATTAATAATTTATTCAGCAGAATCTAGTGTTCTGTCCGAAATATTCAGATCAAGTAGGACTTAACCTTCACCTATAATCAGCAATGCATTTTTTGTAGAAATTTTTGGGACTCATTAATTTTATGTTTTCACTTTAAATATAATAAAATCTCACATCAGAGTTGGATAAAATTATGTAACCTATATCTTTTGAAACTATCATGGTTATGAACATAATTTTTACTAAAAAACGGGATATTTACCTGATATTCCGGCGCAGTGGCATGTACCATGATCACGGGAGGAACTGAAGTCTTTGCGGATTTGAATGTTAGTGGCAGATAAATCAATCTACCCTGTTTCTCACTCTTTTATTGCGAAAAATACCACTACCACCTGTTCCACTGTCACATTTGTGTACACACTGTCACAACACTAACAGTATCCTGACTGTTGGTAGCATGTTTTTTCGATTCTTGCACAATCTCACCACAGAATTCCAGACTCCACCAGAGTTTCATAATTAAAAAATCTCCTCCATTGAAATTCCTGTGTTTGGTAATCTCAATTGCCTCCTGAACCAATTCGTTAAATTCGTAAATAGTCGTTTCTGTTGAGATTACCTGTGGATTATTCAGCTCAATCCAGTGATTTGATCCAGAAATCAACAGATGTTCTGCAATAGCAAATTTTTGTGTATCAACATTTTTAACCACCTTGTTGGGCTCCTTCACCCGACAAGCTATCATACTTTTGTTTGGCCTATGTTTAAGCTTCCACAACTACAGTCAATTTTATACATTCCAGCCCGCTTAGCATGAGCACCCAAGACAACGTTTTGTCTACGTAAGAGAAGAAAACTATCTCTGTCGCCTATTCTGTCAAACAATAGAGAGGGACAAAATATTTTTTGTCTTCTCGGCGGTAGACACCAGGAGGTGTTTGATTTTCTTTTTCGCAATAAAGGTGTGAGAAAGAGGGTAGATCGATTTATCTGCAACTAACATTCAAAACCCGCAAATATGTCAGTTCTTCCCGTTATCATGGTACATGCAACTGAGCCGAATTATTGGGAAACATTTAACCTCACAAATCATGGTAAATATCTAGTTTTTTAGTAAACATTATGTAACCTAATTTCCGAAACCCAAACTTTCAGATGGTATCAATCCTATCAGAATGGTCAAGTGGAAGCAAAGTGAAACTGGCTGACTTCGAGAAGGATCCTCGATTCCTGAAGCTATGCCGCATCCTGGCCAGAACGCCAACCAGCCAGGCAATGAGCTCACTCACCATGGCTGAGGATCTCAGCACCGTGCTGGGTATAACTGGGGATGATGAGGCTGCCCGATTAATAACCAACTTGACTCTGCCGCAGATGATAAAGGTAAATGTTTACCTGCACTGGTAAGATTTGGGAGAAATCTACATATTCATACTGTTACATAACTCATTGGCTGACTGATTGACAATCAACAACTGAACTGTAAGTTCTAAAGACTGACAGTTCAGGTGTGGAACATTTGTGTGTGGACAATTGTGGAATTGCGCGGGAGGTCGCGGGTTCGAGTCCCGCCGAGGTTATTTGTTATATAAAATCTTGTAAGACCTACTTTATATACTTTATTGCATATATATATATTTCAGCTCAGATAAGTACTATAAACTTTGACAGTGCTGTACAATGGGCGGTCTTATAGCTAATTAACGATCTCTACCCGACAGAATGTACGAAAGATTCCAAGTTGTTTTTTTACGGCCCACCTGTTGGTAAGCGGTTACCATATAGCCTATGGACGCTTGCTATAACAAAGTGATAAGGCGCGTCGCCTACACTTTAAAAAATGTAAAAAGAACCTCTACTGTATTTACTTGGGAAAACATTCCCTCAGAGAACATTCCATAACCTGAATGTTTGTGGGAGGAAGTTCCTCTGAAAACGCACAGTAGGTACGTGTAGACCCTAGATGGTGTGAGGATGAATCTTCTGCAGATGGCGAGTGGTGCGATGATTAAAAGTAGCTCTAGGCATCAGATTGGATAAGCTAAAAGCTTCTTCTAGGAATATGGAACTAAGGTGTTATTAAGATACTGTACAAAATGTATTGTCACAAATTCCAGGTAATGAAGGCTTTAAATCAGAAAGGTCGTCGCAGCACGCCGCTACTGCGCGCACTCTCACACAACATCACGCGCCAGGCTGAAGTCATTGACCTGAAGAAATCAGCTGATCTCCTCTTCTCTATGGCCTCATTGAACTTTCCTGACCCCGTGCTGCTTGACAGAATATGCAAGTATGTAATAACATTAAGAAATTGCTATCAAGAATCTTTGCTCGGGAACTGTGATCGAACCCCTGATAAAACACGCTCACAACTGTAATATCCGATGGACAACCTCAGATCCATACTTGGTATGGAGGTCCTTAAGGATACCAATAAGGGGGTAGTCAGAAGCCACCTAATGCTACGTATTGGGCAGGGAGTGGACGATAAGTATTCTGAACTGGCATCCTAGTACATGAGACTTTCGTTAAAGATTTTCCGTCGTTTTGGGGTCTTTGCATCCTGGAGAATTATTGTCAATAATAATTTGTTTAACAAAAATACAACATTATTCACAACATTAAATACAATCACAACATTAATACTAGAAATAAAGATAAACTCGCTGTTGCCACTTGTAGACTGCATAAAGTTACTAAATCTTTTAAATGGCAAGGTGTACAGAAATTCCCAAAAGATATACAGAAATTGACAATTAACAAATTTAAAAACCTTTATCAAACCTTAACTTATAGGCATACTATAAAATATCCGATTATTTAGATGATACAAACTCTTGGGATTGAAAATGCTCCAACTTGATAGAACATGTAGATGGTAGGTACCTATTGTTTTGTAAAATGATCAGTAAGAAGAATAACCAGGCTTGTTTTGTTGCCTTTCTTTCCTGGCTTGGTCGCGGAGGTGCGATCCTTGTGATTTTAATGAACAAATGAATTTGACTTGTTCTAGTGACGTTATCGAATGCCTACCCTCGAACGAGGACAAGCCTGCCGTAGTGAACTCCATAATAGTGTCACTGGGTCTCATGAAGTATCGTCACGAGCCAGCGCTGTCCGCTATCACGATGTGGCTGCAGACACACAGGTCCGTCTGTCGCGCGGGTGACATCGCCTCTGCCGTGGTCACCCTCGCGACGCTGGACTACCTGCCCGCGCACACCGACGGACTGATCGAGGTAACATTCCTCACCAATTCAAACCAACAATATTAATAACCTCCTCCGTAAGCTCTGCTTACTTTACTATATGATGCTGTGTGAAAAATGTGCAGCATTATTTATTTATTTAATTCTACGATCTAAATGTGCAAATGTCAATATGAAGTCAAAGTTAAAGTCAATAGGTTTTTATTCATCGAAATCACAAGGATCATATGAAAATAGAAGATTGAATATCAATTTAAATATAAGATTAATCATAAAATATCAGTACTTATGCCCAAACGTTTGAATTAAGAATGCAATATCGACACTCGTTACATGCAAGCTTATGTCACATGTTACATGTGACTTTTTGGATTTAGGGCATGCCGGGGTTCCTTTCCTCACGATGTTATTTCTACAGCATTTTTAATTTTTTTGGGCATAAGTATTGACAATTTATAATTTATTTATATATGTATATAAATAAATTATATATTCAATCTACCTTTGACATTTACATTTTCACACCATTTAGATCGTAGAATTAAATAAACAAACATTCTTCACACAGCATCATTTAGCCCTAAAGTAAGCAGAGCTTGTGTTATGGGAACTACATGACTGATATACTACTTATAAACAGAATATGACTCATTATGAGTCACTAGGTTCTGCCCACGGCTTCGCCCGCGTTGTAACTGAATAAAAAGTAAAATAAGTGCGTGAAAGAGTAACAAACATCCATCCTCACAAACTTTCGCGTTTATAATAGTAGTAGGATATGAACATTGTAATTGTCTTGACTATATCCATGCAAATAAATGTTCTGATTTCTGAGAGCACATTAGCATTGCACACGTAAGCTTATCGGATGGCAAAAATAATTTTCCCGATCGCCGGAACAACAAGTGTGGTGCAAGAATTCCGTGGGTGTCGTCAGGCCCAGGAGTTGTTGTTGTAGGTGTGTTTGTAAATCAGTGTTTATTTCCCCAGGCAGCGCTAGCACTGAAGGAGGAGGAAATGGTGAAGTCCTCTGCTTGGCTGGACCTGGTGTTCTCTCTGCTCACGCTGGACAAAGCAGAGCCACACCACCTGACTTCAACTCTTCAGCCTGACTTCATTGATAAGCTGCTGTCGGCTGGCGGTAAGAGCAGTAGCTGTAGAGCTCCTTGAATAGCTTGTCCGGGGAAGTACTTCCACTATTTCTGCTGCCAAGCACAGTTACGTTTACGGTAACCGCTTACCAACAGGTGGGCGGTATGCCTGTTTGCCACTTAAGTTGTATAAGAAGAAAGGGCATTTACTACGACGAGAGGATTGCGCCTCGGCAATCTTCGTTTATCTCCGGAAATGAGAAACTGGGGGCGTAATATAAATAATGAGGGACATTTTTCGCACATTGTCATCCAGCCCCAAACTAAGCAGAGCTTGTATTGTGGGAACTACACAACTGATGTTTTGTTTTCAATTTTGTCCAGATTATTTCGATAAAGATGTTTGTTGTGATTTTAAATTACGTCCAGCTGGGCTTCGATTCGACATCAAGCTGTCAATATCGAAGTCATTTCATTCGTTCACAAACCTTCAGTCACCTGTGGAGTCGGAAAAAAGTGAGATCCTTGTGGGAGAGAAAATACTGTTTTTTATCGAAAACAATTGACCGCCGCCCGCCGGCCGGCTTTTCGTGGTATTGAAAATTTGCGACATATTTGAAGCAGTGAATAACAAACTATTACGGATTTCTGGATTTGACCGGCAGACACGGGCAAGGTACGTGAGTTTGATGTGTTGGTTCTAATTTCTTTATCATAAACAATATCCTTATCGAAATAATCGGCAATTTCTATCTCATCGCATAATTGACCCATGTTGCAATCTACATTCTAATACAGATTTGTAACAACTGATATACTATTTTTTTTTGCATATTCATACATGTTATACATAGTAATAATATCCAGACCCGAGATAAATATCTGTAGATCAAACAAACAAATATTCCGCGGCAGGTATCGAACCTTCGCCCACTGCGCCACAGAGGTCGTCATTATGTTTGAATGATATAACATGTTTGCAGAGATCCCGATCCCCGCCCGTCGCAAGCTGATGATGATAGATGCGCACGCGTCGCTGACGTCGCCGCAGACGCCGCGGTTGCCGGAGGACATATCGGTGGGAGTGCCGGTCGTGCATACAAAGGAGAAACAGCTCTACGTCCATAGCATTATGGATACATTCAAGAGTCTCGTCTCGGCTGAATCGTTTCTCAAGAAGAATTGCAATTCTGGCATGGGATTTTTGTATGGTTAGTATTTTTGTACGCGACCCAGCCGGTATGTGTGGGGTTCTTCTGTGAGGTTCTTTTTTCTTGTTGTTCGTCAATTACTATTTTACAGGAATGGCTAACTCTTGTGTTTTTGAAATTGGTTCGGGTTTTATAGGTTTTATCTGTTTGTATGCTTATCCGAATTAAATGTAGTTTTTGCAAACTATATAAAACTTTAATTAAAAATGATGAAAAATCAACTTAAGATGAAAGATTTAAAATATACATTATTACTGCCATGCAGGTTCTTTTGAGAAGATGTATTGAAATACAACCTGGACCCACACTAGGATTCCCTGTATCGTAGCTATCAAGAACTACGAGTACCTTGGTACCACAACACCCACACCCGGAACAAATTTCTGCAGTACATACAAAAATTTGTCCCGCAGCGGGAATCAAACCCGCAACTCTTGCATCACTGCCGGCTACTAATCGGCCGCGCTACCGAGGTCATAATGCTGTAATAAAATATTTTACATTACAGCTGCCATGTGTGGCGATCTCGAGATATTTCAACTTAATAATGTACACGTTTCTTCAGATGCAGAATTCGCAGTTGACTCAAAATGTCATCCAGTACCATTAGAAAAGGCCGCTAAAGATAAAAGGTAAAATACGCTGAATACTAAAAAAAAAACACGCTCTCGACTTTATTGCCCCATGAATCCCATGATGGACATCCTCAGATACATACTCAGTGAGTAGATCTTTGAGGATACCAAGCAAGTAAATTATTATAACACCAGCTTCTGCCCGCGGCTTCGTCAACTTTTGAGTGTACAAACCAGGGTTTTTTTTTTCCATACAAATTTCAGAACTTTATTGCACACATCCTAGGGGTGGTATTGAAAAAATAAAAAATAAATGTTTTATTATTTATTGTCCTTTTTTCTTCTTCGGCCTCGGAGCTAGAGACAATGCTACAAGAACTGAGCAACATAAGCCTTGAGATTGGATTGAGGATGAATAGGTCAAAAACCAAGGTTATGACAAACAGCGTTGAGACCAGAGTAATGGTGGATGGAGAACAGCTAGCATACGTCCAGGAATATGTCTACCTGAGCCAAATAGTCTCCTTCGATTCCAGGCAGGACAAGGAAATCGCTCGGCGAATTGAAAATGCCTGGAGGAGCTATTGGTCCATGGGAACCATGATGAAAGGAGATCTTCCTATATCTCTAAAGCAAAAACTCATGGATGTATGCATCCTCCCCGTTCTGACGTATGGTGCTCAGACCTGGTCTTTGACCAACATTCAAAAATTCAAGCTCAAGGTTTGCCAACGTGCAATGGAGCGCAGCATTCTTGGAGTGAAGCGCACAGACCGCATTCGTAACACTGAGCTGCGCTCACGAACACAAATTGCCGATGTAGCGACGAAAGCCGCAAAGCTCAAATGGGACTGGGCTGGTCATGTCTGCCGCATGTCGGGCGACCAATGGGCCAAACTGACCACCGAGTGGTGCCCTGACACTGCGCGGAGATGTCGCGGTAGACCGAAAATGAGATGGAGAGATGAGCTCACGAAGTTCCGAGCAGATTGGCCCATTTTGGCGAAGGAAAGGAATGAATGGAAGGAGTGGGGGGAGGCCTTTGCCCAGCAGTGGGACATTTAAGGCTATAATAATAATAATAATTATTATTATTATTTATATTAAAGTTTATTTGTACCGAGTTTTGAGCGAATCTAACCAAGGAATAAAAATTTCCATAGAAACTTTACTACCCTGTTTAACCCCCTTAGGGGTTGATTTTCGAAAATTAGATTAGCCTATGTGTTATTTCAGAACCTCAACTATCTACATTACAAATTGCATCAAAACCGGTTTAGTATCTACGGAGATACGTGGTAACAAACATTACACACAGACTTTCGCATTTATTATATTAAGTAGGATTTATACGGTCTCATTTTACCGCTATTTTATTGCCATTCTGAGGTGAAGATGCGGGTTTGAGTCCCGCTGGGTCGCATTTAATATTAAATTGATGTGAATTATTTCAGCATACACAGAATAGCAGTACTAGGGCTAGACTACCACGACATGTCAAGAAAAGTTGTCGCTCCGTTAGGGATCAACCAATTGTACAGCAGATTACTCAAATTGAAGGTAAGCAATTAAACAGAAGAAAATAAAATATGGACTTTATGGATGTTTATTGTATACATCTCTACATCTCCATTTTATATGTATACATCTCTACAAATAAACTATTTCTTTCAATTTCCAGGGCTTCAAAGTGCTCCACGTTCCGTACACAGAATACAATCCTAAAGACAAACTGGTAGCGCGGGTGCAGTACATCGAGAAGCGACTCAAAGACATCGTCAGCGATAAGGCCGCCTCATAGACATTACTAATTAACCACTAGATTACCGACTGATTCATGATAGACCGCTCCGGGATAAGACCCGAGCTGGATTATACGTTATAACTCGCAGAGCCGACAACTGCCGGATAATTAATCCCACCCGAAGGGAGCCCGCCCACGTCCTTATTTATGTAGGATGTATGCGCCCCGAGTTAATTAATGATGCCAGTTGATAAAAACCACAGATATCACGATCCAAGTTTAATAGTTTAATGTTAACAAGTAATCTGCGGTAGTTACACAAAGGTTAGCTGGAAGAAAATGCTAATTAGCATGAAGTTCGCCTATGTACTTGTTTTTTCTTGTGCAATAAAGCATTTTCCATATATCTATCTAGTTCGCTGTGATAGCGGATCAACTAAAATGTTATTTCATAAAATCTATAAAGTAAAAGTAGGTTGCGGCGTCAGATAATTAACATGTACGTAAATTTGTATTTATTAGTAATTGCATGTACGTAAATTGCATGCAATTAAATTGCCAACTGTCTCTCTGTTTCATGATAACTCGCTAACTTAGCTAGGGTTAGAGTAGAAGGTCGCTTACTCTACCCTGTCCTTTTCTAACACTAAACGAAGGATAGAGGCAGGCAACTTTTATCACGCTGCTAAAATTAGCGAGTGATTATGAAACAGAGGGTGTATGTTTAATTTTTCTCTGTTTGTCGGACGTGGGCGTGGCTTCCTAAAGGTCAGAAGTAAGGTGAATGTAGGTGACTCTAGACCGTTTTATCATGACACTGTGATCATAGTTCCTGACACTGATACCCATGATACAGGGAATCCTAGTGCGGGGTCAGGACTATGTGTTGTTTGTTACTCTTTGAGGGTGGCGTTTGCCCAGCATTGGGCTTCTACAGGTTGTTGATAACTGGGTGGTGAATGATAATTCTATCAGCATTGTTAAGAGATTCATGTTGTAATCAAAAAACTAATGAGAATTTGATCATTTATATTGTAAACCGGGAATTCTCACGCGTCATACGTGCGGCCTGCTTAGCATGAAGACCCAAGACAACGGTTTTGTCTACCGCCGAGAAAACAAAGAATATTTTGTCCCTCTCTTTTGTTTGACAGAATAGGCGACAGAAATAGATTTTTTCTTCTCTTTCGTAGACAAAACGTTGGCTTGAGTGCTCATGCTAAGCGGATAGGAAAGCGAAGCCTTAGAATCGAAATGTCGGGAATGAAAATAAAAATAACAACATGATTAATCCGTTTTAAAGTGTTTAATTCATAAGGTAGTAGGAGGTAGGTATACCTGATTCTTTCTCTGACTCTGAAGAAGTTGACGAACCGCGCACAGAGTGGCAGCGCGCAGTGCAAACAGCGACCCAGATGAAGACTATCGGAATGAGTCGAAACTAAGTCCTGCATACTCTGATAATACGGTACGTGAAAATTCACGTTTTACAATATGAGTGATGCCTTTTCGTTTCGGCACGGTCTGATTAGTTTGGCAAGTCCTTTAGTAGCTAAGTAGCTAGAAGATTGCCGCACCTTCAGTTCCCAATTAAACTTAAGGATTTCTGTCATTCATTTTTTTTATTGTCATCTGCAACCTTAGCGGTATTTATGCTGAGTCTACTTTGAGACACTTGATTGTATGGGGGTCATGTTACTATTTTTTATTTATTTAACTATCCTATAATTGGAGTCTCAAGGTAAAGTAAATGGGACAGATAGTGAAACATGTTCACCTCGGAATGGTCTAGTATGAACCATTCCTAACTATATATTTTGTACAAAATAGTTTTTGTATGTATTGTTGCATAGGTATATATTATTTTTATTCATAGTTGTCAGGATTGAGGAGTTACCATTCTCTCAGCTGACCCTGAAAGGGACTAATTGTAGTATCTAATGTAATACTTTGTAGTATTTAATAGTTTGTCAACTACGTATTTCGTCATGTACACAATTCGCAGTTTGTCTCAATTGGTCGTCCCGAGCGTTTTTTTTTTGACAGATTTTAAAACTGGTAACACTGAAAGGTTATCATTTATTTAAATTTAATTTGAGCGTCATTTTACCAGCTTTGTTGCATAAGTGACGAGATGCGTGTGTGAGTAAATGAGGTTAAATGCGAATTGGTACGATCATCAATAAATCCTCTGCGATTGACTGAAATGTGGATTGATCATTTGATAGTCTCTCCGGTCTGCGGTGCGCCATTTTAAAAACCGAAAACTGTAATCACCTACTTTCCCGCGGCCGGGGAAACTTTTAAGCTATTTATTACTAAATCGTAGGGAGTTAACGAACACTTAATAATAAATGAAATGATCGTATGATCGTATAAGCTTTTATTATTAATAAATGAAAGTTAAAACGAGTGACTGTAATAAGTATTTATTTCGTCATTGCATTATTCGTTCATAACTCTAAAAATATCACTAGGATATATTTTATAAACACGGAGCTCGTCTAAAATTTTTCTTTGGCGTTCCTAGTGGACGCCCAAATTTATGTGTAACGTCAAAGAACCTTTAATTTGAGTATATTTTGTGCCAGTGTTTGGTGTGAATGTGAATAGACTATTTACTGAAAATGCAGAATTGATTTCATAATAAATTGATTAACATTTCTTAAGTTGTTTAAGAAATAGCCAGATAGAAATGGGATTTTGTTTTGTATTATCAACCGATTTCTAAACAGAAGGTTCTCAATTATGGTGCTATGTACATTGATTACTCCGATACATTTGATCCTAACTGATTTGATTTATCTCTGTTCTGCAGGGGAAACAACAGTCAGGGTAGTTCCATCATTATATTATATGAATCGGATAAAACGTACCTAGTTATTATTAAAAAATCAACTTTCTAATTTTGCGATAAGTACATCTATGTGGATGATGATGAGTTGGATGTCATCGGAACGCCGTTTGAAGTCGCGTTTTAGACTTGAAAAGTTATGAGCTTGTTATAAATGTTGTGTGAATCTATGACTTCAAAGTAGCGGAAGATCTATTTGGTATTTCGCTGTACAAACTACTGAGGAATATAACAACAATTTTTTAATTTTCAATTTCTCATGCTATCTGGTCTCCGTATTTAATAAATCGATCTCTAATCTGAGAGCGGCCTTGAGTGCTCCTAAGTGCATACAAGATCCGCTCTCAGTTTTGAGCTCTGTTTTATATTACGAGGCTAGAAATAATTCATTGTATCAACATTTTTTCAAGTTTAAAATCTTATTTACAATGGGAATAATGGCGTCGATTCTCTTACTTAATAACCAACTTAACTTTTTATCTTTCGCTCTCTTTTACTTAAAGTACCAAAAGAAAGAGATTGCAACTTTTAGTGCGGTCAAATTAGTTAGATTTCAGATTTCCGTACAAGTTTAGTCTTGATTTCTAAACATGCTGACTATAAACACGAAGAAGGACGACAGGAGTAAAACTCTTGCCATCTCTTTCTTGTATTCACTATCAGTAAAGGAGAGCGACAGTTTAAATTAAGTTTAGTTATTATACAAGAGAATTGGCGCCAATGTCACAAGCACCACTTAACTACGGAACACATCAGTTTAGGAAAACTTTTTTATTTAATATTTCAGACGTAGTTGTTACTTAAGTGAATGAGCATTCGTGTGTAATTTGTAGATAACGTGGCTGTTAATATTATATCAATAAATTTTATGTACATAACAAAAATAATTTATTTCTATTTAATTAATCTAAATTAAATTTGCTCTAGTTTGGACTTTAGGTTCTTCTTTATCTTTTATTTAAAACAGATCTTGGATTTTGGTTGACAAAACGACAATGATCTTTGGATAGCTAATCAGGTTTTCTTTAATAACTAGAGTTATTTTTAACACAGGTATCAAATCTATGTGATGTTTAGCACCGCCCAAATCTAATACGGGTGTCCCAGAACATGTTTACTTACCTGAAAAGGGTTGAAACTGCTCATCAAAATAAAATTTTCTGAAAAAACTGTCGAAAATAATTTACCATCAATCAGCAGTTACATTGTTACATTGTTTGATATCAGTACCTTACCTAAAAGAACATATTAAAGTTTTACCAAAAACAGCTAATTTTATAACAACTTTCTTGTTTATTATGTCTAGAATAGCCATATTTAGAAAAGTAAGTATAGTACATATTCTGGGACATCCTGTAATGTTCAAACTGTAATCTGTTACTACGTCTGTCTTTTAGAAATCAATGGTATCTGCTTGCTTAAAAAATGACTTGAACAAATGAAGACTACCTCCTTAGTCCTTATCTCGATTTCAAGCCTTTTGACATAAAACTGGAACAGAAAACAAATTAGTCGTAAATTAAGTTATTCATGCAATTCAGTACAAGGTTCTTATTTAACTGCCATCGAAGACGCCACCCAATTTTTTAAATGCTTGGTTCCTATCAGTAAACACTTAAGATTGTTCATACGAAGTGTTTAAAAAAGAGGTTGCAGAAACGCGTTAATTGCGCGAGTAGGTACACTAATCTATTGCTGATTGTCTAAGGGGGACGAAATAGCTCCTACCGTAGAATCTGCGTTAAATAAAGCAGACGCATACGAGGATAGTCTGGGACTAATTCGTACAGATAGCGAGTTTACGGTACGCGCTTAGTAGAGGACTATTTCGTGCCCCTTACCCTTAGGCAATCAGCAGGTTAATATACTCACGTAGCGACATTATTGAAGAATTCTGCAACTATCTTCACCACTTTCTCCAAGAATTTGATCATCTGCGGAGTATGGATGTGTGCATTGACAGGTGTGAACACTTGATGTCGATTCAACTTCTGTAAACTCCTAAAGTTATGCCGGCCGATGCCTATCTTGCCGAATAAACGGTACTGAAACAATAATAAGTAGGTACATTATTATATATATACTAGCCTCTGCTCACGGCTTCGCCCGCGTGGTACCCGGATAAAAAGTAGCCTATGTGTTATTCTGATGTATAAGCTATATTACTGTAAATTTTCATCAAAATCTGTTCAGTAGTTTTTGCGTGAAACAGTAACAAACATCCATCCTCACAAACTTTTATAATAGTAGTAGGATTATCATTAAAATGGTGAGTGTGTCATACTCTGACCATCCGACAAAACTGAGCATCCAAGATACCTGAACATCCAACATACCTGAGCATCTACATTAACATACGACATACCTTAGCATCCGACATGTATAGCGGTGTGTCGAAAATGATCCAGATAACGACTTCGTTGCATTGTGGTGATGTAAGAGACCCAGAGTAGGTGTAGTAGGCATTTGAATCCGGACTCAGAAGCTTTCTGTGGAACAAAAGGGACTTAGGTCGCGAGATATCGGAGTTAATTCACTTGTATCATTGAAATTATAGATTTTTGGTATTTGGTATTTTAGGATATTATTACGACTGTTCCTTGTACTTTACTATTATTCTGCTGACGTTTCGTTGACAGAACTGACTGAATAGCTCTTATCTCACTCGCGTGGTCGAGTGGTCGCGGACGGGGCTCATGCGGTAGGACCTTTAAACGGTCAACGAAACGTCAGCAGGAGAATAGTTAATTAAGGTTATAATCGTAACAATATCCTAAAATAAACTTGGTTCATAAGTCGACGTTTCTATAAATTATGATATCACAATAATCATAATTATAGAGCTGTAGACTTGAGATTAACGAATAAATACCATTTACTTTTACTTTAATTATGTAAGGAAATTGTAGGTAACTGGTTTGTAGCAGTATTATTGGTCCTTGGTGAAATAGTTTTAGTAAAATCAAGAATAGACCCCTTAGTTTTACTTAGTGATGGTATGTGATAATATGGCCTACGATGGAGCTTGTGGTCTTGAAGATACTTATACAATAGAAAATCTAAAGAACTTAATTAGTGAGTGTAGCTCTTTAGATTTTCTTTTCGACAGAATGTAAATGGTCGATTAACTTGAGACCGTACGTTCACTACCCTAATAATTACAAGACATTATATTTAAATATAAAAACAGACTTCAAATAAGGGGAAATTATGTTAGTTTTATGTAGTATATTAGTCATGTAGTTCCCATAACACAAGCTTTGCTTGCTTTGGGGCTAGATGATACTGTGTGAAAATGTTCAGCGTTATTTATTTATTAAAAAAAAGAGTGCATTATGAAATTCTGTCACCCATTTTTTAATGAAATTTATATGGGACTACTCTTGAAGTGGTAATAATCATTAAAATCATTTACAATTGGCTAGAATATCGCGTAACATAGGTTCTCACAAATAAAACATACAGGCGAATGGAGAACCTCCTTCTTTTTTGAAGTCCGTTGATAATGATTAAATCGCGTTAATCGCGATACGTTTGCAGTTCCAAGTTTACGGTTTCTATCCTTTAAGTACTTCTCTATCATGAGATCCTCACGTGCTTACGTTATTTTGCTCACTCGGGATTACAATCTTTCGAATAAAAAAGCTAAAGTAAAATCGCCCATAAATAAGTTTCGGCTAGTCGTGATTCCATATTATGATGATGTTTTTTAGGTTGTGCAAGAAAAATAGCCAACCCTCAGGAATACAACTACTACAACAACAAAAAGAATCATCTAAATCGGTTAACGATTGGCGAAGATATCAAGTACAGCTGAATTGAGAACCTCCTCCGTTTTTTGAATTCGTATGACGAATTACGAATAGGGTCAAAAAATTGGGATGCAACATTTTTGATATTGTCCATAATTACGATTTTTGTCAATATTAAAAACAGGGGAAATTATATCTGGCTGCATATAGATTAAAAAACTATATTCAAAGATTATGGCCAGACTTTTTATGCAATTTTAACTTCAAAAGTTTACATAATACAAACAAACTTACATAATTTATGATATCGATTTAGGGACGCTAAATCGATATCATAAATTCTGTAGAGCCAACAAAACTCAAATAATTAGAGTACCTACGATTGGGAATTAAGCAAATACGAAAATTACTTCCTAATTATCATAATTGGCTTCTAGATAAGCATGATTGATGATTTCCTTAAAAGCATCTTTTGAGTTTGGCAATTAACGCAAGTTCGATGCAGAACCTGTTGGCCTAGTGGGCGGTGCCCTGACGTTCAATTCGAAGGTCGTGGATTTAAACCCGGTCGAGCACGGTTCGTAAATTACATTTTCTGTTCGAAAAGTCTATTTTCCGCCGCTGACAATGCGGCAACCTGTCACTTCACTTGAATTGCTAAACAGTATGCAATTTGTGAGCATGTGCCAAATATTATTATTAGACTTGCTTATGGCTACCCCTTTATTCTCACGGATCTGCGTACTGTTTAGGAAGATAAAAGAGTCACTAAGTACTCTTTATCTTCCTAAACAGTACGCAGCCTGTTTTGCATTTGGATGCGGTGTTCCGTATTTTATAGCGTTTCTTATCAATAAATTTTATCGTTATTATTCCTGTGTTAGCTGTTGTAGCTTTACCAGAGTAAACACATGAAGTATATCTTATGTAGGCAATTAAACTAATTGGTTTTAAGTTAAGGTTTATGTATTGTTTGCACAAATCTTAAAAATGTTGTCAATCCAAATAAGTAAGTATAAACAAATAAGGTTGATGATGTATAATTTTTTGGAAATGATAAAAATCAAAATAAATTTAAATCTACAAAATTATTGCACTATCGGTTCAAGCAGTGTCTCAGCCTGACTAATAGGCACCTTTCTACAGGTATCAGGGCATTATCCTAGACTAGATAATGCTCAAATAACTGTATTTATATATTCACGTTTTTTGCTGATTAGTGCCTAACAGAAAAAAACAATAATTGCTCTTCAATTGGTTCTGCAATATCTCTTGGAACTTTAACCTACTAGGTATGTATCTACTTTCACATGTTTGTACCAGAGAAGACAGGAGTCCCTACATGCGTTTGTAAGAAATTGTTTTGTTTGTTTCATTTAATTCAATCATTGTTTGTCTTACGTCATATCCAATATGGCTCCGCTAATCCTGTCCCCCGTCTCCAGAAGATCTGGAATATGCTTCATGATCTCTTCAGTCGCGTCCTGCTGATTCTCTCCTAGCTCTGCTTGGACCTAAAACATGATGAATGGATCCAGTTTTTGAATCTTGATTTGGCCATGATAAGATTCCTATGTAATACTGTCTAAAGGATAAAATCCGTAACGAGATTATCCGACAGAGAACAAGAGTCATGGACATAGCTCAGAGGATTAGTAAGCTGAAGTGGCAATGGGCTGGTCATATATGCCGAAGAACCGACAACCGTTTGGGTAAACGAGTTCTTGAGCGGAGACCGAGTCTGGACAAACGTAGTGTGGGGCGTCCCCCGGCTAGGAGCGATGATTTAAGAAAGACGGCGGGCAGAAAGTGGATGTGCTGAGCCGAACACCGCGCTCAGTGGCGCGTATTGGGAGGTCTATGTTCAGCAGTGGACTGATTTTGGCTGATGATGATGAAGCTTCCTATGCAAGACCATTCCATTCGGATAGCTGATGTTAACCACTATTCAATAACACATTTCTAAAAGTCGCAGAACAAAAGTAGTCACATTCTAAGGACATCTTGTTTACTCTGATATAGAATGGCATGATAATGTTTTTATGTTATGTCGAGGCGAACCAGCATACGTCCCATCTGGTGGAAACCATCGGTTACCGACAGCTATAATACCTGGGGCATTGCTTGTCCTCTAATTTAGCATAGTAACTGTTGTCCGTTGAGTCCTTTTTCAATAATAACTGTCAAATCTAGACCTTGATGTCCCTTCTCCACGGGGGTCTCTACTTGATGTCCCTTAAGGACCTTGAATCCTACAAACCCTGTCATACAATGAGACAGCACAAGATAGAAACTTACGTTGCAAAATACGGATACGATAGCCAGACCGTCTCTCTTCTTCAAGGCGTCCGCGACTGGCAAGTCTGATCTCACGTGGACGAAGTGGATTTCCATGGGATATCTGGAAATGTTATCAAAAGTTTTGAAAATCTTGCCTACCCACCTCAAAGCGAGTTGTCGCGTTGTACCCCTCTGATTCAGCAGGATTTTCTAGTTAATCAGCCAATCTTCATAGATTTGCCATCTGTTTTGAAATAAAAAATGGCGAATCGGTTGTGCATTATTGCAACAGGTTTCGTTATGAGCTTCATAGATTTATTTGGAGATCAAGCCGCTGCGCTGGTTGAAAAATTTACCGTAAGAATACCGTCGTAATTCGGCCTGAGTCACTAGTGTGATGAGAATTATCATGATGAAAGTATGGAGTGGATGACGTCAGACTGCGCAGGATAATTAAGTAGTGTGTACCTTCCTATCATCTGATAAAGCCTAAAGAACCCTTCAGGGAAAGGGGTGGCAATCATAACAGGTGCTAGATATAATTTGGGCGCCAAAATCGACCATAGCTTAACAAAAAATAGGCTTCGTTCATAATTACGAAATGGCAGCTCATGAGGATAAGGTGTTACTAAGTGAGAAGCCTACCTATTATCGCTAAATTGTGATCCAATTTGAAACCTTTATCAAATAATGTTGTCTACGATGGGAGCTAGGTCTACATTGAGCGTGGTCGTACTAACGGTCATCCGTTCAAATGTTAACCAGTCGTTTATCTAACCTCTGATTATCGTCTGAGAAATATTTAGTTCAGTTCAGCTTAGGTTTAGGTAACATTTTGCTAGTGTTCATACGAACTTGACTCCATTGATAGCGTGTTCCGACAGCCAGTGGAAGTGCAGCTGCTCGAGTCTGTACTTATGCTTTAAAGGACCCCCAGTCAGGATGGGGTGCATTTCCATGTCCCCTTCCGTGCTGAATTGTACTGGAACAAGACGTTTGCCGTTCACATACTTAAACAAGATATTCACGTATTGCAGTGGTCTAATTTGAAATGTGGCGTTAAAACCTACAAAAAAACTGTCTGGATGAGATCGCTTCTAAACTATTTTTTATTAATTTATGTTTTGTTATTTCATTATGGTGTACAATAACGTATTCATTGAAAAACCTATCTTGAAGTCATACAAAACAATTACAAAGAACTGTTTGACAATTGGTTAGATACGGCATTACAGAGCCTTCCAGTGCCTTATGGCTATAAAAGCTATCTGCCTATAAGTAATGTTATTTGACACGATATTCAAACTCACCAGTGTGCCCATTATTAACCGCAGACACCAACACTTTCTCATACCCAACGAACTGCAGGGCTCCATACTTGATGAAGTCCTTATTGTAGTCCTTTATGACATCAGTAGTGCGGATGTCTATAGGAGACTGCCTCTTCCCACCTTCCTTACACCGATTCCCCCATCTACTCTCGTCTGCAAAAGGAATCAGAGTTCTATAAGTTTATTATTATTGTACTTTGGTAGTTTCTACTGTATTTTGGAATAATACTTTTAAAACACAAGATTAAAAAGTTAGAGGGGGCGCAACTTATTAGGGCTAGGGGTAGCCCTAGAATACCTAGAAAGGTTGTTTATGTTCAAAGTCATAAACATTGTTAAGTAGGTACATAAGTGATCTAGTTCTTACCATCGTAACTCCAAAGTGGTCCATAATATTGAGGAGGCGAGGTGGCACATGCACTTAATTCTGTAAGCATTTGATTACAAACTTGAAAATAATGAGATCAGCATGTTTTTCAAGGTCTTTCTTGCCCTTTATTTCTACGTACTAGTTATGCTAACCTTAATGGTTCTTCATAAATACCAACTTATATAAAGGAAAATGTCTGAAATAAAGTTTTTTGGCAAAACTTTACGAAATCTTTTCAATAATGTTATCACTTGTTTCTCATTCAAAACACATACCTAAGCACATCAGCATAACAAGACACCGCATCACGGCCACAAAGTAAACCACGGTGATTCCACTGGCATCCCCGACACGAATGGACAATAATTGGAGCTCATAGCATCTACTGAGTCAGATGTGTCAGGAAGAGAATACATGTTTATAAAATAAACCATTGTTTCTGTACGAATAACTTGTGAATTTCCTTGTGGTATTGTTATCTTCCTTGCGTCTTTTGAGGCATCATGTTACATGGGAATTGGTACTTTGAGTGGTGAAAATCTTCATGAATGGTGTGTTCAAACTCAACAAATTAAAGGTACCTACTTATCATCATCATCAACAGCTTGTGGAACTATAGTCTACTGGACAAAGTCCTCCCTTAAAAAATACCATGATGTATAATCGTGGACCACTTCAACCCTACGATTTCCTGAAATATCCTATCAGTTTGTGGTGAATATTTTAAAACTCAAGGACCTTTGTTCTTCAGCGGTTGTTGGTTGTGCATGCAAGCCCCAAAAGGATGATGACGTTACTTCTTTGAATAATTTATTCAAAGTGATACTCGGTAGGAATTATGAAACAACAAAAACATTCGGAAGCGAAAATGTTGTAGAAACCTAAATAACAAAACACCATGACTGGTAGAACCACTTAAACGTCTAGTTTATTTGCAGAGCTATTTTCGAAAAATTACTTTTTAGTAGCCTTGGGGGCAGGGAACAGCAGGTTCAATACCCGGCTGCGAAGCGAAAGGTCGCTGGTTTGGTTTCCGCATTGTGGGACGTAACTGGTATGTCTCTTTTGGATCGAAAGACTGGTGAAATTGCTTGTCTTATAAATATATTATTTTAATCTTCATTGATGTTTTGCTTCATCATCATCATCATTAACAGCCGTAACAAGTCCACTGCTGTTCCACAAACGTCCCTCAAATAAAGCGAAGATGAACGTATTGAGTTGCTATTTTATTTACATCTGTACTTCTGTCGAGTAGTGAATATGCCGGATTACGATAATTAATCTGTCCAATCCAGAATCTGTCCTACACCGAACAAAGGGAACGTATTGAGCCAGCCATCCCCATCGGTTTTTGACCTTAACTTTAACGAATAAATAGGTGTATTTTATCAATGAAATAATCTTCATCATCTCGATCTCAAGAGGCGCAAATATGGAAATCTCGACAGAGCTTATTAAAGCCACTTTGGGCCTTTTGACTCTGGGTCCGTGGGGAACCTTCGCTTATTCGAATTATTTCAGGGCGACTGGTCGCAGCGATGCGTGACCTGAGATCTGGCTCTTCGCATTGGCAATGTTATGTGTTCAGCGTGGAATGCATCCAGCATTTTGGGAACTCTGCCATCTAGTAGTGACCTGGATCTTTTGACCTATCAACCTTTGGCTAGTTAGCTGATTCATCTGTATTTTTGTCTATATCTACTGTGTGTACAGTACACTTTACATAGCTGTATGAATAAATGTATTAAGCTAGCTTGAAAGAAATATGAATTGTGTAAATTGCCCGGCCCTACCATCCATCAGCGGAGAAAGCCTTTTTTCTCTGAGTAAGTAAATAAATCCCCAATAAACCTTACGCAAACATATTGCAAGTCATATATGGCTTACGTTGTAGATGAGATTATTTTATAATCCCTAAAGATTATGATTTGGCTAGACCATAATTTTGTGTCTGATAGTCAATCATTCCTAATTACCTTATAAGGAATGTGATGACGTTAGATGACGACCTCTGTAGCGCAGTGGGCAAAGGCCCGCCAGAGACGCAGAAGGTTGCGGGTTCGACTATCGCCGTTGGACAAATGTTTGTATATGCAAATATTTGAGTTGAGTCTGGGTGTTTTTTATGTTTAATATGTACAAAAAAATGCCTCAAAAAACAATATTACATAAACATGTGATTTAAGCGATTTTTTTGTTAGCGCGTGGTGGCCTGTTTTTTGTATTTTTTATAATTGATGCGGCTGCTTTTTGAAGCGATTTTTATATATTTTTAGTTTAATATAATATACTATGCTATTTAATACCTTTTGCCCACGACTTTGCCCGCGTTGTACAGAAGATTTATTATAATAACAAATCTTTCACATCATGAACAATACTGATTCCAATTAAAAAAAAATATGAAAATCGCATTAATTATGCCACCTTATATAATGAAAAATTCAACATGCCCGAATTTATATTAAACTAAATATACGAGACCCTCAGATTTATCTGAGGATGTCTATCATCAATAGAGTAGTTAGCTTGTTTGTTTGTTGAATATTACGACCACGGAATAGGAGAAGGTATCAACCCATTTTCTTCTTATCCTGCTGGCTACTGACTGCTTTATTGACCTATTAAAAGTCCACATTAAAAACACGTGAATATGATATTGTAAAATTGTTACCGGTATTTATTAGTTAAGAAAAGATTATTGATTATTTTTCTTGATAATTCCAGTTTTTAATCGTCAGTGTGTATCACGCCTTCGCTGCTTTGTAGTGATTCGCAATATCAATGATGCTTCGCACGCAGACCCTAAAACGTACCTAATATCTAACTTTACTCATAAATTGTAGTGAGTTATCGACACGTCGTCGGATTCTTTAGCTGCTGTCTTCTGATTAGCTGCTTTATGTACCAATTGGACAGTTAACATAGGACTGATTTAGATACCTACCTCGTACGGTCCCGGAACTAATATTTTAAGCTTGAATTAGGTTCCTAGAAAGGTCACCCCTTTTTAAAACCTCCTTTTAGTTTCTAATTTATTAAGCAGTTTTTTTACAGAAAACGGCTGATTTTTACAACCATTTTGTTCAATAAAAAAAATATATAATTAATAAAAGTCTTATGAATTTGATTTATAGCGGCGTATAAGAAATTTACTGTTCAATTTCTTATACGATTCATATCCTATGATACCTATAACTCACAAAATGACCGCGAAGAGTGAAAAAAGAAAAAAGGGATACCTTTGCCCTGCAGTGGGATCAGACAGGCTAATTCGATTAGTTAGATTAGATTAGATGATATCTATGGTGTTACAGGCGTCCATAAGTTACGGTAACCGCTTATTTTTATATAAAACTAAACTGCTTAAATCTATTAAAAAAAAATCGCTTAAATCTGTCTATATATACAGAAGACACTTAGGTCAGCTTAGTGTAGGAAGATATGACCTATTTATCAAGTACTAAGAACTAGACTTGGCTATCGATATGAATCTGGGCGCGTGCTATATCAGTCCCGGCAAGTAGATAATAGACTATCGTCCCCTTCTGGAGCAATCTCCGCAGGAAATCTACATAATATCGTCTTGTCTAGGAGCTGAAGTTGACTATGCTATAAAAATCTTCCTATCGTATCAGGTGAGGCAAGTCAGTGTCCCACTGAATTTCGAGAGGTCAGAAAGTAACACTATATAAATATTTTTTAAGACGGTACTTCTTAAACTAGGTTACAAATAAATGAATATAAATAGATACATATCCTGCATAGCTGTTAAATGAGGGACACTCGTTTTTTTTATTTATGTCGTAGGTATGTTTCTGTCGAAATAATTATCTGCCTAACAAGTGCATGTCGAAGTAGTGGTCTTTCAAAGGTGTGTGTTGTCAAAGTATGTTCAGTCGAAACAATGACTTGTCGAACTATGTTTTTTCGAAGTTAGTGATATGTCGAACTAACGAACTGTCGAAGTTCATTGGGACACTAATTGACGACCCCGGTGGCGCAGCGGGCGAGCGGCTGCGACGCAAGAGGTGCGGCATCGATTCCCGCTGCGGGAAAAATGTTTGCATGTTCTGCAGATATTTGTCTGAGTGTTGTGGTACCACGCTACACGTAGTTCCTGATACCCACGACACAGAATCCTAGGGTGGACTATATGTGTTAATACACATACCTATAGTCCTGATCCTGTGGGAACTATGTGTCTGTTGGTTGTATGTATTTTTTAAGGTTTTATTATACTTCGGAAGACAACGTATGTTGTTTAATAATAAAAATAAAAATATTTTAAATATAACGCGTTTTGACAAAATCAGTTATTTGCATCTACGAGATTTGTTTGTTTACATTCAAGATAATTTATGAAAGTAAAAAAGAGTAAAACCGCGCTAGAATCTTACGAACTAAACACAAATTTAACTTTTTCATCCCTCAGAAAAATCACAGTCGTTGGTCTTTTTATACTGCTGTAGGAGTTTACAACTCTTTACCCTTACATATTAAATAAAATACGTACTTTTACCTACTTTTGTAATTAAGTACGAGTAGGTATCTAATACTTACCTAAATTTTATTTTATGTCTTTAATGGACCAGCTGTTGCAAAATTTATCATACATTTGTACACAACTACCCACCATCTTGTTTGCACATTTGCACGATATACATACACATATACTCTGATTTTGATTCTAACAAAATGGCAACGAGTCAATGTTCGAAATTATTGCCATCTTTTGGTCCCCATGGCCATTTTTCGGTCAGCTTTATAACCTTTAAAGCCTCTATCTGTCATGACGTAAACATATGAATAACTCCAACTGTTTATACATAGATGAGGCACATGAGATCTTTCATCCGGGCCGTTTGTTAGTTTGTTTCTCTTATAAAGGGAAAAACAGATCACTAATTAAAATTGCGGCGAGCGCAGCGACGATTATGGTATGAATGGTGAATAACAAATTCGCACGAGCCGAGCGAAGCGGGCCGGTAAGAGTGCTAGAACCGATTATTTAATATTTATCAGTTCTTCCGAATCCGATGTATGTGGCGCAGTGGGCGAAGGAATGCCTGAGACGCAGAAAGTTGCGGGTTCGATTCCCGCTGCGTGACAAATGTTTGTAATGTTTTTCTCGAAATGAAATGTTTATTGCTATCTCAAACAGATGTCGTAGGTACATATTTTGTTATCGGTACGTAGGTAAGTAATAAATAGTCTAATTCTAATAAAACAGTACCATAGGTTATGCTCTGTTCCCGTCACTAGGACTTTATAGCCTGTATGGCAGGGTCACAGGGACTCGCTACGGACACTATGTATAATATGTATGTATTTACAAAAAAAAAATTGATTTGTTCCGTGTTCGCCCCGCAGAGTTTTGCCCCACATGTAAAATTCCACGTTCGCCCCACATTATATTCCTTGTCTGCCCCGAAAATATTGTTTTCTTTATTTTAATAATTTTGTTCCACGTTTGCCCCATTTTGTATTCCTGTTTTGCCTCACATTTTTTTGTAATACACTTTAGTACAGTCAGAATATAAAATGCTTGAAGCATTGAAACATTTTAATGGTAAACTACGCAAATAATACTTTGTTATGGTATTTTTTAAACTTGCTTTACAACTCAGCAGGTAAAAAATGCAATGGGTAAATGGGATTTCTTTGGGTATATTTACAGAACAAATAATCCAGCCAAAGGCTGTAATCCTAAGTTAAATAGAACATTTACAGGAAAACTAAACATTATCCGGTTTTTAAAAACTATTCAAAAGTATGCTGAACTCTCTCTGAGCCGGTTCCGAGGGCAAGGAAAACCAAGACAGCCTAATGTTATTCAGATGGATAAAGTTATTAACGACTCTATAACATCAATGTTAAATGGCTCTAATCCATTGTGTCATTGCTAAGAAAAAATATGCCCCTTTGTTTATTAAACCGGCTACTTACTCATAAAAATCTATATGATCGTATATATATTTGTATTAGTTTTGCTAGTTTTTTCTCGGTCATTTTTAATTATTTAACAAATGTATCTTGTAAGTTGCCTTACTGTAATATCAATATTTAATTAACATTATTGATTTAAATATTCAAAGAGTTTAATAGTTTAGATTTTTAGAACTTTTATTTGGGTACTAATAATAAACTTGTCCGTGATTTTGATTGTGGTTATGAGACAGTTTGATTTAATCATACTACTTTATAATAATTATCATTGATATCTTCATATTTTATGAAAAACTATATTTATATTTTAGGTTTACCTTGGCGCATCATAACCGTTGATTATTTAAAATTTTATCTAATTAATAACTTCTGCGATTTATGATTAAGTTACAGTACGCTTTAAGATGTTGTCAACTGTGGAAACACAGCGAGCTGGTGGAAGGCTTGGACAACATAATAAAGAACACCCTCTCGTCGGTTTTGAATATAGATTTGGATGGTAGGGCATGGTCGCAGGCCTCTCTGCCTGTCAAATTAGGAGGCTTAGGTATTCGCGAAATTTCAAGTGTAGCTCTTCCAGCATTCTTCTCTTCCGTCTACAGCACTGGTTCTTTGGTTGAAAAAATTCTAACTCCTTCTCTTTCGGCGTTTCCTGGTAACAATATCAAAATTTCATATCTTGACGAAGCTAGAAATGCATGGCATAGTGCTTGCCTCAATACTGCTCCCCCTAAATCCCTTTCGTCTCAACGGCAATGGGACGGGCCTCTGTGCGAGCTGACGCGGAATTGTATGTTACAAACGTGCTCAAACTCCACGGATCGTGCTCGTCTCCTAGCCGTTTCTAAATGGGAGTCAGGTCTTTGGTTACAAGCACTTCCGTCAAACAATACTGGTACTTTAATGGATCCAATAACATTCCGGGTTGCAGTTAGTCTACGGTTGGGTGCGCAGTGCTGTGCCCCTCATCAGTGCCAGTGCGGTACGGCGGTCGAACAGCTTGGTCATCACGGATTATCGTGTACCAGAGCCGCCGGTAGGATCTCTCGCCACGCTAGCCTTAATGATATCATACACCGGGCTTTTACCAGCGTCAACGTTCCAGCTATTCTCGAACCGAATGGTCTACTACGTGACGATGGTAAGCGGCCTGACGGCATGACTCTTGTCCCTTGGGAGAAGGGAAGGCCTTTGGTATGGGACGCCACATGCGTAGATACCCTAGCACCATCTCATCTGTCGGGGACTTCAGTTAGAGCCGGTGCAGCGGCTGATTCGGCCGAGGATCTCAAGAGGCGCAAATATAGAAGTCTCGACAGAGCCTACTTATTTGAGCCTTTTGGGGTTGAGACTCTGGGTCCGTGGGGAACCGGGGCCCTTAGCGTTTTCAAAATTATTTCAGGGCGACTGGTCGAAGCGACGCGTGACAAGAGAGCTGGCTCTTATTTGGGTCAACGCGTTAGCATTGTAATTCAGCGTGGCAATGCGGCCAGTATTTTGGGAACGCTTCCGCCTGGTAGTGATCTGGATCAGTTGAGCTATCTATAGATCGTTTGCAACGGTTTTTAGATAGCTAGCTGTTTCATCTGTATTTTTTGTATATACCTACTTGTACATAGTTGTATGAATAAATGTAGTTACAGTATAATTAAGTACATACATGTTTTTACAAACATTGATCAATTGGTTTTATTTGTAAACTGTACTTTGCCTCTGTAATGTGTACCTTTTGTAATGTGGGGCGAAACCGGAAATATTTTTGACATGGGGCGAAAGCAGAATTTTTTGGAATGTGGGGCAAACAAGTGGGGCGAATGTGGAACAAATCAAAAAATTATTTAAGCGGTATATTAGTCATGTAGTTTCCATAACACAAGCTCTGCTTAGTTTGGGGATAGATGATGCTGTGTCATAAATGTCCAGCATTATTTATTTATTTATGTATAACCTATCTACCTAACTCTTAGGGCCGATATCCTACAAAAAATCCGCGCAAACTCGAATTAGGTTTATGTCACGTTTACTTTTAGGCGTAGGTAAACTAAAAAGTGTAACGTAAATACACTTTTCTAAATCTATAGACGTCTACACAGACGAATAAGATAACCTCGACTTTGTTTCTATTACCTAGGTGTACCTGCCACACATGACACGATTAAGAAAAAATAAGTACCTACCTACTTGTTCTATACTTGATAGAGATATCTACAGTACAAGATAAAGGTGTTATTAAAAAAATATACCATTACAATTAAAAGTTTATTTTGAATCAACTTAAAAAAGAAATATTTTATTATTACTACATACTGAACACTTTACGATAGGTATACTAATGCTAATATAAACATAAATATAATATATATAAGTATATTTTTTACAAAAAAATCACAGCCAATTAATATCTAATAAAATAACACATGCTAGATTGTTAAAAAATAAAACTACGTTTACAAATGTCATAAATGTCTTGGTTATTTATTAGCTATAGCGTCATAAAAGTAGGATGTAATTATTTTCACCGACATTATGTATTTAATAAATTTTACATAAAACTTGTCATTTAAATACTTACTGTACCTATTCTTATCTTATATGCCTAGTTATTGTACCTACTACAAAAAAAAATGTCTACAAAATATTCTGTGGACCTGAAATTAAGAGATTAATCAATTAGGTAATAGATAGCTGTAGATTCGCATTCTCCAATGAGCCTTTTATTTGATTACAACAAAATCAAATACTAAAAAACCTAAGGTTTTTTTTATCATACGATCTTTAGATAATGTTTTACATAAATTATCACGTACGATATTATAATGTATGCTAGCTTAAATCTATCGGTGTTTTATTAAATTTACCTACACAAATTTACATAAAAAAGAACGACACAAATCATGAGGAATTGTACCTATAAGCCTAACTTTTTTTGGTACATAATTATCTGTGAATAAAAGTGTGTCGTTGATTATTTTTAGGGTTCCATTATGACAAAAACGGAACCCTTACAATTTAATCATATCTCGCTGAGTTTAAACTTTTCAAGCGTATCGACATCTCAAAAACGGAGATCTACTATTACGGTTTCGTAAATATATTACGTAGGTATATTATTAGATACCCATAGATTTGGTTAATTCAGTTGAAGAGACGAATGTCCGCGAATATTTATTTATCATTTCTAACTATAATGCATTTTATTCTATTCGCTGATATTTTATAAATGATCGTTATTATGGTGCCGGAATCTGATTATAATATCAAGTTTTTAGATAATTCGGGTTAAATACCCTGGAGACCTCGTGATGTCCACAATTGGGACAGTTTAATTGGATTCATTGTTTCTATTTTCGCAAGTCCCAGCATTGGACATATCGATACGATTATACTTAGATACATAGACATTTTTTTTTAAAGGTTCAAAGTTTTTGAAATGACATAAAAACATTTTGTGAATCCTCTTAGTTAAATCTTCGCTGAATACCAATGATGTGCATACCTAAATACCTACCTAATTTGTATTTTTTATTTTAAATGCAATTTGTCTGTCAAGTTGCACGAAGATCCTTCTTGTGGGTACAATGTCCTAATAAAGGACAAACGAAGGACCAAAAAAATAATGTTTTATCTACTTATTACGTAATATAGTTTGGCAAAAAAGTCGTGAAACGGAACTAAAATATTCATCATACAAGTGAATAGTTGGTTTAATTTATCAGAAATAAATTTATTACGAATTGAGGCCGCCTCAATGCTTTGCTCATGCAAAGCTTACGGCTCGGAGTGCCATGTGGAGGAGTACTTAAGTGAACTTTGAGAGTTTCTAGTTTCTAGAATTGTTTTTCTGCTTGAATCTTAGAATTATTTTTTTATTAACAGCTATTTACAACTGGCAAAAATACTGGTTTTCTAGTCCCCTATATTTTTTAAACATTGAGGAACGTTTCAGTAAATGGCCGTTACTCTACTTTGTCATGTTTACCTACCATTTATATAACAAGACTAGAGGTCGCTCGGTGCGCGAGCTGCACGCAGCTCGCGGTTCATGTTTGGTCCTGGGGGGTGTTATTCAAAGGGTGTGCAAGTTGTAAAACGTCATGGTACACCTTATATAGGATGCCGCTATGCAATCGCCGCCCCTTTTGCAAGTTTTTAAGAAACAATAGGAGGGGGTGGTGCAGGGGTGGCCTATTTCAAAAGGGGAGTCCAGGTTTAATAATGTCATGGAACACCTCTATACGATCCCACCATGCAATCACCACCCCTTTTGCAAGTTACGAATATATGATGGGGAGGGGGTGCAGGGGGGGCTGATTCCAAGTTGGGGAGCAGGTTAAATAATGTCGTGGAACACCTCTATACGATCCAACTATGTTTTCACCGCCCCTTTTGCAAGTTTCTAAGAATATATGGGAAGGGGAGTGCAGGGGGGGCTTATTTCAAGAGGGGGGTCCAGGTTTAATAATGTTGTGGAAAACCTCTATATGATCCCACTATGCAATGGTCGCACTTTTTGCAAATATTCGAAGATAAGATGGGAAGGGGGGTGCAGGGGGGGCTGATTTCAAGAAGGGGTTGCAGGTGAAAAAATGTCGTGGAACACCTCTATACGATCCAACCATGCAATCACCGCCCCTTTTGCAACTTTCGAAGATACCATGGGAAGGGGCGTGCATGGGGGGCTGATTTCAAGAGGGGGGTGCAGGTTTAATAATGTCATGGAACACCTCTATACGATCCCCGCAATGCAATCACCGCACTTTTAGCAATTTTCTAAGATATAATGGGAAGGGGGGTGCAGGGGGGGCAGATTTCAAGAGGGGGGTTCCGGTTTAATAATGTCTTGGAACACCTCTATACGATCTCAGCATGCAATCACCGCAATTTTGACGCGTTTGAGAGATCGGATTAGAGGGGGGGTTGAAATTAGGTCAAAAGGGGGGGAGGACGGGGTAATTTTTTTAACTATCAATCATTCACTATACGATCCTATAGAACAATCACCACAATTTTGTCGCGTTTGAAAGATCGGTTAAGTGGGGGGGTGAAAGGGGGGTAAAATGTTGGGAAGGGGGTTCAAATTTTTTATTGTTTTTAATCCTCTTTAAGATCCCATAGAGCAATCACAGCAATTTTGACGCGTTTAAGAGATCGAATAAGAAGGGGGGTGAAATTAGGTAAAAAGGGGGGGTGGAGGGGGTAATTTTATTAACTGTTAATTATCCTCTTTACAATCCCATAGAGAAATCACCACAAATGTGTCGCGTTTGCGAGATCTGGTTAGAGGGGGGGTGAATTTGGGTAAAAAGGGGGGGAGGAGGGTGTAATTTTTTTAACTGTTAATCATTCTCTATACGATCCCGTAGATCAATCACCTTAATTTTAACGCATTTCAGAGATACCTGTGCAGGGGGCGAGAAAGGGGGGGTAAAAAAGGGGTGGAGGGGGTAATTTTTTTTTTTTTAACATTACCTATACGATACCGAATAGCTCCCTATAGACAATTGTGAAGGGTTTCGTAGATAGATGTGGGTGGGGGGGGAGGGGGGAGGAAAAGGGGGGTTTTCGGATTTTTCCTCTACTCACTGGAACACCCTCTATACGATCCCACCAAACGAACACCCCTCCCACGAGCGCAAGTGGTAGAACAACTATGTCAGTGAGTCAGTCAGTCAGTGGTAGTTATGCTTTATATAATATAACATAACAATGAATTTACTATATATTTCCTATATTGACTAGGAAATCTTCAGTTTCATATGCAAGGTGGTATAGTCTTTTCATAGTAAATTGGTCTTCTTAGTAGACCACGGCTTTTTTGGTAGGTATTACCTACTTTATATAATATTGACACTAATAAATCCTAGGAACTGAGGTT
Source organism: Perizoma affinitatum (assembly GCA_961405105.1). Lineage (NCBI taxonomy): Eukaryota > Metazoa > Arthropoda > Insecta > Lepidoptera > Geometridae > Perizoma > Perizoma affinitatum. The sequence goes on from OY560197.1 coordinate 12,431,947, forward strand.
TTTTCCACTACTATCTAAAAACTTACACTTAAAAGTGTTCTTCTTCCGGGCTTTTATTTCTAGCACTCCTTGATGGAACCTTCTCTAAGAAATGTCTTCTTAGCGTCCCATAACAGACACATGCTCTTTTTCGCTCCTGCCAGTAGACCTGCGTTCAGGGAGCTAGAGAGGCAGTTCAGTAGACCGGTGAGTGTGCCCAGTAGACCGGGAACTATGATGGAGGAGCATGATGATATGGAGCGGTAGACCAAGCGGTTTACGGGTTGCAGACTTCGGTAGTTGTCGATGCCTCCTATGTTGACTCTGCTGAATTCTTTGTACTGTAGAAGAAATATTGTTATGTAAAAAAATATATTAGTTAAGTAGCTAATGTAAGTTAAGGATAGAATTACTTAATTTAATTGTAATTTGATTGTGTGTGTATTTTATTATTGTAATGATTTAAATATCTATCAACTTTGAATTTGAAATAAATGTTTTTTTTATATTATTTAAAGGGCATGTGAAGGCTTTAAGTTATAACAAAATAGCTTTATCCCGAAAGACACTCAATTAATAGTACTGTTTAATAAAAAAAGGAATATCGTAATTATAGGAAAAAAAACAATGTTTTTCGCCCTTACTACAAAAGTTGATTGTTGTCAATTTCCCAGTTGAAATGGAGTGTAATCTTTAAACGAGTTTATTTTATTTACAACAACTGAATTAACATAAAACATAAACTTATCTAAACAAAAAGAGGATTAACTTAGTGCTAAAAAATAATACATTTAGTTCACACGGCAAGATGCCAAGAGCCAATGCTCCAATGCCAATGCTCATTTCCTCACTGAATGACCCAGGAAATCCTCTGAGGGAGGCCCTTTTATCACCAGTGGTGTCAACCAAAAGGGCTGTTAACTTTTGTTAGTAAGCCCCTATAAAAATATAGTTTGTTACACTTTTTTAGGGAATTATAGAAAGTGACAGACCTGGACATCTGAGATTTGGATGGGCACATCCATGAGGATCCACGTCACTACTTCTTGGCAGTTGGGAGTGGTGAGTGAACCGTGGTACGTGTAGTACGATTGAGGATGAGAACTCAACAGGCGCCTGGGAAAAAAATAATTCTAAATAATAATAATAAACATTGAAAAGAAAATAATACAAGGTATAGTTTTGCATCTTCCATCCTATGAGACTACTATTATAATTATAATTGCGAATGTTTAGATGGGTGTAAGGCCTTGGTGACGCGGCATGGAGTAGCCGGCTGAGATCCAAGAGGTGCGGGTTCGATTCCCGCTTCTTGACAAATGTTTGCATGTGCTGTAGATATTTGTTTAGGGCCCGGGTTTTGTGGTACTACGGTACTCGTCGTTCCTGATATTAATGACACAGGGTATCATGAGGTGTGGGGACGGTACGTGTCTGTATAAAAAAAGACTAATTTTGTTGCTGAGAATCTTCGTGACGGATGAACCAATTTGGATGAAAGTTGGAATAAGCATAGCGCAACCTAAACGGATAGGTTTTTAACCCTAGGTACCCGGGTTGGTCGGCTGTGGGCAGAAACTATAAATCAACCTACTACCCTTCTCTACTTCCTACCAGATAGTACCCACGATAAAGGGAATCCTAGAATTTTACGTACTTCCGGTGAAGGTACCGACTAAGTTTCTAAAATAAAGGAAGTAAAAAAATAATCACATCATCAGTTTAGATTAGAGGTATTCGGCTTTGGTCGGTAGAGGTTACTTTTCAAACCATGAAAAAAAACACGTGTGAATATAATGAAGCAAATTATACCAAACGTGTTCAAAGTAAAACATACCTTAGGTAAGTATATTATTATCGAAGTTTTATATTTTTTTTAATGTCAAAGGGGCTGCGATTTTGTTTAACAGCCATTCGCACTTAATCCCTCTGGTTCATAATCACTCGTTAACTTTAGCATCGGGGTAAAAGTTGACAGTTATCCTTTGTTTAGTGTTAGAATCGGGCATGGCTTGCTAAGTTAGCAAGCATTAGTGATGAAACAGAGGAAATGTTTCGGTTCCACCTTTATAAAGAGAACGGCGAAGGAACGGATCACGTTATCTATCTGTCTTTCTGGTTCTATTCAAGGTAAGAGTGAATAACTATCTTCTAGACCTTCATTATAGAGTATGAAGGTCTAGAAGGTCGTCGGCCATACCATTGGGCGAGACTATGAATAAATCAAGATCTATTCTAAAAAAATGGCTATGATAGAGTTGGGTGTCGAAGATATATAAGATTATTTTGACGAAAATTAACTTACAAGAGATTAATATTCATGGGTGCAGATTGGGTGGTAGTCTTTTCGAGAAGGTAAGGTACCACTGGCATCAGTTCAGCTAATGCGTGCTTGCTTTCTTCGTCACTTCTGACCTGTGGAAAACATATATGATTAAATCATCAATCTCCTTTAATTTTAATAAACACATTTAATGTTTATGTTTGATATTAAATAGTTTGAGAGCCAGGAATGCAGGATTTCACTGTTCATAGCAATGCCGGACTATACCGATGGATAAAGGTACCTCTACTGAGATCACTAGTAGTGGTTAGAGCCCGAAGGTCTTGAGTTCGGATCCCGTACTGCACGAATGGATTTTGCCATGTGGAAAATATGCGTTAGTGTTTGCTAACAAGAAGAAGAACGTACCTGACACAATATTCCAATAACCGCAAGGCCATCAGGTCTCTTCAACGCCTCTTCTACGGTAAGTCCTGTCTTTATGTGCACAATGTGGATCTCCAGAGGATACCTTCAAAAAGAACGTTAGCATATTGAATAGCATCGCAATAGATAGAAGATAGAAGATATTTTATTGCAAACCAAATAACATATTAGTTTAGTTACTACAAACTTTGATAATGTTGTACAATGAGCGGTCTTATCGCTAAATAGCGGTCTCTACCAGACAACCTTTGGATGGAACGGACTGTAAGAGAGTTTACAAGGGATTTAATTGGTGTACTTACATACTAAAATATACGCAATATACATAGTTACATACTATACACATGATACCTACATACAATACATGTAGGTTTATCGGAAAATGAAACTATCTTGAAAGGTAGTAAAATATTTTTGTTGAATACGGTTTTCGTAAAGTAAAACACATTCAGGGAAAGTATGCATAAATACGCGAAATAATTGAAGAATAGTGGTAAATTGTTATTTTAATACACATCAAAAGAGTACAGTAGGGCGAGATCTTATCTAAATTTCCTAACAAATAAAAATGATATGTCCGACTTTTTGTGGATACACATATGTGTATAGTTTACACTATGAAACGTACATAAAAGGATTTGTTTACATAGGGATAGAGCTGATATAGCAGGTAATGGTAGAGGCCAAGGTCGGTACAGTAGGTGTGGATTGAAAGTATTGATAAATGACTTTAATGTTATAGGTATGATAATGATAAAGGTTGTGAGTGATGTGAGATTGCCATGAATGGCTTGACTGCCTTCCATGTGACATTAAACTAATTTGTAAGATAAATGACACATGTATCCTTACGTCCTTTTTTTTTTTTTTTTTTTTTTTTTTTTCGTGAGGAATTCCATCATGTATACCTTCCTCCAACCTAACTTATATAGTAATAATATCAAAAAATCTAAATCAAAAAATCAAAAAGTTTTTTATTACATGATAAGGGTTGGGAGCTCTTCTTTTAAGTTGGAATAACCTGTGTTAGAAGAGTCCCCTCTTTTCTGTGGTCTATAATAATATTTTAAAACTAAGTATAAGTAAGTATATATTTTTTAAGATAATGAAGTAATAGATTAATATTGTATAGTATATTTATGTATGTTATTTATATTAGGTAAAGAATACATTTATTCATACAACTATGTACAAGTAGGTATATACAAAAAATACAGATGAAACAGCTAGCTATCTAAAGACCGTTGCAAACGATCTATAGATAGCTCAACTGATCCAGATTAGGTTTATTAGGTTAGCGTACAATATATAAATTATTTTGATCAGTTTCTATATACTATCATAATATAGTATATAGAAGAACGGCGAAAAAAATGAGGCTCTGCTTTTCCTTTAGGGGATTCCACACGTGAATTTTCTACCACCACGTCGAAGGGAATGAGGCTAGGCTCCCTGTGAAAGCGCTCGTCCGGGAAGTACTACACCATACCTATTTATGCCGTCAAGCAGCGATGCTCGCATTGCTGTGTTCCAGTTTGAAGGGTATGTGCGCCGGTGAAATTACAGGCATATTAAACTTTTCACCCGTTCTAAGGGTCGGCAACGCGTGAGTTTACCCCTGGTGTTGCAAGCGTCCATAGTTTACGGTAAAAGCTTACCAACAGATGGGCAGTTAGATTGTTTGAGACTTTGTTGTTTAAAAAAACTTGTGGACCAATATGGGATGCTGATGATGATATTTAACTTACTTCATACCATCGATGGCGTGTTCTGACAGCCAGTGGAGATGGAACTGCATGAATGTGTAATTTCCTCGGAGAGGTCCACCAGATATGATAGGCGCTTGCAGTCCCATCAGTTTGTTCCATTGCACTGTTGATAATAGACTTTCTTGGTCAAAATGTAGGATTATTAGATATGTCCTGTATTATTTTAAGTAAATCATAATCATTAATCATAATGTCGCCGGATTTACTTAAAATAATACGCTGAGCACCCAGACCATTATTAAATTGTATCGACAGATGCTCAAGGTAACAATAGTTTGTTGATTTTGGAATTATTTAAGGGAGTAGTAAGCCGTGTTGGTCTTAGTGGGCGATACCCCGACCCCGGAGGTCGTGGGTTCGAACCCTGTCGTGCACGAAAAAATGATGTGCGCATTCACACGTGCTCAAAACGGTGAAGGAAAACATCGTGAAAAAACCGGCATGCCCTAGAACCAAGAGTAGTGTTCCAATAAGCGGCGATTGGCTTGCAACCTGTCACGTGGAATGCTAACTTGCAAAACGCGGGCATGTACCAAAATATAATGTATGGACGTGCCTCTGACTACCCCCTACTTGGTATCCTCAAAGATTTACTCACTGAGTATGTAACTGAGGATGTATGGGGAAGACAGTCGTGCGCGTGTTTGTTTTGTTTGTTTTTGTAAGACCTACTTTTCATCGGGTAACACGCGGGTGAAGCCGTGGGCAGTAGTAGTAAATAAATCTATTCATAAAATCGACCAGGCTACTGTAAACTTGTTTATACTCCAACTCAGCAAAGAGATGCGGCCGCATCATTAGAGAGTCAGTTTCGGATGAATAAATAAAGCCTTTTTAATGCATCAGAGATCGCGAAACTAGGTCAGCTTCCCACCGGTTCCCAAAGAGGAATAATAGATAGCTGGCCTACTTTCCGTGAATTAGGTTCTCAGACTACCAGTATCACTCTAGGGCTTAGAATCTGATCTAGTCTCTCTTTGAATAATCAGGGGTACCGCGGTCTACACTGCTTTCGCGATTTTTAATGTTTTAGGGTTAAATAAATAAAATAAACAAAGTTAGTTTACATATTCTGCTTGTCTTCAAGAGATGAACGAGAACTCGAAATTAAGTAGCAGAGTCTGGTGCATAAATAAATATAAATATGCGCTTCCCAATTTATTTCACACTTGGCAATACTCAGTATGTATATGAGATTTTGGTAGCTGGTATCCCCGCTCTAGCCTCTAGGGCTAGCCTGTATCGCGGAAGGCCAATTACCAAGTAATCAATTTGTGGAATATGCTAACAAAGAATAGGTATCTACTTACTTACTTAAGCATTACACTTATAAGTTTCTAAAATTATTTAAGAAACTTAAGAAATGTGCAATTAGATGGCCCAGCTCTTGTAGATATTAAAAGAGTCGTATTTCAATTATTGTTTTTCTGTTATAAATAGAGAAAAACATAAAAAAATAAACAGAGATAAACCGGGGTACAATTCTCATTCTTATTGATTAGGATTCGTTCCTAATCTTGTAGTGCTAAATTATTTGTCCGTACCATTTAAATGAAAATGGAATTGTACCAAACTGTATTTCGGAAAAATAAATAAACTTTATCTTTTTTGTTTTTAGTCAAATGGAAAATAATAATATGTTCCAACTAAAAAGAGTAATTAGGCTTGAAATCAGAACACTCACATGTATGCCCATTGTTCTCAGCTGTGACGGTAACGTCTCCGTATCCTCGGAAGACCAGGGGTCCCCGGATATGAGCCTGGTGCGTGTCGAGGATCGTGCTACGTGTCATGATGTTGATGGGAGACTGCAGGTCCCCAATGTTGCACTGCCCTGGCCATTTGGTCTCGTCTGGGGAGATTGAGACATTTTAATTTTGACGACACCTGTGTCACGCAGAAGGTTGCGGGTTCGATTCCCGATGCGGAACAAATGTTTATATGATCTGAAAATATTAGTCTCGGGTCTGGTATATTAAAAACAAAATTTAGTACATATATGTAGTTCCCATAACACAAGCTCTGCTTACTTTGGGGCTAGATGATGCTGTGTGATCCTATTAACACTCTATCCTCCACTAATCTAATAACTTTTAGCTTTTCTTTACTCTTAATTTTTATAAGGACTTTGGGTCATTGATTGACTATGTCAGCCATTATTAATAGTTGTAGAAGATATTTTTTTATGTCACTTTTTAAATTATATAGTTTTGCCCCGAGACAATCAGTTCACATACTACCACGGTACCCTGAACCGGATCTAATATCTTCAGAACAAGCTAATATTTCTCCCGCGGCGGGACTCGGATCGGGACCTAGTGTTGCCTTGTATTAATGTTTACCACAACGCAAGGATGGGATCCTTATAATTATGTATGTGTTTGGGTTAAGAGGTTGTTTTTTGCGTGTTATCAATTTCCTCAATAAAGGAAATAATTGTAAGTCGGTTTTTTTTCTTTTAATTTACTTTAAAAGGTTCATTGACCAAAACAGGTTCATTGACAGACTTTAAATTTTGAAAAAATACTGTGTTCATTTGTTTAGAAAATAATATGATGCATGCCAAAATATGATTTAGATAAATTCGTATTAAATAAATACTAAATAATGATAAATTTATCGTAAATTTCCTAAAATATAATTATGTATTATTAATTTGTTATTTCTTAGCGATAAAAAATAATACTTACAATCGTAGGACCACTCGGCCTGAGAACTTAAACCTGCAATGACAGAAACATAGGTTACATCTTCTTGTCGTCATTTCCGGGTGGATCTATTTACAGTTCTCTGTATCATAATTCATAATATCTTACTTTCACTAGATCTACAACATAACTTTTAGGTTATGGCTGGTTTTCCTTTGATAGTGGAGATCGCCAATGAAAAGAAAATCACGGACCCCGTTAAATATTGCTGAGAAATATTGTTTCTAGTTAATTACGAGTAATATGTTTTTTGTCAATGGAGACTTCTTAATGTCCTCATAACTACTAGTTTAGTCATAAATATATTTTTTAAGTACCGATGGTCTTCCTTAAAAAAAAATAGATTTATGCCCGTCAATGGGTATATTCTCATCTGTCACCCTGCTCTTTCCCCCTAGGGTGACAGTTGGGAAAAAAAAGTTATATCTGTCCCCTCATCATTAACAGGGGGAAAGACAGAACTATTTATTCCGTAGCCAGTATTTTGGGGACCCCTTCACTCAGAACATCCATACTCAAGAGTGCTTCCCCTGGTAGTGGGCTGGAGCTATATTTAGATCGTTTGCAACGTATAGGTATAGATAGATAAATCAAATATATATAGTGCATAATACAATTTACGGTACCTAAAACCACATATATAATAATACTCTAGTAGTACGAAATATAAAAAGATAACCCTAAAAGACATGCACAATGGGCGGTATCACATAGTATAATGTGTTTATTGTTATAAATCAATGTTATTTAACTTGCAACTATGTACAAGTAGGTATATACAACAAATACAGATGAAAAAGCTAGCTATCCAAAGACCGTTGCAAACGATACTAGACGGAAGCGTTCCCAAAATACTGGCCGCATTGCCACGCTGACTGGAAACGCTAATGCGTTGACCCAGATAAGAGCCAGCTCTCTGGTCAAGCGTCGCTTCGACCAGTCACCCTGAAATAATTTTGAAAACGGAGTTCAGAGTCTCAACCCCAAAAGGCTCTGTCGAGACTTCTATATTTGCGCCTCTTGAGATCGTCGGCCGAAAATAACTTGTATTTTAAAAAAAATCTAAGTACCTACTATAATATCGGTATCTATGTTTGAGAGGAAACAGTAATACCAAAGTAAATTTTCTTTACTTTTATTTAGATTGATAAAATGTTTTACATTTCTTGGATTGTTTATTTTAAAATGCCATGATAACTGTTACCACAAATATTTTTTTTTATCTAAGGACATTGATATTGTGTACATAGGTGAATGATAATGGAACTAGTATTATAAAATCTGTGCAACAGGTCAGCGTATTATTCTAAGTTTAAATAAAAAGGATAACGGCGAACGTATTTTTTTAAGGTTATCCAAATTCAATGTCTAACCTAACTATGCAAATATTTATTTTAATTATTATTTTTGGAAATGTCTCAAGTCATATGTCAAGGTGATGCGGAAGCAACATTTTCTAAATCTATCTACTAATATATTTGTCATTGAATTGGCGCGATTTTTTTTCACTTCGCCATATATTTCAAAACAAACTCTTTTGAAATGACCAACTGGGTTATAGGTACTTGATTTATTTAGTAGGTACGCTAATTAAAGTAATATGTTTAAATATAATGAGAAGGCATATTTAATTGCAGAAATTAATTCTTAAATTTTTGACTGATAAAATAAATGTCGATTATAATATCTATCTATACTTCCTTCACCCCCTTATATACTTAATTAATAATTATCTATATTTACCTATGAAACTAGCCATCAAAAACATGAACATCTTCATTTTGAGAACCTTCCTTAGCACAAAACAACAAATTAATTAATTGATATTATTTGTATTATCCAAATCAATTTGAGTAAATTGATTATATGGATGTCACCGAAGGCACACACTGGGCACAACTAAAAAATGGAGCACTTATTGTTGAGTTTTTATACATGTTTATGAAAAAGTTTTTTTACTTTTTTTGGAATGCTCGCCGCGGATCGTCAAACGGGTCTGCCATACAGTGGATACACGTTACATTGTGATAATAGGGCGTGTCACACAGTCCACGACGATGACCAATATAATGCGGTTGTCTACACAATTTTTTCAGGCTGTCGTTGAATATTTATTTAAAAATAGATAACTTATCGTGCCTAAAGGTTATTTTGTTGACTAATATACGCGAAGAAAGACAATTCTTCAGTTTATTATTCAAACACCTAGGGTTCTAGACAAATACCTCATGCCTAGTTTTCCTTTCACGCTAACGACAATTTGTCAAGGAAAAACTTGGCAGTAGTCACGTGACATTTCCACAGCTATAGTCATTTCCATACTTTTCAATCTTTCCACATGCGTTACCGCCAACAGAAGTGGTATTTGCCTAGACAACCTTTGTGAGTATTTTGGGATTAATTAATAATTTTTAATGCATGACAGGTACTTATGCTCTGCTGGGTTACAGAATTGGAATTATAGTACCTAGTTGAACATTATTTTGAATTAAAATACGGTTTTATGGGAACGGCATGACTACCACAATTTATACTACTTAATATAATCTAAAATGTTTACCGTATTCTTAATCACTCCAAAAAATGTATCGATTCTATAACTTTAGCTCTGTTCTTTTTTAACTAAAAAATGGAAAGAGCTGTATATACTTTATCGAATTGATAAAGTTATATGGTGTCGATAAGACTGGAAACGGCATAGTTGGTATAGCCCCCACTTACCAAGCGGGAGGTCGTGGGTTCGAGTCCCGCCGAGGTTGAATTATTAGGATATTTTAAATTAAACCAAAAAATAATCCAAATAACCATAATACGGTGTGTGTAAGGGGGTTAAAATATATTAAGCTAAAAGTTGTACATTGTACATGTCCGTGTGTCGCAAAGTTATGAAGTTCGAGACCGGGCGTCGCGCGCAGCTCACCTAATTTACTAATAAAATCCTACTAGGGAAGTTATTATTTATCATACGTTATTTATTATGTCACCAAAATGAATAAATGGGCAACCAGACGCGATGGTTACCTGACCACTTACAATGCAAATAATTCTCAAATATATCTTTGAAAAAACATCGGCCATTGCACATTCATTGATAAGAATGTTTGTGTACTACGCTGATTTGGATATTTATAATAACTACGATAAGATTCGAACTCGCACCTAGCCGGCTGGTGTTCTACTATGCCAAGGGAAACAAATGGTTTCGAAAGTGGTTTCTTGAACAGAGGTGCTTCCTACCAGGATATCACTAGCCTTACATTTCTTTGTTTTCAAGAAAGGGCTGAATTTACGTAGGCAGTGCTGACGTCACAAAACAAGTTTTTATTTTAATTTGTTTACAATGAAAGTACCTACGCACCGAGATTCAGTATAATTCATATCACAATCTACATAAGGTCTTCCCCATGATATAACTGATTCTCAAAATGACGATCTTCTTGGCTTAGCGGGCGAGTGGCTGAGACGCGAGGTGCGGTTTTGATTCCCGGGGAAAATGTTTGCATATTTGTGCGTGTTGTGGTTTCTATGTTCAACCTTAAAGACCCAAGTGTACGAGACGGGAATCAAAGTAAGTAAAATAAAATAAAAAATAGCATACATAATCATCTGAGAGTACGTATCGGGAATAATCCACTATGTTCCCCAGAATCTATATTGTAATAAGAATGTAAAAGGTCAAATTCTGTACATTGAAGATTTTATTTTTTCAGGGTACTCTATAATCGAAACAGAATCCAAAAATGTATTTTTTTTAATTTTTGTCTATCTGTCTGTCTGGCTGTATCTGGAACGCGTATAACGCCGAAACTACTGAATAAATTCAAATGAAAAAAAAATCTTGTCATGATTTGAGTTTATACTACGGAGCAGGACATGGGATACTTTTTATCCCGAAATTCAGCACGGTTCCCTTGGGAGAGGGGATGAAAGTCAAAATGTGTACTTGGTTGTAATTCATTAACGCGTTGTCCGATTTCATTAATTATTTTTTGTTAGAAAGGAGGTACTTTAAATATTGTCATTACTATAGTCCAAACAAAAAAATACTCAGTAAGTAGATCTTTGAGGATACCAAGTAGGAGGTGTTAATTCTTCACGAATTAACGGTTGATAGTCAGAGGCACGTCCAAACATTACATTTGGTACATGACAACCTGTCATGTGGAATGCAAGTTAGCGTTCCACATGACAGGTTGCAAGCCCATCGCCGCTTATTTTGGAACATGCTTTCGATTTTTTGGTTCTAGGGCATGCCGGTTTCCTCACGATGTTTTCCTTCGTTGTTTTGAGCACCTTTGGTGCACGACCGGGTTCGAACCCACGACCTCCGGATCAGAAGTTGGGGTATCGCCCACTAGGCCAACACGGCTTTTAGTCCGATTTCATTTATTCTATTTTTGTTAGAAAGGAGGTACTTTAAAGATTGTCCCGTAAATATTTCAAGGTCATCGGTTTTGTAGTTCAGAAACGTTTATTCATAAGATTTATATCATTAAATTTAATCATAAGATTTCGGGTTACACAGAACATAAAATTATAATAGTCCTACCAAAAAGGTGTAAAGGCAGGTTAAATTGCACAAATACAAATCAAATAGAATTAATAATAATAGAAAAACTTGTCAAACTTACTTATCCATGCAACATCAAAAATTAAATTAGTTTTTTTTTATATTCAAAGAATTCGTTTATACTATAAAAACATTTGTCAATCAGCAATTTTGACAAATTAAGTTTAAATCTAGTTAATAATGTGATTTCTTTAAAAGTGTCCGGAAATTTATTATAAATTTTAATTGCCATCATAAAGCTTGTTGTCTTGGGTTGTCATGCTTAGCGGACTGTACATGAACTTAAGTCTACAGGTAGCCTAAATATTTACAAAACATTACTAAGAAATTCTTCCAATGTGAACAAGGATAAGAGGAATTTGCTTAGTAAAGTCTAGGCTCGACGGATGGTCGTTCTGTGCGTGGGTGCACTACCAGATGTGTCCATAGTATGACACAAAATAACTAGATATCGTTTTCAAGCTCTGTTTTTAAAAGAGCTTGTTCTTTGAATAAAAGACTGGGAGAGACACAAAGTCCAAAAATAGCTGATTCAATTTCATTAACTTTTCGAAAAGATAAATTAGGAAATTCGTTTTTTTCTTGCCATTACTATAAGAAACTACGAAAAATAAGCGCATATCAGTTAAAGATCGTAAAATCTTAAAAGCCTACTTATAATTTTATCGTAATTTTCTCGTATGTATGCTCTTGTCATCTTACATCAGGTATGAGTAGGTACGAGATGAGTAGCATCTGGAGAAAATTGGCGGTGATTTATCAAAGGGGACAAGAAGATTCCAAACTGCCAAGAGCAGATACTGGATAGGAAGTTATAATTTTGGTAGACGCAGCCATGATGATGTCAGGTAGGTACGGTCAGTCAACTCTGAAAAACTTTGGAGAAAAACTTACCAGAAAAGGTGGTAGGTACTTACATAAAAATACATACACAAAAAATACTTTAAATCTTAAACCTTGTAGGTGTAATTTTAGGATCTGTCGGTACGCATTAAAGATGATGATTGCTTTTTTTTACCCTACTACGGCAAATAAAAAAATACGCTCGTTTTCCCCAAGATGAACATCCTCAGATACTCAGTGCGTAGATCCTTGAGGATATGAATTAGGGGGTAGTCAGAGGCTCGTTCAATGTTGAATTTGACACATGCTCTCGTTTTGCAAGTAGTTAGTATTCCACATGACAGGTTGCAAGCCCTTCGCCGCTTATTGAAATACTAACGGATGGCACATGTCTTTGAATTCTTGGTTTTAGGACATGCCGGTTTCATAACGATGTTTTCGCGAATTTTTAGATTAAAAACACGGGAAATACAATGGTGGAATAATAATAATTTACAATTTAACGTCTAAGGTGGACTAAACTAAAGTTCCGATCTACCTAGTTTAAAGATTTGTCTCTGGATACTATCATTTTACAACAGCATTTTATGCAAAAGACCTCAAAATGTGTACATCCTTAATCGCTAACCTGATTATGTAACTAAATCCACCAGTTAGACCACCACAGTCTATTTAGCAGTAGAATCGGACGTGTGAATGTCTCCTTAAGTGGATTAAGGGGCATTAATTGTATCTACGAAATGCTCGTTCTAACTAGATGTGTCTAGGATATCAGAATTAGGCCCGAGTTCATGAAAACAATAACGGGTGGTTATGTATTAATCAAAGCTTTTTGACACATGTTATAATAGGAATCTGTCAACATTATCATAGTTATCATAGATTCGACCGTCCGTTTATTTTGTTGGTGAAATCAAGCCTTACAGGCCATCTGAATTAAAAAGTAGGTACCTACTATTCTTTGGTAAATGTATCATTAAAAAGAATAACCTGCTTTGTTTCTTGCCTTGCTTTCCTGTCGCGGAGGATCATGAAGTAGGTAAAATGGACGTTTCAAAGTGATCCTTGTGATTTAATGAATATATACATTGACTTTGACTCATATAATAATTAAAAAACATAAATAACATAGAACAATAACACACAAACAGAGATCGCTTTTAGCAATAAGACCGCTCATTGTACGACCTCGGGAAACAGAGATCGCTTTTATCCGCCTATTGTACGACTCTGAGGTTGTTCACGACCTCGGGGTGGCGCGAATGTTTGCATGTTCTGCAAATATTTGTTCCGGGTCTGGGTGTTGTGATGACGGTAGACTCCACAGGGTCCTCCTCACGACACAGGGAATTCTAGTGAGGAGTTAGGAGTACGTTTGTGTCTGTTGGGTGGGAATTTATGTGTTTTTGTACTTTTATATAGTTGGAATAAAAAGTGTATCTATAGATCTCCTGACAGTAGAATCCCCTGTATCGTAGATATCAGGAACCCCGCAACAAATATCTGCAAATATGCACACATTTGTCGGAAATCGAACCCGCACCTCATGCGTCTCAACCGGCTGACTAGCCCATCGTGCCACCTTTATCATCATTCATGTAATTAGCTATTAATTAATTCGTCGTGTCGTTGTTTTTTTTGGTAACCCTTCGTCAAGTCAATGACCTGATAATTATATGTCATGAGGCTCTGAAAAGGAAGAAAAGGAAGGGTTTAAAGAAACCAGTGTGGCGAAAGTTCATCCGGCTTTCAGAGGCTTCTTACATGTACATAGTTACATTTCTTCAGACTTTTGGTTATAGGATATCGGTTTTCTTTACGGTGTTTTCTTTCACTGTTTGAGAAAACATTAGCACAACAACTACGCCAAGCTCTCGAGCACTGAGGCACTGAAAGTTGCATTTGAACCTTCGGGTTTAAAGTTGGGTTCACTACCCACTACACCACCAGTGCCCTTAGCCAGAACAACATAAAAAACATTAAGTAAAGTAGGTCAGAGAACAGATATGAATTATTTAAGTAAAAAGTTTCTTAAACCTACTTATTTACTGATCAAACTCGATCAATTCAAGTCAAACACTCAATGACAAAAATTATTTATTCATTAAAATAACAAGGATCACTTTGAAACCGCGACCAAGCCAGGAAAGAAAGGCAAGAAAACAAGCCTGGTTATTCTTTTTAATGATCCTTTTACAAAACAATAGGTTCCTACATTTTTTATCGAGTTGGAGCATTTTCAATCCCAAGAGTTTTTATCATCATAATAATCAGATATTTTATGTAAGTCTTTTTATAAAGTTTTTGGTTAACTATAACTTAGTTAAATTTGTTTATTGTAATTTTTTGTATATCTCTTGGGAGTTTGTTATAAAATGGTACACCTTGCCTTTTAAACGATTTACTAACTTTATGGAGTCTACAAGTGGCAACAGCGAGTTTATCTTTATTTCTGGTATTAACATTGTGATTATCGCATTTTTTCCTAAACAGATGAATATTTTTGTAAACATACATCAGATTTTCATGGATGTAGATGTACACGACCTCCGGATCAAAAGTCGGAGTACCTACCTCTCACTAGGTCAACACGGTTCCTTACAGAAAGTTACTCGGCTTAAAAAGGAATTAAATTTTTATGATAAGAACCTACCTAGTGCCTAATTGTTATGATAACTACCTAGGCTACATGTTACATACCTATGTGGCATGTGGCCTAGGTATATCACCATGTGAGTACCTACTGCCGTTTTAGATATAAATAGTAGCAACGATTCGACCTAGATATTGACAATAGCACAGTATCGGCCGGCTAGTTCATCAAAGATAAACGGATTATTTAATATAGATCCGTCACATTTTATTACCTATTATATTCTCCTTAAAGACGACCGATGTGGCGCAGAGGGCGAAGCGGGGTACCTACTTCTTCATCGTCGTTTCTACTTATGTATTCATACAAACCTACTTACTGCATATTTTTCGATAAATTATTTTTAGGGTTAAGCTCGCCTTTGTAAATGTGTAGCGACATCTCTCGCCACATGATTGAGCTACGTTACATCGCACCAACACACAGCAAAGAGCTTCGGCAGACAATACACAGATGGCCATCGCAGTGTCTAGATCGCGAAGTTTCAACGCAACTTGAACAAAAACACACCACCAACCCTGTTCTCCAAACATAATGTCCTTCTGTCTTTTATGATTTAGTTTATTTGTGTACATTAAATAATAAAAGCATGATTAGAACCCATTAAGTTTTAAACAAATTATTTATAAGTATAACTTGTGTAGGTCTTGAAGGGTATGTGTGCCGATGAAATTACAGGCAGATGAGACTTTTCACCCGTTATGTATCAGGGTCGGCTACGGACGAGTGGTACCTTCGGTCACAGATATTTTTTCGGCGTTACAAGGATACGGTAGGTTACCTACCTCTAACAACTTGACTTGTATAAAATAAAAGATATCCTTTCTGAACCTGCATCATCTTTGCATACGGATGTTGTTCCACTTATTAATCTCTCAGTTCTGAAGGTCTATGCTAATCCAATATAACTTAACTAGTAGGTAATCTTAAAAAGTATTTTGAACTCTATTTATCAGTATCATAAAGCTAAAGGGCTTTGGCATGTGTTTGACCGTCTGCCGGTTATAAATCAAGCACTTCCTTATAACAGATATCACATGGATAACTAATTCATCGAAGGCTTAATCGATTATCTGTTTTCTATAGAATATAGTAAAGTATAAACTTTCTAATCAGTACAACTATGTACAACAACATACAGATACAAAAAATACAGATGAAACAGTTAGCTATTTTTTTGCAACGGTCTGCAAACGATCTATAGTTAGCTCAACTGATCCAGATCACTACCAGACGGAAGAGTTCCCAAAATACTGGCCGCATTGCCACGCTGAATGGCAATGCTAATGCGATGACCCAGATAAGAGCCAGCTCTCTGGTCACGCGTCGCTTCGACCAGTCGCCCTGAAATAATTTTGATAACGCGAAGTGTCACGGTTCCTCACGGACACAGAGTCCTGCTGCATAATTTTGCAATCAAATCAAACACGAATAGGTAGATAAATAACACATTATTGCTTAAAATCTACATTATGTCATAAAGATGAAAAGGCATGCCTTTGTTCTATTTCTAATATAAAATGTATTTACTGTAATTATATTCTCCAGACTAGTCGCTTTTACGTGATCATCTCGAGTAGTTTTCAAAAGCTTGGAGTGAAAACGTGACACGATAAAAATTTTGAAAAATCGCATTCAAAAACGACATAATATGTACCCCTAGGTAAATAACACCAAGGGGTACACATTATCGGAAATTCCACCCTTCAATAGTGCAACGGGAAGATAAAGTTTGTATAGAAAAAAACTAAACGCGGACTAGTTTTATTAATTTTTAAATATGATTTCCTCCCACTACAGTTTCAGTTCTGTATGATCGGATTTTTCTTCTATGGACATTGGGCTTTTTCACACAGAGCCTACCTACCTACCTACTTTGGAACTCTTCTTATGATATATGATTCTCAAAACTGATAATTGTTAATGAATCGTCAGTTTACGATGTCTACAGAACAAATTTATTGTTTAGCTAAAATGTAATTGATAAGATAATAACGAGATAGTTTCTCGCTAAAAATAGTTTAAACGCTCATAAAAGAAACTTGCTTTATTAGTGAACTACACAGCAGTGAGAGTATAGAAATTACGTCTTCGTTACAGAGTTTTATATGAATTTTAAATTCCAAAGTACATTTTCCAGAAATTGTATCGAAATAGGGTAAAATGTGTCAGCTAGCAGGAAATCAATCAGGATGCGAAGATAAGAGGACAGGCAAGGTCTACACGTATGATGAGGCAGTGGAGTTAACAGGTATATCCCTTAGTTTCATACGAATTATGCGATTATATCTGTGGTATTTTAACAATGTGCTCCGAGACTTATTCCTCGATTGCTATTACTTATTTTGTCGATGCTCTAGAACAGTTTAAATAGAGCCGAATCAAATATAGTTATTAATAAGTAATTTAACTCGGCACCAGATTTCTTTCCGTCTTATTAGATGGATTGACATTCGAAATCCTTTGTAACTGACCCTACTTGTAGTGTACGGACGTCATAGCTAACTTGAAAATTCTCTCTTAGTTGGTCAAAGACAGTTTATATCCATAGAATAGAATAATCGTTTATTGTCTTACTGTGTGTACAAAGATGCAGTTCTCTATAAAGGTTTATGTCCAAAGTAAATCCTAACAACTTATATTTACATATTTAACGGAGGCTTATGGTGGCGTGAGCCGGCCGCGGAGGTGACGAACACACGCGTGCAGATTGCATGCTCGCTCTGGGCCGACTGTTGCTAGGCGCTCGTCGCGATGCGCTGGCGAGCGCCGATTTTGGCGAAGAGAGCCGATGCGACGGACTACCGAGGGCAGCCGAATAAAAACGACTTCTACACATATTTATATGTAATATTTCAAAATACGTTACAAATTCTAAGCAATATGTATATATTTTAGCTACATGTTAAGTTATTGTTCCTAGAACCTCAAACTCAAACGCCTGTGCCATCAGTTAGTGTTCCAATATACGGCGATGGGCTACAACCTGTCACGTGAAATACTTACTAATAGTAGGAGCATAACATTTGCCCACATTTTGCACGTGGGCAAATGTTACACTCCTACTCTATATCCTTACGTATCAGCGTGCAGAGTATGGATATGAGAATGCCCGTCATGGGGAATGCTAATCATGTTTTTTTTATTCTGAACGTGAATTCGTAGGTAATGGGCGTTACCAATACCTGCTGCTTATCGGCTGCTCCATCATCACAAATGCAGTGGCCCTCGACATGTTTGGCTTCAGCATTATCGTTGCTGCCGCCAACTGCGACCTGAAGCTGGCAGTCACTGAGACAGGAGTGCTTATGTCAGCACCCTTTGCTGGTACTTGACAAGATCCGTGAATTATCTAGTACCTATCAAGAAAATATTTAGAATTAGAATTATATATATTTAGTCAGATAACTTTTAAGTCTTTGCTTTAAAGCTACAATATTTATAATACTTTAACATAAACCTGAGCCTAAGATGAATTCGATTTTAAAAAGTTACTTCGATTATGTTATGACTAATTTGTAGGGTTCGGAAACCACATAGTATAGTATAATTAGTGTAATTGGGTTTGTCCCGTTCTAATTAAATAAATAAATAATAATAAATAAATAATATGTCACACACGATCGTGTGACATACGGACCAGTCAGTATTCCATCAGTATTATACTCGTATGTTTTTTCTCTACACACCTCCCCGTGGAGTGTTTCACTGAAAACACCCATATATATTCCTCTATTGGAAACCCTCCACCTGGTAGACCCGTAATACCTCAAGGTTACGGGAAGTCGGTTAATGGAAGCTTGCTCGTCATGGCATTCTAGGTAAGGCCTATGTCCAGCACTAGACTCCAATAGGCTGTTGATGAAGATAATGTTCAGTTGATTGAAAAGATCTTTGAACTTTTTCATATATCCAGGTGTATTGTTTGCCTTCCCGTGGGGGTACTACGCGGACACGCGCGGCCGCAGACGAGCGCTCATGCTGTCCACCGTGGTCGGCTTCGTGTTTGCAGCCGTCTCCAGCCTCTCTCCCAACTGGCAGATCATGATGATCTTCAAGGTCATAGCCTGCAGCTTGTAAGTATAACTCAGCACTAAGATTTAACGATTTGTTTTATACTACCTACTAAAGTGCGAGTCGGCCTAGCGCAATAAGGTTTCTGTACCACCACACAATATGAACATTAAATTCTATTAACGAAATTGTTGAATCTTTAACGTTTTTTGTAGCGGTAGAAAATGTTTCTACTCTGTATAAACATTTCTTTTTTTTAATTCATAAGCGTTAACCGTAACCTATGGACGCTTGCAACACCAGAAGTATCACTCTTCTTGACGTTGCCGACCCTGAGACATATACCAGGTGAAAACTCTTGTTCCCTTCACCAAAATCATAATCATATTTTTATCAGTTTGTCGTGAAATATCTATTGACAGACAACGCAGAGCCTAAACCTATGGTCCTAGAGACTTGAAATTTGCATTCCTCTTAGCGAGTACACGTACACTATGAATTCGCCACATATCAATTTACTGTAAGGATACTGTTAGATACTAACATTAAAAGCAGTTTATGAAAAATATATATAGTTATAGTTGGTGTACAAGAGAATCGATGTCAATGACATTTAATTTAGAAATTCATTTAACTTAAAACTTTACATTAGGACACAAAGGAAGCTCAAGCCCAGTGCCCAACGGTGGACTACAGACAGTTAAAGAAAATGAAAATGTTAAGAATGTAATTTTGTTAGTTTCATTTTGTTTTTAATATGAGCCTTACACTTTTTTACTGCAACCTCTATGGGTTGCTCGGAAAGATTCTTAAGGCATTTCCAGACAAACTTTCTTCCATCCATTATGTACCAAGCAGATTATGAATTTAGCTTTGGGAAGCTATATGACCGCCAACATCAGGATCGGCCACTACTTAACCATACAGAAATAAAACAAAAGGAACACGCTCACGACTGTATTCCTCAACACCACACAATCTGTCACGTGGAATGCTAACGCGGGCATGTGCCAAATATAATGTTTGAACGTTCCACTACTTCGTCAAAGATCTACGCTCTGAGTATGTATGAGGTTGTCCATCATATAGGAATGCAGTCGTGAGCGTGTTACTTTTGATTTTTGATATCCAGTTGTTGTTCCAGCTCCAACGCGAGCTACACGCTGACGATGACTCTCCTGGGCGAGTGCACGGGCGCCGCGCACCGCAGTCGATACCTATTCATTATGAACAGCGTTAATCTGGTCGCAGAGTGCTTCTCCTTTGGTGAGAATGCCATTTCTTCAGAGTCCTTTAACCTGCTGATTCACTAATGAGGACGAAATAGTCCTCCACTAAGCGCCCACCGCAGATTCGCCATCCGCACGAACCAGTCCCAGACTATCCTCGTGTGCGTTTTCTTTATTTAACGCACATGAGGATAGTCTGGGACCAATCAATACCTATAGGTACCTATTTGCTAACTATACATAACTTTAAAAGTGGGCGCTCCTCATGAAGCACTTGACCAAGTATCTTCAGTAATAGTACAGCTCCTCGTGAGCTACTAGGGGAAGTACTACCATCATATCTATTTCTGCCGCCAAACAGTAATGTTTGCATTGCTGTCTTCCGGTTTGAAGATTACAGGCACATGAGTCTTTTCACCTTTATGTCTCAGAGTTGGCAACTTGCGAGTAATACTTCTGCTCTGGAGTTGTAAGCGTCCATAGTTTACGGTAACCGCTTACCAACAGATGACCTGTATGCTTGGGAAACAAGCATACTTTGTGGTATAAAAAACGTACTAAAATTGGGAAAAGAAGTGTGTGAACCCTACATGTGACATGTGTAATTCGTACCAAATTTCATGCAATCAATTTAATTTTTACCAATCATGTACCATGAGGAATCGTATTGGTACGGGTAATAAGGTTCAGTCTAGCAGCATTGTTTAAAAATCATACTTGGGTTAGCAGGTTTCGCAATCCGTTTTTTCTCTTTTCATCTCGTAGTTTCATTCATTCATTCATTCTCTCTCAAAGTATTTTCATTCATTCGTTCAAATATTTGTTAAGATCGTGGAAGTTTTTGACTGCGATGGCGGGTAGAGTGGGAATCCTACAACAAGGATTGGCCATAAATAGATCTAGAATGAGACCTGTGGAAAAAGGAAAGAGATGCGTGGGTGCAAGTGTGTGTCTAGGGTGAGTTTGTGTGTTGTATTGATTAAAATATAGTTATGAGATGGCAAGTATGTTTCATCATAGTCGAGCGTTATCAGCCATTTTCTGATCTTTTCTTTGGCACAATAGAACGAGCACGATTTAAGATCGCATTATCTAATGCACTTTTATAAATAAAAGGAGAGGCAACACACCTGAAACGGTTAGAAAAACGAGTTGTTATTTTTGTGACTGAGATTTTTTGTTGGCGAGCGTTTAGAGGGCTGGTCAATGATACACATTACTTATGGTAACATAGAGCTGTCTTCAAAGCATAAAGTTTACGAACTGTTAATGTTTCAGTTTCAGTTTAAATCACACATAAAAGCATACAATGATAAAAATTCGAAAACGTACTACAAATGTACATCTGCAGAAAATAGATCTCACGATGTAAGTGGCAATATTGGGAGTGTAAATTTCTCTTTCAGGGCTAGCTTACTTCCTCCTGCCCCTCCAGTTCAGTCTCCACATCCCATTTCTAGGTATAAACTACCGTCCGTGGAGGCTGTTCACCCTGGCTTTAGCTCTGCCACTCGGCATCGGTGGTCTGATGATAGCGTTCCTCCACGAGAGCCCCAAGTTCCTCGCCAGCAGAGGTGATAATAAAAAGGCGTTGGAGGTGCTAAACAGCATATATAAGTGGAATGGCGGGAAGAAAGAGGAATATCCGGTATGTTGATACCTTTGAAAATATATACATCGGATGAACAACATAGCTTTTAGAATTAGTAAGTCGATGGGGTAATGGGTAGGTCATTGTAGTGCGAAGAACGTTCAAGGCGTTATAGTGTAAGCCTCCACCCTCCCACCCGATAGACTATGCGCATGTTTGAAGGAGTATTTATGTCTAGCAGAAGACTTCTACTAGCTGTTGATGATGATATACCTCTGACGACCTCTGTGGCGCAGTGGGCGAAGGCCAATTTTTGTATCGAGTCTGGGTGTTTTCTATGTATAATATGTATGTATTTACAAAAGTATATAAGTAGTATATCAGTCATTGAGTTCCCATAATACAAGCTCTGCTTAGTTTGGGGCTAGATGATGCTGTGAAAAATGTCCATTATTTATTTATATAGATCAGTAGTATTGGCGCAGAAGTGAAGCGAATGATGCAACAATTAATATTGCAACGGTCACCAGTGAATAGGTTTTGAAGACTTAAGGTAGATTAAAGCAGCTCAACATTAATGTAGGCAAAGCGAGCCACAAAGATTTAGCGTGCAAGGGTGGCTGTGACAAATAATGAGCGTAGTGAGCCTTGCAGCTAATTTCAATGCGATTAAATGCATACTAATAATAATAATAACTTTATCCAAGATCAAACTTAGAAAAACAATTGTATGCACTAGGGTTATCGTAATGAACTTAAAAAAATAAATGCTTGTTACCTAACACAATCAGCAGAATAAACAAAATAATGAAGGTAGGCATACAGTTTAAAAAAATTTTACGTCTAGTGCTAGTTATAAACTGTGTTACGGCAAGGTTATGATTTTTCAAACTTTCGCGATTAGATAACATAATTATAAGTTTAACGGGTCTTTATCCATCCCGTGACCACGGTTGTTGCAATACAGTCGAAACGTCAGGAATATAATAAAAAAGGTAAACGCGATAAAGACCCGTTAAACTTATAATTAAGGTTATGATTCTCGCACTATACAAATACGGGTCATTATTGGGTGCATTCTGTTACTATCTGTCCGGTTTGAGTACACAATAGAACCGAGCCGGCCGATTCCATTGTGAGCCCAGTACTGGACGTAAACAAAATTTTGCAGAATATGCTAGCAGGACAGATAAATCATTGAGAGTGAATATATTAAAATGACATTAGGATTAAGAAATATAGTATGTAAAAGAAACACTGTTTTGGCTTCGTAGGTCGAGCATCTCCTTACCACGGAGGACATTGCAGTACTTAAGAAGGCTTCATTCTGGGACTCAGTAGTTAGGCAGACAGTGCCGATCTTTAAGCCTCCTCTTCTTTGGAGAACGATACAATTGTTCTATCTGATGGCAATTTGCAGTAGCACGTAAGATAATTTTATGTCAAAAGAGGGATTAACATAAAGCCACGTAGGTATTGAGAAAATTTGACAAGAGCGCATGTAAAATATATTAGGTTGGGGAAAAAGTCTTTTCGCATTATTGTATGTATGAACTTGTAATAAAATATCTTTGGCTATACTATTTGTATCTGGCTGGTTTTGGTATCATTAAAAGTTTAAATTTTAAAGAAGATAATTCCAAATTCAAATTAGGAAAATGTGTGATTTTTATTTGTTTTTCGTACTGTTAAGATGAGTGAATCTAATGAAGAAATTCGATACATTTTAAAATTTTACTACAAAAAAGGTAAAAATGCAACGCAAGCCGCGAAAAAAATTTGCGATGTTTATGGACCTAGTGCAGTGTCTGTGAGAGTAGCACAAATTTGGTTTAAGCGTTTTCAATCCGGAAATTTTGATGTCAAAGATGCACGTCGCTCTGGTCGCCCTATTACGGATAAAATGGATGCCATTTTTGAAAAAGTGGAGCAAGATCGGCATATCAGTAGTTACGACGTAGCTGAAGAACTGGGAATTGACCACAAAACAGTTTTGGCGCATTTGAAAAAAACTGGGTACACAAAAAAGCTCGATATTTGGGTACCTCACGAGCTCACTGAAAGAAACCTAATGAACCGTGTTCTCATTTGTGATTCTTTATTACGACGTAATGAAACCGAACCATTTTTGAAGAAGCTGATAACTGGTGATGAAAAGTGGATCTTTAGCCACTCAGCAAAAATTAAGAGAGTTTGGCTGGGATGTGTTAATGCATCCGCCGTATAGTCCTGACCTTGCACCTTCAGATTTCCACCTGTTTCGGTCTCTTCAGAATTCTTTAGGCAGTGTCAGGTTAACATCACGAGAGGACTGCCAAAACCACTTGTCGCGGTATTTTGAACAGAAGCCCCAAAGTTTTTATAGCAATGGGATCATGTCCCTGCCTACAAAATGGCAAAAAGTTATCGAACAAAATGGTACCTACATACTTTAGTTAAATGTAAATAAACTATATTAAAAAATGTTTTGAATTTTCTTAAAAAATGCGAAGAAACTTTTTCCCCAACCTATTACATTGTCCAGGACACAAAATCTCCCGCAGCATTTGATAATATTGATAACATGTTTGTTTTAAAATTTTAGAAACAAAAAGCCCACTTCATGTTAAGCAGTAATAAAGGTGATTATATTAATAATAAAGGTGATTATATAGGTCAATAGCTGTATAGCATCCTCCCTTTGTGCAATTAAGCATTTACAAATAGATCTAAAATAACCGCTTGGAAAATAAAGAAATGAAATAAGTAAAAGCGATGACGATTTCCAACACTCAAAGTAATGATTACTTTGAGTGTTGGAAATAGTTATTAAATTATTATCGTTACCACAATTATTTCAGAAACAACTCCTTCGTGATGTGGTATCCGACCATAGTGAACATATTCTTCAACTCGCTTACTAGCGGCTGGAACTCAGAGAGAACTTTTTGCCAGCGTCTGTTTAGCGACAATAACTCTTCTATGACCCATGGAATCTCAAATGATGCTAACGTGAGTTTCATCATTTTGATAAATATAAATAATGTGGGTTGTAAGGTTTATAAGCGACATCTCTTGTCAGTTTGGCTGTGACAATTTACTAGGCGGTATTTGGCGGAGCAGATATCTTACTACTAGCTTTTCGCCCGCGACTTCGTCCGAGCTGACGTAGCGTAGGTATGTTAGATAATATGAGTGCCTGTCCGCTCCCGGCTCGCTCCCCACTTCTGTCCTACCTCATCCCTTTACTCGCGTCTCACTGCCTGTGTTATCTATAGCGCCGCAATACCTACTTGCCTTCATTACATTACAACTACAATGGTAGTTATATTATAAACATGTTAGATAATATATACCATCGTACGGAACCCTCTTTACGCGAGTTCAACCGGCCGTCAACCTTGCGTTTGTCCGGTTTTTATTTTATTTTATTGCCTGATATTGAAATATATCATAAAGCGTCATCATATTGTATTTAAAGAATTCAAATCAAGTTTCAAGCAAATCGGTCCACGTGTTAAAAAGATCCCTTTTAATAAATTCATTGAAAAAATAATGCAGGATATTCCTAAAATTCTTAACTTTGTTCAATTTTATTTATTCCAGTACGTCTGCAATGACACTATCTCAACGCATACTATCATCTCGGGAATCCTCTACGGCCTCTTCTTCTGCGTGGTTACACTCATTGTGGCAATGGTGGCATCCCGCAGACGCCTAGTGCTCATCGTGTGGCTGGTCATATCTGGCATCAGCGGGGTGCTAGTGGACTTGCGTCAGCCAGCAGCGAGCTTGATTTTCTTCGTGCTGTTACAGACTTCGACGATTGGAACGCCGAGTCTAGCAGCATATTTTGTAGATCTGTACCCCACTGCCTATAGGTAAAAGTTTGTTATATGGTACTACTAAAGTGACAAAGAAGCATACGGCCCATCTGTTGATAGTGGTTACCGTAACTAATGGACGCTTGAAACACCAGAGGTATCACTAGCGCGTGAAAAGGGCTCGACATAACGGGTAAAAAGTGTCATGTGCCTTTTATTTCAGCCTTATAGCTGCTGAAGTTATAGCGATTGGGAGATAAAACTATAGAACTGGTTAGAATTATTTGTTTTTACAGGGGCTTAGTGACAAGTCTCGCAATGATGATAGCGCGTATGTTCTCTCTGGGCGGCGTGAATCTGGTGGGCGCCGTCATCACCACCAACTGCTCCATGACCTTTTATATCTGGTCCATATTTGTGTTCAGTGAGTATAGTTATGCAATTTTTTTTTTTATTTCTGGGGGATCCCAGGGTTCGATGCTGTTTTAATTTGATAACATCATTATGACTGTTTTTACTAACTGTTTGATTATATACTGACCTTATTACGCTTTTTCTGACCTTTTGCAGGTGGTGTCATAGTATCGATGTTTCTGCCTTCAGACAGGAAAATAGGCAGGAAACCTAGTGAAAACAGTAACAACAAAGAACAAAGCACAGAAATAACTGTCAAATAAGCCAAATATCTTCATGGAGCAGGAATCTAGAGTAACGTTCAAATACTCAAGGATATGCAAAGAATAATAATAGGGAATCTAGAAATTAAGATTGTTAAGTTGTTCGATACAAATAATGTAAACTTTTATTAAATATTTCAATCTTTGTTTTTTTATGCTTCTCACAAATTACCTATATTATAAAAAAAAAACAATAAAATTCGGAAAAAGGAAATCTGTAGAATAATTTTAGGGTTATCTATAAATTCAAGTGGCAATGGGCAAGTCATATTAGCTTTCAGAACTGGAAATCATCGAGGAATAAGTAGCAAATAAGGCGTACCTGCTGGTAAGCGGTTACCGTAGCTTATTGACGATTGCAACAGCAAACGTCATGCTGTTGCAAGCGTCCATAAGCGTCCATCGCGCGTTGCCGACCCTGAGACATAACGGATGAAACGGGTCTCATGTGCCCATCATTTTACCGGCACCCATATCCTTCAAACTGGAATACATCAATGCAATCATTACTGCTCGACGATAGATATAGGTATGATGGTAGTAGTTACCCGGACGAGTTCTCCAATAGCGATCACGAATCGAACGACGAAGCGATGGCTGGCCCTCCACCAAATATGAACCGATTTCATATTGCGGGAAGTCGATGGATGAGGTGGCTGAAGATTTTGCCATAGTACGCTTTGGGGATTCCAATGTCCAGCTGTGGGCAGATTCTACAGGCTAGTGATGATGATAACTTCAAATTACCAGGTCATTTAATTAAATATTTGAAATTACCCTACTTGTCTAGGTTATAAGTATTTCCATTTGTTTTCATAATCCTATGGAAACATTATAAGTTTATTTTTTTAATCAATTCATTGATAGATACGAATTGTACCCATTTCATTAATAAAAGATTTGATTTGAGGGAGTAATGGCATAAATAGGACACAAAATATAACAAATTAAACAATAAATAGAATTTAAAAATAATTTAATATACTCCATTAAAGTAATAATTGATCAATATACTACTTACAATTATAAAAAAAATACAGTCTAGTCTTTTTATCAATAATAGACTTTAATTTATCCATAATCTCACCCGATGGTAACTGATATGATATGGCTGACGATGGAGCATATGAAGGTCTAGAAGATAAGTACACATTCACTCTGATCTTGAAGACCTGTAGGAACTTAATCTAGTTCAATGACCTGCCCAATCAACAAAATGATGCACTAGTACATCTTATCCGATAATAACAGAATTTGGACTATTATATTAGGTATTTACAAAAACTACATATTAAACTGCTAGCTAATTATAGACCGTTGCAAACAAACTATGGATAAACTTATCCAGGTCACTACCAAACGTAGCGTTCCTAAAAATGCTGGCAGCATTGCCACGATGAAAAGCAATGCTACGATGATCCAGATCCACGAGCCAGCTCTCTGGTTTGCTTAAACCAGTCGGAACATAGGTCCAGAATATTGGATGGAAAATAAAACCAGCTGGTCTCGGGTAATCTACTTAAACCTATCACCTATATATTTTATAATTTCATTTATTTAATTAAGTAATTTTAATTTTGTACTTTTTCATTTTGTGCTTTTTAGTTTTTTTTTTCTCAATTTATTGTATATTTTATGATTTTTGTTAAAAATAATTAGTGTAATTGGGTTTGTCCCGTTCTAATTAAATAAATTAAATAAATAAATAAATAAAAAAAAACAGCTATATTACGTATTCTATGCTTATGCATAGAATACGCTTATGCTTAACGGTAGACATAAACGGCTGCCGCTTCTACGAAACAACCTTTGATGCCAATATACAGGTAATAGTACAATTATTAAAACTAATGAATTATCAGCGTCGACGTTCCAGTTGTTCTCTACGTGACGATTGTAAGCGGCCTGACCCTTGTCCCTTGGGAGAAGGGAAGGCCTTTAGTATGTAACGCCAAATACGTAAATACCCTAGCGCCATCTCATCTGTCGGGGATACCAGTTAGAGCCGGTGTAGCGGCTGATTCGGCCGAGGACCTCAATAGGCGCAAATATAGAAGTCTCGACAGAGCTTACTTATTTGAGCATTTTGGAGTCGAGACTCTGGGTAGAGGGGCACAAGGACGTACGTACGCCCTGGTATATACGTACTTGTATATAGTTGCATGAACAAATGTATAGTTAAAATAAATAAATAATGTAAGACATTTTTCACACAGCGGAATCTAGCCCCAAACTAAGCAGAGTATTGTGGGAACTCAGGCGGGCTTTCGCCCACTGCGCCACAGAGGTCGTCAATACAATACAATTGTACTCTCAACTCTACAATTCCATAGATAACGCCACCCCGTCACTTTACCGAGTGTATCTTGTCATAATGTGTATTTGCGTAGTTACCGCTCCATTTGTGTATTTGCATTATATTTTGTCATGTAAGATTTAAATCTTACATGACAAAATATAATGCAATCAAATCTTACGAATGTTCTATGACGGTATGATTGTTTTTTCAGAGATTACAATTGATGAAATCCAAACATTGCTGGTTCTTATAAGAAAGCACTTAAATAGATTGACTCATCGTGAGTGGCAGAGTTTCTACTTTTACAGTAAAAGTAGTTTATTACTTTTATTTCCTTGTTTATTATAATAGCTTGTTCCATCATCACTCTGATCGGAACTCTCAGTCTTTTGTAACGGAGGAGGTCGTTGGTGTCTGCGACATAGTTTTATACTTCTGCAGACATAATGGTTTTTCAATTTACCTACTCGTACGCCACCCTTTCATGTTCCTCAATAAATATATATATTTTTTTTATTGATAGTAACTACGTATACATTGTACTTGATTTTGATAAAGAAAAAAACGCTCACGACTGCTGTAAGTAAATCGCCTCATAAGAACACTAGCTGATGGCACATGCCTTCGAATTGTTGGTTCTAGGTTATGCCGGTTTTCTCACAATTTCCGAGTGGAAAAATCCATTGGTGCACGATCGGTTTGAATCAACGACCATCACGTTGAATCGGAAGTTGGAGGGGAGCCCACGAATGCCACCACGGCTGTCGGATGAACAAAAATACATAAACGCCGGAATGTCCTATCAGACTCGGAGATCTTGACTCGCTTTGCTCGACTGAATTTGACTGCCTGACATTATGACAATCACCAGACAGCTTATGCTGTAAGTCCCAGAGATCTGCAGTTCACTAAAAGATTTTTTTTTTAATGTATAGTTAAAGAGTGCTTCTTTAAAGTAATTTAGTTGATGCTAGTTCTATCCGGTGGATACCGGATCGTAGACTAGATTGACTACGTCCGCGTTTTTTTGTTTTTTAGATACAAACTTCATCACCATTTAAGTACCTTCATCAATTCTCTATGGTTCTAAAATTCCTTTTTATTCTTCACACTTTTAACATAACTACCCTACGTTTTTCACACAAACTAGAATCAGAAGATGATACATACTTTGATTAGTATTGTTAATAGTATGAAATGGATCGCTCTAAGCTATGGCTTAGAGTCTAAGCCATAAGCCCACTTATCCGATGTAAATTGATGTAATAATACAACTTATAACTAACGAATACAACAGATGTACACTATTTATCTGTAAAGTAAAATAAATTAATATAATTATATTCGTTGACTGATTATGCCATTAGCATAATGAGAGACTGTGGGATGAAAGAATCCTCTCACAACCCAGGTGAGACACACAGTTACCGAGACGAAGCCGATGCCACGATAAACGAACGGACAGTTGTTTTCCCCCGATGATGATGTTGACGTACAATTTGTCCTATTTATATAATAGGTATACTGGTTTTTAGTGTACTGTGACGTAAGCACTGCACAGGTGGTGAAGAAAGTATCACGAAGCCAACGTTGACAAGGGACGTGTAGCATCACATATGCCATAGCATTGTGCATAGACTTCCAGAGATAATTTAGGTTGAAGTGGATCTAAGATAGTCTATGTTTAAAATACTTTTGAATCGAGAGCCAAAGTTAAATGAAATATATTAAAATATGCTTGTTCAATCCAAGCACAAGAAAACAAAAGACGACCGAAGTCGGTAACTTTTTTATATTGGAAAAATATATAAAATGTTTTGTGTATAAAAAGTCCAATATGAAATTTAATCCCTTATTTTTTGACGCTAAAAATGTAAGCAAAGCTTGTGTTATGGGAACTACATGACTGATATACTACTTATATACTTTTTTTTTGTAAATACATACATAAAATACATAGAAAACACACAGACCCGAGCAAAATATTCGCAGATACAAACATTTGTCACGCAGCGGGAATCGACCCCGCAACCTTCTGCGTCTCAGGCGGGCCTTCGCCCACTGCGCCACAGAGGTCATATACCGGGCTTCGGCTTCGTGGTCTCTTCCCCTCGACCCAGATATTATAATACTAGCCCTCGATCTTTTCAGTGATGAAGAGCTTTTCAAGATTGTCACTGCTTTTCCTGGACATGACCAAAATACTCACTGGCCAAAAGACTGGCAACATTGCCTCGTTGAATAGCAATGCTAATTTTCTGATCGAGGTAGGTCGTCTATCATCCATCTGTTCATTCCATCATCTTTGATCTTAAAGCAAAAACTTATTATAAAACAAGGCTTTGATAGTGCCTGTATACATGAGTGCCTCCGTCTCATTTTATCTTTATTACAACGAAGTGAGTGTAGGGAGATGCACGTGAGACGGCAATAATTTAGTTTATTTTAGATTTTTTCAGTGATACAAAAATAGCGGTGATTTAATAACATTAACATGGTGGTGAAAATAGATAAGGTGCCCTTTGAAGATGCCTTGAATATGACAGGTAAGTAATAGATTTCTGTTGATTTTCCTGAATCGTAACAAAGACAAAATGCCAGCAGGTACTTATCTAATTATACATTTTTTAAATTAAAATTTCATGATTAAAAATATACTTGTAATAGTTGGGATTTAATTTTAAAAACAGCGGTATGTAATGAGCTACTACTATGAGGTACTAATTATATTTTTTATACTAGGATTTCTTTGTAAGAAATCCTAACAAAGAATTCATATATAAAATATACCTATTGCAATAAGAATGAAAGGTTGAAAATATTTAGGTAGGTATGATGTATTGCTATTGCAATACATATAATTAATTTAATAAGCTATTATAAGCTCATTATTATTTCTATCAATACATATCTACTAACGTTATAAAAGCGAGTTTGAGTAGATGTTCAGATGTTTGTTGCTAAGGTTTTCCCTAGGATTCAATTTCATATGGTCGTTTAGACACCTATCTATCTAATAAATAAATAATGCTGGACATTTTTCACACAGCATCATCTAGCCCCAACGTAAGCAGAGCTTGTGTTATGGGAACTACATGACTGATATACTACTTATATACTTTTTTTTTGTAAATACATTCATATTATACACAGAAAAAACCCAGATCCCGAGACAAATATTTGCAGATGCAAACATTTGTTCCGGGGCGGGAATCAAACCCGCAACCATCTGCGTCTCAGGCGGGCCTTCGCCCACTGCGCCACAGTGGTCTTCAGATATCTAGATATCTAACTATGAAAAAAAACAAGAAATCATGAATAATGGATGATACATTTGTAGCCTCATACATTGATTCAAAAGACGTGCCATTATGCGTATTGACTGAATATGCTGACAGTTCCCGTCTCACGACTTCTCATGAGGAAGAATCTCTAAATGGCCAACGAAACGTCAGCAGGAGAATAGTAAAGTACGCTGTATAGTCGTAATAATATTCTAATATTATAAGTTTTAACATAATTGTTAAACCCCCGGCGATTTATCGATTGAAAAAACCCACGATTAGCCGTTACCATCATACATTGATACCATGATATCATTGTAACAGAAAACCTCAACGTTAAAAAGATCTCAAATGTAGATAACACAAACTCTTCACATTGTGTTAAGCTTACCTGTATAAGTATCTACTTATTATTCTGGTACCACGCGAGCGAAGCCGTGGACAAAAGCGAATCTATACTACGAAATAATAAATATGAAGAGTTTGTTTGTCTTTTTGTTTGATTGCGCTAATATCTGAAAACTACCAGTTTGATTTAATACGTAAATTCATGAGATTATAGGCTAGGCATCATGCTACGAGACTTAGGACCAGAAAAAAATAAAAATTAAAAGGGGACCGAGGGCGGCCGTGGTATACAGCTAGTAATTTATAAATTATGGTTACATATTCTGCAGGTTTCGGAAAATTCAACGTGTTGGCCTTCATGATAAGCAGTAGCATCATCGTAGGCATGGTCTTCGAGATCTACTCCGTCTCGTATCTGGTGCCGGCGGGTGCCTGTGAGCTCGGCACCACGAGCTCAGAACAAGGGCTCATAGCTGGAGTACCGCTTGTTGGTGAGTAGTCTTCGGTCAAATTCGAAGACTTGAACACATGTACATTAAAAGTCGAACTGAATCCTATAGTCACACTGATCTTCCAAATTTTTTTAATGAAAAATCTTGTACCCGACTTCAAAAAAGGAGTTTCTCAATTCGTTTGGTTTTTCTATGTGTGTAGGTATGTCTTCGACAATTGTGATTTTAATGATTAATTTTTTAATACTTCAATATAATTTTATATGGGTATACATATAAAATGACCCCTTTAAGGGTGAGAATATAATGAACGAAATTAAATATTGTACTTTTTGTCAAATTCCCGTTATTACGAGTCGGTTTTTATTTTTTCCTGAAAAATAATACTTATGTTATAGTTAGCATGTATCGCAATTTTTTTGTTAAATAGCCTTGTAAAATTTATATAAAAGTTGATTTACGAATACTGCTGTCTTGGTGCGTATGCTAAGCCTGGTCAGTTTACTGAGCAAACGCAGTCTCACCCAAAGAGAACCAATGATATTACGAAGAAGAAAAAGTTCATTGAAGAATGTTAGAAAGTTCCATTGGACTTTCCAACACATCATATACAACAAGAATATCCAAAATTGGTCAAAAGTTTATTTTGTAATAATTTAAAATCCTGGTCAATAACTATTAATTAGTTTAAATACCTACCAGCTTCATACAAAAACAACGCATTTAAATCGATCACCCGTTGCACTCTAAAGCCGATGCTGGTTATCATCAGACCGCATATACTTTAGGTTTTGTAAAAAAATTGGTTAGTGTTTTCATTAATTCATTCATCATACCCTAGAATCAGAGCTCCAGTCGTGTATAGCCAAAAACGGAACATTTTGAGCTCGAAAGTTTCTAGCACCAACAACACTTATGGAAGGAAGGCAGGTAGGTACTTCGTTATAGTTTTGACAAAGCCCCTGTACAGCTGCTTACCTATTTGTACCTACTTACAGTAATTTGTACCTACTTACAGTAATGTTTTATTTATTGACAAGACTTTACAGCCGCTTATTAATATTAAGTCATTGAATTATTTTGTTATTTAGACTGACCTTGATTTGACAAAGCCCCTATACAGCTGCTACTTTCGAACTATCCTTTTAACTCTGTAATTTTCTATTGTTTATACTCTTTTGATTTGACGTGACTAAGTGTTCTTTGTGATCCCAAAGTATGAATAAATATGAATATGAACACTCAGGGTTCAAAAGAAGTGAGGGCTGATGTTCCTAGAAACGGCTGCATAGCTAAGAACAATGTCACAAACAACGCAGCCTTCATTAAAAAACAAAATAGGAGCGTGTGTTTCGGAGCCCGGGGCTACAAATCTTTTCCATCAAGATCTACGACTACTTATCATGTATCTTTGACTTCAGGAATTATCATGACGTCTCACGTATGGGGATACCTGGCCGATACCAGAGGCAGGCGAAAGATTCTGGTGCTATCCATGACTATAGCCTTCATCGCTGGCTCACTGGCTGCGTTCTCTCCGAACTGGATTGTTTTGAGCATACTGAAATTCTGCTCTTCTGCTGCGTAAGTACCTAACAGAATGTTCTAGACTCATCAAACAATTGAGCATAGCTAACAAAACTAAGAAGGTCGACTGAGACTTCCATAAGGCATCGCGCGGTTTACCTAATCGGTGCATATATGGTCAAGCCACTCATCAGCATTAATTAATCTATTAGCATTATAAAATAAGCGCAAAGTAAGCTCATTAATGATAAGATGTGTAAGATAAATACAAAATATCTATCTAAAATCGATCAACTGTCGCGCATAAACTGTAAACACAATTTTGCAAGCTTTCGTCTAATGGTGATCTGAATCATTTAGTTTGCAATGGCATTTAGATAGCTCAACTGTTTCATCGATGTTTTTATATAAAGACCTGAGTAATTATATTTTCTGTAAATAAAGGCAAATTTTAAAAGCAGGTATAAACTATAGATCGATAGAAAGATAGAAAATTCTTTATTGCACAAAAAATAACCTTTGTGTATTGTGGAAAAACTATCATGGATGAACAACATTTTTACTAAACCATACGCTAATATTTTAGTTGCTCCCCTGAAATCAGCGCAAATGTAACTGAGCCGAAATATCGAAAACCAGAAACATGGTGCCATCAGATGCCAACAGAACAGAACATGGTGCCTAACCCATTTATCCTGATTAATCATTAGGTTATTTTTATCGCTTGACTCACGAAACGCTGAGACTAAAATTTGTTATATCCTCTTCCTCCAGGGTTTCTGGAGCCCTGGCATTAAGTATAACCTTACTGAGCGAATACACTCCATCGGAGCGACGAAGCACTTTAATTCTGCTGACCACGACCGTCTTTCTAGGCTGCACTGGAATAATGGCAGGTAATCTTTTTCGTTATAATATTTACAGGATTCCTGGGAATACGTTTTTCTACAATAACTCAATTAATTAATTTAACAAAAAGAATAATACAAAAATGTGTACACATCATAATTCATTATACTCAGGCACCTAAAATATATACTTATACTAACAACAATGAATTCTTTGAGAACAAACAGTAAAGTATACGAACAAATACAGAAATCATGAACTAAAATACATACAATGATAAGAAGCAAAAAAAAACTAAACTTATTTATCTAGCTCGTAGTGATTACGACGTGGGTGCGGCTAGGTGAGGTGATCGACCTCTGAAACCAATAGGCCACACATCTTCCTTCATAAAGGTCGATAGGTGTTCGATCGGCACTATCACCACGAAGGATTTGAAACTAACCATATGGCGTGAGAACATTCGTTCGACCCTCAGGATAAATTGGCTCTTACCGCGCAAATACTTCTCCATATCCTAGGATATACCGATGTCCGAGGCGCGCCGTGCAAGTAGCTTGACTTGACCAAAGGTATGGCAGGAATCATTTAGATAAACTTTTTTGACATCAAATAAAAATACAAAAACATATGAATTCACAAACGTTCAAGGTAAAAGGTCTTATAGCTAAAATCGGTTTCTTCCAGAAACGTCGGCAGGGGAATAGTAAACTTCGTGGTAAAGTCGCAATACTATCCTAAAACCTAAACTAAAACCTAGTTATTTTGTTTACAGTAATCGCGATTCCAATCTTGCCCCTAAAGTTCTCCTACTATATACCCATCCTGGATATTCACTTCAATTCCTGGCGACTCCTCGACTTGATCTTCGCGATGCCGACTGCCTTCTCCGCAATAGGAGTTGCCTGTTCCTACGAGAGCCCCAAATACCTAATGAGCGTGGGGAGAGATGAAGACGCCTTGAAGGTTCTGCAGGGGATCTACTCGATCAACAGTGGCAAGGATGCTGAATTTTATAGGGTACTCATACAATTTATTTTAGGCCTTAGTTTATCGGTTGCTGTCAGAATTACGAGGCAGTTCTGAAACTGCTTTTCAAATCCGGAAAACGGATTCGGAAAACAAAGCTAAGTTACCTTACCTCCATCATCGCTTGACACGGCCTTTGTTTAGATGATATTCATTTATTTTGGAGGGACTGACCCCTGATTGATAGCTGATAACAGGACATATTTTTGCAAGTAGAGAATAGTGTGCATATCTTACATAACAAAGGCATTAATTTTGATACTTATTGTATTTAATATTCAGCAAATAATAGAAGAGATACTTACATGCAAAGAGATAAGATATAGGTATGTAATTTATGATTGTAAGATAATGATAATAATGTGGGTAAAAAGGTGGCATGTTTGTGTATGACGACAAAATTCTAACCAAACATAATCTAAATCAAATTTAAAAAAATATTACTGTGCCACAGAGGTCCTTGCAAGAGAAATGACGAGCATTTTTGTTTTGCAGACAATATCTTCGTTTAGGATTACGTTTATATATAACCCTAGTTCACTAGGGTTATATATAAACGTGTATTATTGTATTGTAGTATTGCGTATTGACGAAACAACTACGAGACGACGAGTGTTGATGAAAGATAGCTAACATTAAAGACGCTTGTAGAATGGTTTTGATGTTTCAGGTGGGCTCCGTAGTGCTGGACGAGGAAGGTGCATCATCCACCAGTGGCGGATTCTGGGCATCCATCAAAGCACAAACGCTGCCCATGATCAAACTTCCATTGCTGAAAGACACCTTGTTGCTGGCGATCGTGTCTATCGTTGTTTATATGTCGTAGGTATTTTAATACTTCCTTTCAAAGAGAAAAATAAATATAACTTTCTTATCTATGTAGACAGGTGTTTTTGTAAATTGAATAACTAGTAGAACGCCCTTCGACTTAGTAACGCGTTTAGTTTTTCTGTACAAACTTTTTTCGCCAAATGAAATTATACGCACAAAAAGACTTTCTCAAAAGAAGATGATAAAATAAGCCAACAAACAACCATTGTCTTACTGTCACTCTTGCGTTTCACTATTTTGCACTATTACCAATTTCCTTATTCTTATATATTGTACCCACAAAGAATATAGACAAAAACTTACATATAGGACAAAGCTTAACCCTAACAAGACTTGCTTATCTTCAGCATGGGTCAGTAATGATGATCATACACACTATCTACATTGCACTATTTGAAATGTCAGTACTTTTTTCCAGCATCAACCCCTTCATGGTTTGGCTTCCATTTATCATGAACGCATTCATGGTGTCAGTGGAGCGAGGCAGCAGCGACGTTACGCTATGCGAGATGATCAGATTATCCAGAAACTTCACGACTGCGGGAGAGGTAAGAACTAAAGATATCTTCTGTCTGATAGTAAAGAAAAGGTCAACGTTAAAGAGACGTTAAGCTCTGCTGTCAGAGATCTAGATGAAAAGTGACAACGGAAAATGGTTCGGTATAGTTTCATAATTTGATAATGCGTCAGCATCCCTACATGTCAGGTTGCAAGCCAAGCGTTGCTTATTGGACATTTGCAAAACTACCCGATGGCACGCCTTCAGAATTTTAGTTCTAAAGCATGGTAAGTTTCCTCATGACGTTTTTCTTTACCGCTTTTGAAATAGAGTTTGTTGCCTGATTCTTCTAGACTTGGCGCGCGTGGAATTGGCGTAAATACACTTTCAAATTTTAAATTCACGTAGATAAGTTGACGTTTCTATATGATTCTTGTGATTTCAATTAATAAAAACCTATTGATAATGCGATTTATAGAAGATAAATTACAGATACTTCAGTTAATAAATTACAGTGGGTGATTAGTCTTTACAATATGCTATTTGGTTTGATGGCTGGGCTAACGCTGTATTTATTGATGGCAGATTTTGAAGAGCCTAGATTCGCTCTGACCCAAAATATGTGAAATCATTTCCCGCTAGCATGTAATGCGCTCTAAATCCTTTGTTTTCTTTATGATTTTAGTTTGATGCATGTTCATTGAACCACACAGCCATGATGATGGTATTCGGAATGAGTACCTTAATCGGCTTCTTCAACCTTCTCACCAGCAGTATTGTGAACTGCATCGGGAGGAAGTCACTCTTCATCGGACTTCAGGTAGGCATCAGCTAATCATAGCAAGATGATGACATAGGTTTCCAGTTAACCCTTGGTATGCTTGCTTAAGCATAGAGCTGGTCGAGACAAAATAGTTTTTGTAATTTCCCGCAACTAAGATGGCATCGGCATCAAGAGAGGGCTTATGCTTTTGGGGTCAGGGTCGTTTTTATCTGCGATGTACTTACCCTGCCTACGTTTTTGTCTAACGGCAGGGGTTATACAATATATAAAAAATGCTCAATACATTTAGGTATTGCTTTCTCATGTATATAAATTGTATTTCTAGTTAGGTATCTCATAATTATGTCTAAGGTATAGTATAATGTATAGTAGCAGATACTTAGGTAGGAATGCCGAGGTTTGGCTTTAACAAACTGGTACAAACATTTCCCCCCCTTTAAATATAAAAATCTAAAACCCCTGAAACTCGTCATTATTCATTTATGCTCAGTAGCTGTAATTCAAATTTTCATGTTTATAACTTCAAAGAACAAAGACTTTCATACAAAGTTTACCCCCCATTTCCCCCCCTTAAAGTAAAGATTTCCAAAAATCCTTTGTTAGCACATACTTACGTTATTAAATAAATCTATGTTCCAAATTTCACTTTTTTAGACTTTTTGGCTGTGTGTTGATAGTTCAGTCAGTCAATCACAAACGATTTTATAAGTATAAACATAAAATAATAAATAAATTATAATTTATATTGGTCACCAAGTGATTTTCAGATACATAATAGGGGGGGCTGGCTGCGTAAGGCCGTACATTCCCTACACATGTTGACCTTGTACGGTGTGTTTTCCATGGTCGTACAATACGATCTCCCTTCCAGGTGATAGGCGGCGTTGCAGGGCTGTTAATCAATGCCAGCAACATCTGGTCTCTCACTGCGGTCTTCTTCATAGTTTACATAACAGCAATCATCAACTTCGGCTCCCTAAACAGTTTCATCGTAGACGTGTTCCCTACTTACGTCAAGTGAGTAAATTTACTTTTGTTCTACGCATAATTATTTTGTACCTGTGACGTAATGAACAAATTGTGTATTTGCCGTGAGTAATTGTTTGTATGTCTGTTAGCATTTTATTCCGACCGCATTGCAAAGTGTATCGGATTGCAATGCGGTTTTTTGCAATAGATTACAAATCACTTAGGTGATGCTGAAATACGTGTTGAATATACACGTCGAGGTTTTTCAAATATTTTAAAAATGAATTTTATTCACCATAATAATCACAACTTTTTTCTTTTCTCGACGACTTTATTGGCGAGGTGGGCGAGACGCCTGATAAGACGGAAGAGGTGCGGGTTCGATTCCAACTACGGGACAAATGTTTGCATGTTCTGCAAATATATATTCCGGGTCTAGGTGTTGTGGTACTACGATACTCGTAGTTCCTGATACCCACGACACAGGGAATACTGGTGTGGGGTCAAGACTTTGTATGTGTTTGTTGGGTGTTTTATTTATTATAATTAGTCACTAGGGGCGCTGAAATACGTGATGGTAATACACATCGGGGGCATTAAAATATCAAAAGATTTTTATTTATAGAACACACAAACAAGCATACGCTTCCACCTGTTGGTAAGCGGTTACCGTAACCTATGGTATAAGAGACATATCACTCGCGCGTTGCGGGTGAAAGGTCTCATGTGCCTGCAACTTCATCAGCACCCCTCAAACTGGAACACAGCAATGGGAGCATTACTACATCGCTGCAGAAATAGGTGTGGTGGTAGAACTTCCCCGGACAAAGAGCTATAGAGCTCTTAAATACTTTTAGTACTATTAGTTGTTATTATTACATTTGTAATAGTACGAATGTCAAAATATTCACCATAATATCACAACTCTGTTCTTTTCTAGAGCGATGGCGATTTGCCTGACTTTAATGGTCGGTCGTGGTAGCGCGGTGTTCGGTATCAACTGGCTGAAGAGCTTATTGGACGATAACTGCGAAGCAGCATTCTACATCTTTGGAGGATTAGCTGTTTGTAAGTCTTTCCCTTTTTTGGGTTCCGTAAAGAATGTTAACGGGACCCAATCACTATGCCTACGCCAGCCGTCATAGTTCATAGTATATTATGTATTATATAAACACGGGTGATAGATTCGTGATTATAAAAATGTTAACTGTCCGTCAAAGTATGTCTGCTAAAGGGCTGTACCTCTTCGTTCATAGTTAAAAATTAACCCTCTGTTTCATAATCTCTCGCTAACGTTAGCAGCGTTCTAAAATTGCCAGCCTTATCCTTTGTTTAGTTTTAGAAAAGGCCAGGGATATATTTAGCAACCACTGTTTTTCGTTGATTTAGCTGAAGTTTCGTAGCTAAAGTCTAACATCTTTACAATTTAAGACCTGGTGAAAAATACGCGGTGGCGATGGCGTACAAATAATAAATTGGTTGTCAAGTTCGTGTTCGCCATCTTTAATTTCAAACTAGAAAGTGTGAATCCGGGGACAACGGAAGATTTTTTTTTAATTAAAATTGTAGTTAAATGTTTTTAAATATTATTTCTTTTATTTTTTATAGGTGGCGGTGTCATCGGAATCTGGCTACCATCTGACGTGAGCTTGAGACAGAGGAGAGAGGTACTCAAGGACCAGTTTGCCAATAAGACGTAAAGTGCCCAAAAAATAAAACCAGGGATAGTGTAGAAAATCATCTGGGTCTAAACAAATGATCATATGAGTTAACCGATTCGTTGCGGATGGCACGTCAGGCGTGTCATAATTTTTTTAACTTGAGACGTGTCATTTTTAAATCGATTGTAACTCCCTCAAATTAAGTTTTAAAGGGTCATCTAGAACAAAACTATCATAATTTTGAAAGTAGTTTTTTCGATTTTTAGATAACGAATACAATGTGTGTGGCGATAATGAAAAATACGTATCTCGTGTCGCGATCCGCGATCGACCAAAAATACACAATTTGTAAACAGTGTTGCCAGATCTCCTGATTTTACAGAAGATTTTTGTTAGCCAATTGTGCCTTCAGCCATGTTACGTAGGCCATGGCTGATGGCACAATAGGCGTGTCATAGAAAATTTGTTCATAGCCATGGCGAAAAGTTTTCGAAAATGGGCGCCGAATCGGTTAAATATCTAACGAAAACGATTAGTAAAATTGTACAGTCAGTGTTATAACATTTTAGAATATTATTATGACTATACCACGTACGTGTTTTTTTTACAAAAACATAGATTTGAATGTTCTTATCACCAAAGATCGCTTTTTGATAAAAAAACATTTAAGTAGGTTTTAATTAGATATATTTAGTCCAATCTGGTGACAGAATATGTGTGGTCCAATTTATAGCCATAATATATGGATGATGTTTAAGATAAACGAAGTATCATAATTTTACTAATGTGATTGGAATCCGGTGTTTGTAAACATTTTTCTGGTGCGTGATGAAAAACATATAAATGAATTTTAAAATAAAAAAAATTGCTAGGTATTATGATGACGCTGGAGTAAAATAGAAGCAGCGAAAGTGCTAACATTATCTAAAACCTTCTTCAGATATCGTTTTTAAGTTACGATTTCCTTCGCTTGGGCTTTTGTTTGGATCCGCGTTTGATATAAGTATCTACTTACCTACCGTGATTATGTTACCCACGAACTATTAATAGATTTAGGAATGATAAGTACCAATTAATAGTAAAGTAAATATTGCCTCTGATAAATAACTGTGATTGTTTTTTTTGTAAATAAATGCTGTTGACCATAATGAATTTAAGATGTTTTTTTAATCTCTTGTAGGTAGCTTAATAAAGTAGGTAGGCGCAACACAGCTATGGAGAGGGCTATGCTCGGATTTACCTTCCTGATAAAAACCGAGATCAGACAATCGGTAAAATAATTAAAAGTACCGACATAGGTAGGTACTCGCTCTTAGCTCTCAGAATTAGCGAGTATCTACCTAGGTAGGTAATTATATTAGCAGTGGTTATGAGCAGGCCATATATTATTATACCTACCGAGCTAAAAATAAACGACAAAAATGAAAAAAAAAGCTTCACATGAATGGTGACAACGAATCATACGACGCAGTATAGTGGAAAATATTGCTCTTAGCGAAAGGCCGTCTATAATTGTATTACCACAACCTAATTTGTAAGATTCTATGTAAAAAAATAAAATGTGGTTGTATGCAATAAATATTTATAAAATTTATAATAAATACCACTAACCAATGGACCAACGACGTTTTGAGACTCAGACAAAGGCAACGAGACGTGCTGAGATCGCCCTCATAGAACCATACTTGAAGTCAAATACAAATCGATTGAAAATTTCAATCGGACAAGCCGTTTCGGAGATAAATGGTAACAGAGAAGCAAACAAACAACCTCTTACGGCCAATTTATATACGGGCTTACTAGGTCGCGGGTAAAAAGACGAGCTGATAAAACTCAGCATCCGTGCTTAGTGAAACTTTGCTCTACTTATTTAGAAAGGCGTTACGTTTTAACACAAGCGACGGTATTTTTTTCGTAAGTGTATAACTTTTCGTTGAAAACAACGAATTATGATATCAAATTATTATATTAGGTTGGGGAAAAAGTCTTTTCGCATTATTGTATGTATGAACTTGTAATAAAATCTCTTTGGCTATACTATTTGTATCTGGCTGGTTTTGGTATCATTAAAAGTTTAAATTTTAAAGAAGATAATTCCAAATTCAAATTAGGAAAATGTGTGATTTTTATTTGTTTTTCGTACTGTCAAGATGAGTGAATCTAATGAAGAAATTCGATACATTTTAAAATTTTACTACAAAAAAGGTAAAAATGCAACGCAAGCCGCGAAAAAAATTTGCGATGTTCATGGACCTAGTGCAGTGTCTGTGAGAGTAGCACAAATTTGGTTTAAGCGTTTTCAATCCGGAAATTTTGATGTCAAAGATGCACGTCGCTCTGGTCGCCCTATTACGGATAAAATGGATGCCATTTTTGAAAAAGTGGAGCAAGATCGGCATATCAGTAGTTACGACGTAGCTGAAGAACTGGGAATTGACCACAAAACAGTTTTGGCGCATTTGAAAAAAACTGGGTACACAAAAAAGCTCGATATTTGGGTACCTCACGAGCTCACTGAAAGAAACCTAATGAACCGTGTTCTCATTTGTGATTCTTTATTACGACGTAATGAAACCGAACCATTTTTGAAGAAGCTGATAACTGGTGATGAAAAGTGGATCACGTACGACAAGAACGTGCGAAAAAGGTCGTGGTCAAAGGCCGGTCAGGCTTCACAGACTGTGGCGAAACCCGGGTTAACTCGCAACAAGGTGATGCTGTGTGTGTGGTGGGATTGGAAGGGCATTATTCATTATGAGCTGTTACCACCAGGCAGGACCATCGATTCTGAACTCTACTGCGAACAACTGATGAGATTAAAACAAGAAGTTGAGAGAAAGCGGCCGGAGTTAATCAACAGAAGGGGTGTGGTTTTTCATCATGATAACGCTAGACCTCACACATCTTTAGCCACTCAGCAAAAATTAAGAGAGTTTGGCTGGGATGTGTTAATGCATCCGCCGTATAGTCCTGACCTTGCACCTTCAGATTTCCACCTGTTTCGGTCTCTT
Organism: Perizoma affinitatum; assembly: GCA_961405105.1. Lineage (NCBI taxonomy): Eukaryota > Metazoa > Arthropoda > Insecta > Lepidoptera > Geometridae > Perizoma > Perizoma affinitatum. The sequence continues at coordinate 12,476,036 of OY560197.1, forward strand.
CAGAATTCTTTAGGCAGTGTCAGGTTAACATCACGAGAGGACTGCCAAAACCACTTGTCGCGGTATTTTGAACAGAAGCCCCAAAGTTTTTATAGCAATGGGATCATGTCCCTGCCTACAAAATGGCAAAAAGTTATCGAACAAAATGGTACCTACATACTTTAGTTAAATGTAAATAAACTATATTAAAAAATGTTTTGAATTTTCTTAAAAAATGCGAAGAAACTTTTTCCCCAACCTATTATAATAAACACAATATAATAGTTTAATATCATTTAATAATTAATGTTTTTAATACAATAGCCTGAAAAATCCACTGCTGTACTAAGGCCTCCCTTAAAAACTGCTTTGATGAAAGGCCATGTTTAACACGGCTCACTTGTTTGAATATAAGAACAGTCAGCTTTTTATTGTACTTGCGTCTATTATTTTTATAATTACTTAACTGTGTTTGAACATGTTGCATTTACCTATTCTTTTTTAAAATAATAGTGCCCATTTATCATTTTTTTGCATATATTGTTTTTCTACTACCCGCATTGTCTGTTCAGTATATTGATAAAGAACTTTAACCTCTTTCGCTCTTTGATGGTAAAGCCTCGCGGGAGTAGTGCGTATGCAATGTGAATTATACTTTTTACTGAATAAAAACTGTAGAAATTGGCAAAAATGAACAGCAATAAGATATTTCTAATAGTATTTGTATGTATTGCTGTAGTTTGTTCGGTGGAAGAGTCTAATGAATCTGATGTTTCAAGTAAGTAAGGTTATCTTTAGTTATTTTTAAAAGAAGCTCTGTAGTTTTAGATTTGCTTGCCAAAATATAAGTTCATGTTATGGTAGATCACATTGTTTGATGGAATTCCACGCGTTTTGATGTTTTGAACCAGAGCAAGTTTTATTTTAATTTTTATTCACTGGAAAGAGCGAAGTTGAAAACATTGCTAATTCAATTGTTTTGAATTAAAAGTTTCAATACAATATAGCATAACTGGAACAATGCATTAATGACAAAATAGTAAAAACCGACTTCAAATAAAGGTAAGTTAATAAATAGTCCAATATGAAATTTTATCTCCCATTTTTCACCCTCAGGGAAGGGTTTTTATTTAATTTAAAGGACCACCCTAGTATACCCTACCCATTGAAATAAAATATATCATTAAAACTGGTTCACAATTGACGAAGATCTCACGTAACATACATACAAAAATAACATACAGCCGAATCCTCGTTTTTGAAGTCGGTTGTACTATTTAAGACAGTAGGTATGAAGTGCTATTTCTGTGGTAGGTTATCTAATTTTTTCCAGAACGAGTACATAACAGTACTTATTATTTCTAATCTGTGACGGTAAATCTTGTCATTGCTGAGAAAGACACTAGGTTATCTACAGTAGATTTGCGTTCTCATATTATTGTAAACTAGATTCTGCTCATGGCTTTGTCAGCTTTTAGGTACCAAACCTAGATAAAAGTATCTACTTAGCATAGTTTCAAGGTTAAACATTCAAGATCGAATTACATGAAGTCACTTAAGTTTCTCTGAGAGGGTTATTCCCGCTTCGTACTTATTTTGGGGTTAATATAAATTATTTTTTGTTTATGGACGGTGCACTATTCTTGAGGATAGTGCTGAAAAATAGAGGTTTGCTGGAAGAAAAGTCTTGTTAAGGTTAAGCTCACCTTTGTACACGTCCTATTAATAATAATAATGCTGTATATTTTCACATAGCATCATCTAGCTCCGAATCATCCTCCTCTTCTGAACAGCAAGATAAAGATGATCCATGCGACACGTGTCCACTCCAAGGCAAGTGTGTGCCGAAGGTCTCCTGTCCAGCGCACGTAAGACCTGGCTCTTACAACCCTGAGTGCCACCTGAAAGATGGCCAGATTGGAGTCTGCTGCTACACCGGCCATGCACATGCGGGTATGATCATTTATACTAAAAATAAAGCTGAAGAGTTTGTTTCATTATTTTTTGAATGCGCTAGTCTCTGGAACTAGCAGTCGGATTTGAAAAAATATTTTTGTATTTGGAAGCCCAGTTCATGAGGAAGGTTATTAGCTATTTAACATAATGCTACAACCATAAAGAGCCGAGAAAAAGAAGTAATAGCGTGGGCGGGCGATGCGACACGGGGGGCTGGGGGCAGAAGGCTGCCGTGGTATAGCTAGTAATAAATAAATAAGTAGTGGAGCTCGTCCGGGGAAGTACTACCATCGTACCTTTTTCTGCCGCCGAGCAGTAATGTTAACATTGCTGCGTTTCGGTTAGAATTGTATGCGCGCCGGTGAAATTACAGGCACAAGATACTTCCACAACACCCAGACCCACCACACTAACAAAATAATGGGGAATAACATTTAGTTAGGCTTTTCAAATAATCATTTTATACTATCCGTACAAAATTAACTCGATATTTACGCAGTGATAACTTGAGTATATAATCTAAATTAACAAAGAGAAATACGATTAATTGGATTTCTCTATACTTAGATGGATTTCTGAAATAGGTTTTTTACCAAAACCCGTTTTACATCCGTCCTTTGAATCTAGAATATACTAACGAGTACTTAGATAAAGGGAAAACGATTTTTGTTTGAATGTTTTATGTATAAAAAAAAAACAGCATACGGCCTGCCTGATGGAAACCAGTTATCGTCTTATGGAAAGCATCTGCAACAACTGGGGCGTTGCTTCTTGTGCTTAATCTGAAAGACATCTAATGTTCCTATTTATTTTTTTGTTGTTTACAGCCAAAACTTCCAAAACATTTAAATCACGGTTCACCAAACGCAGAAACGATGACATGAAGGAGAAAGCACACTGTGCCTCAAGGAACAAATGGAGTGACTGGGTGAAAATGGCACGGAAGGTGCTAGAATATTCCGAGCACACCGTCGTGAGATCTGGCTCGCCGGACTATGGACATCACCTGGTGAGTTAAACAAGTGCACAAGCGGTTTTAAGAGGACACCTTCGCTGATTTAGCGATCAGGATGTCGGTATTATTTAACAACATAACTGTGCCCCGTCCGTCGCTTGGCAACGCCCGCTCATGCTATTACTTCTTTTGCTCGGTTCCTTAAGGACATAACGTGATGTAAAATAGCCTCATGAATTGGGCTAACAAATGCAAATATAATTTTTCAAATCACATTTCTAGGTCCAGAGATTAGCACGTTCAAAAAAAAAAAACAAACTCTATAGCTTTTTTATTAGTAAAGATATCGATTCTGTGACAGAGTTAAATCGCGAGGAGTGGAAGAAGGGGCTCTTCCCAGCAGTGGGACAAAATGGCATTATAATGAGCTAAATAAAACAATGATAAGATTGGTGAACACGATTTGATACCTATTATAATTATGTAGGTAGGTACCTTTACTCTTTCAGAGACCTTTATTTGGTTTACCGCTCTCGCGCTTCAAATTATGAGTTACGCTTCAATACTGTTGGGAGTTTTTTTTTAATTGCATTAGCAAAATGGGATCTGGTTCTAGTGAATAAGTCTCGTAGATACTGCTTGACTAGGATGTGAGTGAGAGCCTGCGCGCATGTACCTATCTACTTATCTATCGCATATCTATTACACAAGTTTTTTTAGTGATAATAACACAAATGGACCAGTATTTCCAGCTCAGAATTCATAAATTAGTTTAATTTTATTTATAAAACTTAGAACAAGTTGGGACCCGGTCAAACTGACGTGGTGGTGCTGGCGGTGGCGATCAAATGGAAATTGTTGTCCAAGTTCGCGTGATAATGCTCACCACTGCCACCGCCATCATCGTGCCGCCACCATATATGTTTTGAGTGGGCCTTCAATTTAAGTAGGTATATGAGTGGGAGTAGGACTCTAATTTTGACTAGTTTAACAATTTCAACATATTTTGTAGGTCTACACCTACCTACGTATACTTACCGCAATTTCAAAATATTGTAAACTCGAAAATTGAATTTTTAGGTGTTTTGAAGAAAACACATTCAAATGAGCGTCATAGTTTTGTTCCTCATTGTCATTTCACTAGTGTGTTAAGGTGGCTGTTTATAAAGTATTTTTTAAATGCTTGTTTACTCAGTGGTATTTATTCAGCTAGTAGGTGCATAAGTACATTTCAATGTATTTACCTACATTGAAAGTGCAGCCATTTTTTGCATAAACAACAACTGTTTGAACAAATAATCCCATGACGTATGTAGGTCTGTATTACTTATATACTGTAGCCATGTGAAGTCGAATAGATAGTAACATATATTTTATTATCTTATTTAGTCATATAATTTATTGACCTTCGGAACACAGGGAACACCTAGTTCTGTTACTTACATAAATTCGTTAGCGGCTTTAAATAGGCCTTGTCAGAGTGTATCTGGGATACACTGTTGATTAAAAATACCAATACACGAAAGTACCTAACCTAGGTTGGGTTATAAGAGGAACATAATCAACACCCAGAGTATGTACTATCTATAGTACCTAGTTTAGTTGAGAGACTTTACACTACTAGTCTTTTATATTCTAGTCATTCGTGGGGTCAGATAAGGAAGCAGAAGTGCTCGGACAAGGCGCACTCCTCAATCTCTTCGCGGCTGAGGAGTTGAAGAAACAGCAGGATATCGATGATGATGAACTGACACTGGGGTATTACGAGAAAATTGAAGGTGAGGGAACATGTCTTATTGTAATTTCTGTTCCAGCCCGCTTAGCATGATCGATCACCCAAGATAACGTTTTGTCTCCGAAAGAGAAGACAAAAACTATTTCTGTCGCCTATTCTGTCAAACAAAAGAGAGGGAGAAAATATTTTTTGTCTTCTCGGCGGTAGACAAAACCGTTGTCCTGGGTCTTCATGCTAATCAGGCTGGCGCCATTTTAGAAAATACGCGCAAAACGTTAGTTCAAAATATTTTTTAACTAACATTTTCTGTTCTTGGTACGATTGTAAACATTATTGTGATGAATGTAAGGCTATACTTAAGATGTTTTATTTTTATCAGCAAGTTTAGTTCAGTCGCAAAAATTTGGTATCATTTATTTCGTACGCACACTTAACCAAACTTTGTAACCAGCTACATACGAGAAAAAATATTGCGCGTTGAAGTCTTTTCTATGGATAATATCCAGTCAGAGTGAGGAATTTTAGCTGAAAAATGTGCTGTTTCATCGTTTTGGTAAGCGATTACTGTAAACTGCGCAATTGTATATAATATGTATGCTAGTATCTACGCTATTTATGTGATGGGCCTATTGTCATCATTTTTAATGCAGCACATGTTGTAGCCTGGAATACATGTTTATTATTACATAGATATATAATTTATCTAATCATATATTTTTTGCTGGATAGTGGATTCACTTAATTTTTGCTGAATACGTGGATACTACTCCCGCATACTCATTGAGAATGAATAAAAAACCGTATTTAAAGAGAGTGGAGTTCCGTAGCCCGAAGTCAAGAAAAAAAACCTTTGAATCTCAGTGAAAAACATTTTGTTTATATATTTTTTTTATTGCCTTTGCCTGCGATTGAAATATGACGATGTTATAACATTTTTCAGGACCATATTGCCCACCACAGCCGATATGTGCTGACCCGTCCTGTCCATACAGGAACATCAATGGAGAATGCAATAACCTAGACCATCCAACCTGGGGTGCCGCCAACACAGGATATGAGAGGCTTCTTCCACCTGATTATAGCGATGGTACACAACCTCCCTAAAAGTTTAAGCTACAGTAGAATGGGGTAAATAGAGATGTAGGGGTCAATAGAGAAAAAACGGAGAGTGAAATTCCTCCAATAATGCCCTCTATAAAATCAAGTATCTACAACAATAGAATAAGTACCTACCTAGGTACTTGGACTGTTGCAATTTAGTAATTATTGGTTTGCTAGAGGGAATTATTGGAATATTTTTAGATTCCATTGTCAGCCCATTATACGATAGGTATTTTTTTTATACCACACGCAAACATGCATACAGCCTATCTTTTGGTAACACCGTCGCTCGCATAGTATTGCACTTGCAATAACTAGCGTTCTCACTCGCGCGTTTCCGACCCTGAGAAGAAATCACCAGCAGCCTGTTGAACACAGACGGAATGAGGCCTCTCCGAAGTAAGTCATACATCGCCGCTCACTGGAACACTAATCGATGGCAAATACCTTCGAATTGTAGGTTCTAGGGCGAGTCGGCTTCCTCGCGATGTTTTCCTTCATCATTCTGAGCACGCGCTCGTGTTCGGACTTCCGACCCACGACCTTCGAATCTATCTATCTATCTATTGTAAGTGTTTACACCCTTTTTGTTGTAAGTGTTGGCAGCCGGGGCAAAAGTTAAAGTCTTGACAAATAGATTACATTTGAAAAAAAAAAAAATGGTAGTGTTTGGTATCAGTTGAGGTATCACTCACGCGAAGTAAACTGACGTAGTTCAAAATCACTTAAAAGGTTACAAAAGTAACGTTCTGTTAACACTTGGTTACAGGTATCTGGTCTTTCCGTACGTCAAGGTGCCCGGCCTGCCGCGGCGCCCCGCTGCCGAGCCCGCGCGCCATCAGCGCCGCCCTGCTGCCCGATGGACACTACCCGCACAACAAACTCAACATGATGTGCATGCAGTTCGGACAATTCATGGCCCATGATATAACCGGTGCTGTCATGCAGAAGATGGGTGAGTTTGGTTACAGTTCTCATGCTATGGAACTGTTGTATTTATTCAAGACAAGTAATGCGGTGTAATTAATATTTGACGAAATTTGTGGCGCGGGCGAATGTTTGCATCTGCTGAAGATATTTGTACCGGGTCTGGGTGTTGTGATGCCACGGTACTCGTGGTTCCTGACACCCATAACACAACGAAACCTACTGTAGGGTCAGGACTGTGTGTCTGTTGGGTGTGTATTATTTATTTTTATTTTACACTAATTTTATTTATATCTCAAGTCTGTGCCTGGACCTTTGAGAGGCATTAGCGGGACCTGAGCCAACGCTAACAGGCCTTTTTGTATGAATTAAAACACATATATATTATAGTGAGTATGGTGTCAGGTGACAGATGACAGATGGATACTATTAAAAATAATAATAAATTATGCTGCATTTTTTTTTCACACAGCATCATCTAGCCCAAGCAGGTCAGAGCTTGTGTTATGGGAACCACGTGACTGATACACTACTTATATACATTTTATTTTTGTAAATAAATCCATATTTATACAAAAAAACACCTAGACCCGAGACAAGTATTTGCATAGCATACAAACATTTGTGCCGCGGCGGTAATCGAATAATGGATAAAACATTAATAGGCTATTGCAGGAAACATGCTATGAAATGGTTGATGGTCTATATAGATAAAACGGCATCTACCAATCCTGTTTTTATTATTATTATTACTATCTCGCGTTCCTCAGGTAACGGTAGCTCTATATCCTGTTGTACCAAACAAGGCGGCTGCCTCCCGCCCGACCAACTGCACTGGGCATGTGCCCCGATTCACGTGCACCCTGATGATGAGTTTTTCTCGCACTTCAATAAGACTTGTCTCAACTTCGTGAGGGTCCAGCTGGCGCCTTCTCCTGACTGTAGCTGTGGATACGCTAAGCAGGTACAGTCTTAAGATTGTTAAACAGTTGTTTGGTTAACCCGTGTTTTGTTTTCTATTCAATTCGAAATGACACATTATCAGAAAGATAATGTGACAACAGCCACCATACACATCTTAACGGGGAACGTAAACGCCGCTGAAAGGCCAACCTCGGATGGCCCCAGGGTAAAATCAAGAGACTCGGGAGTAGACTCCCGAAGTCGAAGCCAGACGAAAGAGCTTAAGCTCGCTTCTTACCCGCACTTCCCGATCCGGTTGAAGTGTAGAATACCGATGATGATGATGATGAAGAAGAAAGAGACAATACGTTGTTTAGTAATCATACTAAAGTAATATAATATCTGTGGTAATCGATAGCGCGTTCTAATCGACTAGTGGCGACATCTAGTTCGGTCTCCGTTAAACGTATTAATAATTGTTACAACTTGATTTTTTAATATACCAATCTTATAATTTTGTTATAGATGAACGGTGTAACGCATTTCCTAGACCTGTCCCAGCTGTACGGCAAGTCAAATGACAAAAAGAACGATTTGCAAGCTCCAGGAGGCTTCATGAAGGTATTTAACGACTATGGACGGGAGTTGCCGCCGCTCACCGACAGACCCGAGTGCATTACCAATAAAGAACAGGGTGCTTGCTTCGATTCAGGTACCTACTTACTTATCTTAATGGGTAATCACATTAAAACGCACTATTCATTACACAAAGGTTAACTGGAAGAAAATGGTTATTAGCATTAAGTTCGCCTATGTAGGTACTTGTTTTGACATGTGCAATAAAACATTTTCTATCTATTTACTATCATATCACTATGACACATTAATTTACTCATAAATCATCCTTAATTATTTACTTATGTGAACGGTTATCATTAATCAAATCAAAATTCACTTAGAAAGAGAAAAATGCTATGTAGCCAAAACGACCATGAGAACTAAATAACTACTTTTTCAGGCGGACTAAGGTTTTTTTTTAATATGCATCTCTAATTTATTATCATCAGCCTAGAATTAATGGTGATCCTTTATGAAGATCACTCGGCTTTCGATGTCACATTATTGATTTTTATTATTATTAATTTCTTGAAAATAATATAAAGAAGGAACTTTTTTCTTATTTAAATTTATAAATATTTGAAAGTGCAACTAAAAGCGACCAATTTAAAAGTTATTTAATTTTCTCGCAATCAAAGTTAAAAGTAACGTGTTGAATTCAGGACCTGAACATACTTGATTCTACATCCTAAACATCTGATAAAAAAATAAGAAACGTACTTTTCTTGTTGAGCAATCTACTATTATTTCATAATACTCAATTATCATGTTCCTTAAATTATTAAGCTGATGCTCACTCAGCATCGTGTGATAATGAAGGCCCTTTCTGAAATCGTATCTACTATTTGATGCAGTATACACGAAACACAAAAATATTAAGGGTTTTTTTTGTCAAAATAAAGAACTTATTTCTTTTTTTGTAGGGTCCATAATTAACGGTAAATCAGTTTTGTGTGAGCCTGATGCCTGAGGTAAAATTAAAAAACAACCTGTCAACCTCATTGGATAATACAATAACCTAAAGATATTTTCTAGTTGGCAACCACGAAAACCAGCCGATAACTACTATTATCAATGTTTTCTTGATGAAAACCACGGTAACCAGTTAATAACCACATGTTACAATAATCTCCAGATGTTTTCTAGGTAACAACCACGGCTACCAGTTGATATCAACTAATCTCAATAACCTAGAAATGTTTTCTAGGTGACAACCACGGCAACCAGCTGATAACCATAACGGCCCTCCACACGATTTTCACACGCGAACATAACCGGATAGCTCGAGAACTGATTCGACATAACCCTGACTGCTGTGGAGACGCCATCTTCAACAAAACCAAGGAGATTGTGACTGCTTTGTACCAACACATAATTTACAACGAGTGGCTGCCTCAGATTGTCGGTGAGTGAGGAATGTGTCTCTATGGAACACCTACACAAGTGTACCGATATTATTATAATACTATACATGGGCCTTTACGTACCATCTAGGTATGTTAATTCTAAATTACATCCATATCATATGTTTATCCACCTTACTATAACATTGACGCCCTCATCTAATACGCATAAACATAATTATAGATACTTTTTATAATATCCCAAAAAATCAACCTCGACGGGGCTCGAACCCGCGACCTACTTTGGGGAAACTTTTCAGTTATTATGTTAAGTTTCCCATGTAGGTGGAGCCTCGGTGGTTCGAGCACAAACTTCCCAAGAATTTCAACCAGGCTGGTAAAGATCTCGTGGCTTCTGTTTGATATAAGTAGGTAGCCCACGCGTACCAAGCGAGAGGTCACCAGCTCGAATCCCAAAGAGGTTTAATTTTTGGGATTTAATATTTTTTTGTGATTTTTCATAAGTTAAGCTAACAGTTTAAAAACCAAATTGTGTCATTTTGGAGCATTTGTGTTTATTTTGTGTGATGCATCATGGACGAAGCTCAGTTTTTTCAAGAGATAGATTTCGCAGTTAAGGAACGTAAAATCGTCAATCGCAAATAAGACTTGAGGCCGTAGTTCCCCAGATTTGGATCAATATTCTCTTACAACTTCCTACCATTCGTAGGAGTGCTATAGTTACGACACTGTGTTTTTCAAACTGTGCTCCTCAATAAAGTGTTTTTAAACCCATTACTTTCGTCTGCTTTAGGGTGGAAACAAATGAAAACGTTCGGCCTGGGCCCATCTGAAGGGTACTCCACGTGCTACGACCCTGGGGTGAATCCGTCATTGGTGACGGAGTTCGCAGGCGCTGTCCTGAGGTTCGGACACTCCACCGTTGCGCGCAAGATCAAGTAAGATGAGTTTTAGTAATATACATATAGATATAGAACGCTTCCGCCTGGTAGTGATCTGGGTCAGTTGAGCTATCTATAGATCGTTTGCATACGATCTATAGATAGCTAGCTGTTTCATCTGTATTTTTTTATATACCTACTCGTACATACTTGTATGAATAAATGTAATTTAAATGAAAACAATAATAAAACAGTAATATATATTTATTTTTCTTAATCAGTGCTGTAATTCGACGACCTCTGTGGCTCTATAAAACACAGAAAGTTGCGCGTTCGATTCCCACCGCGGGACAAATGTTTGTAGGATCTGCTAATATTTGTCACTTGTCAAAAGTGTTTATTAAAGTAGTGCAACAAGGATTTCCCATCAATCTATACATTTTCAGGACTGTGTGCCCTCTTTCTGGGAAAACGTTAGAGCAAGTGAAGATCGAGGAAAAGATGTTCCAGCCGGGAGAGCTACGCGTGCAGAGTTACCTGGACGAGCTGTTGTGCGGGATGATGCGCCAGCCGATGGAGTCGGTCGATCCCATTATCACTGAGGGGGTGAGGCATACTCTTCCTTTTGTAAAACTCTATAATAGCAAAGCTGAAGAGATTTTTTTTATTTGAACGCGCTAATCTCTCGTACTACCAGTCGAATTTAAAATTTATTTTTGCATAAATAATGCAATCTTTGAGGAAGGTTATAGACTATTTAACATAACGCTACGACCCTTAGTAAATAATAAAATCATCGCTCTTGACAGACTTGCATTTATTTGAGTTTTTTTTATTGAATATATATTTCACGCTTTCATTACCAACATAAACAAGTCCTGAATGCATTTTCTGCAACATTTTCATGAATAAATGAAGAAAGTCATCAGTTTCACCAAGACTGTAATATATTCAATTTAGCATTGTTTTACACAACTGAGGCATACGTGACAGTTAAAATTATCATCATCATCATCATTCAGTACGGTCTTAAACAGCAAAATAATTATGGAACAGAGCTTCATGTACGAAGGTTAAAAGATATGTGACCTTTGAGCTCTTCGTTCTAACTAAGTAGAGTTAGTTATATCTTGAACTTGTTCCTCGCAACACATCGCATAACTCGCTTCAAAGCAAAGTTTAACAGGGTGTCCCAGAATATGTATAGACAGAAAGGGGCGCTGTTTCTGACTATGAAAATTAATAAGTTCTCTGAGCTTGTCAATAGTGGTACCATTGATAGGTAGTTCTACTTAAACCAAGTCAAAATATGGCAAAGAGTAGGCTATGAATTATTTATATTTATTTGTTTCCCAGTTGACTCGCTTCTTGTTCCGCGGCGGCAACCCCTTTGGCCTGGATCTCGCTTCCATGAACATCCAGCGAGGCCGGGACTTTGGTTTACGACCTTACAACGACTATCGTGAGCTCTGCGGCTTGAAGGCTTTCCATAGCTTCGATGACTATCCAGAAAGTGTAAGCGCTTATCTTCTTTACTAAGTGATGTCCAGCGCTGAAGCTTACTAAGACGATGCGTTCTAAAGCTGGCCCTTTAGGCTTGATCTCGCGTCCATCTGAACATCCAGAGAGGCCGGGACTTTGGCTGCCGATTATAAAACAACTATGGTCAGAGCTGCGGCTTGAAGGCTTTCCATAGCTTCCACGACTATTCAGAAAGGGTTATGACCTTCTTTGGTAACTGACGTTTTTCCGTTGGGAAAGGAGGCTAGTGCAATGCAGGGAAAGGTGTCTCCGTACCGAAACCCTGCAGGTCCCCATCGAGCGGATATATAATATTTGACTCTTCTGTGTTTATGTTAATCTCGACAGACCAGTAAGCATAACAGGCATACGGCCCACCACCAGATGGAAAGTTACCGTCGCCTATTGCCATCAGCAACACCTAGGACATTGATGATGCATTACTTGCTTTGAAGGACTCATTTTCTTGTCTATTATTGATTTGACTTGTCTATCTCTAGAGAGAGATTTCCATGAAAAAAACTCAGTAAGATAGACCTTTTACTAGTATGATATGGTGGACTTTTCAATATCTGTAGCACAAAAAATGCACTGTATTATGGTATATTTTCCAATAAAAATCTTATTCTAGGCAAGGGAACGGCTATCCCCAGTGTACAGCTGTGCAGATGATGTAGATCTCTGGATCGGAGGGCTTTTGGAGAAGCATGTGGAGGGAAGCAGCTTGGGGCATACCTTCACGCATATACTTCTAGAGCAGTTACTGAGGTTGAAGATAGGAGACCGCTTCTTCTATGACAATGGACCGGAGGTGAACCCTGGGGCATTTTCTCCGTGTAAGTTGATACTTGGGTCTACAAAAGAGGCCTTGGCTGACCAATAGCTAGGTGGATGGGTGATTTGTATTTGTATTTATTTATTTACTTTAATTAAAACGGTTACACTAATAACATTAATTAAAGATAGTCATATTAAAATATCAATACTATAATACTATAATCGCAAAATCCTTATAAGAGTCACAATTAAAAATATAAATAAAATAAAAAAGTTAAATCGTTGATATTGTTGCCGTTAAGGCCTGAATGAAAAAGACCCAGAACAAACAGGTGTGGCATTTAAGAGGCTTAGGCCCAGCAATGAGTTTCATCGATCTGATGATACAGTTGATTCAGACTTTACTGGATGGATAAGTATTTACTAATATTTACAAAAATATAAGCCGATAAAAAATCTAAGCATATTAATCTGGCATTATATACAAAAAAAAAACACGATGGGTAAGATGAAACAAAGGATTTCCACTTGCTACGATCCTGGCATACCTTTTTCTATGTTCTTTAACATTTATGTTACTGTTAAATTAAATGAGTGTAATAAACTTAGCTATAAGTAGGTTGGTAAAATCTACGAACATGATTAATTCCCCATGAATTCATTTTAATAGTTTTATTATAAGAACAAAAGTTAAACACTGATTCACAGTTTGAGTATAATAAAAAGTATCGAGCCAAGAATTGAGCCTTGAGATATTCCAAAGTCAAAGGCGCAGTAACATTATTAATTATGCATCTCAACAAGCTCATCTCAGCTTTAATCGATACTGTATCTTACTAATATTTGCAACTTTTGTAGGCCAACTAGCAGAAATAAAGAAGGTGACTATGGCTCGTGTAGTTTGCGACAACTGCGATGGAGAAAAACTCACGTCCGTGTCTCCGAAGGCCTTTGTCAGGGCTGACCTTCCTGGGTAAGCAAATCTTTCTTTATAATTAGTGGTTGAAAATTTACAGTCCAACGTAGTTGCTGGCGTTACTTATGGTGAAGAGCAACTAGTTAGTAGCCAACTCTAGTGTCGGAGTTTAAAAACCGCTCTGAGACGACTATTACACATGCATGTGTTAAAAAAGACATTTTCGTTTTTCATAGATGAAGGGTGTCATATGATATTTCGGAGAAAAAGGCACCAATTTGAGAAAATTCGTTTTTTATAGAAACCATATCTATTAGTTTGGTTGTAATATGACTATTTTTTTTACATACGTTTACATAATCATTTTTTCTCGCGGCGGAAATCGAACCTGCAACCTTCTGTGTCTCAGGCGGGCCTTCGCCCACTGCGCCACAAAAATGTGTTTTCAAATGCCTTTGACATTCGATTCTTATTGTGGTTACAGGAACGAACCAGTTCGTTGTGACGACCCCGCCATACCTTCCATGGACCTAAGTAAATTTACATTAGAGTGCTAGATTTTAACTTCAAGACACATAATATGAAATGTTCTGTGATGCTGATGATGAATGAGCTTTAATTTAAGTCAAAAGTCGTTTACAAAAAAATCTAAATTCACATTTGTTTTGTAAGCTTCGTTATTTTTTATTTGGTAATGTGTGTTTCTGTTTAACATTGCTAACGATTTTGTTTGTAACAGCTCTGTTTGAATAATCAAACTAAAATCAAACAACATATTCTTACCTCCTTCTTACTTAAGTACTTTTATCATTTCCATAGCTTCTTTATTACCTTCAACTTCTTTAAAAAATCTGCTACACTGAATTAATACACTATGTTTTTGTACAATCATTTGATTTTGTTGCAACAGCGATCACTTTTATGTGCTAACATGATTTTTTTAAATTTTACCTTTTGCAACATAATCAAATCTTGTAACTTAGCATCCTTTAAGTTATTGCTTTCACATTTTTAAGTTTTGAAAGTAACATCTTTTTTAAGATTAGATGGTAAAACACGGTCCTACAGATGTTTTGATTCCTCTGATTTAGATTATTTTATATCCCTGGATTCCCATTGGTGCCCGAACAATGGGAATCAAGGCATCTTAGTCACTAAGGTGTCCGACCATTATCGTAAACAATGGTGGACATTTCAGTTTATAAGTATCATCTCTCTGACTGTGTTTTATACTAACCATACTTTTGTTTATACATCATGATCTTTTGTTTAAACAGATAGGTGAATTTAGTGGCGTTCATCAAATATACTCAAAAATGTTAAAAATGATACAATTGTCAGAGTGTTATACTTATTTTCTAGTTTTTTTCTTCTACGTTGTTTGATTTTACTTTGATTTGGTTCGGAAAGGAACCTGATTCAATGATTTTTTCCGATAAAAATCCAGGAATCGGGAGTTTTGTTTGGTACAGCAATGTTAAAGAAACACACAGAGCTTGCAAAATGTTTTTGGCTTTGAAGATTTTTAAACATAGGAACTGATTAATTTTAAACGATTTTTATTGAATGACTATATATAATAATCAAAAAAGTGGGAAGAAAGTAATCAAGTCCCATTCTCCCTTAACGATTTTAATACAATGATTAATGATGAATGTACGGTTTAATATTAATCTTCTGACAAAACAAAGAAGAGATAACAAAATGTCTACAGAATACTAAAATCACAGTTGCAACCATGTGCTAAGATTAAGATGAAAATAACACTAAATATATCTAAGTAAGTTTTATCTAAAGACGGTAGTGGAAACAGGTGGGTAAATCATTGTTTTGTGTTAAAATTAAATTAAAATGTGGTAAATAATACATATAAAAATTTACATATACCTAAAATTCTTCTTATTCTTATCTTGCATGATCTTTATTTTCATATTTTTTCCAGTTTGTAAATATTTATAGAAGGAACGAACGTGTCAATATTTTGTAATTTAAACAAATCAGATAGTTAAACATGTAAAATAGATATGATTTTTTTGATTGAATTGAAATACCAGTGTTATAAAAGTTAGGTAAATGAAATAAATACATGGAGCTTCCAAACTGCATGAATTTATTTAAATTGTAATCACTTTATTATAAAAATTAATTAAAATTGTAATTAAATAAAGTTTCTTTAATTTCTACCTAGCATGCCCCTAAAATAGGAACATATTAAAAATTACAGTCTTTCTACTTCTACATGCTGTTCATACACTAGACACTATATACTTTGAGATAAATAGAACAACCAGGTATATTTTAATATTGGGCTTGCAAATGTCACGTGGAATGGTAACTACAGCGGGCAGGTGCCATGAGCTTATTTGGATGTTCCTTTGACTACCCCTTACTTGGTATCCTCAATAATCTATGCACTAAGTATATTTTTGAGGCTGTCCATCATGGAGAATACTGAGCGTGTTTGTTTTTGGATAAGTAGGTACTGTAAGCGTCACTACTATTCTAGTTGCCATTATTTTAATACATCCAACGTTCATAGTCTTCACCACACACTCTCCTCTCTCTCTTCCTCGCCCCCTCTGTGGTTCAAAGATGTTTTTTACTTGTAGATTTTTTTTTGCTCTCTTTAAATTCAGCCTTTCTATCCCTAGAGGGTTAACCAGTGCCACCCGTGCAAACCGTTACATCATTCGCCTGAGACGCAGAAGGTTGCGGGTTCGATTCCCGCCAAGGGACAAATGTTATCATATGCAAATATTTGTCTCGGGATCTGGGTGTTTTCTATGTATAATATGTATATATTTACAAAAAAAAGTATATATGTAGTATATCAGTCATTTAGTTCCCATAACACAAGCTCTGCTTACTTTGGGGCTAGATGATGCTGTGTGAAAAATGTCCAGCATTATTTATTTATTTTATTTATTATAGAATGTGTTTCATTCGCTTCCATAGGATTCAAAGCAATGGAATAATCACGACATAAAATAAAACTCAAAACGCTAAATGTTCGCTTCCATAGGATTCAAAGCAATGGAATAATCACGACATAAAATAAAACTCAAAACGCTAAATGTGAACACTTTTCAAATCCGCTGAGTGGTTAGCGATAAAACCGCGGACGGAAGTAGGTTCTAATAGGCACAGTATATGGTATGTGTAAGAAATTAATTTCTAATTGCCTGTCTCTACAAACTGGAGTTTGACAGTGACATACACGTGTTTTCTTTACGTAACAACTACGCATTAAGCTGTGTCTTTCATTAGCACTTCAATTAGTTCAGCTTTCTAGCTTTTATAAAACAAACAAGTCCGCGACTGTAATCCGACTGTAGGTATGCAGATCCCTGACGTTTATAAGTAATAATAAATAATAATAATAAGCTATTATATATATATAAATAAGCCATTTATTTCAGACATTTTTAACAATTATTGAATATTTCAAGTACCTACATTGAATTAATTTAAATTTATATTTTATTCTTATTCTTATTCTTTATTGTACACACAGAAAATACAGACCAATATGGTCTGTGTGCTCTTCAGCATAGGCCTCCTCCAACGACGTTTATAAGTAGTCGGTAGCAATATTTGGCACGGCATAACAGTTGGCATTCCACTTGACATGTAAAGACTATCGTCGCTTTATTGGAATACATTTCGAGCATGCCGGTTCCCTCTCGATGTTTTCCTCCACTGTTTTGAGTAATGTATTTAAACATTTTTTTAACATTTGAGTGGCTAAAAACAGTTAGTAAAGGCAGTTAGTATACGATTTTTAAGTAAGTGTCCGCTAGAATCTTTATTTATTATTTCTTTATTGTACACTTTTAGCAAGTAGGATTGAAATGAAAACCTAACCCTCAAATGAGTTTTCTTCCAGCAAACCTTGAAGTTAATTATAGAGGATCATGTATCAAATACTGTACGACTAAAAAAAATATTTATTAAAAATAAGTCCACACTAAAATTCCCTGAGAGATATTAGGTTATATCAGAGTATTGTGATTATTTAATGTATTACTAGATGTATGACCAAAGCCCAGATACGGCTAAAAGTAGGTACTCTAACTCATTATCAAAGAATTTAATATAAAGTTTCATCGGTGAATGACAGTAAATCAATATAGTACCTACCTAGTTTATATCGAACAGTCCAGTCCTGACCCCATACTTGGATTCCCGGTTACCACTAATAAAATTTAATAATTTTCTTCCTTAGGTTTCAACCTACGCCATTAAATAATCACATTTTAAAATAAAACTCCAAACCTTGTTACTTGACAATGATTTAAAGAACGCGATGGAAGATTTATTTTTAGAAATCTTCCTTTTAGTTGTTTGAGTCGCACGATTGTAGACAGTACAAGGTACGCCCAAAGCATGATTTCAATCATTGTAATTTTGATCAGATTATTTTATATCGCTCAAAGCTTTCTAGAACTTAGATCGAACATAACTATAATTTTACATAATTTGCTATTGTTTAACTATAGTAAAATATATGTTTTTTTATCTTGAAAATATTCCCATCCGAAGCTATTTCACAGATAATATATCACCACATGCCGATGTCATTCTATGAAACTCCAAGTAGGTTTTATATATCTACTAGAGATCTTGAACTGCCTGCCGCTTGGCTAATTGGTACCCACTGCTCCAAAGAGGTTTTAAGCTGAAAGCGCGTCACACATTATTTACATCTTAGAGCAACTTAAAAAATAAAATTATATTTTAGAGGACATTAAGTAAGTAAGTAAGTCGAGTGCCAAAAAGAGTGATACAGGGTATTTCTTAGAGATAGAGTAAAGAGAAACTTACAGAGAACTTACAAAAAACCATCAACCATGTTTATTTTTTATTTGCACGTTATATTTCTATTTTTATTGAGTTTTTATTTATTTTATTATTTTGTGTTGTACAGTAAAGTATTTTTATTCATTTATTCATTCGATTCCCGAGGCACGTTACAGATTTTTTGATGTCGCTTTTTTATTGTTTTCACTCACCCAGGTCAAAGAAATACCCAGTATAAGACAATTAGAGAAAACAGTTTCCAATAAAATAACGTTTTTGCACGGATCGCACAACACAATTTGCGTGTCTGTCACGTCACACGACCTGTCATCCGTGTTTCAAATACGTTACCGTGCGGTGCGGACCGCCGTCACTAAATTCAAATATGGTTTCATACAACAGCTATAGTATCATATCGTCACCGCATAAAAGTTGTCTCATCATCTGCGGTTCTCATAACATAGCCGAAAAATCGTTCTTAAAACGCGCATTCGTGGTCATGTCGTCAAACGCTTGTGCAAAAATAGTGTTAGAATATATTTGGTAGATATCTGTCATGGATTTTGGTAAAGGTCCCATCTTTCTTTTTGAAGGTGTGCGCTTCACTTATTCCCTCTGACGACGTGGCGCTGAGGGCAAAGGCCCGCCTGAGACGCAGAAGGTTGCGGGTTCGATTGCCGCCGCTAGACAAATGTTTGTAATATCTGCAAATATTTGGGTCTCGAGTTTTTGTGTTTTCTATGTATAATATATACATAAACTCACGCCTTTTTCCCGGAGGGGTAGGCAGAGACTATGTATTTCCACTTGTTGAATCTGACATACCTCTTTAGCTTCATTCAATCTCATTACATTCTTCATACATGATCGCCAGTTTAGGGTACTCTTGACCTGACCTTTCTTTGTAGAAGGTTGTTTTTGTATCTGCAAATTTTTGTCTCGGGGCTGGGTGTTTTCTATGCATAATATGTATGTATTTACAAAAAAAGTATAAAAGTAGTATATCAGTCATGCAGTTCCCATAATACAAGCTCTGCAAAGTTTGGAGCTAGATGATGCTGTGTGAAAATATCCAGAATGATTTATTAATTTATATCCGCAAGCGTGGAAGATAGAATCAAACTTTATGTACAGGTACATGGATATAACGAACGGTAAAAAGTCAAGTAAGTAAGGCCATCTATTTTGTTCGCGGCTAACGGCCTGCAGGTAATGCATCTATTAATAGGTAACTGCCCCTGGCATGGGCTAGGACCGGCTGCCGGCGCCCCTCGTCTAGGAATTCTAGATTAATGGACCCTCGCTGCATAGTTTAAAAAGTCGTTAACCGCTCTGATAGTTTAATTTTTAACAGTTGGGATTTCTTTCAACAACTTGTTACATCTAGAAATGTCACCGAAAGAAATAAAGTGGTAGTCAGGGCACAGATAATAAAATACTATACTAGGTATACATTTTCTTATGAACACATGTCATGTTTGCATAGAAGGCGTGCCATGATAAAGCTACGACAAACTAGAGGCAAACTCTATAATATTGGAGTTATTTAAAATACTTAGGCCCACTTGCGTGGCGCCGGGTAAACATTATCTACGAGAATTGCGCTGACAAGACGAACTGTATGCTAAATTAACTTAGAGTTAATCTGCTAACCCTGGCTTTACATGGCACTTTTACATGTGAATTAAATAATAATGATAAATAATGCTGTTCAATTTTCACACAGCATCATCTAGCCCCAAACTAAGCAGAGCTTGTGTTATGGGAACTACATGACTGATATACTACTATTATACTTTTTTGTAAATACATACATATTATGCATAGAAAACACCCAGACCCGTGACAAAAATTTGCAGATACAACCAGGCAGGCCTTCTTCGCGCCACAGAGGTCGTTCAATTAAAAATAAATAAAATAAAATGGTCATACACAAAGTACAATAATCTTGAACGGTGTTATAATTAGAAGGTATGTCTGTTTGTAAGTAAAAAGGTCGAGGGCTCAGCTACGTTGTTTTTCAGTCTCGCCTACAAATGTCGCTGCTAACGTTTATACTTCATTAAATAAGAAACGGCTATTAAATAAGAAAGACTACTGACTTGCGCTCTCTCTGATGACTGTAATACCTAGGCGCCACTGTTGCAATTACCATGTGCCCAGGCAGATACTTACCAAGATATTATACACTAGCTACTGCCCAAGGCTTTGCCTGCGTGGTACTCGGATAAAAGCCGATGAAAAGTAGCTCTTACCGTTAAGGCAGCATTTGTATTAATCGAAATCGCTTGACCGTTTTTCCGTCGACTTGGTCTCTACGAAAATTTTAATATATTTTAACGGAATAATATACAGCCTATGTCTACCTTGAAGATCTTTTCCTTATTCCATTATTAGTTATTATTAATCCATTATTGGTGAAATAATTTTTGAAATCGGACGTGAAGTCTCGTAGATTACATATAAACATACTAATTTTATATATTTGTAATATTATTATACCTAGTCTAATATAGTTTAAATTACTGTAAGTAGGTAACCTAAGTACTTAAAAAACTTATTCGAATGACTGTCAGAATCCTAAATCCTAATACGAAAGTAATTGCAAATGTCGTTAATTGCCCGATGGAGTTCGCTCCCATGACTGATTGTCGAAATATTTATTCCAAAATGGGGGTATTGCCTGCCTTATGTCACTGCAAAATTACTTTCAATGGAGCTCTGCTTTACTACGTACCTACTAGCTGTGTCACGACCGACCCAAACCGTGTCGCATCGCCCGCCCGCGCTATTACTTATTTTGATCGGCTCCTAGGGTCGTATACATAACTTTCGTATTATGATTCTGGTATTAGGATCATTATGGAATACTCAGACCCTTTCCTTCTTATCAATAACCCCCTTTTCTGTGTGGTTTAACATCACAATGTGAACGAATCCATTTCGCAGTAACTAACTACGATCACCCTATTTTTTACTTTTTCGATTTAAATTAGTGAGCGCTTTTATAATATACGTGTAAGCATTAGCTTTAGCCTTTTCTTAATAACCAAAGTAGCGGATTTAGATAACGACCAAAATACGAAAGAAGGAAATAATAATAACGCTGGATATTTTTCACACAGCGTCATCTAGTCCCAAACTAAGCAGCTTGTATTATGGGAACTACATGAAATGGAGATGGACAGGCCATACAATAAATATATCATATAATATAATATAGAACTGCCTGGTACCAACCTCACCTGTAAAACAATGGGGGGATGATGGCGAAGCTTGGACCGAGTGCAAATATCAGAAAATATAGGAGGCCTATGTCAAAGGACAACCCGACTGCGAGATTGCTGGTGTCCACAATATCATAAAATAAATACTTATAAATACATATTATTATTATTTTTATCTACTTTTTATTTCATAAGAATTTATTCATATAACTATGTACAATTGCAAACGATCTACGGTGGAAGCGTTCCCAAAATACTGGCCGCATTGCTACGCTGAATGGCAATGCTAATATGCGTTTTGGTGACAAGAGACAAGAGACAAGAGACCTGGCTCTTATCTACCCAGATAAGAGCCAGCTCTCTTGTCACGCGTTGCTTCGACCAGTCGCCCTGAAATAATTTTGAAAACGCTAAGGGTTAATACGTATTACATAATCAGTATGTAAGCATAGTAAGATAACTTAGAAATACCTACTGTAACAATCAGTGAATAAAGGCTATTAATATTTTATGTTTTATTTAACTATGATATTATAGCCTAGCTTACATTGTTATTTGTTACAGACGAATTAGCTATCGAATGACGGTACATATAACCTAAGTTTACAATGCCCTTTGGTACATAATGTATGTATCTAATGCTTTTGGACTCGGATCGCAAACATTCCAATTGGTTTGCTCTTACTTTTGTTTCTGCGAATACCTCCAACTGGGTACAGTCTGCAACAAAATTGCATGTCATAATCAGTGTAACAAATATAGCAAATCCATTTTTTTATGAATCTGTGCCTTTCACAATCAATCAAAATAAAATAATAAAGAACTGAATTTTATACGCAGCTTCATCCCGATTTTTTGATTTTAAGAAATAACAAGAAAACCCAAAAATGTATGCTTAAAATGCATGAAAAGATAACCTAAAATGATTAGGGAAAGAAGTACATGAAATCAGTCTTTATCCAGCTTACAAACCAAAGCCGAACGGTATCCCCGTAGGAGGTCCAAGATTGTAATAAATAACAAAATTCGCATGACAACTTATTATAAATCCTCAAGAGAAAGGTGAAAGTCATAACTCATAAGTAGGTACATTATGTTACATAGTTATTTGAACACAAAAAACTCAACGTCGACAACGGAAGAAATGCATGTACAGATCTTACCGATAGAGATTACCTGCGTTGATAAAACCTTAGGAATATTCCACACGTCATTATGTGTTACAATTATGAAATATGTATATTTATCAGCTACGCTTAGTAGTATAACCACACAAATGAATTACAACACTTTCCGAAGAGGAACTTACTATCCTTTTACCGTATTATTAATAATAATAACGCTGGACAATTTTCACACAGCATCATTTAGCCCCAAACTAAGCAGAGCTTGTATTATGGGAACTACATGACTGATATACTTACTACTTATATACTTTTTTTTTGTAAATACATACTTATTATACATAGAAAACACCCAGACCCGAAACAAACATTAGCTAATCGTACAAACATTTGTCCTGCAGCGGGAATCAAACCCGCAACCTACTGCATCTCAGGCGGGCCTTCGCCTACTGCACCACAGAGATATAATTTTCACCATCCGTAAATAGGTATGTTGATCAGAGGCCCAATTCTATTTATTGATGGCACATGTTGCTTTGAATTTTTGGTTCTAGGGCATGCCTCACGGTGTACATATTTTTTCGAGTGTAAAAATGTTGTAGTGCACGACCGGGCTCGAATCCACGACATTTGTATCGGAAGAAGATACCGTCCAACACCAACACAGCATACAAAACGCCTAATCAAAATTGACGATTGTTTCATAACACTTCTGTCTCCGTCAGTCCAAGTTCAAAGTCAAGGTGCGTCCAATACTTGATTTACGAGGACTTATGCACATACGCTCACATGTATGTATTCGCTGTGAAATTATGGTGTTATAGACCAGCCCTCTGTAAATAACTCGAATGTGATCGGTCCTTGATGTAACAACAAAGTTACAGCTATATAAACTATAGAAACCAAAAACCAAGAACTAGGCAACCAAGGTTCAAAAACAAGGAACTGCCAATTAAAATATAAATTTTGAAGCATTCAGATTTCAAACAAAATATCATATATTTATTTGAATCCAATGCATTTTATTAGACAGTAAAATTATTATTTAATAATAATTTTACTGTCTGAATGAGTTCATCAATATGACTCTAGCAGAATCTTCATTTTTGCATGACAACGAGGTTGGGTAGTGTGTGCTCTTGACAAATACTTGTATATTACAGGGATATTATTAACTTATTTTATTTATAGCGTAATTTTGTAATTTATATGTATTATTTTAATCCAAATTTGTAAACTGAATTTACTTGCCTTGTATAACAACCAATATTATAATATGGTTTCATAAATTAAATTAAATGAAGTATTGATGATGCAACAATGGCGCCTCCAAACTCTTGGACAGGCTTTATGGATAGGTGTTAAGATAAACTGTGAATTCTTCTTAAAAAAACAGCAAACGTATGACTTTAATTCCAATTTATAAATTTGAATTAATATAAACACCCAACGGATACATCATAGTCGTAACTCCACACTAGGATTCTCTGTCAAACCCTGAATGAATGAATGAATGTGTATTCCAAGGTAAACTTCATCAGATATATACTCTGTGCTCAGATCTTTTTTTTTAACAAGAAGAGGGTAGTTAGAGGCATCTCCAAACTTTAGATATGGCACATACCCGTGTTTTGAAAGTATTAAGTCATACTAATCTAATTTCACATGTCATAATTACATGTGAAATTAGAAAAATAAATCATCTTATTTAAAACAGAAGCAGTAGAGTTTCAGAAGTACCTAAAACAGCTCTTTGTTAACGGCTCGTTCAGAGAAGTACTACCACCATTCCTATTTCTGTAACCTGTTATGTCTCAGGTCAACACCAGGTCTCATGTGCGTATAGTTACAGTAACCGGTTACCAAAAGGTGTGTCGTATGCTAATTTATCACTTTAGTTGTATAACTTAATACTACAGATATTATAATATCGTATAAATTTGTTTGTACGTCTAAAAAACAAGCCTAAACAGTCCTAAAATAGAACTCATACATTTTTTCAATTTGATCAAAAAACCATATCAACCTATACAGAAGGTAATTTGTGTGTCAACTTAATTTGACTTCAGGCATTTTAAATATTTTTAGCAACCGGAAACCGCGTGATTACGTAGCACAAAAACCGATGTTTATTCAATTTGACAAATCAATTTGAATTTAAAATGTGCAATTTTGAAAAGAATCTATAGTTTATACTATACATAGATTATCACATACCTACTACAAAATTAATGTGATCTTTGAAAACTCGGTTTATGAAGTTCCATTATTGAAATAATTTCTTAGAAAAAACGTTTTTTTTTATATTTTTGGAAATGGAACAGACAGCGTTCTACACTGCTGCAGTAGCGTTTCTTGGTGATTGTTGGATGAATGCGTTTGTCATCAAGAAGAAATTTAATAAAAAGTTGTAAGGAACATATTTACGCGAAATCTGTAGAATTTTTATTTTTATTTTCTCGCAATAACCTGACTATCTAAATCCGTAATTATATTTG
The DNA here is from genome assembly GCA_961405105.1 of Perizoma affinitatum. Classification (NCBI taxonomy): domain Eukaryota; kingdom Metazoa; phylum Arthropoda; class Insecta; order Lepidoptera; family Geometridae; genus Perizoma; species Perizoma affinitatum. The sequence goes on from OY560197.1 coordinate 12,501,318, forward strand.
AACTCTGCTTATTTTTTTTTTTTTTTTATTTTGTTAAATACATACATATTGTACATAGAAAACATCCAGACTCGAGACAAACATTAGCTAATCGTACAAACATTTGTCCCGATGCGGTAAGGTTTATATCATACACATACATACATAAATTCACGCTTGTTTCCAGTAGGGGTAGGCGGAGAACACGGATTTCCTCTTTGTACTATCCTGACATACCTCATCCGCTTCATTCATCCTCATCGCATTGTCCATACAAGCTCACAAGAGTAGAGGTCCTCTAGAACGTCTCCAATTTAATTAGAGTTCGTTTCCCTTCCAACTATCCCACTCACGCTCGAATTATACCATAATTTAGGTAGTTTAAACTGTTAGGCTTATTTACGAGGTAGTTAAGTTGCAATATTTCTGTGCTCATGCAGAAATGTACACGTTGCAGGCAACATCATAATTAGTGGAGAAATGTGTCGTTAATCAGTGCCTGTGTACAGACAGGAAGTGAAAGCTATGAAATCGATCGCCACTTCACTAAGCTAGATAAACACGGCTAAGATTTGCGGTCAGATACAAGTGGAGAAATTACTGCCTCTATTGGAAGATAAGATCTGTTAATGGAAAATCTCGGTTTTTTTTTCGTCTCTACGAAAGACGGCCGCTGTGGCGCGGCGGGCGACAACATTCACATACATAGATATACTATCTACATGCAAACATTTGTCTCGCTGCGGGAATCGATCCCGCATCTCTTGCGTTTTAGCTGACTATCCGCGCGCGCGTTTTTAATAACTACGTAAAATGCGGGCATGTGTCTCTGACTACCCCTGAATTTATCCTCAAAAAGATCAACTCACCGAGTATGTATATGAAGATATCAATAATTCCCCATGATTGACATCCTACAGTCGTGAGCGTGTTTATTTTTATTGTATTTATACTAGATAACTACGAATCTTATCATCTAGTAAGATATTATTCGTGAATTGGAATCGAAGGTCTACGTGCGTATATTTATATATCACCAGGCATGAGCACGTGCCCAAGTTATCTAGATCTAGCTAGATCATCATTTCCTGATTCTGAACTTACTAACTTGGAATGAAATGAGAAATTAACTATTCCATATTCTTCTATTGCTTGATGAAATTGAAGGGGTTTTCCTGTTCTCTGCACCACAGGGGCGCATAAAAAAAAACATTATATTTAATCGCCTATAAAAATTACAATGTAGGTAACATGAAAATTCAGACGAAACAGCTAGCTATCTAGAGATCGTTGCAAACGATTTATAGATAGCTCAACTGGTCCTGATCACTACCAGACGGAAGCTGAATGGCAATGCTAATGCGTTGACCCAGATGAGAGCCAGCTCTCTGGTCGCTTCTACGAGTCGCCCTGAAATAATTATGAAAACGCGAAGGTAAAGTAAAGTAAAACCTATAAGATTATGTTAAATAACATTTCAATGAATCGCATCCAGCCCATGGCATCGAGAGAATAAAAAAAATATAGCTATTTTTAGCCACTTACAACCCCTTGTTCCATGAAAGGTTGTCTGGTAGAGATCGCTAATTTGCGATAAGACCGCACATTGTACAACAATGTTAAAGTTTGTACTATTTAAGTAAGCTGAAATATTTGGTTTGCAATAAAGTATTTTCTATCTATCTATTTTCACAGTACCTTCACCGTTTGAACTCACTTCAGAACGTTTTCGTAAGCCTGAAAGGTTGCGGAAATGCTGCAGCGTCACGGAGGTTACATGGAAGATTTATATTTCAACTTCTGTTCAGTTCACGAGTGTCCTTCTGTTCAGTTCATCAGAGCAGTCAGCCATCCCTAAAAGTCTGAAGCGTATGCGATCATTCCACTCGGAAATTTATTGCCACATATTTTGACTTCTGTTCAGTTCATGAGTGTCCTTCTGTTCAGTTCATCAGAGCAGTCAGCCATCCCTAAAAGTCTGACGCGTGCGCGATCAGATCACTTGGAAATTTATTGTCACATATTTTGACTTCTGTTCAGTTCATGAGTGTCCTTCTGTTCAGTTCATCAGAGCAGTCAGCCATCCCTAAAAGTCTGACGCGTGCTCGCTCAGTCCGCTCGGAAATTGATCGCCATATATTTCGAGTTTTGTTCAGTTCACGAGAGTCCATCCCTAAAAGCCTGGCACGTGCGTGCTCAGTCCGCGACGCTCGGGCAGCGCGACCAGTCCGGTGCGTGTGTATATTCGCGTCGTCAGCGAGTTGTTATCAGAGGCTGATGTGGCCAAGATGGTCTGTAAGGTTGTGCCGAAGATCGCTCGGAGCTGTAAGTTTTACTTTTGACTATTTAGTTTTTCAAAATTTACTGAATTTTTTTTTTAATTATGGGAGATTTTCTTCGCGTTTTAGAAAAAAGTTAGCAAATGTAAAGTTTTTTTTTTCAATTATTTTATATTATTAAAATGACTACTTATTTATAGCGGGCGAGACGCAAGAGCGAGTTCGATTTTTGCATATTCTAAAGATAATTATTCCGGGTCTGAGTTTTGGTACCACGGTACTCGTAGTTCCTGATACCCACGACACAGGAAATCCTAGTGTGGGGACAGAAATACGTATATGACTTTATTGTGTGGGTTAAAAAATAGCAAGCGCAAGTCTGTTGAACAGGAATTCAAATTCTAAATAGCTTTCAGTTACATTCAGTGTTAATATATCTGAAGCAAAAAAATATTATACTTCAGTCTAAATTAATAAACAAGGTTCTCAATTGTGAATGGTTATTTTATGGTCACCGTTGGTATGGTATGGCAAGTTTGCCTTGCTAGTTAGACGCAATTAAAAAGTACAAAGGAACCCAGGTAGGTATGCCTTGTTATCGGTATGTTCCGATGTAAACCAATTCGATAAAACAACACGGTTATTATGAATTCATAACATAACATGGGTTACTTGAACTGTATAGTGACAGATAAATACAATTATAACGCACTAGGTGCTGCCCGCGGCTGTGCCCGGTCATATACCAACAGACATTATACATAGTCCTGAACGCACACTAAAAACAATTATAAATAAATAATGCTAATAATTAAGTTATACGAGTACCGCCCTGCCTATATCCTATAGCTAAAACACAGTGGAGTGAAATTTTGACAAAAAAAACACTTTTATACACCACGTGAATAGTTTTTTATTCTCTCTTCTTATTCTTCCGATCTGGGTTAGAAAATTCTATAATTTACCAGTGTTGAGATACAAAGACCACGTGTTCACCTACCTACACCTTTTTTGGTAATGTGCAACGTACACATTGTTGTAAAAAACATCAAATTCAATGTTTTTGGTTTATAACAAAAAAAAAGAAAACAGTTATGTGAAAGTGCGATGCTATAAAATAGTTATCAGCCTTTGTTTTAGTCATGTAAATACTTCAGGGCTCATTAGTGTCTACGACGTCTAAAGGACAAGTATCAGAATTCTTGAATTACTACGCTATAAAACAGCTAAACATACTTAGATATTTGTTATTCGCGCAAAATTTGCATTTATAATATTGATGATGTAATTTAGTGATGCAAAAAGACAAGAGAAATGCAAAAATATTTTAACAAAAACGGCTGGTAGTTTCAGCGGAAAGCGCATTAAAAAAATAACATTCAGCTTTAGGTACTATTAGTATAGATATAGATTAAAATAACTATCTTATTATCTTCAAGCCAGTCAGAGAGGGGTGACCAGAGATGTACAGGAGGCCACACCGGAAGTCGCAGATTATGAGACTGCGTTGGATTCAGTCGGTAAGTTCAAATACTCGATTTAAATTAACGACCATCTTAAACAATGTGCAAATTAAAATAGGATTGCGGTATCCGTGTCTCTGAAGTAACATTTCATTCTTGCGTTTATGCAAAAAATGTATGGATTGTGTGAAAGATTTCATAAGAAAGTGAGTAACGACGGCTGATAGAGGAGATTGGAAGAAGACCACATGCTGTGCCGTCCCCACGTAATGTGGGACAAAGGACAAGAACATGATTTTTATGAAAACACTAGCTTCTGCCCACGGCTTCGTTCGCGTGGTAGACGGATAAAAAGTAGCCTATGTGTTATTCTGATGTATAAGCTATATTACTGTTAAGTGTCATTAATATCCGTTCAGTTGTTTTTGCGTGAAAGAGTAACAAAAATCCATCCTCACATACTTTCGCGTTTATAATATTAGTAGGATCTATACTTCACCTTTTCTCCTGAAAATATATTTCAGGAAAAATATATGCTAAATACGAGTATATGTTAGTTAATCTGTAACTGAGCGAGCGAAGCAAATGCATTAAATACTAAACCAACAAACACGTTCACGACTGTATTTCCCATGACATCCTCAGATGCATACTCAGTGCGTAGATCCGTGAGGATACTAAATAGGGGGTAGTCAGAGGTACGTCCAAATATTACAGCACATATCTGCATTTTTGCAAGTAGTTAGCTTTCCACGTGACAGGATTCCAAACCCATCACCGCTTATTGGAACACTAACCGATGACGCATCTCTTTGAATTTTATGTTTTTGCATGCCAGTTTCCTCACGATGTTTTCCTTCATCATTTTGAGCACACATTATTTTTTTCGAATAAAAATCCATTGCTGCATGGCCTGGTTCGAGCCTACGGCCTCCAGACTGGAAGCCGGGGTATCACCCCGTCAAGGCCCTAGGCTCTTTAAATCAACTGTAGCAAATCTGCATTTGTATGTAGGTCTAGTGTTAGAGCAAGAAAGTAATTGCCCAAGATTGACTTTTGAGTGATTGTTTAGACCACGGGCGCTCTGGTGGCCGTAGAGAGTAGAGACATACTAACAAAATATAGCTTAGAATTTTCAGCGTCCAAGTGTAGCCACAGATAATCTATAACCTCTAACACCACATTCAATATCTAGTTATAAATTTCTGAGTATGACTGTACCTTTCAGAATCTCAGTATTGGGTAGCAACAAGAGGCTTATGAACCGGTCAGGCGGCCGCGAATCGTATCGTTTATTTTGAAAAACCGCGCCAACATTACGCTACCAGGAATACAAAGAAAAGGTTTATGAGGAGTTGTCAGTAAAGGCAGTGACAGACTGACCACTCGCGACCCGACGGCACACCTTTTTTTATTTCAAACATCCAACAGTCATCATTTACATATCCCCCATACTAGGAGTCATCAGGAACTACTAATACCATGGTTCAACAACACCCGGAGCATATATCTGCAGAACGTGTAATAATTTGTCCCGCAGAAGGAATCGAAGCCGTATCTTCTGGCGTTAATCAACCGCCGTGCTATCGAGGTCGTCCATCATACGCAATTTCGTATACTGAAAAGTTTACTAAATCACAGTTTCTATTTGGTAGCCAAAAACCGATAACTTCACAAGTCGTTAACCACGCCTCCATAGAAACTAGCTATTCAGAATATATCTCGATTTGCATGTTCGTGCTCTGTTCCTGCCTTATAATCTATTGGTCGATTATGACATTGTTATTAAATTCCAGTGCGTATGATTCTAAATATTTTGCAAGGCATACATGTTATACCAAACATAGTGACGCACGACTTCCACATACATCGACATAAGTAATTAATTATCAATATAACAGGAATTATATAATTATATCTCGACGTTAGCTCCGTATACTCCAGTCATCCCGTGACCACGGCTGTTGCCATACAGTCGAAACGTCGGGAAAATAATAAAAATGGTAAACACGATAAAGCCCCGTAAAACTTATAATTATGATATCTAATCGTGAAAGTTTGAAAAGTACTAACAGGTATAAGATTTTTTTTTTCGAAATTTTAAACCTCCGTCAATCAAACATAATACATAATGGAATAAATCCATTATGTAAATCAGCGCCCCTTGATGACGTATGGCGATAAAACTTATCCAGTTTCCAGAGCCATCTTTAAAGTCATCCAAATCGATTGCCTATAATCGTATTTCAATCGAAAGCCGATCAGCCGTTTCGCAGATCAATAGTAACAGGCAAATATACTAAACAAACAAAAAATATTACGACATGCGCATATACGGGCTCCTTACGAAGTTGTAAACCAAAACATTAGTAATAAACAGCTTTCGCATCGCGAATAAATAAAGAAAACAAAAAAAAAATTAGAGAACTAACTCTCTCTAAGTCAAGAAAAAATCTCTGTTTAGGGTTCAGCTCTGTACGTGCCATATCATTCTGCCTTTTGTAAGTATTAATTTGTGTGTATTAAAAAAAGAAAGAGAGAGTTACAAAGGCCTGCCAATTGAAACTGACTTTATGAAAGCTATGAAAGAACTTTCTAATAATATACTTTTAATTATAATATACACACTTTGCGTCATACGCTATAAAAGTAGTTAAAATGTACCAACTATCTACTTCGCTACGGACACACGGCTATGCATTGAGAGTAAAAAGCCTCTCCAATAATAACACTTGCTTGCTATTTCACTTTGTCACATAGCTGTGAACGGATCTAAAATATAATTATAGATAAATACAATCATTCACATCAACCTGATGAGAAGGGAAGAAAAAAAAGAGCAACATATCATCATCTTCTTGTCCTTATCCCACATTACGTGGGTTCAGCACAAAATGTATCTTTCTTCCACTCTCCTCTATCACCCGTCATCTCAGTACTCACTCCTTTCTTAACCATGTCATCCTTCACACAATACAGTATTTATTCTAAAAAAGAGCAACAGATATTTTTATTAAATAGGAAAATAAGACTGTACTCTACGTGTAGTGATAGATACAGGTTTACCTGTGTGTGTCTGTGACTTAAAGCACTGTTTAAGTTACCGACCGATAGTTTTTGGAATAATGTATTATCTATCTCAAAAACAAACAAACACGCTCACGACTGTTTACCCCATGGTGGACATCCTTAGATACATACTCAGTGAGTAGATCTTTGATGATACCAAGTAGGGGGAGTCAGATGCACGTCCAAACATTACATATGGTACATGCCCGCGTTTTGCAAGTAGTAGTAGTATATCTATCTCAACTTGGAGTGAATTCCTCAGGATATGGCTCCTTCAGCCGGAGCGTCCTTGGTGCTTGTGCCTGCGCCTTCTTCACGTCAGGAGTGGAGAACTGCGTCATGTCCTACGTACTGCCAGCGGCGCGATGCGAGCTGCAGCTCAGCACGTACCAGGCAGGGCTCATCAACATGGCCTTTATGAGTGGTAAGTCGCAAATTAAATAGAAATTCGAAATAACAAACAAACTCATGACTGTACTCCCCATGATCGACATGGGAAAATGTCCTAAATATGTGTGGTACCTAGTATTTTTGAACAGCAATAAAAATAAGTCGCCATAGAAATCGACAGATGAGTTGCTAATAAAAATACCATATTCGGTTATAGGTTAATTGGGTACTAATTTTTAAAGGCAATGCCTATGGATATATGACGAACGGAGAAACATGATGATAATCAAAGTAAATCACTGTCATTTTCAAAACAAAGCCAACAGTCCTAGCTGTGGGAATAATAACAAAAAATACCAAAACAAAAAATACATTACATTGTACTACGCACATTAGGATCGCCTGTGGGTATTAGAAACTACGAGTACCATGGTACCATAACATCCAGATCAGATACAAATATCTGCAGATCATGCAAACATTTTATCCGCATCGGGAATCAAACAAGCACCTCGCTGTTTAGTCTGACTGAAATTCCAAATGAAAGAAACTTATAGTAATCTCCTTATGAAAAAGCTCGTACTACCACGACACCTGACCTGGCTTTCTGCCACCAACCAGTAATAGCTGTGTTCTGGTTTGAAGGTTAAGGGCATGCAAATTAAAGATACATGAGACTTTCCACCCGTTATGTCTTCATATGGGTGTTCTCAGGGTGGCAACGCGGGAGTGCTACCTCTGGTGTTGCAAGCGTCCATAGTTTACGGTAACCGCTTACCAACAGTTGGGCGGTATGATTGTTTGCCACTTAAGTAGTATAAAAACGTATCTAAACTAAAACTAACCACGTTCATAGTTAGTTGAGTTCACTTATCATTTCTAGTCACCCTGAAGTCACTAGTTTGAACTTCTCAAACCAATTAATAGAATGGAACTTTTCCTACACTGAGTTCTCTCACCTCTGTCGAGTGTAATATATCTGTATGTAAGTATGTATGTATGGGTATCCAGTAGCACCGTTTTCCATCATATCAGATTATGGTTCAATATTTATCAATCTCTTTAATAAATTTGTGCGCACATCGGAGCTTCCTGAAATAGGAAAATAGGTAGGTATATAGATTTTAGAGAGGAAAATGGGAGGCATAATGAAGTCCTTTCATAATCAAACTAAAATTATCGTGGTTTGGTATCATTTTAGAATATTATTACGACTATACCACGTACTATATATTCTCATGTTGACGGGAACTCCTGTCTCACGACCGTCGAGCGTGATCGCGGACGGGGATCATGAGGAAGGACCTTTAAACGGTCAACGAAACGTCAGCAGGAGAATAGTAAAGTATGTGGTATACCTAGTCGTTATAATATTCTAACAAGTCATTTCATACATGTATGATACTCGCTTCAGACCTAGCGCTGTGAAATCATATATACATTTTATACAGATGCTAGGGAATATAGATTTTGGAATGGCGACCAAAAACCAGACCCGATGGACCGCGGTGACATCTTAAGTGCATCCTCCATCCACCAACTTGTGGGAAGTTGGTGTATGGAGGTTACCCAAGATCATTCATCAAGACACTTTTTTGTGAAGGCCTATTTCCAGCAATGGATTTCTACAGGGTTTTGATGTAGACCAAGACAGATTTTTTCTAAATCGGGTCTTCAAATCATGTTAAATACTTGCCATATCTTTCCTACGTGCACGATCGGTAAAAGAGAGCTACGGTTTAAATTAAGTTTAGTTGGTGTACAAGAGAATCGGAGCCAATATTCGTATCATTATCACAAATCAACTCACTGGCGTTCAAATTTATTGCTAAAGGCGTATCTTCTCCATATTTGGTGGTCGTTTAGTACCTTTATGCGATTTCCTGAAAATATTAGGACATGAGATAGGTAACTCCAACAAGTTGATAATTTATGACTTTTATAACAGTTATTATTAGTTTGGTTACATATCTTTCAGACGTGTTAACTTCATTAGGTATGTTATGAATTTTAAATATGCAATGTTATTCCTACGTTTCGACCTCTGTGGCGCAGTGGGCGAAGGCCTGCCTGAGACGCAGAAGGTTCCCGGTTTGAATCCCGCTGCAGGACAAATGTTTGACTCGGGTCTGGGTGTTCTATGCATAATATGTATGTATTTACAAAAAAAAATATATTTGTAGTATATCAGTCATGCAGTTCCCTTAATACAGTCTTATTATTTTTATTATTATTACGTTTACCTCAACAACAGCTTTTAGAAGTTCACTACTAAACATACGCCTTCTTTAAAGTGTGCTATGATAAATGATTTTGGGCTACCTCCAACTTTCCGAAAGTACATCAGGTTGGGACATTCTACTGCTTCCGGGGTTTCTTGACACCCCCTGCTCTGCCGTTACCGTGGCCGCTACGGTGTTAGGAATAAATAAATAAATAATAAATATTATATAATAGCGAGACTGGGGGCCGTTTGTGTCGGTCAGCAGTCACATCAAGGGCCGGTGAGGTTGGTTTGGGTTTCTAATGTATAATTTTTAACCCTTTAACTTCGGTTATGTAAATAAATTTTAAGAGAAAAAGGTAAACTTTGTATCCCTCTTTGTATGGATATTGCTATCTTTCAAAGTCTTCCTATCACGATCAATAGATCAACAATAAATCATCATTGGTTCTTTTAATCAAACTGCAACTTAAATCGGTGGCTAAACTATGATAGGTGACCCTGTATAAGGACCATAAGGACCATGCATCAATAACAATTTTTAAATGCATGTTTAGTAATATACACTTTTAACTCTCAGGTGGAGTAGCTAGTGCCTTCTTCTGGGGAATAGTGGGGGACGTGTTCGGCAGAAGAAACATCCTCAGTTTAACCTTAATACTGGATGCCATCGTCACGTTGGCACAGAGCACTGTTCCGGACTACAGACTGCTTCTTGCGACCAGGACTATCAATGGGTTTGTAATTGGTAAGTTGCTATCACTGAGGGGAATATTACTCTTCTGAGTTTTCCAAGCTTCTTCTCAACTCAACTCTTGGCCTGTATAAGATAAACGAACGGAACAGGAGGACCGAACTATCCTGTTATAATAATCTGTATCTATATAGAATGTTTATTTCAGACCAAAAACCCATATTTTAATAGTATACATAAATCCTACTACTAAAAATACTTATAAACACCAAAGTTTGTGAGGATGGCTGTTTAAGTTACTCTTTCACGCAAAAACTACTGAACGGATTTTGATGAAACTTTACAGTAATATAGCTTATACATCAGAATAACACACAAGCTACTTTTATCCGGGTAACACGCGGGCGAAGCCGTGGGCAGAAGCTAGTAACTAATAAAACTACGTTAGTAAAGACGGGCAAAATATGAACCCGTTAAACTATTTCGACAGGCGTGAGATTGACCTGAGCACTCCCAGTTAGTGTCTCATGTAGCTGGAGTAAAAATTCTATAACAACGTTCAGTAGGCTGTTAGTGTCTCAGCGCTTGCGGCTTACAAGGGATGCGGTTTTTGTCACATGATTGCACAGAAGTCATCAGTGCGTGCGTCCGCAAACATCCCTGATGCGCTACAGTATCGCTGCAGCCACAACAGCATCCTGAAACTGTTGTATCCGCAGGGTATTGTTGAAGTTCTGTATATATTTAATACACAAACTGTATGTGCATAACCTTCACCCTTCACCCATAACTCTCCCGCTATATTTTTAGGAGGGCCAGCGACTCTGGTGTTCACATACGTGTCAGACCTGGTGGGGGAAAAGAAACGCCAGTTGTACCTGAGCATCGTCGGCATGAGCTTCGTGGTGGCCTGGCTTCTATTACCTGGTAAGAGCATGTTCACTCTCGGCTAGATACCAACTATTTATTCATAATCATCATAATTGATTAATTATTATGAATTCCTGTTTTTATATATTTCTCTATATATTAATATAGTAAGGAACATATTTTTGTATGTATGGCCCAGGTTCACTCATAAAAAGTTATTTTTTGCAAATTACAGCCCCTCCTTGTGACTTGTGCCAATAAAACCTATCCAAGAACCAGTCTTGAAGAATCGAAAAAGCAATTTCAGAGAAAAATGGTACCAGAAACAAATAAATAACCACTTGTAGCAAACGCATAACATCGCGGACTAAACGTGAAATATATCTACAAATAACCAAAAGCTATTGAATTCGATAGAAAAGAGATAAAGATTCTGTTCTACTAGAAACGAAATCAACAAAACTGTGCGGTACTGAGTCACTGCGATCTTCCAATAAACCTGTATTTAGCCACATTTAGCTGATGACAGTTTGTGGTGGAATTAAATAATTCGCGTCCAATTGATTTGTACAAGTCGGTAGGCACCACTATATGCAGCACGCAGCTTTTGAATTTACCTGATTGTGTTTCGACGTTTTTAATTTTATTTGACGTTTCAAATAAGCATTTGGGTATAGTAAAAGGGGTAAGTGGTGAGTAGGTTCTAAAAAAAATAATGATAGAAAATATTCGATCTTTTTCAAAAAAATTCCATAAAAATTAAGATTTTAAAGAAGTGAAAAGTTCAATTAAACCCTTTAAATTAATCAGAAGCCGCGTATAATACAAGTACCAAAACAAACACCGCAAATCCTTGCAAATGATATCAAAACAGTGGTTTTTTAACAGTGGTAATTCTAATGATAGGCACATATATAAAACTATCTATCTAATACATTTTAAAGTGGTGATAGAATATTAACGGTATATACTCGTACAAACCCAAATTGATTAGATCAACTGTTCTCAAAGAGAATAGGTTTGGTGGCACGCGCGACGCACTTTCCAATATTTTTATCAAAGAATGAACTAGAACTATTCTTAATATGTTGGCACGTTAGCAGTATGAATCAAAGCATAGTATCATGAGCTCTTTTGGACCTTCACCTTAGGAATCTTCAAACTGTCCTTAACAGTTTGAAGATTCCAAAGGTTCATTTACCAATTTAATGTAAAACTACCGCGTTGGCCACGGTACTTACCTCTATTTAACTAACAAATACGAAGACTAGATTTGCAAGTGCAATGGGCAATGGGTACTTGCTTTCTAGTCTGATACCGTTATACAATCAGGTATCTAGCAATGTTCATTAGGTTACATGTCAAAAGTATTTACATAGACGAGTAGAAACAAATGTAAAAAAACGTTTCTCGTTTCTCAACGAAATGAGAAGGTGTCAAGTGTCTAGCGAAAGTGAATGTTAGATGATTAATCGCAGAGGCTCTACATACTTGTAGAGATTATGACTGACGTCATTATGATTGATTGACCTTTTTTTACAAAACTAGTGCTGTACATTCTTCCTATCTGTCATTCTTCGTGAATGACTTCTCGATTCTCTGTGAAACACTTTTAGAATTTTGAGATATTTCGAGGGAAGTGTGGTGACTGTTATCATAAAGAAGCCATAAACAAAAGTCGAAGTTGTCCGCAATCGTCTAGTGTAATATGCTAGTCTATGCTGTAATCGGTACAGCGTGACCGGAACAGCGCCTCATAATTATCTAAATTCCCGCGAAAATTTGCGTGGGTGTCGGCGGCGCGCCGTTAACCAAGTTAACCGCCGCGGCGGTTAACTTGGTTGAAAAAAAGAACAAAGTTCGCTGCAGAACCCTCTATAACAAGTAAATTTTTGCAAAATTTTAAACTCCGGACTTATTTTCTATAAACGCATTTCTATAGAATAAGCCGTTTCGTAATTGAATCCTAACAGACAAAAGAGCTGATGATCTTCAAATGGCTGAACAGATTATTTGAATCATAACCAAGAACACTTTCGATCAAATCACCTTTCAAACAAAAAAACTAAATCAAAATCGATTCATCCGTTTGTGAGCTACGATACCACAGACAGATACACAGATACAACGTCAAACTTATAACACCTCTCTGTTTGGGGGTTAAAAATGCTACTGCATTTGTCTTTCAAGGGTTGTCCAAAATAACTTTTGGTTTCAGCGGCAGCCTGGATAGTGATTCCATTCAAGATTTCCGACCACCCTACTGTGCTACCACTCTACTCCTGGCGCCTGTTCCTAGCCCTCAGCAGTTTACCCGGCTTTGTGGCTGGAGTGTGGGTCATGTACCTGCCTGAGAGTCCAAGATTGCTGCTGGATACAAACAGGGGAGATAAGGCGCTGAAGCTACTGGCAATGATGCATAGGAAGAATCATGGCAAAGATGCTCAGTTCAAGGTTGAAAACAGTAAACTGAAAAAAAAAAATCTGCACTCATTCAAATCAAATGTGTGGCATTAATTGGCATTGTTCACAGTTCCAAAATTGGTACCTTTCAAGAATTCACAAAATAATATTCTTTCAGATTAAAAGATTACTCCAAGATGATGATGTTTTCTTAACCAAGACTCTGAACGCAGATGAGAACAGGACTAAGGACTTGTTTATGGGGGTCCTAAGAGATCTGAAAATATTCGTGTCAAAGAACTACGCCTTGAAGTCTTGTCTGATCCTTTTCGTATTTTTTGCAAATATGTCTGCGTAAGTATCCACGCATTCCCTTATCAGATCTATCGTCCCGCTTAGTTTGACACTCAGGCCGCTTTTTTCATCAACCTTCTTTGCATTTCTTTGCCAATTCATGTTTGGTCGGTTACTAACAGCTGGTGGTCTGACTGGAGTCGTTGCACTAGTTGCATCGCCGTAAGATTAGGTTCCCTCCTGGCGGAATTTTGGAGAAAACGATCTCGGGGTGGTGACTCGTTTTTTCCCAGTGTGGCGCTCTGCTACTTCCCCAGTAATACGATAACGTGACCACAATCGATAAATTACGTTTTGATAGGTGTTTAGGGTGTCGGCAACCACTTGTTGAATAGCACTGGCTTCTAACATGACTACTGCTTTCATCATTTCTTCTCTACTTAAACGTCGATGTTCCATTACATTATAAACATTATAAAGATCACAAAATCAGTTACAATTAATAAGGCACTACAATATGCAATTGTTATTAATTAAAGAGAGATTCATGTAAAAAAATTAAATGATAAATTCAATTCAGAGTCCCGTTCTATCTTTTGTTATTGAGTTCCTTTTTTTCAATTTTGAAAATAGAACCAAGGGGATTAATTCCATATACAAACTTTTTCTATTTAGCAAATAGTTTTTATGCAAATCATTTCAAAATGAAATATCCCTAGAAAATGTTGATGTGTGTATGTCCAGCAGTGGACTCTTTTATAGGCTGTTGATGATGATGAAATACCAAAATTATTGGTTATAAGGTCTAATATATCGGTTATTTCAACTAACTAACAAACATCGTACAGAACGGTTTAAGTTTACTTAATCTAATGATTACTGATGTACAGCAAAGTAAAAAAAACTCGTTGTCAGCTGTAAATACAATCTTCAAGTCGAAGGTAAATTGGTATTTTTAGACAAGAATGCTACATCCACATCGACGTCTTTAATTTCATCTGAATTGCGGTCAAGAACATGGCTGTTTAACATAAAACTGCTATTGTTTTATTTCCAGGGGCTTCGGCCTAAATATGTGGATACCAGAACTCCTCCTCAGGATGCAAACCCGCGACTGCCGCAGCGCCACCGTGGCTCCCGATACCAAGATGTTTAACGCCACTTATGTAGCATGGAAGGGACTGACCAACCTTAATGACGGTTACGCGAAACCAGAGCTCATTGCCTTCAATGCCAGTGTGGTGAGAGCGCAGGAACGGTGCAATGATAATATTGATCAAGAGGTAAGATTTTAAGAAGTCAAGGATATCTAGAAAAAAAAAACGAGTTTATAAAGCTCACACCCACTTGACGACACTTTGACCATAATCGTCCTGCCCTGAATTTGCAGCTTTGCAATTTGCAGTTACAAAATGGCCACGTTGTATGTGGGGTTTAGTTGAATACCAGTGTGCAATGCTGGTCGCAGTCATCATGCCCTGAATTAACAGTTTGGTCGTGTAGACGTCAAACTGGAGACCAGCAATTACAGTTCGGTCGTTATCGCGTATGTCGGGAATAGGTATTAGTTGATGCTAATCTTGCCTGGCGACCATGGTCGCAGAAACAAAAGTTTGCTGTTTAGCAAAACACTACTGTGAGTTACTATTCACAAAATAGGACAATGTCATAACTCTACGCATAATTTAAAGCTGTTCAATGATTTCTTAAGAAATATAAAAAATATATCTGGTATCTGGTATGTTTAATATCCAGGTGTTCACATCGGGCCTTATAGTAGGCGCATGTTGCGTCCTCGGCAATGCTGCTTGCGCGTTACTCTGCGCTCGCGGCGGCGCTAAGGGCGTACGAAGAGCCGCAGCCGCCTGTGCTGGAGCATGTGCCTTAGCCTGTGCGTGCTTGGCTGCCAGTGCTTGTGGCTGTTCTGCATCTAACAAGCTAGCGGTGGCAGCAGCAGCAGCATTGAATGCAGCGAGTCTCAACGGCAATGTGCTGCTGATAAGGCTGTTGCTGAACGCTCTACCAGCTAAGTTGAGGTAAGGCTGCACTCTCCTACACGTAGCTACTAGAGTTTGTGGATGTTTTACGTTAAAGAATCACACAGTTGTAGGAGCAGCATTAGTTGCAGACAACGATGATACAGTTTCTCACGAAAGGAGGAAGATCCCTAGGTCACTATTCCTTTGGTTAAATGTCGATATTATTAAAGATCTGACCGTTATGAGACAAATTATGTTCGCCAGATGTGTGTGAGTCGTTGGAAAAATTAAATTATAAAGAAAAACCCCCCCCAATTATTCCAATTGTGGAGTCCTTTAGGTTGTTCAATATCTTCTCGTGGAGTTTGTGTGGACCGAGTCTATGAGAACAAAGATTCGTCATCCTACTATATCTTGGTGTTATCACTCTTGTCTCAACCGCTTCAATGAATGACGTGGCTTTAACACTATAATACGTTAGTATTCGATTACAATATGTAAATTTGTCAGTCTCGATGGCGCTGTGGGCGAGTAGCCACCTGCGATGCAAGAGGTGCGGATTCGAATCGCGCTGCGGACAAATGTTGGTATGTTATGCAGATATTTGTTCTGGGTCTGGATGTTCTGGTACCACGGTACTCACTCGCATTTCCCGATACCCACGACACACGGAATCCTACTCGTAGTGTGTGGACTATGTATGTGTCTGCTGGTTGTTCATTTAATATTACTTATTATTCAAAGGGGAAGTAAACTTATGATTGGTAAGATGGTCAGACAATTAGTAAAATTCCCATTAAAAATTCAGATTAAAATCGAAGAGATTGTGTGATGGTATGGAACCCTCAGCGCACGAGTCTAACTCTCACTTGGGAGGTTTTATATACATCCACCTCTGACTGTAGAACGTGTTTCAGTCTATGATTGTTCTTTCAGCGGTCTCGGTGTCTGTTGGGGAGCTTGGTGGGGCAGAGCCGGCGGTGTGGCGTCCAACTTGGCAGTTGGAGTTCTTTTGGACTACTCCTGTCCAGCGCCATTCATTGCTGTCGCTGCTTTGTTAGCTTGTAAGTTACATTAACAAGTATATTTTGAGCACGTGTTAATGCGCATATACATTTTGCAATTGGAAAAATCACTCACTACCTCCAGATAAGAAGCTGAGGCCGTAATACGAGTCCTACCGCCCACTAAGCCAACACTGCTCTTGCAATTCGTATCAAAGTAAAATTATTAACTGATAAAAAACATTCCTGTAATTTTAACAATGTTGCAGTATCTATTGGAGCCATCATGGTCATAAAACTAGAAGAAACTAAAGATGAAGAGGATGAAGTGGAACCTGTACAAGCAGAAGACAAAAATACAGGTCTGGACAGATATATATCAACTTACATGTAGCGTGGGTTGTCATGGTAAATTAGACTAAAGGGTGCCTCGTGAAACAAAATAAACCTGAAAGGGGTACTTCTGACAACCCATTTTATCGAGATGGGTCATTTTTGTTTAAATGGCATTCGAAGTAGGGGAACCTGTTGTACCTTGAGACCAGTTGTACCTCGCTACCTTTCATTTTTTCAAATGTTCCCGCTAACTTTTGAATGATTTGTCTATGGTCAGATAACCTTCATTCAATACGGATCGATGTGAAGTTAGTTGCTTAAGGCCATTTCCCGGCGTTTTGTGCTAACGAGGTTTGCAAAGTTTGAGAAGCGAAAAAGTAAGTTTTTCTGTTGTAATATTTTTTTTTATTACGTCACGTACATTCAACTTAGATATTAAAATTCCAGTTTTATTATATTGTTGTTTTATGTTGATTTTAATTTAGTAAAGTGATTTACTATAGACTTAACCTAAAAAAAAGTATCACAGTTTTTACGTCAGTGGTTAGGGGTGTTGTACCTAGGCCCACAAGAAGCCGCTGTACCTTGGTCCGCGGGCCGAGGTACAACACACTGATATGCATTTTTATTTGTTAATATATTCGTTATTCTGCTTCAGATAAAATGCCTCGCAGTAAGAAAAATGTTAAAAGATTACCTTTAGATAAAGAAAAACTTAAAAATGTTATAAAACTTATTAAAGAGAAGAAAATCGCGATAAGGACGGCCTCTAATCAATATGGTATAGCGCGAACGACACTGAGAAGACATTTAAAACATTGTCTAGAGACTGGCTCAGATGATAGCAACCTACACGATCACCTATCGGTAAAAAAAGTTTTTACAGAGGAGGAAGAGAATATTTTAGTTGAATATTTAAAACAATCAGCACAGCTTCATTATGGACTGACATTAAAAACTGTACAAGAGTTGGCATATCGGTTTGCGGTGGAAAATAATAAAAAATATCCAACTGAGTGGGACAAAAACCAAATGGCTGGAGAATATTGGTTACGTCTTTTCAGAAAACGCCATGATAACGTGCTGTCTTTGCGAAAGCCCGAAGCCACAAGCCTGGCTCGGTCTACAGCTTTCAATAAAACTAATGTTGAATTAACATTTAATAATTATAAAAGAGCTCTGGCGAAATGTCCAAATATAAAAGCTACCGATATATGGAATTTGGATGAGACCGGTAACTCCACAGTTCATGTGCCACCAAAAATTTTGGCCCCTAAAGGAGTTAAGCAGATAGGTTCGATGTCTAGTGCCGAAAGAGGAAGCTTGGTGACAATGATAGCTGCTATAAATGCGGGAGGTGGATCCATCCCACCAATGTTAATTTTTCCTCGAGTGAATTTCAAGCCCCACATGCTGGCGGGTGCACCTGAAGGAACCATTGGCGGTGCAAATCCTTCAGGATGGTCAAATGAAGCGATGTTTCTTCAGTTCTTTAAACATTTTATTGATTATGTAAAACCTTCTAAAGACCACCCCGTCATCCTGCTGTTAGACAACCACGAGAGTCATATCCAATTGTCTGTAATAGATCTAGCAAGAGCACACGGCGTCATTCTCGTTACATTCCATCCACACACGAGCCACAAACTGCAACCCTTGGATAAGACTGTATTTGGACCATTTAAAAAGTATTTCAATACTGCAGCAAATGACCTTATGCTAACGCCTGGCCACATAGGCAAACCTCTGACAATTTACGACATAGCAAGTCTAGTTGGAAAAGCTTTTCCACTAGCTTTTACTCCAACTAATATAACTCAAGGCTTCAAGAGCACCGGCTTGCATCCATTAAATGAAAATATATTTGACGATCGTGATTTCTTGCCCTCTAATGTTACAAATCGCCCTTTTTATGAATGTGAAGTAGAACATTCCATTCTTGAAGACTGCCATTGTAACACAAAAAGCGTTTCTAAAGAAGATACATTCCAAGTATCCGTCGAAGGTCTTGACACTTCTAAGACCGAACCAACTCAAACTCGACCAAGTTACTCAAACATTGTATCACCAATTGTGATTCGTCCATTTCCAAAAGCTGCAGCAAGAAAAGAAATTCGAAAGGGTAGGCAAAAAGGAAAATCAAGAATACTAACAGATACCCCAGAGAAACTTGAATTAGAACGACTAAAAGACGCGAAAAAAAATAAGACGACGAAGATAAAGAAGAAAATAGTCTCAAAACGAATTTTAAAAGAATCAAGTTCAGAAGACGAAAATGACAAAAATTATCTGCAAGATTCTACTGAATGCTCATCCGAAGAGGAGCGAGAAGAAGGAAACTATTACCATGCAATTAAAGATGAGACTCTACCTCCCCATGTAATGGAGTATCATGCTGGTGACTTCGTTGTTTTTCTTTACGAGGGCGAACATTTTGTTGGGAAAATAGAAACTATCAATTCAGAGGGTGCTCTTATTCGATCAATGCAGAAATCCCTTAAAAATTGGAAATGGCCTGAAAAGCATGATTTGAATTTATATGGATGGTCACAAATTAAAGAAAAAATTAAGCCTCCAAAGAAAATAAATTCTAAAAGAGAAATATTTGTTGTTCCAGAGATGAACAAATACTGGGAATTTGTGGAATGATATTCGTATTTAAATATAAAGTTCCTAGCATTTGTCCCACGTGATAAAATATATTTTTTCTATCCAAAAAAAACTATAAGACAGTTTTAAAGACACAAGAAGACTTTAAAGTTTATAGCTAAGAAAAAAAAATCAAATACTGTTAATTTTTAAAATAATATAAGTTTATGTTGGGTTATGTATATAATATATTCAAATAATACAATATATTATGTAAATAGGTATTTATATTATAATAGTAAGAAATTAAAAACTAGTTTAAGTTAAAAAAATATTTGCTCTACTGAAAGACTGTTCAAAATATATTATTATCTTCGTATGTGCCATTGAAAATGTGTTCTTTGTTATTTTATAAGGTTCTTGTGTCTTTTTTAATAATAAAAGTTGATTAACATAATTAAATTATCTTTTATTGAAATGCTATTAATGGGAGACCGAGGTACAACGGGGGGTGGGCCTAGGTACATCACCCCTGTTGTACCTTGGTCCGGAAGGTACTTTTTTATTAAACATTATTTTTACTCTGTAGGCATTTGTCTATGGTTTCCAATCGTTCATAGGTTGAACCATAATCAAAATTAATCTATAATGCAAATTATTTCAGGAGCGTATCTGTCACTGTTTTTTTTTTATTAACTCTTGAAAAATGCTGGTACCAAGGTACAACAGGTTCCCCTACATTATTATATGATTTTATAGGCATTGATGTGAATTTATTTTTGTTCACGAGTATTATTTAATAAATCAATTTTGTTAATTAAGTCAAGACTGATAACAAAAACTTTAGATTTGTAGTAATCCAAAGTAGAAAAAGGCACATTACAAGGAATTCGAAGATATACTCAAAATAAATATTTTTATATATTTATATGAATCATTTTAAAATACTTACCTAGAAATTAGAATTGTAGCATTTAATGGTTATTATTTTATGGAATTTAAGGCTTAATTAAGTAGAATAAGATCTCATAAAAATCATATTTATTTATTACAATTTAGGTTAATTATTATGTAAATATACATGTTTGTACACTGGATAACTATTTATTTCTTACATTTAAAGCAATATTTCATAACTATCAATCTGACACATAGGCTAGTAAGTTGGTTTCTTACCTTGTTTAATGATTAAAATATAGTGAATTTTTTTATTAGATTTTGATCCAATAAATAACATAAAACGTAATCTTAACTCTCGAAATAATAACTACGGTAACTAGATAAGTAAATTCACGAGATTAATATATTTATCTCACCTCTATAGGTATTTGTTGTTTTTAATCTTAACTAGGAGCTAACGTATATTTTTGATATAGCAACTTATGATAATAACATTAATATTTATATATGCTCAAATACTAATACTTAACGCAAAATATCTGAAAAATTAAAGGACATATCAGAAAAACTGGCCAATAAGTTGTTTTTGGTTTAGGGACATTATATATATTAAATATTACAATCTGTTTGAATTTCATTCTCCACAATACTATTGCTTATAAAATTTACTTTTCAGAAAAGTTTTCTTCTTCGTCAAATTTAAAGTACTTACTTCTATGGAATTCATTCACATCACAGCAGCATCAGTAACGTACCTACCTCACTTCACTTCACATCAAGTTTTTTATAGTTTACTCTCATACACTTTGACCGCAGGCTTGTCTGGTGGGAGGAACCAAGCTGCAACCACACTACCTAGAAAACAAAAGTTTGTTCAAAATCTAAAAACACTGTCTGATCGTTATCTATATCCGGGACCTTTACAGATGTTATTGGAACCAAAGCTTACACCAAGGCCTTTTTGCATGTATAAAACATGTTATAGTGTAGATGGCAAGGACTTTAAACCTTCATGATCTGTGTGCTGCACCTAAAAATCAATGAGATTATGGCCAAATTAAAAACAAACACGCTCACGACTGTCTTCCCATGGTGGACATCCTCAGATACATACTCAGTGAGTAGATCTTTGAGGATACTAAGTAGGGGGTAGTCAGAGACACGTCGAAACATTACATTTGGTACATGCCCGCGTTTTGCACGTAGAAAGCATTCCACGTGACAGGTTGCAAGCCCATCGCCGCTTATTGGAACACTAACTGTTGGCACATGCCTTCGAATTGTTGGTTCTAGGGCACGCCGGTTTCCTCACGATGTTTTCCTTCACCGTTTTGAGCACGTGTTAATGCGGACATAAATATTTAGAGTGGAAAAATACATTGGTGCACGACCGGGTTCGAACACACGACCTCCGGATCAGAAGTCGGGGTATCGCCCACGAGGCCAACACGGCCAAATTAATTCTTGAAAAAAAGGGTAAGAAACTCGCCTAGATCAATTAGATTTATAGTTATTATTATATATAGCAAAAATTCCATTCCAGCTATGATCAAAAAGTAATTAAAAATCACAGTCTCACTCAAAAGACAAATAAAAACTTGTGAAGTATTTAAATTGTAAAATCGTACTTACTGAGAACCAGCAATGACCACAAGTAGAACGTAATCTGGCAATGGTCGAATATAGAGTTGGCTACCAGGTTGATCCCCACGAAAGCACAACTTCGACCCACCATGATGCTGAGACATGCTGCCATACCCCTGTAAGTGGACACATTATTATTATTCCACTAAAATAAATATAAATAAACAGCCAAAAGACACAAATAGTCCCGACTCCGCACTAGGATTCCCTGTATCATGGACATGAGAAATTACGATATGGTATCACAATAACCAGACTCGGAACAAATATCTGCAGATCCACACATTTGCCCTTGATTATACCCTGGCAAGTAGTTTTGGCTTAGATTAACATTAATAATAATAATAATAATGCTGGTAATTTTTCACACATCATCATCTAGCCCCAAAGTAAGCAGAGCTTGTGTAGGAACTACATGACTGATATACTACTTATATACATTTTTATACTTATAGAAAACACCCAGACCCGAGACAAATATTCGCAGATACAAACATTTGTCCCGCGTCGGGAATCGAACCCGCAACGTTCTGCGTCTCAGGCGGGTCTTCGCCCACTGCGCCACAGAGGTCGTCAAATTATCATCATCATGAGACGAAGGACTTCTACCGCTGGACAATAACCTTTGTTATGGACGCATTCAGCCACCGTCTTCCCGAGAAGAATACAATGTCATTAGACAATCGCACATCGTGTCTTCCGCTTTTTTTATTCGAGAACCATCCTCAGCTGTCGTCAGTTCTGAAAATTTTATGGGCCCATTGTTTTTTTTTAACTTTATGTCGTGGCCCATCTGATGGAAAACAGTTATTGACGTCTGCAACACCCGAGGCATCGCTGTTGCATTGCGTGCTCTGAAGGTCTTGTTATATTTCAACGGAAACATCTAAGAAGGTAGCTCGTTCCAGAATTGATCGCTCTGTAAAACTTCAGTTGCTCCGAGCAAGCCGATAATAATCATCATCCAAAGCTGAGGAAGTCGCGCTGATGGAAGTAGCAAGGTCGTCCGTCATAGCACTTTTTGGGGAGTTGCCTATGTCCAACCTTAGTCTTCTAGATGATGATGCTGATTAAATTAACTCACCTATAAGACGTCGGGTACAGCTCCACGAAATAAGACGCCAGTATCCCCATCCCCAAACACGTGCATGTGAACATCATAAACATGAACACGCTTGACACCGGTTCCGGCATCAGGTTAATGGAAGCTCCACTCAAAGATGACAGACATAGGATCGTGATAAGAACAGATTTCTTCTTATTAGGCAGACAGGATATGACGAAGTTAAGGAATGAGAAGATTGATTGAGAAGCTATGAGGGTGAAGATCACGTTGTCTTCTATTGTCCCGAGGCAGATGTCTGGCGTCTGGAAGAAGATATGATAACTTATAGTTAACTCAATAAAAGTGAAAACTGACACAGATTATTCACGACAAAGATTTTGTTACGAAGTGAAAGATCTTTTGATATTTTGTTTTAGCTAGTAGCTAGATCTGATGTTGAAGTTTTTAGGCCACGCGAGGCTAAGAACCGGCTAGAATCGACATCATAGAAAACCTTTAACGTATATAATCATTCAGATCAAAATGTCACTACAGATGACCCATACAAATGGTGACGAGTAGGCAAGCTACGACATTAGCGTCTAAAAAAGTACTCAACACGGTTGAAATAACATCGTATATCAGATTATAAGAAGCGTTTTTTTTCTTAGAACAGAAACTCAAAGCCATATTATGGCATCCAGTTTTTAAGAGTCTGATGATCGTAGATATGAGCATCAGACTCTTCTTTATTCTGTATTGTATGACACAGAGAATATTCACAGATAATATTTAGGACATGTAAAAAAGTGAGCTTAACCCTCCCTGACACCCTGAAATCCTGGAATTTTCTTCCAGCAAACCTGTGAGGAAAGGAAAATCTGATCTTCCTGAAAAACGTCATTAAGAGACTTACCACGCTTGTAGGAATGGTAACGTTCTCCGCCGTATACTCGACTTTGGTGCTGATCAAAGAACACACACTTCTATGATCAGTGAGGTTGCTCTCCATCGATACACGGACCAAGTTCATGATGTGTGGCAGCCAGACGAGGAAACTGTTGTTACTGAAACAAAAACAAGATAGCTATTCGTTATACATTTATAATAATCTAAGCATAGTCTTGACCCCACGACTATGTCTTGTCAATCCATGTGTCATGGATATCAGGAAATATAAGTACCATGATACACAATACCCAGAGCCACTATACTCAGCCAGGAAACTGGTTTTAGATGACAGGATAATTACCGTACAAAGAAACTGGACCAGATTCAATCCATCTGGAGGGAGTAGTGATATAAGTTGGTTTACCACCTTACGAAAAAACGGCTTTTGCGAGGTGAACTGAATACTTCAACCAAGGTCAAGCTTGTTTAAAGAGCATCTCAACTAAAACTGCGGTGTGTTTATTAGTTTGACTTCGGACTTAGTTGTTATGCATAGAGTTTGAGAGATGATTGTCAAATTACTACAATGTCATTTTTGTTACTCCCATGGTCATAACGCACGAATATGTATGTAATGTAACCGTGCTGAAATATCAAGATAGACTAAAACTAATAACTCTTGCTGATATACTTCAAATAAGACTTAACGAACATTATAATCGGTTTATAGTTCCATTAGTTTTAAGCCGTAATCTAAGGTGATCAGGAGAGAACCAGTCAAACAGCGACCGAATTTACACCACTCTTGGATCAGCAGATTTCCAAAAGTCAAAATTCATTTATTCTTTAAAATCGCAAGGATCAATTTGGACGTCAATATTACTTAATGCTTCCTCCGCGACCAAGCCACGAAATAAGGCAAGAAACAAGGCTGGTTATTCTTTTTAATAATCCTTTTATAAAATAGTGCAAAGATGTCTCACGTGATGTAGACGACAGCTACGATGTAGTAGAGTTGCAGGCTGCGGAACAGGTACGGTGGCCGGAACAGGCAGGAGCTCTGCTCGAACATGGCGCGAGGGAGCGACATCGGCTTCTTGACCGCCACTTCCTCGCAAGAGATTGTTGACACCTGGAACGAGGCATTAGGTTTTAGTTATTTCCGAGTCACCACATGAACGATGATATCTAAAAGGTTGCAGGGATGGATGGTTGGTTCAAGAAGTGTGACGCGACATTATTTAAAGGAGACTTGGGCAGCAGTGGGCTTCTCTAGATGATGATAATGATAACATGCTTAAAATGTGTTGTATTGTCTTATTTGTAGCACAATACAGGTAAAAACACTGTTTAAATATATATTTGAGGCAGGACTCGCTTGTTTACACGACTGTTATGTTTTTAAAAAGTACAAACTTTATGAATTTTTATATCACTAGCTTTGATTTCTGGATGTTTCCTTGGGGCCCAAGTCTTATGTTCTTCGTTATTTCACGTTTATCGCTAATACTCTATTAAAATATTTATAGGTTAAAAATCTGACTCGGTTTGCTATCGTCTGTTTTTTTTGTATGCATGACACCCGCTTAAGAGTTAAACAATTTTTTTATTATGAATTGATATTCATTGCGTCATAATCTTACCTGATGATAAGCGATGTTCGATGAGCATATATGTCTAGATATATTAGGTTGGGGAAAAAGTCTTTTCGCATTATTGTATGTATGAACTTGTAATAAAATCTCTTTGGCTATACTATTTGTATCTGGCTGGTTTTGGTATCATTAAAAGTTTAAATTTTAAAGAAGATAATTCCAAATTCAAATTAGGAAAATGTGTGATTTTTATTTGTTTTTCGTACTGTCAAGATGAGTGAATCTAATGAAGAAATTCGATACATTTTAAAATTTTACTACAAAAAAGGTAAAAATGCAACGCAAGCCGCGAAAAAAATTTGCGATGTTTATGGACCTAGTGCAGTGTCTGTGAGAGTAGCACAAATTTGGTTTAAGCGTTTTCAATCCGGAAATTTTGATGTCAAAGATGCACGTCGCTCTGGTCGCCCTATTACGGATAAAATGGATGCCATTTTTGAAAAAGTGGAGCAAGATCGGCATATCAATAGTTACGACGTAGCTGAAGAACTGGGAATTGACCACAAAACAGTTTTGGCGCATTTGAAAAAAACTGGGTACACAAAAAAGCTCGATATTTGGGTACCTCACGAGCTCACTGAAAGAAACCTAATGAACCGTGTTCTCATTTGTGATTCTTTATTACGACGTAATGAAACCGAACCATTTTTGAAGAAGCTGATAACTGGTGATGAAAAGTGGATTACGTACGACAAGAACGTGCGAAAAAGGTCGTGGTCAAAGGCCGGTCAGGCTTCACAGACTGTGGCGAAACCCGGGTTAACTCGCAACAAGGTGATGCTGTGTGTGTGGTGGGATTGGAAGGGCATTATTCATTATGAGCTGTTACCACCAGGCAGGACCATCGATTCTGAACTCTACTGCGAACAACTGATGAGATTAAAACAAGAAGTTGAGAGAAAGCGGCCGGAGTTAATCAACAGAAGGGGTGTGGTTTTTCATCATGATAACGCTAGACCTCACACATCTTTAGCCACTCAGCAAAAATTAAGAGAGTTTGGCTGGGATGTGTTAATGCATCCGCCGTATAGTCCTGACCTTGCACCTTCAGATTTCCACCTGTTTCGGTCTCTTCAGAATTCTTTAGGCAGTGTCAGGTTAACATCACGAGAGGACTGCCAAAACCACTTGTCGCGGTATTTTGAACAGAAGCCCCAAAGTTTTTATAGCAATGGGATCATGTCCCTGCCTACAAAATGGCAAAAAGTTATCGAACAAAATGGTACCTACATACTTTAGTTAAATGTAAATAAACTATATTAAAAAATGTTTTGAATTTTCTTAAAAAATGCGAAGAAACTTTTTCCCCAACCTATTATATTCACTGTTATCTTGAAGTGACTCAGATTATAAATAATTAAAATAATAATGCTGGACATTTTTCACACAGCATCATCTAGCCCCAAAGTAAGCTTACGAGCTTAAGAGCTTGTGTTAAGTGAACTGGATGACTGATATACTACTTTTTTGTAAATACTTACATATTATGCATAGAAAACCCCTAGACCCGAGACAAATATTCGCAGATACAAAAATTTGTCCCGCGACGGGAATCGAACCCGCAACCATTTGCGTCTCAGGTGAGCCTTCGCCCACTGCGCCACAGAGGTCGTCTTGTATTTTTCAGGAATCACAAACGATGGTAGTGTATTCCATTCCTTCGCTGTTCTCATTATCTACTCTGTTTCGATGTTTTCTTTGAGACTGACCTGATATTCCTCACTGCATCCCCTATGGTTGATCTCATACATCTTCTTCAGCACCTCCATAGCCTCTTCTTTTCTCCCCCGTCCAAACAGGAACTTTGGAGACTCGAAGAAAAAGTACAACGCTAGGGCACCAAGCCCCGAAGGGAGCGCGAGAATGACAGCCAGAAGCCGCCATGGCGTGAAGTCTATGCCAAGCCAGGGCATTTGAACAGCGAAGTCCAGCTTTAGAGTCGGGTAGGTTATTACTGAGAAAAAAATAAAATGGCTGTCAGTACATGAACCAGATTGATGTAACTGATCAGTTATTATTACCTACTGACATGTACTCGTATGAGTTCAGGTGCGCTGAGTGTACCTAGAGACAGATGGGTGCGCATTCATGTTTGTTACATGATTTATGTTAAGAATTGTATACCTACCTATATCTTTGTTAAGAAGTCATTTATTTTAGTTATTTTAATCTTTGTTAGTTTATGGCTGACATATAATGTTTATATAATTTTATGTTATATGTGATCGATGAATAAAAACATTCGACTTTGACTTTGATTATGTTATAAACAAAAAACACTAATATTGCTTGTCGTATTAGTACCCAATACGACAAGCAATATTAGGATCCTAAAGATTCCTCATTCATAACTCCTAAAGTTATCATTGGATATCCTTTAAACCAATATTTTTGGAATGGTTATTGGTAACCTCGTTGAAAGGCTACACGTTTTAACATTGCTTATAAAGTAAGATCCTTTGCTAATTTGAAGTCTTATATTTTAGGATGAGGGATTAAATTATCTAAAATTAAATGATACCCTCACATGGGGTGCAATGAAATTATCAATTAATATCACGCCAAAACAATTTTATTTTTTTCTTGGGTCATGTCTCGACTTCATATCTTTCATAGTGAGGAATTTTGAATGAAAAATGTATTATTTCGACGTTTTTGTGGGCTATTACTGGACGTAACAGAGATTGTTAGTTAAACAAAGATCTAAAAATCCAAGCTTTTACATTTAGAATATTAAGTAGGTAGGATAGGATAAGATTATAATGTTTTCATCAATGTCTTCAGACCGCTTCATTAAAATTTGTCGTCAATTGTTATATTTGACATTAAAAAAAATACCTTACGCAAATAATTATATGATTAGCGAACTCTTTGCTTTCCATAGCACTGTAACAGGGATTCGATTTTTGAATATCACCGCTAATCTTGATATCACTCATGGCATAAAGATCACAAATTACTCTAAAGCTAAACTTTACCAAAGTAGCATTTAATTTCATTTTCTGTCATACAGTTGCGGTCCATTATACACATAGAAACAATTAAATACATTACGAATTATCGGGTTTCGTTTTAGTTTTATATTGAACTAGAGTAAATTTTATATTAACCTTTTAAATTTTAGTCACAGATGAGCTTTTAAATAAGTACGAACTTTGGTAAACCAAACTCATCACTTTAATCCCCTCAAATCCGTAATGATACCAATTAGGGGGTAGTCAGAGTCACTTCCAACATATCTGACACAAGCTCACGTCTTGCATAATATATATCGTTCCATATTGCTAGAACATCGTAAACGTTTGTATGATCTGCAAATATTTGCCTCGGGTCTGAGTATTTTAGTATTAACCAAAAAAAAAATAAGTATCAATCACTCATGTTTAACCCAAGCTCTGCTTGCTAGATGATGCTGTGTAAAAATGTCTAGCATTATTTTTATTTTTTATTATTTTACCTCCAAATAACATAAGTATTATAAATACCTAAATGGTAACTACACAGTTGTTAGATAATTATGTAGAGTTGGCATAAAAATAAACGCGAAATGGGAATTTCGAAGTGACATCACTTGCTGTAGCATTGCCAAATGTGATAGGTATTTGGCCTAACGAAATCTTTAACAGTCTGCCAAAATCTACAGAAACACAACATCGAGAAATAGGGCATTAAGATATATATACCTACCTCGTCTACTATATTATTTTCTCAGTGACAGATTGCCTTAGTGATGTCCAATTTGTTTAATTAATAGTTCGGGGTATGGTATCCATTGCCCAAAATTTTGGTTCCCAATACAGATTATTCTACAATTGATATAAAATTTGAACTCGATTTCACGGATTCAAGTTAAATATCGGCCTTAATGGTTAATTAATAGATTAACCAAACACTGCTTTGTATATTTCTGATATGTGTATTTTGAAATGAAACAGAAGAAAACAAATCACTGTTTAGACTATTACAACTGTTTAAAATATTTAAGGTAAGGCCATCAATATTGAGCTCATTTAATCGATTTAAATAAATCAATTTATGTAATTTCAGCTGACATCCGCGATATCATGCGCGTGGAATGCGTATTCTTCTCTGACAACAATAAAGTATGACATTGATTCGAGTATCCAAAGTATATCAAGGGAAATCTGAAAGTGGCGCCAGAAAATAACATAATTAAATGAATAAATAATGCTGGCCATTTTTACACAGCATCATCTAGCCGTAAACTAAGCAGAGCTTGTGTTATGAGAACTAAATGACTGATATACTACTTATATATTTTTTTATGTGAATACTTACATGTTATTCATAGAAAAAACCCAGACCTGAGACAAATATTAGCAGATTATACAAACATTGGTCCCGAGGCGGTAATAAAACCCTTCTGCGTCTCAGACGAGCCTTTGCCCACTGCGCCATAGAGGCCACCAGTGACGGAAAAGTTGAGGAATTATAGGTTAGCGTGGTATTGGCATCTCATGAAGGTATAAATTCATATTATGAAAAGAGTTTTAGATATACATTTTGATGGATAAAAAAGAGGTAAACCAAAGAAAAGCTGGATAGATAGTGTGAAGGATAGTTACCATGGCTAAGAAAGGAATAAGTACTGAAATGACGACTGTTATAGGAGAGTGGAAGAAAATATGTTGTGCCGACCCCACGTAATGTGGGTCAAGGACGAGAAGATGATGATTCATTCGAATGTCAAAAATAAACGGTATTGTATGCGTGCAAATGTCAACTAGAAAATTACATGTTGGACTGTCTTTAATTACTGAGCAATTGAATGTGCCCCATACGAAATGGTGCTAAGATTTGGAACGAATCTGTGTGTACCAATCGATTCGTTATAGTGTTGACTCATATTAAAAGTCAGTATGGTGAATAAAAGTCGCATACGTTTGACTCATTGGTACTGTGGAGGTCGATTAGTACACTGTACTTACATCGATAACCTACTTATTTTTAGT
Source organism: Perizoma affinitatum (assembly GCA_961405105.1). Classification (NCBI taxonomy): domain Eukaryota; kingdom Metazoa; phylum Arthropoda; class Insecta; order Lepidoptera; family Geometridae; genus Perizoma; species Perizoma affinitatum. The sequence continues at coordinate 12,531,999 of OY560197.1, forward strand.
TACAAAAAACAATCAAGTTTTAAGACGATATAATGTTTATAGTATGAGGTTCTTCAGAAAGGGAGTTTGAATCCGTAAATTTGCAGTGAAATTTTTAAAGGATAGGCAACACCGGTGTTATTCCTCTGGTGTTGCAAGCGTCCATATGCTATGGTAACTGCCAACCAACAGGCGGGCCGTATTTTTATATGCCACCTTGCTGGTAAATAAAGAAATGAATTCCTCCAGGTATAAAAAAATACGAACGCACGCGACTAGTAATCTCCATGATGGATATCCTGACTCGGTAGATGTTTGAGAACACCCAGTAACCACTACATGGTGTCCTCAGGCTACCAAGTCCGAACCTTATATTTGACATGTTTTGCATAGCGGTTAGCATTCGCGCGAAAGGTTGCAAGCCTTCGGTTTTTTGGAACTTTGGGAAGTGCTAGATTTCTCACGATATTTTCTTTCACCGTATTGCGATTGTATTGTACCAAAAAGAGTGTTAGATATTAATGTGGATGATTATAAGAGTAGGGGTAAACCAAAAAATGGTGCTGTGTGAAACTGTCTAGCATTATCATTATAATTAACACTTAGTTACATCTATAAAATAACTACGAAACTTACTTGTGTATTTTTAAGGGTGTTAGGTATCGGCAAGTATTTTACTTACATATCGGAATGTTTATATCATGATTTAGGCAACACGGCAGCTGGTAAAAAGCAGCTATGGTACAAACGATTGGAATTAAAAATGCTCCAACTCGTTGTTTTGTAAAAGTATCATGAAAAAGAATAACCAGCCTTGTTTTGTTGCCTTTCTGTCCTGGCTTGGTCGCGGAAGAACAGGCAGTAGATAAAACCGTCGTGATCCTTGGGATTTTAATGAATACATGAATTTTGACTTTGACTATGATAAGTTTGATTACTAATAAACAAAAAAAAAAACAGGTTTTGATGATGACTCACCACCAGCGACCGCAGGTGACAGTATGATGAGGCAGGTCATCAACAGCATGTACTTGCTCCTGACACGTTGAACGCAGGACTCTCCCACCAACGTGTAAGTTGCCGAGTTCGCTGCGCATGAGCTGAAATCGAGTGAAGAACCATGTCTCGTGAAGATCACAGATAGATTTTATAAGAAATTGTGCGAACGGAAAACAACGAGCGTTTTGTTTCTTTTTTGTATGGAAACCAAAGGGTCTATGCTGAGTCAAAATTCATTTATTCATGAAATTTAAAGGATCACTTTGAATAGGCAGAATCAGCATAGAAGCTCAACATAAAAAGAAAACAAACAAACACGCTCACGCCTGCCTTCCCAATGGTGGACATCCTCAGATACATACTCAGTGAGTAGATCTTTGAGGATACCAAGTAGGGGGTAGTAGGAGGCACATCGAAACATTACATTTGGTACATGCCCGCGTTTTGCAAGTTAGCATTCCACGTGACAGGTTGCAAGCCCATCGCCGCTTATTGGAAATCTACTCTTTGATGTTCGATATTTATTTATTTAACCATTTCGATATAGTAACATAACATTGGCATGTCAAAGTATACATTTTCATGTTCTTAATTTAAAAATATCAAAGGGTACATAAATACTCAGCATACTAAGTTACAAACACGTTTAAAACATGTCGAGACCATTTCTAAAAGGCAGCTAGTGGATACGATAGGATAGTATTATAATGTTTTTAGAAAGTCTTCAGAATCATTACAAAAATAAAAAAAAGTCGTCAATTGTTTTATGTGACGTTGAAAAAATTAAAATTGACCTTGTTTACGAAAATCATTGAATGGTAAGCGAACTCTCATAGCGTCACGTTTTAACGTATTTATAACTCAGTTTACACCCTCTCTGATTTATAAACACGTTATAAACATATCGATACCATTTATGTCTTTCCTCACTCACATACTCACGCGTGGGTTACACCTGTGACACCCAGAATCCTATGGGAGTTTTCGAGGTAACTCACACTCGCACCCAAACACACACATCTACAACTTAGCTTATTCGTGGTACTTACCCTATTTAATTTTACCTTTTATATATAGTGTAACCTAATTTTCTTTTTAGTATAAATTTGTATTTGTTTACTGTAGACCGTAACTTCCTTAGTTGGTTTGTTTTTTTTTAACAGTCTAACCATTACCCGTACTATGTAGATGCATATTTAGAATGTATTATGTATAGTTTGGTTTTTGTAAGAGTCCGTAGCGAGTCCCTGTGACCATACAGGCTATAAAGTCCTAGTGCGAGGAACAGAGTATACCCTATGGTACTGTTTTATTAGAATTAGACTATTTATTACTTACCTACATAGCAATAACAAAATATGTACCTACGATATCTGTTTGAGATAGCAAAAAACATTTAATTACAGAAATTTCGCCGATACAATCACTTTTTTGACATGTTTAATGTTTCAGCATAGGCGTTATTTCAGCATAGACTCTCAGAGTATCTCAATGTGTTATTTATGTCTAGTCCAAAGATGTGGTTTTAAACAATGATAACTAAACAGCTGTACAAATTTAATGGAAAAGGTGCTATGACGTATACAGTGTAAAGATTAAACACCTCTACCTACCGATGCAAATGAAGACTTAAATTCAAAATGGCTGTACTCTATATGTTGGACATCCTCAGATACATACTCAGCGAGTAGATATTAGAAAATATTAAGTAGAGGGCAGTCAGAGGCACTACTCTAGATATCGTGCCGCTAAAGGTATTAGTTTAAAACACCACTAATACCTATAAGTATTGAACTTTGCCTACTTCATAATATTGATAAGGATAGGTAGGCCGCGAGAGCTTCAGGTAAGACTCAGGTCATTGTTCAGCTAAGCCATACTTAAGCACATACTTAATACTTAAGCCATACTTAAGCACGTTCGCCACAACAAAGGTATTATTTGTGTGTACTCACAAATTGAATGCTCAACTAACTAACAAACAAAGCTTACTTGATGATACCTAAGTACGGTTAAAGTAGAGCAAGAACCAAACGCAAACTTATCAAATTAAAGCTTTATACAACCACTATGCAAGATCGTGGAGTTAATGACGTCTGCGTAAGACTAAATATTAGGAAAACACATTTCCTTTCTCGAAAACGATTGCCTACCTTTAAAAGGTAGGTAGGTTGGAAGGTACCTGATAACCTTTTTAAAAATGGGGCAGTACATTACTACTGTACAAATATATGAATATCTATTGTTAATGTGTTTTTTTTTTAATTTTGGGTAATATCAGATGGTGATTTTATACATAACGCTAAAAGACCAAAAGTTCTTATCATAAAGTCAAATGTCATGTCTTTTTAAAATAAATTTATGAAAATAATTTACCAGTTAAATTGCGCACGCTTTTTTTTATGAACACGCTTATAGTAGCTTCGCTTGTAACTAACTAATCACAAACAAACAAACAATGTAATCAAATCTTGAAAGTCAATTCTAACCTACTTTAAACTGTCTTAACGAAATGAATCTTTGTATATTTAATAGGTCGATGACAAAACTATAATTTGGTATCTTGGAAAAACAAACAAACACGCTCACCACTGTCTTCCCCATGGTGGACATCCTCAGATACATACTCAGTGAGTAGATCTTTGAGGATACCAAGTTGGGGGTAATCAGAGGCACGTCCAAACTTACATTTGGTACATGCCCGCGTTTTGCAAGTTAGCATTCCACGTGGTTGCAAGCCCATCGCCGCTTATTGGAACACTAACTGATTTCGAATTTTTCAAGGTCAAGCCCGTTTCCTCACGATGTTTTCCTTCACCGTGCGAAGGAATTTTTCGAGTGGAAAAATCCATAGGTGCACTACCGGGTTCGAACCCACGACCTCCGGATCAGAAGTCGGAGTATCTTGGGGGGCCCACTAGGCCAACACGGATATCGGTATCTTGGAGCTGATATATAATGGAATTAGGAGGTGGATAGTGGAACTCTTCAGTGGCTACTAGTAAACCCCTCGAGCTTACGCTCGTATGATTAGTTTTACGTTTAATTGAGAACCGCCTGAGAAGTTTAAGTCATATTGAGAAATTTAGAAGTATTCTCTATGTTACGCTGTTTTTTAACATATCAGTTTAAAATAATTTACTTTTAAATGCCGATAGTAATAATATTTTCATTTCAAATTATCATAAGCAATTCAATAATTCCATTTGTTCCGCATTACTTACATACTGACAAGTTACACGATTATAATTAAAAAGAAAATGTGAACATGTTGTGGTACCACGGTACTCGTAGTTCCTGATACCCATGACCTGAATCTGCATGTGTCTGTTAGGTGTGTTACATACCTTCAAGAGTGGTCCGGTCCTTACATAGGTTTTATCGTTATAAAACAATAAGGGCGTTGCAATCAATGGTGAAAATAATCGTGATTTAGGTGATTTTCAATATTGTTAAAATTTATTATCATTTTACTTATCATACATTCCTAAGGCGCACGCCTAGTATGCTAGGGCTAGTTTGATAACACAACTACTATGCAAAACGCGGACGTACGAAAACTATAATGTTTGAACGTTTCTCCGTCTACCCCTACTTATCCTCACATCCGTACTGAGTATGGCTCTGAGGATCTTCATACGAATTAAAGTCGTGAGCGTGTTTAGCTTAATGAGTTTGGATATGAGTATCTCCATCATGGGGATTATAAGATTGCAGAATTCAAGCGCGGTCGTGTCTATCTTAGTGACGAATTTTGTGATGGTCGCCGTCCACCGCAGTGTCGATGCTGTGCGCCATATGATCGAATCAGACAGCCATTTAACCTACCATGAGATTTGGACATCCGAGGTCACCACGGAAGAAGTGGCATAAATGTTTTAAAAATTAGTTTATTCGTTATGATATAGTGCATAAATGCTAACAAATGTTTGCATGAACTGAAAATAATTGTCTCGAGCCTGGCTGTTTTCCACGCCCAAGTCAGGAAAAATATCTACAGAACATGCAAACATTTCCCCCGCAGCGGGAATCAAACCTGCACTTTTTGCATCGCAGCCACCACACCATCCAGGTCGTCTCAGTTCGTGTACAGTGAGTATTTTTACAACAAAAAATATTTTTATAATCTATGAAAAACTATGTACTCTATTAATAAATAATTGCTTCTGTTAGACCCTTACTTAATATCTGAAAATGTACGCTCAAAGATCTAGAGACATGAAAATGAAGCTAAAGATTTTTTTTTTTTTTTTTTTAATCAAAAGTCACCTAATTCAAGTGATCAATGAATGAACATTAATAAAGGAAGCTATTATTATGTCGGTAAACATCTGGGTCTGTAATGAAGCACACTATACGCATTGTGTGTCGGTTAATTGATCGGCAGGCTGAATCAACAGTTTTATCGAATTGTCATCGATCTTGCACAGGTTTCCCAGTAAAAATAAATGTCATCGCTTTTTTTGAGGAAAAATTAAAAACCGACTTCAAATAACGATTGATAAAAAGTCCAATATGAAATTTCATGACCTATTTTTTCACCCATAGTGGTAATATTTTTTCATATCTTGAAGTATACTTCAAGCCCTTTATACCCATTAATAAAATATCATCAATATCACACAATTATTTTGTTATTGTTTTTCAGTAAAAATGTATAGTACGAAACTTGAATGTTACTACCAAAACGTCCGCGGCCTACGTACTAAGTTTGTTGTTTCGACGTAATGTACTTTTATGTAACTACGATGTTTTAGCTATATCCGAAACGTGGTTGCTGGATGGCATCTCCGACGCGGAGCTATTCGATGATAGGTATTCGGTGTGGCGCCGAGACCGTAGGTCCTCACAGGACAGGAGAGAGGGGGCGGGGTGATGCTGGCTGTACTGCAGCTCGAACTGTAACTCGACTGCAGAAGATTTATGGCTTAAAATAAAGTCTAATGATTACGCTCGGACCTCTAACTGTGTTCATATTTGTATATTATATCTGTGTACCGAGAACAATGGTTTGAGTTTCTACCACCAACACTCAAATTTTATGAATGGTTTGCGTGATATTATGACAGCTAACCCCTTAGATAAGTTTGTAATTATGGGTGATTTCAATATGCGGTCTATTCAATGGAGTGTTATTGATGGCGTAAGCTACCTTAAGCCAGGTGGTCCATTGAGCAGGATGGAATTGGAGTTCCTTGATGAGCTGGATGTTGTTGATCTGCACCAATTCAACTACATTAAAAACCAAGGTGGAGTAGTACTAGATTTATTATTTTATCTAATGCCGAATTAATAGTATCTAACTGTACCAGCCCTCTTGTACCTTTGGACGCTCAGCACCATGGCGCAATGACTATTTCAATTTGCATCGGTATTAAAAAATATCTAAAGCCTGCCCCAAGAATTAAATACTGCTATAATAAAGCTAATTATGATACATTTAATGAAGAGCTCTCAACCGTCAACTGGAATAATTGTTTATCTAATAACACTCTCGATGAAGCTGTGGCTAGTTTTTACTAAATATTAAAATCAATGCGAGACAAGTATGTGCCCACTAAGATCGTGTCTCAAAACTCATTCCCACCTTGGTACTCCCCAGCCCTCAAAAAAGTACTGAAAGAAAAATATAAATACTTTAAAATATACATGCGCTATGGAATGGTGGCTGATAAAACTACTGTAGACTATCTTAAAATTAGAGCTAAGATTTTGGAGGAGGGCTGTTATCATTTGTTTATTTAGAGGACTCGATTAAAGTCAACCCTAAATATTTCTGGTCTTATCTTAAATCCTTGTCTCATTCAACATCTATACCTATCAACATGTCTGATGATAACATCACTACCAGTTCTGGAACCGAAATATGCAACTTGTTCGCTGACTATTTCCATTCTACCTTTCTGCCTCCCCAAAATCAAATGAATGATCCATATATTAGTAATGTTGATCAACCTCTCTCAACAAACATGGACTGTGATTTGTCTTCTATAGAGCTAACGTTGCCATATTAAAAATAAATTATTAAAATTGGATAAAACCAAATCTGCTGGCCCAGATTCGATACCACCCTTATTGCTAGTTAAATGTGCCGATTACTTGTGCACGCCATTATTAATAATCTTTAATAGGTCCATTAAAGAAGGGTACGTGCCTGCGATATGGAAATCAGCATTTATAACCCCTGTACATAAAAAAGGTCCCAAAGATAAAGTAGATTACTACCGCCCAATATCTAAACTATGCATTATAGCAAAACTATTTGAAAAAATAGTTTACGAGCAAGTCTATGAGTCTCTGAAAAATTTACTGCCCCACAACCAAAATGATTTCCTTTCAGGTAGATCTACTACCTCTAACCTAATTCTACTTAATGAAGCTCTTACAGAGGCTATGGATGGTGGCTATCAGACGGATGTGGTTTATACTGATTACAGCAAAGCATTTGATCGAATCGACCACAACCGTCTCAAGGGGTGACCTACTAAGATCGTTTGCTTCGTATATTCACAATAGATCACAGGTTGTTGTCTTAGGTAACTACACTTCGATGTGGATGAGGGTTCCAAGTGGTGTCCCACAAGGTTCGCTGTTAGGACCACTTCTATTCCTTATCTTTATTGCTGTCATTGACTCGTGCATTGTAAACTCCTCTGTTCTAAGTTTTGCTGATGACATGAAGATATTTAGACCAATTACTAGCCAACTTGATGCTGTACTTCTACAAGAAGATCTCAATCGTCTTAACTCCTACTGCCTAGAGAATAAACTAGACCTTAATGCTAAAAAATTTAATAAAATAACCTATACTAGAAAAAGTAACGTAATCAACTTTAATTATAATTTGAAGGGATATGTACTTCAGAGAGTTAATTAAGTAAGAGACCTAGGAGTTGTGCATGATTCGAAACTAATGTCTGATATAATCAGTTGTTAAAAAATTCGTGTCCAAAAAGTTGTTAAAAAGGTCATCTAGGTATTTTAAAAGCGTTAAAACTATAAAAATCCTGTATAGTACTTACGTACGTTGCCATCTAGAATATGCTTCTCAAGTTTGGAACCCTGTCTATGGAATTTACATTGTTGTAGACTGGAGGCAATTCAAAGAAAGTTTTTGCGTTTCCTTAGTTTTAAAATGCGAAGCTACTATTCGAATTATATAGTTCATTGTGCCAAGCAGCACCTCCTTCCTCTTTACCTGAGATGTGAATTTGCGGACATTATTTATCTAGCGCGAATTATCAACTCAGGAGTTGATTGTCCGCCACTTCTAAAGAAAATTCAATTTTATGCACCCACACGAACTTTTAGGCGTAGCACCTGCTTTATCTGCCTAAAGTTTCCACTAACTATCGCCAAAATGCCTTTATCTACCGTTCGAGTAAACTGTTCAATATATTGAGTACAAAGCATGACCTTGATATTTTTAGCTGCAGTGTTTCTACTTTTAGAAATAAGCTAAATAACACTTTCTTAGGCATTTTTTTTGCAAAATTAAGCTAATAATATGTATCTTAACTGAATAGTACCTACTTACATAAATGCAAGCACCGTTCATATCGTGAATGTGAGTAATAACCAAGTGTAAACTAATATCAATCCTACCTACCTTACTACTTACTGCTTAGATGTTGCTATGATGTTTGTCAGTTGTTATGATTACAACTAAGTTGTGTAAGTAAGTATGAAATGTTGTAACTACTTAAAATGTTTTTATCAGTGGAGATCTCGAAATGGCCTCATAGCTATTAGTTTAGTCATTAATTTTGTATTTTCAGTGCCGATGGTTTTCCTAAAATAAATAAATAAAAAATAAAATAAAGTAAGTGACCACCTGGTTTATGTTTTAACAGTTATTTATGATCAAAACTCTTTTCGGCTATTTTATTTTACGTTCAATTTAAACATTGTTTGCTTTGTACAACAATTTGTCTTGAAAATCAGTATTCAAAATTCGGACCTATCTGTAAAAGACAAACCACCGATTTAAACCACCTTTCGTAATGAGACCCTTATACAGACAGTATGTCTGCTGCGTTGTCCAACCAACAGTTGGTCTGTACGCTTCTTTGATACTTTAGGACTGAGTTCACGAACACAATAACGAGTGATAATAAATCTTAATCAAAGCTTTTTAACACACGCTTTCATTAGAATCGGTCATCATAATCGACAGTTAGACCTGACCGTCCGTTTATATTGTTGGTGAACTCAAGGCTTAGTGGTATACAATAAAAAAGTACTTACAAACATACCGACAAGAACTTCACGAGGCCGAGGAAGAGCCAGTGTGGTGACAGGCTGCTGATGCAGGAAAGCGTGAAGGAGACCAGCAGAGGAACGACCAGGGTGAACCGTCGCCCTCGCGTGTCCGACACGTAGCCCCATGCGAATGACGTCATTAAGATCCCTAAAAGAAAAAGGCTTTATCGAATTTCTGCCAACTTGGATTTGTTCTGGAAATTTGTAAGTTTTCCATACAAAGATTTTAGAATCAAACACTTCTAAAGTGTACCTCGGTTCATTGACGACCGCGTGTAGCCGGCTGAGACGCAAAAGGTGCGGGTTCGATTCCCGTTATGTAAAAATGTTTGCATGTACCTACTCCAGTTATTTGTTCCGGGTCTGAGTGTTGCAAACGATGTATCTACTGATCCAAATCAATACTAAGTGTTCTCAAAGTGTTTGCGGCATTGACAACACTTTGAATGGCAGAATGGTAATACTAAGGCGCTGACCCAAGAGCCTAGCTTCTATGGGGCCCATATTAATAAAAATTATATAGGTACTTAATGAGGACTTAAATTAACACGTTACATTACAAATCTACAACTGTCCTACAATTGACTTATTGCAATCAGCGATTTCTTCCAGACATGTAGGTATAGACAGTGGCTGTACAACAGGAAGATCTTTGTAGAAAACAATTAAAATGTTTGGTCAAAGAGTTCTTCAGCAATGGAACGGAATACTGAGAACCACACAAAGAGACATTTAAAATCTGTGAAGTTCCGATTTCAAGAACATTGTTTGTTCACTTGTAGTCAATATTATCAGCAGAACCTTCGGTTACTAGAAGAGGCGACCGTTATTAAGAGAGCCGTAATCCGGCGGTGGTAATCGAGGCAAAGCGGAGCTGGTGAAGTTATGTCCACACCAGTTTTGGCTGACTGAAAAATGTTATGGAGGTGAGTAAAGGGTGGGGTAAATATGAGCTGGTAAAGCTGGCAATATGTTCACATCACTATTTAGAAGTAGTAGAGCTCATTGCTAAAGAGCTCGAGCCTACTTCTGTACCGCCAAACAGTAATGCGAGCATTGCTGTTTTCTGGTTTTAATGGTATTGGTGCTGGTATTATTACAGGCAAATGAGACTTTTCACCCGTTATGTCTGAAGGTCAGCAACGTGTTGCAAGCGTCCATAGGTTATAGTAACCGCTTACCTATTGGTAAGCCGTATACTTATTTGACACTTTAGTTGTATAAAATTACACCAGTTTTGGCTTACCGACAAATGGTATGGAGGTGAGGATCCCTTTCTCTGAAAGGGTCAGCTGCAGATCACAAGCGGCGGTCACGACCAAGCTGAACCCGAACAGGTCTATGCCTATCGCCAGCAGGATCAGCGAGCAGGTGGCCAGCAGCATGTAGTTGTAAAGACCATTTCCTGGAGGAGAAATACCTATATCATTACTAGCTGAGCCACGGCCACATCGGCCACGACCCACCGCGCCGCATCGCCCTTCCACGCTATTACTTATTTTGCTCTGTTCCTTAATAAATAGCGTATTACCGTTCTAAAGAATTGTACTATTGCAATTGTTTTCTTTTTTTTTCAAATTTGACTGGATGTCCAGAGATAAGCGCGAAAAATCAAACAAAAAAAAAACAAACAAACTATTTTGCCTGATTCTTTATTGTATACAAAGACAAAAAACTTAGACATGTAAAAAGGCGAGGGTTAACCCTAACAAGAGTTTTCTCTCAAACCTTTGAGGATAGGGATTCTCCTAGAGTTTCTAGTTTTCTTTTGTTCTGGTAACTTCTTTCCCTTTAAAAAGTCTTAAAAATATGAATATCCCAGCTACCAGCTAAGCACTATTTCAATTGCTAACGTGGGAATATTTAAGATAAATCGTCTAATGTTTACTCACCATCTTAACAGAGCTCAGCTGCTTTATCCACAAAACTACCAGTGTGTTGATAATAATGCAACCGGAGCTACTGATCAATCACTCACATATCATAATACTATCCAATCCATTGAAAAAGATAGCATAATGCAATTGACACGAAGCCAGCAAATTGTTGAACATCTTTGGAACGTCGACACGAAAAATTATATGAGTATATAAAAATTATATGTACCTATTATATTATATTCGAGTACCTCTGTAATGTAGAGGCATACTTTTATTTTTTTTTAACAAAAGTCACATTACATATTCCAGTGAGTCCTAGACAAATACCTCACGCTTACTTTTCCTTTCACGCTAACGCAAATTTGCAGCTAACAGTCACGTGACATTCCCACAGCTTATGTTTTTCCATACAATCCAATCTTACCGCAGGCGATAACGCCAATAGAAAGTGGTATTTTACCAGCTGATCCCACACAACTCGTAGTTCCTGATACCCACGATACAGGGGTAACTACGAGTACAGTCATACCACAACACCCATGCAAACACTACTCTTGAATCTCAGCCGACTATCAATTTAATATTTTGACAAATCTATCTCCTATCACCGCTGGGGAAGAAAGGTTCTTGAATGGCGTCCACGAAATAAACGACGCAGTTTAGGAAGGCCCCTTACCAGATGTTACGATGACATGTCAATAGATGCAGGAAATTGATGGATGGAGGTGGCCTAAGATCATTTGTTATAGCATTATTTGGGGATGCCTACGTCCTGCCTGCTTAGCCAAGACAACGGTTTTGTCTACCGCCGAGAAGACAAATAATATTTTGTCCTTCTCTTTTGTTTGACAGAATAGGCGACAGACATAGTTTTTGTCTTCTCTTTCGTAGACAAAACGTTGTCTTGGGTGCTCATGCTAAGCGAGCTGATGTGGACGCCCTCACGCTATTAATGATGATATCTATTATTTCATCAACATCAGCCCACATCAGTCCACTGCTGGACTTAGAACTCTCCCAATACGCGCCACTGAGCCAAGTATTAGGCTCTTCTTATCCACTTTCTGCCCTCTGTCTTATTCGGTATTTTCCCATTATTCCATAACATTTACATTTTATTTACCTACTGCATAGTTTTGAATACCTATTTAACTTTATTTTATGGTAGCTACATAGTTTGTTCGGCATGCCTAGGTACCTATCGGATACTATACCATCAACAGAGTTCATATGAGATACCTACCTATAAATACCATCTATGTGCCTACCATGTGAAAGCAATAAATGTATAGAGTATTTCATTTTACATAATGAATCGACGCAATTTTAACTTTTCCTTCTGAATAAATAAAAACAGCGGCTTTTCGTATCCTACAACTATTATAAATGCGAAAGTTTGTGAGGACGGATGTTTGTTACTCTTTCACGCGAAAACTACTGAACGGATTTTGATGAAACTTTGCAGTGATATAGCTTATACATCAGAATAACACATAGGTTACTTTTTAACGCGGGCGAAGCCGTGGGCAGAAGCTAGTTTTTTCATAAAGCTCAACACCATTCTATTGAGTACATGAAATTGATATCTAAGTGCCTCTCTGTCACGTTCTGAATAAGCCTGATTGAACACTCTGTTTGACATTCAAAATCCGAAACCTTGAAAAGCGAAGTAATTTGCTTTCAATCCTACGAGAATTTAAGGAGACAGGTAGAAAATACTTTATTACACAACACCATACAGACTTCAACTTAGTACCAATGTACCAAAAATTTGTCTGTGCTGTACAATGCCGCTAAATAATGGTTATAACAAATATATATCCTCTATTCGTACCTAGGATAAACTACGAGTAGTAGGGAACAGCCTTGTAAGTATCTTCCAAGTCTTTGCTATGTTTGGACATCCAAGAAAGAAACTCCTAAGAAACTCTTCATATTTAACAGGACAAACAGAGAGGAACCATATTACAGTGTGCCCAGAACTTATTAAATAAATTAATAAAGAAACGCCCGTCAGACATAAACGTAGACCTGACTCCACACGCCCGCGCTAGGATTCCCCGTATAATAGATATCAGGGACTATGAGTACCGTTGTACCTGGTACCACAACACAGAGCCAGAAAAAAATATCTAAAAACATGCAAACATTTGTCCTGTGGCGGGAATGGAAAACGCACCTCTTGCGTCGGTCGTCAATAAAAGATCTTTAGTACAGAGAAAAAAATCCAACTTAATCTTTTCCAGTCAAAAAACTGACACTGATTCGGTGTTCTAAGCAAGTTTTTAAACCCCAAGGATAGACGACGGAGTGAACGGATCCTGTATTGATAATCTGGTACCCTCGGCATGTAGACCGATGAGAAGGTGGTGTGACGACGTCTAGACCTGGACTCGACTATTGGAACCGTATAAATTGAATATAATATATTAATTTTGACTTTGACTTTACTTTGGAAGCCTCTCTATTTTGGGGGACCTAAGTTTACAAAATCTTCATTATAATCACAAAACATTTTTTATTTATAATCACTTTTACATAACACTAAAATAAATATAGCGACTGAACCTCTTCCCTTAAATTGGATTTAAAAAAAAATAACCCTTAAACTTATAATAATAATGTCAGAAACACGATAAGAAAATACATGGAACTAAAACATTATAAACTGGTCCAAGAAATAGAAAGAGGAAACGTGGGAGATATTTAAAAGATGGTAAGATGAATTTAACACTTATGTACAAATGGACATGCAATGTAAATACATTTAAGATAACTTTTTGCGAGTAGAACTGAATCTTTCCCTACACTGAGTCTTTGTAACATATGGTATTGGTTACAATGCATAATCGAGAAAAAAACAATGACATAGGTACTTAATATTAGTACAATAAAAAACGACTTTTAGTAAACCTAAAAACATTTGGCGATCAAATTGATGAACTGATGAAAATGGTGATCTAATGAGTTTTCAGTCTAGACCACTTCTTAATAAATATCAATCAAACAAAACAGACTATTAGTAGCCGAACCAAAATCACGATGACATGCTTGTTTCTTCGTAAACAAATCAAAACAAAGGGTAATCACCAGTTCTATCCAACGCTTCCTCGAATGTGATGGGCGTATCATCCAGTTTCTCCTGGGTCACCATTGTGGTAAAGTCGCCGAGTCAGCCTGAATCGCGGGTAAGTCGCGCGACAGGTCGCATCCGTGCGTCCTCCGCGAAATCTCAAATACACTGAAAGAAAGCTCATGAAAATATTTCAAAGTCAGCTCGTGTGCTCACACTTGAGATCGAAAACGCTGGCGCAAATTCAATCTAATTGATTATTAAATCATGACGAGAGAGGACTTCTTAAACGGATGATTTATGAAAGGCATTTTTCTTCGACGTAAATAAACAACAAAAAAACACGCTCACGACTGAATTCCCATGATGGTCATTCTCAGATCACCCAGTGGTATCTTTGAGGGTACCTAGTAGGGGATAGTCAGAGACTAGTCCAAACGTAACATTTGGCATATACCTGTGCTTTGCAAGTAGTTAGCATTCCCCGTGATATATCACAAACCCATTGCCGCATATTGGTACCTATACTATCTGATGTCACATGCCTATGAATTTTTGGTTCTAGGGCATTCTAGTCAAAGATCTACGCACTGCGTATGTATTTGAGGATGTCCATAGTGGGGAGAGCGTCTCGTCGAATTGAGCGTGTTTTTTTTTTTGTTTTCTTAAGATAGATAGATAAATAATTTATTTGCAACTACTTATTAATAAGGTATATAACTAAGATGGTTACACTGCTGATGAGGTAAGTAGCTACAAATTGTGGTAGGACTCAGCATAAAGCGCCGCAGACCTGGTGTAGGTAAGTAGCGCGCTGATCTTCCGTCCTCTCCCAATATCAGTAGCAGATAGCTTCGATATAAAAATAAAGATTAATTTTCTAACCAAGTACTTATATAAGCTTAAATAGTTCAATACATTTATTTACTATATTGTATACAAACTTTGTTAGAAGTTTGTAGGAAGTAATTAGTTAAGTAGTTTTTGATTATGTAATCAGCAAATTCTGACATGCATGCCAATTGCACGCCATTTAGATGGTTGAATATAATTATTTACCTTTATAGGACGTTGTCCTACAAAAAACTGTAACATCATATCCATTGTACCACTATTTAACATTATATTCTTTGCTTCAGAAAGTTACAGCTGGGTTAGTTGTCGCCGAGCAATTTTGGAAGCATGGTATTAATTATGTAATCTCTGTTTGAAAGCTTTTATAATACCTATAAAAGCTGAAACCAGTGACGTCGGTATCAAAACTACGAGTAACATGGTACCATAACAACTAAAATTTAAGAATCTTGAGATAAGAGCGTCGTTGTCGAAAACATGACGTTTTCATAGTGCTATGTGCGCCGTCCCTTACACGCGTCGAATCAGTTTTCAAAGCAACTACACAAACTGAAACAAATATTCATTACGATTACAATATCACTCAAAGCATACATTGCCATTTTTAATCTGAATGAACTACATTGAGTAAGGAGAAGTCACCAATGGTTGTGTAGCAGGAGAAAATTGGCATTGTTTTTAAGAATAGTGGCAAAGAGCCAAATAGGAACAAAATTGTTATACAAGGCCACATAAGATGTTCTATGACGGTTGATACAAAATTAATTTCAAGTGGGTAACGTGAACGTGGAAAGGTTTGATGACCTCCGTGGAGTAGCGGGCACATGGCCAGCTGTGAAATGAAAGGTCGTGGGTTCTCCACATTAAGGCGTTGTCATGAATTTAATAAAGGATCTTACCACCACATTTTCCTAACAAAAGCTCATGTAACTTATAATGATAATTGTTTTTTATTTATTGTATAATAAATTAAAAAAATATTTTAATTTATTATACATATAATTGTATAATAAATTAAAAAAATATTTTAATTTATTATACAATTATCAACAGCGGCTGATTCGGCCGAGGATCTCAAGAGGCGCAAATATAGAAGTCTCGACAGAGCTTACTTATTTGAGCCTTTTGGGGTTGATACTCTGGGTCCGTGGGGAACCGGGGCCCTTCGCGTTTTCAAAATTCTTTCAGGGCGACTGGTCGAAGCGACGCGTGACAAGAGAGCTGGCTCTTATCTGGGTCAACGCATTAGCATTGCCATTCAGCGTGGCAATGCGGCCAGTATTTTGGGAACGCTTCCGCCTGGTAGTGATCTGGATCAGTTGAGCTATCTATAGATCGTTTGCAACGGTCTTTAGATAGCTAGCTGTTTCATCTGTATTTTTTGTATATACTTACTTGTACATAGTTGTATGAATAAATGTAATATTATTAAAAAAATATAAATAAATAATGTACGTATCTAAGTATACATAGTTTATTATGATCAACTATACTGCAACAATATCTACTCAAAGCATACAATCCTCTGATGAATGCATTCTGCATTTATTCACAGAACCTGCCAATTGAATTATGAAAATGTAAAATCCAGAAAAGCTTAGAATTATCGACCGAAAAACAGGGGACCGTCATGAAAACAGGGTATTTATATAATTATACGTTTTATTACGGGTATTCTTCGTGCTTTTTCGAGACGACGGAGCCATTGCAACACAGTCGAAACGTCGGGAAAATAAAAAAAAGGTAAATACGATTATGATCCGTAAAAAATATAATTATGTTAACTGTTCGCGTAAGTTTGAAAAATACCAGCCAAAAGCATAACATGTCTCAATAAAAGATTGGCTCCAACATGGCTGGCTCCAATGTCAATCAGAGGACGACACGAAAAAACTTACAGTTGGTTGGACAATGGGAATAACCAAGGTTTTTATTTTTATTTTTGTATTTTTCTAAGAAATGAATTGAATTTTCGTAGAAACCTGCTTCTGGCGAAGAAGCTAAGAACAAATCTACACATAAACTAAAAATCAATCAGATTAATCAAAATTGACATGTTCAATAAGTGATTTTAGGGATTATGGTTCCGATTGTATTTTAACTCAGCTAATTAACCCCATTAATAAGATGCCTTGTTTAATCAACTTGTTTTCCTTAAGCAATTTAAATTAATCTACGCAATTGAGATTATCATCAACTGTTCCATCTGCAACCTTGTTCAGAATGCCCTGTAAAAGTATTCTTTTGCGATGCAAGTAGCACGTTTGATTCTCCGTATAGATATACTTAGGTAAGAAAATGAATAGTGGACTTAGACACTCCCAAACTTTCCACTGTGCTGAGCCTGAAATGTCTGCACGCTCTCTGACGTGTGGCGATCTGACAGACCGTGTGGAATATGTCAAATACAATTTGACATATTCCACACCACATTACCTAAATATCTTCATTGCTATCACAAGGAATTTGGAATCTTCGAACAAACAAATCAATTTAAAATTAATGAATTAATGAAAATACTTTATTGTATTTTTAAGATATTATCTATTAAAATTTAATTGATGACCTCTGTGGCGCATTAGGCGAAGTTTGGCTTGAGACGCAGAAGGTTGCGGGTTCAATTCCCGCCGCGGGACAAATGTTTGTATGCTCTGCAAATATTTGTCTCGGGTCTGGGTGTTTTCATGTATAGTATATATGTTTTTACAAAAAATAATGTATATTTTTTATGATATAGTACTGATATAGTAGTATATCAGTCATGTAGTTCCTACAACACAAGCTCTGCTTACTTCGGGGCTAGATGATGGTGTGTGAAAAATGACCAGCATTATTTATGTATTTAATTAATTTACAAGTATTCTTTGCAACCACGTCTAAAACAATTAGTTAATACTTAAGTTAGTTTGTTTTTTATCTTTGATTTAGCTTTAATGTTACATGCGAATCAAACAAGATAAACTTCATCATCATCAACAATGCCAAAAAGTGTCAAGATAAAAGATCTTGGACCGCCTTCATCTACAAACTTTCGTAACGTTTGAGATGACATCAGTCCATATGCCCTTCCCACAGTGTGTCGGTCATCCGGTTCTTGAAAGCTTATACCTACATCGAAAAAAACTTTAATATATGTTGTGGGCCGGAAACCTAAATCGAGTAGTTCCAAGGCTCGTATAAAATTAATACATTAATTAATTAATTCCAGTTGTACCTCCCTACTGTCGTCAGTCAGATCGCCTTATTTTAAACGTGAGCAAACCTAAGAGGAACTTATCTGAACTAGATTAGAAGGCGCAAAGAACAACAATAGTAAATGGTCAGGCGCCTTACCAGTAGGAGAAAGGTAAAACAAGTTGAACAACGATGGATTAAAACATTTTAATCTAATTTATCATATTACTGTCATTAGAATGAAATCATATGAATAACTAGACAGTATAAACGAAATACTATTTGGTTTAAACTATCATGGCTATGAACAATTTTTTTAATCAAAGCGGTTTTTTTTTTCTTCGGGAAACATTCAAATTCACAAATCATGGTAAATATCCCGTTTTTTTTAGTTAAAATGTTACTTTTTGGTTGCCAAGCTAAATACTACTAATAATACCACTTAATTTTACCACTTTCAGACAAGTCTGTCTGAAAAATTAAGTGGTATAAATATAATTATTATTTAATTACCTATTAATATATAAAAAAAATAATTAGTAGATAGATAGATAGATAAAAAATCTAAAGATAGATGAAGATACAAATCGGAGAGGAAATAAACTGTCGAGAGCCAAACCTTTAAAAGAGCCTTTGTTGCAAAGAAGATAATGCACAGTTAGAAGCAATACTTTAATATAGAAAAGGGAAACTAATATTAAGATGTAATGTCAGCACTGTGAACCATCAAAAATAAGGAAAAACACCACCTCCTGGAAGAATTACTAAATTAATTCCTAATTAAATAAATATCAAGATTTTGCCTTCCTTTATCCTTTATTAGTCAAATATTCAAGTAGTGTTTATAACTGAAACTCAGTAGTTTATATAAGTTATAATGTTCGTGCTGTATCGATCGAGTTTGTTAAGTGATGAACATAATGTATTAATTAAATTCATTTAATTACCTACAAGTAAAAATGTATTTTGATCAAGTTAATAAAACCTTAAAAAGCTTTAAAGGTCCAGATAAAAACAAACTCTACAAAAACAAAGCTGTTTTAAACTAAGCTATCACTATATAAGTATAGATATATATAAACATAGATTATTAAAATTGTGATCTGGCGATAACCTCGGTCAGAAAAAGTAGCATTGCTATTCAACGTATTTTCATAAAACTTTTGCCAATTGTTATTATAGTGACGATTCTGTGGAATAGTATCTAAGCTTGTATCGTGGTATTTTTATTTTAAAAGTATTGAAATGAATTTATGGGCCTCGATATTCGTTAAGTACGCAATTTATTATTTTTCACTGCAAAAGGTGATACTTTATTTCTTGGTAGTAGAATACACTATGTAAATAAAAAAAAAACATAATTGCATGGTTGGTACATATCGCCACTGGTAACAAGAGGGCTGGCTTATAAAGATCCATTTGGGCATCAAATTGGGTTAGCTATTCTACTAGTAGGAACTCTACAATTAGATATCCCAGTAATCATTTCCTCATTTAGATTAATAAATAGGTAGGTACGTTGACCTAATAATTGATAATTAGGGATATTCGGGTTTCCGGAGAAATTGGGCAAAGACTGATTGATTCAAGACCGCTCGTTGATAGACTTAACAATTTATAGCGACAGTAGTAGCCGATAAGGTAAGATAAAGAAACAAAAAAAAACTGAATACATTTTAGTACAACGAGCACTTAAAAATGTAGATCCACATACAGTATCGTCAAATTCTAATCTGATTTAGATAAAATTACATAGATATGTTATATATACCTAAATACACGCTACGAAATTAGCCACGTCAATATATATATAAAATGATACTTCCTAGAAAATGCAAATTTCCTAAAAAAAATGTGTTGATAAATAAATAAATAATGCTGGGCATTTTAACACAGCATCATCTAGCCCGAAACTAATCAGAGCTTGTGTTAAGGGAACTACATGACTATATATAATTTCTTGTAAATACATACATATAATACATAGAAAACACACATAAAATATATAGATATAACAATGTAACAATTTCTGTTTTTTTTAAGTTCTAATCTGATTCAGAGACTTACTGGAAAAAGTTTAGGGACCGATCAGGACCGCTTCGGGATAATCCTCTATAGGTACATAATACTCGTTAAAAGTTCTTCACGAATATTGTCTGCGCGATACTGACACATTTTACTAAAAACATCTAGTTGTACAGTACGTACCAATATGTTTATGTAATAACAAGGCCTGGTAAATAAAAAAAAGGGTCGTATTGTTTATAGTTTTCTATTAAATCGATTCCTATGACCATCACTATGTTACCTCATCTTATCTCATCAAGGCCATTCCGATAAAGCTCATATTTTAACTACCTACTAGGTTAAAAAGATTGAATGAACATTTAGTCAGTTATCGTCGCGAATACAAACAACACGTTTGTAACGTAACATTATACAAACGTCAGATTTTCCAAGTATATAGACGCGGAGATCGTTGCTCGCTCGATCAAAAAGTAATTATATTTTTTCTATCAAACAATTAATTAAGTAGGTACATTGCTATCTTATCGTAAGTGCCGATGTAATGGGAAGTGCCGTGCATTGACCGTACTTCTACTAAGTCTAGTTATAGTTTTTTTAAACAATAAAACGAAGTAAGTATACTGTCGGCATTATCGCTGAAAACATTATTGACGATCTCTGTGATGCATAGGGCGAAGACCCGCCTTTGATGCAGAAGGTTGTGGGTTCGATTCCGACAGCGGGACAATTGTTTGTATGATCTGCAAATATTTGATGAGCTCTGCTTACTTTGGGGCTAGATATTGTGTGAAAATGCTAGAAAAAAACAAAATCTAGAATCATGTATATTTTTTAATTGCCTATTGAATGAATGAAATGAATTAAAATACTTTATGGTACACCACAAACAAAATACAAAAAAAAAACAAAACCTTTACAAAACTAAATGTACAATGGGCGGTCCTATCGCTGATATAATTATATAATCTGTGGAAACCAGTGTCATCAACTCTATGCCTTCTACAATACAGTCTAATGACGTAGCGTGCGAATTCAGCGCACGCTTTTCCCGCGTACCAACTCAACCACCTCGTTTTAAATTTTAAATTTAGAACTTAGTACGATATCAAGCGCGGTCCGCGCGGCCGTACGGTGCCATGCGTTATTATCATTATAACCAAAAAACACTTTCAACTCGTGAAAACTGTGAATATGTGAAAGAAAACTATAGTAAAAAGTTTTAATTTGTAAAGTTGTACCAATACGGTATCAGTACTATCAATATTTGATGGCTGGTTTGACCGGGCTATCTACAAACTAGTTCGTGAATTAAGATAATAGGTACCTACCGTGCACGAGTTGCAAGGTAATGTTGAGTTAAAAAGTTTATTAGCTATAAACACGAGAGCACAAACTGTGTCAACAAACAGTGGAATTACATAAAGTACTTTGGTACCTAACTACTAATACGTAAAGTACTTTAGTACCTACGTAAACATGAAGACGGAAGAAAGTGATAAGTTTCTACCTGATGTTGAGAGGGACTTGAAAAAGGATCAGGAGCACACCTTCGAGGAAGCCTTTGAATTGACAGGTAAAGGTGTTCAAGATCTAGCAAACCATAGCATTATAATTATTATCTTTGAGTAAGTTACAAAATTTACACATTCTAAGGTAATTAATTCTACACGGTTTCAAAAACGTCCATTAATAATAAACTAAATAATGATGTACCAGAGCAAACTGAAAAAAAAATGACCAGATAATTATAAAAAAAGACATTTTGAAAATATACCTTTTGAATGAATAGATTCTGTATTTACCTACTTGAATAATTATAAGAATAGTACCTCAAGCGGTTAAGTTATCTGAGAGCTATAGTCAATACCTAGTTGCTTAGTTAGTTATTATGGTAGCACTAGCTACGAGAGTAGGTACAGAAATTCGTGCCAATTTTTAAATTATTATTGTTATTTCACTGATTTCAATTTTTAAAGTACTAAATAATAAAATATATAGGTAAAAAGTAATTGAAAAATATAGCACAGGTCCTTTTGTATTTAATCAAAACTGTTTTGTCTCTATTTATTTGTAAATTTATATTCCAAATTATCTTTGATTGCTCGTTCTAAGATCTACCAGCACAATTTTATCAAGTTACCTACCTACATTTTAAAAACAGTAAATTATTCACTCGTACCCATTATACTACCTACACTCGAGAGCAGAAATTCCGGGAAATCTAAAGAAACCTGATTATCTCGGAAACCATGAATGCAAGCTTAGTGAAATTAATTGTATTTGATAGAACCCTTAAATAAAAGTAATAAAACATATTTGCCATTAAGTATTCTATTTATTGATCAAGTACTTAAGGAAAAAATAAAAAAGAAGGCAACACAAAGTACTAAAATATTTTAAATTTTAGTACTTTGTGTGGCATCCTCGTGCTGGCAATACTACGTTCATGCGGTTTGGCATGACGTACACCAAGTTTCTGATCCGATGCTGATGAATATTCTCCCGTTCCTCTAAAAGCGCACTTTTGAGTTTTGGAAACGTAAACGAAGAGGGGTTGTCTCGTACATCGTCCGAGCTTGTCCCACTCATATACGGCTAATGTTTATCTCTTGAAGTTATTCACTATCCGACCAGTGTTAAGTGGGGCATTGCCATGCATAAAAACAGCATTCTCACCCAAGTTGATCATAAACGGACCTGTTCATTTATGCAGGTAGATAAACCCCGTTAGGGCGCTGTAAATTTGAATTCGATCATGTAGTTTGACATGGAATTAAAATGATCGTGGTTTGGCATCATTTTAGAATATTACCGTCCGCGACCACGCTCGACGGTCGTGAGACGGGAACTATCGTCGAACGTGGTCGCGGACGGTGCTCATGAGGAAGGACCTCTAAACGGTCAACGAAACGTCCGCAGGAGAATAGTAAAGTACGCGGTATAGTAATAATATTCTAAAATGTAGTTTGACAAATAAATCTTCTCTAAAATGTGGAGGTTGGATAAAATCAAAAAGGTCAACGAGGAAACAATGAATGAATGAATAAAATGTGAGATCAAGTAGGTCTTATAATGGCTCAATAAGGGCTTTTGATTAACCAGGGCAAAATATGCCGCTTATCATCTTTTTAAAGGAGGTTTGACCAAATGTAAGGACGACACTGGCTCGGTGCCACCAAGACGTACATTTTACAGTATACTTACTGTTTAACAGCAGTAGGTAGGTAGGTACGTATTTTTTTATGTACTAGTTTTGTTATTAATAATCTTTTATCTGTCGTATTAGGAGTGAGTGAGCTATGCCTGGCGGCGCATTTTGTCTAAGTCTATTAAGTCAACATTAGGTTTCCTAATATCTGTTTAACAACATGAAGTAGGTACAGGTTTCTTCAGTTAGAGCCGGTGCAGCGGCTGATTCGGCCGAGGATCTCAAGAGGCGCAAATATAGAAGTCTCGACAGAGCTTACTTATTTGAGCCTTTTGGGGTTGAGACTCTGGGTCCGTGGGAAACCGGGGCCCTTCGCGTTTTCAAAATTCTTTCAGGGCGACTGTGACAAGAGAGCTGGCTCTTATCTGGGTCAACGCATTAGCATTGCCATTCAGCGTGGCAATGCGGCCAGTATTCCGCCTGGTAGTGATCTGGATCAGTTGAGCTATCTAGCTATCGTTTGCAACGGTCTTTAGATAGCTAGCTGTTTCATCTGTATTTTTTGTATAAACCTACTTGTACATAGTTGTATGAATAAAAGTAGGTACATACATACTTATTCTAGAATGTGCTAGGTTTGTTTTTCATGCATTATTTTGTTCGTGTTAGGAGTAAGTGTGCTATGTCACATCTATGGCATCGCATTCCACCTTAGTCTAGCATACCAACAGTATGTTTCCTAAAGTATCACTTTTACAACACGAGATCCACCTGATCCATATTTTCTTTCCAGGTCATGGGAAGTTCAACCACCTGGCTCTCTTCACCTGTGGTCTTATCATGCTAAACGTCTCCATGGAGTCTCTCGGTATGAGCTACGCGATCACGTCAGCAGAGTGCGAGCTAAAACTCACTAGCAAGCACAAAGGGCTAGTCAATGCAGCTGCTTTTATAGGTACAGTATTCAAAAAACCTGTTTAAAGTGGAAAACAAGAATACTGCCCACCTGTTGGTAAGCGATTATCGTAACCTATGGACGCTTGCAACACCAGAGGTAGCACACGCGCGTTGCCGACCCTGAGAGAACGGATGAAGTCTTATTTACCTATAATTTCACGGCGCCCATACCCTTAAACCGGAATGCTAATTTTGCACCAAATTTTATATTTAACACCATTATTGACATCTCCTTCTACTATGATAACTCCAGGCTGTGCGTGCAGGCTGTCCGTTTATGGAATGAATAGCCAGTTAGTATCAGACGTGCGAAATAACTCCCTATTTTTAAATCCTTAGTCAAGGAACACTACTTATCCTCGAGTCGCTAACTGTTGCCTGTTTCTGATTTACTTAAGTATGTATTATAGAATACATAGAATATATTTACTTAAGTATGTATTATAATGCTAGTATGTAGGTAGGTATTATGTGTGTGTACAGACTTACCAAATCCGAGAGGCTCACACATGTTGTTATATACGGTAGGTCCCCACCTACCGTATATAACAACCTGCCGGAGCAAGTTATACAAGCACCTAGCCTGACATTATTTAAGACTAAATTAAAATCATGGCTTGTCGAGAGGGCGTTCTATAACGTGGAGGATTTTATAGGGAAAATCCGATGAGTACCTTGGACTATTAAAAATTATAAAATATGTTTAATAAATAAATTGTATCTACATTATTAGATTATATTAATTTTAATGCACAATTTATGTTTGTTTTTTAAATTCATTTAAATATTTTATTTTATGTTAATTGACTGACATGTAAATTTTGGTTTACCAATAAATTGATTTATCTGATTATTCTGATAAGTAGTTATCTAGGTAAAATAATAATATTGTGTTTTCATAGTTTGTGGTACACCACTTACAACCCCTTGTAATTTTTCGTACAGTCCGTTCCATCCAAAGGTTTTCTGGTAGAGATCGCTAATGAGCGATAAGACCGCCCATTGTACAATAATGTTAAAGTTTGTACTATTTATTTAAGCTGAAATATTTGGTGTGCGATAAAGTATTTTCTATCTTTCTCTCTATCTATCTATTGATATTAGAAACTTTAATGTAAATGTTTATGATTCTTCAAATCTGTAATTCAAGATGATACAATGAGTCTCTATCCACGGCTCGATTCCATTACGGTTTGCCCATTGTTGTTCGTCCGGTCAATAGCACAGTCTGTCGAATACCAGCTAGCTGCATCACGATCAGTGTTTGAATAGGCGTTACGAATTGTTGCAAAATAAGATGAGTCTGTGATTCATGGATAAAAATAATAATATTATTGTATTATGAATGAACGGCAGTTTCTATTACCTAACATGCATGCGATGAAACTTAGATCTAAGATATCTGATATGGCCCAAAATTAAGTTTATGTCTGTATGAAACCATATAACCATAGCTATGGTCAAACTTTGGTACAAAAAAATTAGTTAATTTTAAACTTTGATCAAAATGAGGTTTTAAAATTAGAGCGGAATATCAAAGCTCAGTTTTATTGTACTATTTGACCTCAAATTTAAGTTCGAGAGGTTCTACTCAGTTGTACTCTGAATTCTTTCATCTTAGCTGGTCATCATCGGACCATTATTAAAAAAACTAGACGTCTAGACGAAGAAGACAATAATAATCATACTTTTATGTTTCCAGGTATAATAAGCACTTCTTTTTTATGGGGCTACCTGGGCGATAGATTGGGCAGGAGAGCTGTAATGCTCCCAGCATTGGTGGCATCAGCAGTCTTCTCAGTTGCTTCTTCATTCTCCACCAACGTGTGGACGCTGCTGGGATTACGGTTCCTTACTGGATGTCTGTGAGTTTCCACATTCTGACTACTGTGCTATTTCTGTTCACTGTGTTCAAACTAGCATATAGTTGACATTGGACTAATGACTTACCAAAACAAAGATCTTAAATTTTTAATCCTTATGATTCTGATGGATCATAGATGTATTCATACATATGTAGATCTGACAAAATACAAGTAAAGGGTAGTTAAAAGCAACTCCAATTTTTTTTTCATATATTGTATATGTTCATATTGTTCGATATTTGTACACGCTCAGATTAAGCATAGTGAAATAATATTTAAACTCTTTTTTAATCCTCTTTTTTGTGGGTTTAGTATCACTGTGGCCCTGGCAGATTTATTGTGATCGCCACTTGCTTTCTTCGCCCCTCAAGGGGCGTTCAAAGTTCATCGTTCAACAGTGCAGCTGTTAAAAACTGGAGGGGGCGTTCAAAGTTCATCGTTCAACAGTGCAGCTGTTAAAAACTGCAGGGGGCGTTCAAAGTTCATCGCTCAACAGTGCAGCTGTTAAAAACTGCAGGGGGCGTTCAAAGTTCATCGTTCAACAGTGCAGCTGTTAAAAACTGCAGGGGGCGTTCAAAGTTCATCGCTCAACAGTGCAGCTGTTAAAAACTGCAGGGGGCGTTCAAAGTTTAGGATTACATTAATTCATGTGCTTATTGCGAGCCTAAGATAAGTTGTGAACTTTAGTCCTACTATCCTACTATCCTACTACTATTATAAACGCGAAAGTTTGTGAGGATGGATAGATGTTTGGTATTCTTTTACGCAAAAAACTACTGAACGGTTATTAATGAAACTTTACAGTTATATAGCTTATGTATCAGGATAACATACATGCTACTTTCTATCCGGGTACCCAGCGGGTGAAGCCGTGGGCAGAGGCTAGTATTTGATATGAAGAAATTCGTAAATGTAACTGTATTTACAAAATTTTCTTATTACCCTTATAATATTTACAAATCTATGCTACTATATGAAACAATTTCATTCATATATATATTTCATTAATATCCTAATTACCTAAGCATGTTATGAAGTACCATATTTTCTGCAAAAAATTAATGAAATGTTAAAAAAAAAATATAATTTGAATTATATATAAATGACGTGTAAATTATCATAATTATCATTAAGCCAGCCTATGTTTCGTGATTGTAACATTGCTTGAACTTCGTAAATGTTATCATCCGGCGAATAAAACAATATATCCAATGCTATAAAATATATGCGTCTAAAATGAGTATCTTATCGTTTATTGTTTATATTTTACTTATTGTAAACTCCATTGTTTTATCACTAAGTTAGTTTCCTTTTCCAAACAGGTCTACTTCGCCTACCTACCTGTCCCATGTTGTGTAATATTACACCTTTAGTTAAAGCCAGTTGGTTGAACGTTCACTTTCCAATTAAAGCCTATAAGAACAACTTTTCGTAAGTTATATACTACCGTTTGCAGCGGCCGAGGATCTTAAGAGGCGCAAATATGGTCTCGACAGAACTTAGATACTTATTTAAGCCTTTTGGGATCGAGACTCTGGGTCCGTGGGGAACTAGGCGTATTAAAAATCCTTTCAGGGCGACACTGGTTGAAGTGGCGCGTGACCAGAGAGCTGGCTCTTATTTGGGTCAACGCATTAGCATTGTCATTCAGCGTGGCAATACAGCCAGCATTTGGGCACCGTTTCCTTTTGCTATTAATCTATTGATTAGTTAACCTTGATTAGTTGAACTATCTATATATCGTTTGCAAAGGTCTTTAGGCTAGCTGTTTCATCTGTATTTTATGTATTTTTATATACCTACTAGTACATAGTTGTATAAAAAAATATGTTTCTACTACTTACCTATTTATTTTACTAGTAATAGTACCGATAACACTAACATGCCCCTATTTATAAAACCAAAAGTGGTAGTTAGTAATAATAATTTCATTTTGCAAGCTCTTGAGTTCCCATAATACAAGCTCTGCTTCTATTAGAGGAATAAAGAACTAAAGCAAGATTACGACTGAAACGCGTCCTTAAAAGTTGTTTGACTGTAGATATTGCATTGACGTAAGACTTACCAAGCCGCCATCTTGTTTTTTTTCCAAAATATGACTTCATACCAAAATAGGTTTCATACCTAGGGTATAATTAGGTCGATAGGGGGCGTATTAATGAGCGAAACGTTTGCTATTAAGCCAAACTGTCACGTATCTGAGTAAAACTGGAGTTGTTTGCAACGGTCGTCTCAATAGTTTTGAATTTATATTTTGTAATTTTCAGTATATCAGCGTCTAGCGCCACCGTCTACGCGTATCTAGGAGAAGTTCACACTAGCTCCCGTCGAGCCGCGGCCATCGCGTGGGGTTCTGCATTCATCTCCTTCTCCTTTATTATTTTGCCAGGTAAGTTCCCATCATTTACAAACTTAGGAATGAAACTTGAAGAATTAAACCCACCTCCCGGATTCAAAGTGCTTTGGCCGTTTCTGCCATTCTGAAATGAGCGATATTCTGAGACCTAATCTAAGTAGGCACTGATTTTATGTTTTGTATGGATATAACGTTTTTTATTAAAACTTTTTTTTTTTGTTATTTAAGAGATAGTCTAATTTTTTTGGTGTTTATAGTGTTTTGTTACGGAAAATTCTATTAGTGAGTGAGTCCGACTTATACTTGACCGTTTTCCATCAAATTATATTCTAAATGTCAAAGTTTGGACGTTTACCTATTTATTTGATTGTTTAGATATTTGTTACTAATCATCTCCGTAATTACTGGGGTAACTACCCAATTAGGAACAAGTAGGTACTTATAGTTCGTGAACTAGAATAGCACTCGGGCTTTTCATCCAGGTTACCACCCGAGCAAAGCCGTGGGCAGAGGATAGTCATTAATAATAATATCAAGCCAATGACTTATTTATACGCACTTATAACTAATCGAAACAATTATAAAATTATGACGATACTAAACTTATTTAATTAAAGTTATTAATTAATACCTACACCTACTAAGGCAAGCTATTATTTTATTTATATGCGCTATTTTTCTACCTTAATGCATGCAATTTATCCGGACTTAAACCTTAAATATAGGCTCTGATATTAAACCGACTGCAATAAAGGAGTCTATAAAGCTAAGTCGGCGAAAACTCATTGTGCCAAAATCACTATAACCTATTTTCAATTTATTTTTAAAATCATTTGTCCTGACTGACTGACTGATCTATCAACGCACAGCCAAAACTACTAAGTCCAGAAAGCTGAAATATAGAACATAGTTTTATTTTATAACGTAAGCATGTGTAAGGCGGTTGGGGAATGAGGGGGGGGGTGAACTTTGTATGTAAGTCTTTCAAGTTAGAAACATAACAATTTGAATGACAGCTACTGAGCATAAATAAATAATGCCGTGTTCAGGGTGTTTTTGATTTTCAAATTTAATGGGGGGTGAAAGTTTGTATGGGAGTATATGTTTTTTTAAGTAAGGTAGAAACTTGAAAATTGGAATTGTACTCATTATAAATTAATACTGACGTATGTATGTTTTTTTGAACACGTCTCCACGCGAAAAACGCCACTGGCATCAGGTAGTCGTAAATTATTCACGAATGGTAACTAAAGAACTAAAAAACATCCTTCTACTATTATAAACGCGAAAGTTTATGAGGGTGGATGTTTGTTAATCTTTCACGCAAACTACTGAACGGATTTTGATGAAACTTTACAGTAATATAGCTTATGCACCAGAATAACACATAGGCTACTTTTTATCCGGGTACCATGCGGGCGAAGCCGTGGGCAGAAGCTAGTTTTATATATATATCAATAAAATACACCATTGTGCCTCGGATTTAAATTGCGTATTTGTCTATGTTCTGTCATACTGAGAACAAAATACGCATCAATATAAATGATTAACAAGGTTTGTTTATAAGTCCAAATTAATATTTAAACTCATATACAGGTTCAAGTAGATTTATTTGATCAATTGATTATGCATTAAAAATCAAAATTAATCAGACAGAATGCAATCAATTTTAATGTTGTAATAAAATTCGAGAATGTTCTAAACTAAATGGTATTTCAAATAATGAATAAAGCTCGAAATTTTCACACAGCGTCATCTAGCCCCAATCTAAGCTGAGCTTGTGTTATGGGAACTACATGACTATTA
This sequence comes from Perizoma affinitatum, assembly GCA_961405105.1. Lineage (NCBI taxonomy): Eukaryota > Metazoa > Arthropoda > Insecta > Lepidoptera > Geometridae > Perizoma > Perizoma affinitatum. The sequence continues at coordinate 12,562,381 of OY560197.1, forward strand.
TATATTTTTTTGTTAAATACTTACATGCGTACTAATCATTATTAATGAAAATCAGCAATTACAACTTGTAGTAAAATCAGCAGTTACACCATGTAGTAAAAGCATCAGTTACACCGTGTAGTAAAAGCAGCAGTTACACCGTGTAGTAAAAGCAGCAGTTACACCGTGTAGTTAAAGCAGCAGTTACACCGTGTAGTAAAAGCATCAGTTACACCGTGTAGTAAAAGCAGCAGTTACACCGTGTAGTAAAAGCAGCAGTTACACCGTGTAGTAAAAGCAGCAGTTACACCGTGTAGTAAAAGCAGCAGTTACACCGTGTAGTAAAAGTAAGAGAACAATATTTGAGTTTTAAAAACATGATTGGAGTTACGATAACTGTACGAAATACATTTTTCATAAAGTGTTCAGCAAATTCAGAAAGCTTACAGATGAGACTTCGTGTTTTTATATAACCAAAGAAGAATCATCTCCATCTGCTGGTAAGCGGTTAACGTAACTTGTGGGCGCTTGCATCACCAGAGGTTGATCACTGGCGCGATGCCGAACCTAAAATATAACGACTGAAAAGTCTCAAGTGCCTGTAATTTCATTGGCACCCATACCCTTCCAACCGGAAGACAGCAATGCGAGCATTACTGCTTGGCGACAGAAATATGGTGGTAGTACTACTTCTAAAATCTAAATATATTAATCTCGTGTTCATAATAAGAAAATGAGTAAGCATAATCTCTTCTTGTTTAATAATGCATAACACTGACCTGATTTCAGTAATTGAGTTTACATAATTGATATGTTTATTGACCTTGATGTTGCTAAATAGGGACGCAACAATGCAAAAGATTTGAATCAACAGAGTTAGGTAGGTAATATACAATCACGGACATATTTTTATTTAGAGGAACCTTCATGTATCAAAAAAAAAAAGTTTTTAGTACAAACTGGCCACATATACCCGAATATTCAATTTGAAAAAAGAATTACTTCAATTGTCTTTTGTTTCAGGGTTTTTTTTTGTTTATAAGACAAAAAAAATTGTTGTACACGATCCTACCAATATAATTACCTCTCTTGCTCTAGATAGAGTGAGGTAAAACTCTTTTTAGGGTTAAGCCCGCCTGTGTCATGTCATTTAATTCTGCCTTTTGTAAGTGTTTATTTGTGTGTAGGTACTATACAGAAAGAAGAACCATGTTTGTAATATTTTTTTTTCACCTATTTGTATAAGTCGTTTTTAATGTAGGCCTATATGATTGTTTTATTAGTTATATTAGTATTGTTGAATGTATTAACTAATAATATAAGTAGGAATACGGGGAAACTTCTCATGATTCTAAACTGACATTAAACTTGGAACTATTAGTGAAAACTGTCAAAGCCTAACCCCCCTCATACAATTTGTAGCTCATAAGTGTTATTAAAACTGTTTGGTTTCTAACTAAGTATAAAAAATGCTTAACTGAGCGGTAGGAAGGAAGTATTGGTATATAAATTAAGTAAATATAGATAGATAGATCGATAAACGCTTTATTGTGCATAACACCAATTTACAGTACAAAACACAGAAACAGAAAAGAACAAAAAACCAAAGATACGCACAATGGGCGGTCTATAAATTCATGTAACTAATTGAATTATACTGCAGATATATAATTTACCTAATGTAATCGGAGTTTCACCTGTACGCTTTCAGAATGTAGGTTTAGTAAATAGTACCTACATAGAGAGCCAGCAGCGAATTAGCTTACCTCAAACAAAACTGAAATTAAAGTGGTGTGCCACGTTATTTGATCGTATTTCATTGAAAATACGGCATTTTGTCGTTTTTGTTTACTTGACTTCACTATAAACTCTTTTGGTTCTGTACCAAGTTTCTTTACCTAAATAAATAATGCTGAACATTTTTACACAGCATCATCTATCCCCAAAGTAAGCAGAGCTTGTGTTATGGGAACTACATGACTGATATACTACTTTTTTTTTGTAAATACATACTTACATTATTACACATAGAAAATACCCAAACCCGAGACGAATATTTGCAGATCAAAAAAAAATACAAATATTACAAAAACTTATCCCGCGGCGGGAATCGAACCTGCAACCGTCTGCGTCTCAGGCAGTAACATATTAACATAAGAGAGCAGACTTCGGAGTAGCATGCTGCAGGGCATACCTAATAAATAAGACCTGCCTTTAATGAAGGCTTTCATTGACTCCTAGTCATTTAGTCGTAGAGACTGCTTGACTGAGACGTGAGTGAGGTCCTGTATGTACCTACCCATTTACAATAATTCTAGCTGGCTAAAACACTACCAATATCATTATTAACACAAAATAACATTATATTATCTTCTGAATTATAAATGAATCGAACTAAGTTTCAGGGAACTAGTCTTTCTTGCCACAGATAAAAAAGACTTTACTCATTGGCGTGAAAACTGAAGTTTCACACAATTAAAGTAGTAGCCTAGCATACTGCCCACCTGTTGGTAAGCGGTTACCGTAATCTATGGACGCTTGCAACATCAGAGTTATGACTCGTTTGTTGCCGACTCCGAGACATAACGGGTGAAAAGTCTCATACACCTGTAATATGAAATCAATTTGGTCTTTTAAATATTCTTTAAAAAAACTTTTGTTAGCTTCCCAAAAAAATCCCTCACATAAGTGGTTCTGAGTCTCTAGGTACATTTTTAGTTAGGTATTTCAGTTTTTATTTTTGTTGCGTTTAGCTTTATTTAGTTTAAAAAGTATACATAATCACTCACATAATCTGCATAATTATCATGTATAGTACTTAAATAGATACCGTGTATCTTGCTGTAGTTGCTGGCCCGCACGTCCACCGGCGTCACGGAAGACCAGCGTTTTGGTGGCACACAGTGCTTCCTTAACATAGTGCTGAGTGGCGGCAGTTTTTGTTGTCAATCTCATTTTGTTTATTACTTTTACGTGTACTCCTGTATCCTTTATTTGACACAAAATAAAATATTTTTATCTTATCTTATCTTATCTCATTGCATCTGCACCCGTATTTTAAACAGTTACACAGCAATGCCACCATTCCAATTACTGTTTGGCGGCAGAAATTGGAATGGTGTTTGTACCTCCTCGTACAAGCTCTTTCACGAGTAGATCTACTTCTTCTTCTCGTTTGACATAAACTAGACACTTCTAGCTCCTGCGACGCTAGTAGTAGGTATGACGTTGGCATTTACAACAAATAGCTGAGTTCATAATGTAAATTGATTTAGCATTTAGGTACTCAAAGTTACATCATAATGCCGAGCCATATAATACTGATAAGAGATGTGCATAGTTTAGTTTGTTTGAGTTGTTTTTTTTTTATATATAGTAGGTACCATAAATAGTAATATCGAGGCGTACTACCATCACCACTTTTTTCCTTTATCCATACATTAATTGTTTTTTCTAATGACCTAACTTTTTGTTAATTAATTTGATTTAATTTAACCTAATTTGATATTTAGTTGAGATTGCTATTTTGCGATAATGCCGCCCATTTGGATGGAATGAACTGTCCGATAGATTGCAAAGGAGTTTAAATGGTGTTCACATACCATGAATGTACCTGCTATATAATATCCCTAACATAAACTATAAAGTTAGTTAAGGATGCGGCGAACGCTGCTCGCAACTTCTATTCGAGGCGGCCCGATTTTCTCTTTTTGGTTGATGCAGGCCGCCCGCCCGTGGTTGCACGATAGCAATATTAGCCGTTCGTAATTATTACTATAAATTTGCCGGTGTTCCGTAATACCAAAAATGATGACTGAAATCTTGTTGTATTTTTCACATCGTGTTGTTATTCTGTAACTAGACAATATAAGCTATGTAACTAATCAAATAATACTTAAGATATTGTTGTTTTACGAAACAAGTAAGATTAAAACATGTCATTCATGACGTAAAAAATGATTAACGCAAAATGATCGTTTTCATTTCATTTTGGGTAAGTATTTTGAAAAAATATATATCATGCTATAAAAATATATAATATCTAAATATACATATGTGTATTTAGATATTATATATTATTTCATACCATTATTATATTTTAAATACCATTCGAATACAAATAATAGCATAATATCGTAGAAATAAGCTCTAATTACAAATGATTTTGATATTACGTTTGTACCTATGTGCAATTCATCCTCCGCTGGCCTCTTAAGTACTTAATTACTTAAGTACTTAATAATTTTGTTGAAATTGCGTAGAAGTAATCGTTTTTAAAGGACTTTAAAAAAGGAGGAGGTTCTGATTAAAAACCTCCAATCTTGATGATTTTTTGTTGTTGTATAGAAAATGATACCGAGATGGTCCCATAAAAGTTTTCCTCTGTGGTGACCTCTGTGGTGCAGTGGGCGCAGGCCCGCCTGAGACGCAGTAGGTTGCTGGTTCGAATCCCGCCGCGGGACATATGTTTGTATGATCTGCAAATATTTGTCTCAGGTCTGGGTGTTCTATGTATAATATGTATGTATTTACAAAAAAAAAATATATAAGTAGTTTAACAGTCATGTAGTTCCCATAATACAAGCTCTGCTTAGTTTGAGACTAGATGATGCTGTGTGAAATTGTCTAGCATTATTTATTTATTCCTGAGGGATTGCTATTTTTCACGTAAAACTTAAAAAAACATCATCATTTCATGGAATCACGACTAGCCCAAACATTTTTTGTGGGCGATTTTATATATCGCCGTTTACTTCAAGGCCCCACATAAATGTTATGAAAACCCCCACTACTAATGATAAAAAAAATAATCAAAGCTCAATCACGTACGACTAATGTATGCATAATGTATGCATGTATGCGGGGTAATGTATGCTACTTTCACAATCATGTACATTCTATGAAGATAACAAAATAATCAAGTAGGTACGAGTATGTTATGAACGTTTCTTACAATACCTTTTTTGCACTAAAGATGTAATTAATTTTCAAGGTCGATCTCAGTTTCTTTTTTTACCCTTTTTTAGCAAGAAACGCTAAGCTACTTTCACCTACTAAAGTAGCCTACTCAGCCTGCTGATAATTCCCCCACCGTTATCAATGACGACGCGGAAGGACCTAAAATGTTTCTAACAACCTTAAATGTCATAGACCTTTGTGGAAGTGTCACGTCAGGGTCTAAGACAAAATAACAAGACGCATCGCTTAGAGGTTATCGATCAAGGACCTAAATAATAGCGTCATTGACTTCTAGCCGACCTACAAACGTTATCGTATAAAATAAACGTCAATATTCTAAGCGTTATCAGTAAAATTATGCAAGCCTACATTATTTTATGTCCATGCTGTGATTGTGACTAATTCTTATTCGAGGGACCTGAGAACTTTAGCGTAGATAGTTTAAAGAGAGATTTGCATTACTATTCAGCGTGGCAATGCAGCTAGCATTTTGGGAATGCTTCCGTCAGGTAGTGATCTGAATCTAAAGATCGTTTGCAACGATCTAGCCGTTCCATCTGTATTGTTTGTAAATGCAGATTTGTATATAGTTGTATGAATAAATGTACTTTTGGTGGGGTAACCAAATTACTATACATACTTATTTGTAAATCATGAAAAATCTCACACCAAAATCTTTACTGCATATACTTGCCAGTTCACTACCTTCTTCAATCTTCAACTACTTATTCCAGGTCTAGCCTGGCTGATAATACCTGGCAAATGGTCCTTCAGCATAGGCTCCATGGAGATCGTACCCTGGCGTGCCTTCATGTGGCTGTGGTGCGCGCCAGGATTAGCAGCGGCTTCTATTCTACTCTGCTTGCCAGAGAGTCCGCGGTACCTGCTAGCGACGAAGGGACCTGAGGTGGCTTTGCCTGTGCTGGCTAAGATGTACGCCTGGAACTATGGATGTTCTGCTGAGGAGTTCCCAGTAAGTAGCGAGTTCAACACTTCAGGAGGTTCTCTTTGGCTAGTTCAAAGTTCATACTGGCCTAGTGCTTGCTATCACGACCTGCGCTGCTATATGCCATATTTGGTTTGACCCCAATGGCACACAAAATATTTCAAATGCTATAAGACTTCTAGAAGCTGCTCAAATTATTTCGAAGCATTTCAGGTTTTGAAGCATTCATCATTAGAATGCTACTAAACTGAAATGCTGCGAAACCTGCTGATGAAGAAGATAATTAAAAATGCTTTTATTTTTTAGCTGATAATATCCATGTAAGATGACCCGGTTTGATGATCAGGGGAGGCGTGGGGAGTAAGTGGATATCTTTACTCTCCACTAAGGTTCATGAGAACAGAGAGACTCAGTTTAGGATCACCTTTTGGGAACCTATAGTAGCCAGCGGTTGGAGATTCTGTGAAGTTATGGCCAATTTGATGATGTTGGAGAGATCCAAACCCGCTGATTCAGATCTTGTTTTTCAGAACACAGTGTACAATACATTGATCGTGGGTTAGTATCATTTTAGGATTAAAATTTAGCTGGCCGTTTAGAGGTCCTGCCTCATGAGCACCGTCCGCGACCTCCCTCGACGGTCGTTGGACGGGAACTGAATTCCTGTTATTAATTTATGTATGTTCCAGGTGACAAACATAGCTTCAGGCAGTACAGAAAGTGCCTCAAGCGGCGGATTCGCCGGTGCCCTCAAGAACTTCACGTTGCTCTTCAAGCCGCCGCTGTTGAGATGCGTCTTCATCTCGCACATCTCCATGTTTGCTGTATTTATGGTGTAAGTTATTTCATCGCCAGCTCATACGCAGATACTACTGAACGAAGGTGTCTCCCAAAGGAGAAATCTTGACATAGCTGTGGCTGTCGTTGCATTGTTTTTGATATCTATACCTACTTCTATATCTGTCCTGTTTGATATCTATGCCTACGACTTGCCCTCGTGGTAACCGGATATAAAGTATCCGATGAAATGAAGGTCTTTACGAATATCCCTTTTATTTGAAAGCCATTCTAAATATTTGTGAAAATATTTTTGAAATCTTGTAGATGTTATTATTATAATTAACTGTTCTTATATAAATATGTTTAAATAACATGGACACATTATACATATATAAATAACATGGTAGTTGACATTAAACTACCCTGTAGCGTCACGGGTTATTCAACAACTTGAACTTTTGTGTAAAGTCTACATAAAAGTTGATATACTTTTGGAAATATTTCAGTTTTAAAACCTCTAACAACTCTTTCCAGGTCGAGCGGTCTGTACGTGTGGGTTCCTGATATCCTGAACAGTATTTTGAGAAATACCAGTGAGAAACGAATCAATATCTGCGAGATCATTTTTGAAAAGGCTAGGAATGCTAGTGTGAGTGAAACAAACTATTTAGATGCAATTAGGCACTTACAATATCCATGAATATCTGAGTTGTACGTTTACTGATCAGCATGTGGAGTAGTTTAAATTTGGAGAAGAATTTATGTACACCTTATTTATAATTTTTTTCGAGATTTGAATTGATTCTGGCTCTGAATACAGAAAAGCAAGTATGGCTTCCAGTGGAATAACAGGCACATGAGACTTTTCACCCGTAATGCCTCAGGATGGAGGCATAACCATCCTCAACCTTATCAGGTATCCCTCCTATATTGCAAGCGTACCTAGGTTACGGTAACCGCTTACCAACAGGCAGGCCGTATGCTTGTTTGCCAATTTAGTTGTATAAAAAAATTGTTTCAGTTGTCATCAGCAGACGAGGTATGCCACGCGGAGATGTCGGTGGCGGTGTTCCCGATCTCGATGTCGATGGGTGCCGTATTTGCAATCACATATCTCGCTATCGGATTCTTTATCAATAAGATTGGAAGGAAGACTCTTTACTGTGAGTAATAGAATAGAATAGAAAAATATTTATTGCTTGAACTTATAACTTGAAGACCTCTGTGGCGCAGTGTGCGAAGGCTCGCCTGAGACGCAGAAGTTTGCGTGTTCGATTCCCGCCGCGGAACAAATGTTTGTATGATCTGCAAATATTTGTCTCGGGTCTGGATGTTTTCTATTTATAATAAGAATGTATTTACAAAAAAATATGTATATAAGTAATGTAACAGGCATGTATTTCCCATAGTACAAGCGATGCTTAGTTTGGGGCTAGATGATGCTGTGTAAAAATGACAGAATTATTTATTTATTTTTTACACGTGAAGGAAAACATTCGAGTAGAAACTGACATGCCCAAAAACCAAAAATTCGAAGGCAACCCTCATTCTCACGGACATACTAAATTCACATCCGCAGTGTAACAACTTTTTTCTAGGTGCAATAATGTTAATCTGTGGCGTAGCGACCATAGCAGCCGCATTCGTCCCGCAAGGTGGCGCTGCGACAGCTTTGCTTATAATCTCGCTATGTTCCGGATGTGCGGCCTCTATACTGGCGGCCATTGCTGTAGATGTCTTCCCTACTTGCTTAAGGTAAGCCAGTACGGAAACCTGATAACGACTTGCGAATAGACAGATAGATAGAAAATTAATTATTGCACAAAATAATAATAATAACCTTTGTGTATTAAGGAAAAATATGCGTTGTTAGTGCACAGAGTGGATGTGCGATGCTATAAAGATACGATATTTATTTTTTAGTCTATGGTATACGTCTTATGTCACTGTCAATTTAGTTTTATACAGAATCTAAATAAAAATGTCGTTCACAGCATTCGAGGTCTTTCCATTTAATTATATAATAGAACTCCTACCAGCCATGCTGCCTTTAAATACTCACGATATATTTCGATTTGTTTATTAAGGTGTACAATAAAGTATTTTCATTAATTTCATTCATTTATTCGTTGGGCATATATCTCTCTTTTAAGTGGCAAACACGCATACGGCCTACCTGTTGGTATGCGGTTACCGTAACCTATGGATGCTTGCATAACGGCTGAAAGTCTCATGTGTCAGTAATTTCATATTACTGATAAGATTATTCTATATTATTTATTGTACACACAAATAAACACTTATAAAAAAGAAGAATTAAATTATATGAAGGCGAGCTTAACCTTAAACAGAGTTTTCTTCCAGCAAACCTTGAGCTAGAGAGATTAATATTAGAACATATATTAGAACCACCGGCGTCACGGAAGACCAGCGTTTTGGTGGCACAAAATGCTTCTTTAACATAGTGCTGAGTGGCGGCCGTTTTTGTTGTCAATCTCATTTTCTTTATAACTCTTACGTGTACTCCTGTATCCTCTATTTGACACAAAATAAAATATATTTATCTTTATCTTTTATCTAACATTATGGACACGATTGTTCAAAAGAGGCTACCTACCCACAAAACAGGTTATCCGAAGGCCCGCCTGAGACGCAGAAGGTTGCGGGTTCGATTCCCGCCAAACAAATGTTTGTATTATCTGCAAATATTTGTCTCTGGTCTATAGTCTAACATATTTACAAAAAGTACTTATATAAGCATTATCTATATCAGTTATGTAGTTCCCGAAGTACAAGCTATGCTTAGTTTGGGCACACTAGACGACGTTGCGACGACGCGCGTGGGACCAGAATAAAAAGCCTATGTGTTATTCTGATGTTTAAGCTATATTACTGTAAAGTTGCATCAACATCCGTTCAGTAGTTTTTGCATGAAAGAGTAACAAACATCCATCCTCACAAACTTTCGCGTTTATAATAGTAGTATGTAGTTGTTAATAGGTTGGATGGTTGGTTGGATGGTTGGTTGCAGGGCGATGGCGATGTGCGTGATGTACATGGTGGGCCGCGCCGGCGCCGCCGTCGGCTCCAACCTGCTCGGAGCCACCTTGGACACGCACTGTCACGCAGCTTTCACCATCTTCGGAGCTTTCACTGCTGGTACGTTTTGTAAGAGCTCAGGAACCTATTTTTTTAAATAACTAGAATTCCTATTCTGTACTATATGTTTTTCTTAAGGTGTACAATAAAGTATTTTCATTCATTCATTCATTCATTCATTCATTCGTTCGAACATTCATTTATTTTGGAATTAAACCCATACCTCTTGCGTCTCACCCGGCTAGCTTTTGTAAACAACCATATTCAAATATAAAGACACAGATGAAGAACATTTACAGTTCACTAGAATAGTAGAGTCAGGTCAAAACTGCCCAAGTAATTAACGAATGCTTTATTTAATTGTCTAAACTGTGATGTAGTACGTAGGTAGAAACGCGTTTTATCAGGTATTTAGGTGACGCATTCTGAACCCATAACCTAACCTAACCTAATTAAACACGTGTATCATACCGATGAAGCGTTCTGGACCCATAACCTAATTAAACACGTGTATCATACCGATGAAGCGTTCTGGGCTCATAACCTAATTAAACACGTGTATCATACCGATGAAGCGTTCTGGGCTCATAACCTAATTAAACACGTGTATCATACCGATGAAGCGTTCTGGGCCCATAACTTTATTAAAACAAGTGTATTATACTGCCTTATGGTAGGATCATAAGAAAATAAGTCTCCATAACTTTTTTTTTTTTAAAATGATTTTCTAATCTTTTAAAGCGTAATTTAATTTATGTACAAAACACGTTACCATCAGGTTTTTCTGAAGTAATGATAATAATTAATTAACGTACATCAAAATTACAAAAACTAAAATGTACGGTATTATCGCTTAAAATGGATCTCTTCCAGACAACCATTCGATGATATCTTGATACCATACCTGATGTTACCATTGTTTTCAGGATCTACAATTCTCATGATGTTCTGGCCACCACCAGCAAAGGTTCGGCACGCGATGGAGGAAAAAGGCCTAACGTACTAATTTTAATAAATCGATTTATGTTGGTAATTTTCAAGATCGAGTAGCATGCTGCGATGTAAGAGGCGCGGGTTCGATTCCCGCAAATGTTCTGTGTTCTGCAGTTAGATGTTCCGGTTCTGGGTGTTGTGGTATAATACCAATAGTGGATCTTGTAACCCACGACACAAAAATCCTAGTGTGGGGTCAGAACTATGGTATTTGTCTATTGTGTATAAAGGTATACATTTTGGATGTAACCTTTTTTTATATATTTTTTTATTTTAAGAATTTAATATTCTCTAAGTTAGTTCTTACTAATATGAATATAAGAATCTACCTAATATTCTAACTAACTTTATATAAATAGTTACATAATTAAAGCAAGTTGGTATGTTTGTACGATCCCTTATAGGTAATTTATTGATTTTTTTTGTTTCTTTATCGGAAGTGTTGAAAATGGCCGTCATTCGGTAGGCAGGTAATACCTATTTACTAAAAAAACTTTCCAATCTCATTTATAGAACTCACAAAACACGAGGAAGTTGACAAAATATTGTTGTCCTACCAATAAGACTGAAAAATTACAGATTTATACGGTGCATTGATGCATTTAGAATTATCTTTAGCGTAATAAATATTTATTTGATGGTTCATGTTGTTTTCTTTATTTTTTATTATACACAAGATTTACCATTTACAAAAGGCAGAATGACAATATGATGATGCTATGCACAAAGGCGTGTTAAATCATAAAAAGAGCCTGCCATCTGTATATAATTTATTGTACCATAGTTTATTTAAGACTGATAATTCTTATTCAACCATAGTGACATCTATTTAAAGTAGCTTGAACTACATTCAATTGTGGCGGACCAATAATTCTCACGCTCACTGCCCGCAGCGCATGTCATGTTTTAGTTCTCATTGTGTTCACTAGATGGCAAAAGTAACTTTTCAACATAATATATCAAAAGGATTTTAATAAGTAGGTTAGGTACCTTCTTATTCTGGAAACCAAATAAATGGTGTATGTAGGTAGGTAACTGCATTGCCCAATGTCGTCGCTCGGCTGCCTCGTTAGCATACTTGTCAAATTGCATATTTATTGTATTTAGTAACATATTTTTAACACGCACATATATATATTTATATGTATGTATTATATTATTTCACTTGTTACTAAATAAAGAACTATATTATGTAATTAAATCTTGTAAGTCAATTTTAACCTAAGTAGGTACTTCTAAATGTCGTATCGACAATCATCGTTCGTATGACAATATTACCTATAATTTGGTATCAAGGAGCTGTTTTGATGATGGAGTCAGGAGGTGGATAGTGGAACTCTTCAGTGGCTACTAGTGAACCCGTCGAGTTTGGACTCGTTTTGACTCAAATTGGGCTTGGTAACGAGGGTCCGATGATGGAGCCAGGAAGTGGTGAGTATTTTTTTTTTTTTTTTTTTATTGTTATATTTTTTTTAAACTACACATTTTATTTAACAATAGGTTAAGCATATTTTTTATAAAGCGTAGGTATCTATCCTATCGTGTATTGTCTTTGGTTGATACTTTATAGACTTTATTTAATTCTTTGACTAGAAACTACTCTTTTCCTACTTGTTCAATTGGCATCAGGCATTAGATTAGCTGAATGAAGGATCATCAAAAAAAACCAAGCAGATTCTTCAAGGCTTAGTCGCGCGCGAGGAATCGGCGTAAATTCACAATAAAAATTTAAATTTACGTAGTTTTTAAGTTGACGTTTCTTTAAGATCCTTGTGATTTCAATTAATAAAAACTAATCGACTTTAACATGGTTATGTTAGCTTTCATTTTTTGTAGAACTTATTTATCATTTTAAATTATTTAATTATTTTTGATTAAACACTCATCATAGACTATTTAGTCTACCTAAGTATTTTTCAGTAACGCATTCAGGATGCATTAGATAAAAACAACCTCTTGTCGAGTCAACCGTACAAAAAAAGGACCCGACAAAACAAAACTAATTCAGTTCAGCCAACACAAAAATACTAACGGTAGTAGGCAAGGGTGCCAAAGGGTTGGAAATTGACGAATGACCTCATCATTATTTAGCGATCAAGATAATGCGTATCCGATTGTCCCGCTTATAATAAGAGGTGACACGTTAGTTGACACCTTTTTGCCGATCCTTGTTTAGAGAAGACAAAAAATTAACAAGATTGTGTAGATAAAAGGGGTAAGGAAGTCAGATCTATTTTGTCCTTGCCCGAAAGTCATTTAAAAATGGGTATCTAACTTTCACTGCCATTCGTACAAGGTTATCGCACATATCAGTCCGAAAACGGATCGGGACTACCTCTGCTTGAACCGTTTACTATTTTTGTATGAAACTCCACACTGCAACGCACACTTATCAGCATTGTAACGCCATCTCACCTCAGTATCTACTAATAAGGCATTATCGGCTAGCGGTTAGTAGTCGAATCGCCGAGGCAATTTTAAGGAACAATTCAATAAGAATTCCATAATTAATAGCCGTCAACGAGCGGTCCCTCTAACATAGCCGCGTCGATACTGCAAAATCGCTGATCCATAGCCGGTTGTACGCTGCCGGCGCGTTGTCGGCTGGTTGACGGCGAGGCATCCAGTTCCGGGCCGATAATCTGTAGACAAAATGCCCCTATCAGCGATGATTCTGTCGCTGTGCGGCGAATACAACACCAACTAAGGCGAGGTCGTTGGTGCTTGTGCGCAAACGCTGTATTAGGTAGGCTGTATGGTTGCGCAGTATGGAGTGGAAGCCGTCCGTATGTTCCTCAGTGAATTTATCTGATGCGCTGCAGAAGCGCGGCAGCCCCAACAGCAGTATCCTAAATGCAGTGTCATACTGCAGGCGAAGCGAGGCGGTAGACGATCACTGCACGCAGTCAGAGCGATTATGTATTTCTTTTGTTTTTATGTTGACGTTATAGATTGAAAAGCCGTGTTGGCCTAGTAGGCGATACCTGACTTCTGATCCGGAGGTCGTGGGTTCGAACCCGGATCCAATGGATTTTTCCACTCGAAAAATGTATGTGCGCATTAAAACGTGCTCAAAACGGCCAAGGAAAACATCGTGAACCTGCTTGCCCTAGAACCAAAAATTTGAAGGCATGTGCCAACAGTTAGTGTTGCAATAAGCGGCGATGTTCTTGCAACCTGTCACGTGGAATGCTTTGATGATGGAAATGTAAAATGTAATGTTAGGACGTGCCTCTGACTACCCCCTACTTGGTACTCAAAGGTCTGAGTAGACCTTTGAGTAGCAATTAGGGGTACTCAGTACTCAGTGAGTACTGAGTATGTATTTGAGGATGTCCACCCTGGGGAGAAAAATAGAGTATTTTTACATAATGAAAAACTCAGCCTACAAACGAGATTATAGGTACTCGTATACATTGGGAATTTCACTAAAGCACAACCTTGGAAGAATAGTATCTAGGCGCACTTACTCACTAGAATAACATTAGAAAAGTTAATCATTTACGATATAAGGCAAAGTGTTGAAATTGGGGTTTCAATAACATTCATTTACAAGGTAGATTTATGAGCTATTTCTACATGGAAGCTAACACATGAAATTGTAAACTTGATTTGAGTTGTATTACAACTTCACAAACACATCACCAGAAAGATACGACGGTGTAAGTTATCAACAAAAATATTTGCATAAAAACAGTTTAGGTATCTTTCTACCTATCCAACGACATACAACCATAGCGTAAGTACATATATGACAGCCACCTCGACAGTCTCATCTGAATAAAATCAATATAATATTTTTTTTGTAAGGCAATCAAGTCCACATTATTCCCAAGCTTAATCGACCTTCCTCTCGGAATTTCGGGATGTTGTGTAAAATATTTTATGACAAAATAATAGCGTCTTTATATCACTGTGTGTAAAAACTAGAAAATTACTAGAAAAAATGGTCGGCGCAGGTAGGCGGCAGGGGAAGATTTCAAGGGTTTTCGGATCTTGTTAAAACTATCTGCGGTCAATGCTTTGAAGTAGCTGAAGAGGTATGCAATAAGAAAACAAGTTTTAAGACTAAGTAATGTTTAGAAAGTAGGTATCTGAGGTAGTCTTCAAGACCTTTTTATTGATACCAAACTCAATATTTTAAAAAACAATCCGAACTTGTTTATCAGACAAAAAAATATCTAATTCGGATTTTTCTAAAACCTCTTAAACGGTTCAGATAATAGTTTCATACTTGTATGGCAGAGATCGATTTTAAGCAATAAGACCGTCTATTCAACCTATTATCTTAATGTGTTATTATTTATATCAATATTTATATCATTTATGATTTATCCAAAAAAAAACTAAGTAGGACCAAGAATCACGGATTATCGGACTAAAATACACACAAAAAAACATCATAGCCAACGAATTTAAAGGATTCCTCAGTTAGGTTCTACTTTAAAAAAAAAAACATGACTATGTTAGTTTGAAAACAAGTTAATTCGAAACTATTTGTCGACGGAATTAGATGCTACCCAGAGACTCCCCTTTCATGAAAAGCATGGGGTGAACACAGCCCGAAGGTCAAAAGCTAAACGTTCCATAAGTCACCATATGCCACCAACGGCTCTGACATCGGTTGGGCTAATTAAAATAATTTCACATTCACCCTCTATGCGATTATCATTGACATTACTACCCTCTCTCACCCTATCATATCAAGTACAATAGGTATCAGAATGCACTGGACGGTGGAGACACATTCCATGGTAATTTTCATAATTATCATCATCATCACGGACACAGTGAAAATACTGCAAAGGACCAAACCTTTTGAGTTAGTGTAGAGTCAATAATAGTGTCAATATGTATTGAAAGTCATTTAATTGCTACCTATAAAGGACATACGAACATACGAAGGACATAGTGTCTTCCCCTTAAATAGAGTTAGTAAGAGATATTCACACATTAGGTATACTTAATACTATAAAACTAGGTCAATGTTAAATTAGGTTCGATTGTAATATTACTAGGATACATTTATTTATTTTAGGTATAATAATGTATTCAAGACACCCCTGTCTTGAAGGGGAAACATCAGCCTAGATCAGTCCACTGGTAATTTTCACTTAGAGGGAAACGTTGTAAAATGTCCTCCTTAAATGCGAGCCGGACGAGTAGCCGGCTGAGACGCAAGCGGGTTCGATTCCCGTTACGGGACAAATGGTTGCATTTTCTGCAGATATTTGTTTCGGTTCTTATTGTTATGGTATCATGGCACTCGTAGTTACTGATACCGACGATACAGGGAATCCTAGTGTAGGGTCAGGACTTTCTTTAGATTTCCTTAAAGTCAAAGTCAACAGCAAAGTCAAAAAATTTTATTCATTAAAATCGATGTTTGAAACGTCGATTTTATTTACTGCCTATTCCTTCGCGACCAAGCCAGGAAAGAAAGGCAAGAAAACAAGGCTGAATATTATTTTTAATTATTTTTTTATGTTTAGAAAAAAATAGGTATCTACATTTTTAATCAAGTTGGAGCATTTTCAATCCCAAGAGTTTCATCATCTAAATCAGGGATCCCCAAACTATTTTGGACAAGTGACCCCTTTTCCAAAATGAACTGTTACCTCAGACCCCCATGGCCAAATTACCTACTTTTAAGATCAACCCCCTTATTCATAATGGTCCGCTAACTTAAAACAGCGATTTATGCCATATTCGTCCCTAGTTTTCGGCCCACATTATTTAAAAGTCTTTATACGTCCCTCACGATGATATATGTCCATGTTCGTCTCGCATACCAAACTTAGTGTAAGTACAGTTAGAGTCAAAAGTATAATTTATCTGCAACCAAAACACGGTCATCATTAATCATTATAGGTTGAAGACTAAGAAGTATGTTATCTACCACCCAGCACTTACCATCACCCAATAGTGATGGTCATTACTAGTATTATTAGTTTACACAATAATCGAACTCATAACTCTCTACTACCTAAATCTCAAAGATAAATATAATAATTAAAAGAAACAAATGCGGCTAGAAATATTTATTTACTATATATTTATTATATATTTACACTCTGACTAGGAGTATGACAATGACATATTTCATCTGGTTCCGTCATTGTGAAAATTGAAATGTTATGAGTATTAAAAAAAAATCTATACTTAGAGAGGGATAACAATAATGGATAAAATAATAATATTTTGTCGTGGACGGTTCATTCTATGCGAATTTAAGCAATGAGATCAGATATAATTTATTCCTTTGAGATTTATTGGCTGATTTCGAATAAGAAGAATACGTAAAGTATTTCATTTAATACTTTGATTTCATATTTTTGGTGAAAATTTTAATGCTACGTTCGATATATTATATTTGACATTGTTTTTTTTTATTGAGATGCACAAAAAATAATATAATCACAAAATAAAAATAAACTTAATATAAAAGAAATATAGAGTGTTAACTTTCTTCATTAAAATAAATTAAACAAACGTAATTCACCATGTGAAACTGCTCACAAATAAGATTCTTTACAATTTGAAAGTACACAAATTCACTTTTCACATTTTTCACAATATAGAAAGTCCACTTTCGAAGACATTTGTACAAATATGCGTTTAACTCTCAAATGCGAGCACTCCCTTAAAATGTAACGTTTGACCTAGTCATTTTTACTGATAAGATAAAACGCGATGCTATTCGCCAGAGCAACCCTTTTGTTTCCTACCTGGGAACTTCGCAACTCCGGCAAGTGCAACTCTTTACTGAGAATTATGTGAACAATTGTGCTGTTTTATGTCATACTTTAATTTTAGAAACCACGTACACCTTTGTTTAGTGCCTTATCAGTACGCAATGTTGTAAGGGCTTGAACGCAGCCGTATCTTTTGCCGCAGCTGTCTTTTGCATCGACAAAACATGCGCTTTACATTCAGCTAATTACTTGAGACTTGTTCATAAATTAAAATATAAAAGTCAAGTGAAGACTTATTGCCTCAACTGTACTAAAGTGATTATAATTTGCCTATATAAAAAACTTGGGCCGAACGTGGAGCTGAAAAGTAGGACGAAATAAGATTTATTAAAATAAAATTTATTGTGGGCCGAATATGGCATACAAAGTGAGACGAAAGCAGATTTTTTGAAGTGGGCCGAACTTTCTAGGGACGAACATGGCTTAAATCAAAACAGCTGCTACAGAGTGTTATTTTTCATTCTGACTTAGGTCAATAGAAGAAGACAGAGTGAGAATTATCAATGCTTTAAGTTAGCAGACTATTATGAATAAGGGGGCCCTATCTTTAGTTTTTTCCTATTGATACAAAATACCTAGGTACTAAGGTACCAATTGGAAAACTTTGCACTTGGTTGAGTGAGTAAAGTTGACTTCATTTTCTCATCAAAATTTAACAAAATAAAAATACATACAATTCAGTAAATATCAAGTTTAATTTACAAACGCTATTAACTCGCGTAGGGAGCTCAGCATTTTGTAAATTCTTTTTCAGTCACTTTACTTCACTTAATTTAGCTATGTAATAACTTTGAAATCTCTTGAAATAAATGAGTAGGTACTTATATGAGTTATTATCGTTCAAGCTCCAACGGATTTCAAAACGCAAATGAACTTTCAACCTCAGTGCAAGCTCGTTAAATAGTAAAATATCAGGAACATGTTTGGACTTGATCATGAATTTGTTCGTGTTAAATCGCGTAAGCGTCAAATAGAGAGCAAGTCAAAACGCGCCTGAAAGACGTACGCTCGAACTCATTATCTTGCACAAACTTGTCTACACTGACTTGCTGAGTTTTTCATCTTGTACGAACTTGAGACTTTATATTACTACAACAATGCTATTTCCTACAAAAATATTAATTATTCCTAGTACACGTGACACAACATAAACAATACAGTACCTACCTATCTTGAAAGTTTTAAATAAGAACTAGTGTTAATTTAATAGGGGTCGATTTTTAGATCTCGTCGACCCCCAAAATCAGTTTTCGTTTATGTCGACCCCTAGGAAACAGATATCGACCCCAAGGGGTCGATATCGACCACTTTGGGAATCCCTGATCTAAATAATCTAATAATTGAACTGGAGAATTGTACTTTTAATAAAATGTTTGTTTAATTACGTTTTGAAATGTGTTTGGGAGTTTGTTATAAAATCTCTTAATTAGGTAGGTGCCTATCGGTTTAAATAACTCTGTCTTTTCAACTCTTCTTAATACAGACAGATAACAAAAAAACGAAACCAATCAGCGAAATCAATCGTCAATCCCACCGAACCCCATTCCAAAAAAGTGGTCTCATTTCAGCACGTGTTGGACTCAGGTGTGGTGCCACGTGTAACTGAACCAACATATGTCACATTCGGTCCAGGCTGGTAGCTGGTAGTAGGTAATCATTTTAATTGAAGCTTTTCTTTTGTCGTAAGCGAAAGAAAGTTCTGGAATATGATTCTATACATAGGGTATATATTATAAGGTTTATCTTTTCTTTTTTATCTTTTTTATGTTTATTTTTTTAAATGAAATGGTTTATTTATGAGAGTTATGGTTACAAAAATCGTACTGTAAGAAGTTTTTAAAACACATTTTACCAACGCATGCAAATATTTAACTAAGTTAAACCTAGTTTCAATTAACTTTAATTTTTACTTAGTCTCGAAGAAATATTGTCACGGTAGAGCGAGATCTCCTACAACAGAAACCCATGTATACGTAGATGAAGTTACTGAAATAAACATTTGTATTTGTTTTTTTATGTTTTACCGACGTTTAGACTATTATAAATAGTTACAACAGCCGTGGTTACGGGATGAGAACCTTACAAATAACTTAACTGACCGCGAAAGTTTGAAAAATACTATGATTATATATACGTGTGTGATAACGTGTATATACTGTAGGTATACCTACAACATACTGAAAGGAATTCGGAAAAGGGAGTTCACTTACATACATACATAACCTCTAAGCGAAGCATTTGTGTAGGTAATAAGGGTGTACCTAATTTACAAACGCATAAGTCACGAAGGGTAGGTCACGGTTGGTGCCTTATGGGAAAGGCGATGTAAAGATGGACAAACGGACAAGTAACAAGTATTTTATGTACAGGTGCTGTGGTTCCCACGGTCAGGGCAATTACTGTGCCTTATTGTAGAAACAAGTTTATCGTATGATACTAGTTAAAAACATCACTGCATTGTGATTAAAATTAAAAAAAAAAACAATCTAAAGTTAGCAATAAAGTTTAAGTAAAGAGATTTATAAATATCGTAAATACAGTTTTTATCTCCGACGCAAACAGAGGGGTAAGTTTAACGCGTGTAGGTATGTCTGTGCCATCGTAGTCCCCAAACGGATGAACAGATTTTGATTAAGTTTTTTTGTTTGAACGTTGACTTGATTGAGAGTGGTCTTAGCTATAATTCAAGAAAATAAATTCAGCCGTATGATGATCATCAGCTCTTTTATAGTTTATGTAGAGATGTGAATCTAGACTCTTTTATTTGAATAATGCGGTTTTTTGCATTCGTAGTATGGTTAGTATGTATATCTTCTAGGATGGTTCTAGGTAGGTCTCATCTCCACAATATTACTAAGATAAATTTATTTATTTTAGGTATAATAATGTATTCAAGACAGGGGTAGAGGGGGGGAACACCAGCCCATAGCAGTCCAGTGGTAATTTTCTCTTAAGGGGTTGGTGCCTTATGGGTACATCAATGGTTTTCTAATTTGTAAATATTGTATGTTCTACTTAACTTCGTCAATAGGCATGGCAAAGTAAGTTAAACAAATAATCAATGCTGAACATTTTTCACACAGCATAATCTAGCTCCAAACTAAGCAGAGCTTGTGTTATAGGAACTACATGACTGATAGGTACTACTTACATATTTTTTTTGTAAATAAACAAATATTTGACATAGGAAAAAAGTTATACAAAATTAAAATTCCAATAAGCCAGTTAATTTTCCCTAGTTGAATCCAATATCGAATCTATTGTGATGTGAGATGATAGTACCTAAATGGAAAGCCTTTTTGTAGATCATGAATCCGCACCATTTGCGTCGCAGCTGGCTACTCGGCCGCTGCGCCAAAATATTTTTTAAAATTCGGCAAGTGGTTCAAGATATTAACGCGTTCAAACAAAAAAAAACTCGAAAGAGAAAAAAGAGTTTCGTCCAGAAACCGGCCGCCGCAGTCTTCTGCCGATAATGTACAGTTAAAATTCTAATGGTAGAGCACCGTCACGGTTGGTAATTATGGACTTTGTCACTATCAGGACTACCATCAGAACAGATGGACCAACGGACTAGTTCCACTTTTAATTATTATTATTTTTTACTCTAAACGGCGAATGAAAATATCGTGAGGAAACCGACTTTCCCTAGACCTAAAAAATCTAAGGCATGTGCCCACGATTGGTGCTCTAATAAACGGCGATAGGCTTGCAACCTGTCACGTGGAATGCTAACTAGGTACTTGTAAAAACGCAGGCATGTGATAAATTTTATATTTGGACGTGCCTCTGAGTACCCCAACTAGGTGCCCTCAAAGATGATACACACTGAGTATGTATCTGAGGATGTTTATCATGGCGAATACACTCGTAAGCGCAATTAAATAAAAACGATAAAGTAGAAATAGATTTATCTAATCATTCTGTTGTCAATAAAGGAATAAAGAGAAAAAGTAGGAAGAAACTGCATTTTCTTGGTGAAGTTTCGTGGTCGTACCAGCGAGACCTTATTAATAAAAAACGGATTAACAGATGCCTTAGGCTAACCTAAGCTATTTGAAAAATATTTGTACGTATTTTACCAATACCAATACCAAATTCGTTATAGTTTATGGTGGTACAGAACTCTTAGTGTGGTAGTCTGACTTGCACTTGACCGGTTAATATCCAAGTTTGAGTGCAATAGATCCGGAATAAACTAACCTCAAATATAAAAATTGTTTGCTCATTTAACGTGTTTTATCACAAATTAGCCCATCATATTACCAAAGACGCATCACTGCTAAAGACGCGTTAGCATGAACTAAACTTAATTAGCAAAAACTAAACTTAAAATTATATAAGAACGACCTGCTTTCAATTATGTAAATAAGATTTTATTGTTCTCATGTAAGTGACAACTGTTTGTCTTTTTGAAAAGTAATTTATTTAAACCTCAAACCTCACTTTAAACCACGACCAAAAATGGTCTAGACAATATCTGTAAGATTTTCGAGACACATCTTGTTAATGTAACTATTGCTGACTTGCAAAAAATCCTATCAAGAAAGATCCTACATACTCATTAGGTAAGAGTATCACTAAAATAATGTTTTTTCGTGCCACGGTGATGGAGTCATCTCCTCACACGATTTTCGGTACCTAATCACGTCATTTTCTAAAACAGGAGATCATAAAACTGATCCATACCTTAATTCTCAAAAATCACACCACCTCAAATCCAGTCCATAATAAGAGGCAATTCCCAACGCCTATAAAGGCGCGTCCACACTCGCGCCGACTACCGTCAATATCGACAGAGGCTGTAATCGATTAAACAAACATCCGCCGGAATAGCCTGCGCCATAAATCAACCAAAGGTGATTGGATTGGGCAAAGATTAACTAGAAGATAAGACAGAGCTTGTTTATTAGCAGCGAAATAATATATCACTATTCTTTAGAAGTAACCTTTTAAATTTTACCTTATAATAATATTATAATAGGAAAAGATTGTTAGTTTTGATGTAGGAGGTAATCTCCGAAACTATTAGACGAACTCTGTGGCACAGTGGGCGAAGGCCCGCCTGAGACGCAGAAGGTTGCGGGTTCGATTCTTGCTGCGGGTCAAATGTGACAAAAAAAATTTTTCTATGTATAATATGTATTTATTTACAAAGAAAAAGTATATAAGTAGTATAACAGTCATGTAGTTCCCATAATACAAGCTTTGCTTAGTTTGGGGCTATGTGAATTTAAAAAAAAAACAACTTCATTCATTTGTTCTATTCATCCAATATCTAAGTTCTTTCACCAATATTTAGAATGGAATTTCAGGTGGACATAGTCTGCATTATTATAAATAAAAGGGCTTTCCGTGGAGATAATTTTGGAACGTAAATCGTCGAGCGATTTCTTACGAATGCTGCCTTAACGGTAAGAGCTACTTTCCATAGGCTACTGTTAATCCAGGTACCACGCGGGCGAAACCATGCGCAGCTAGTACGTAAATACAGACCAGCCCTTCTGTACTCCCCACATGATCTGTAGCATGAGAATGCGCGCGCGCCTCTCGCGTCAGTTTCGCCAGCTCAATTAAATGATCCGTAGCGATCGGTGCTATATTGTTCCAACCCACTTTTTGTAACATCATCTTTGCTTTTTTGGCCTTCTTTGTTTTATATTAGAGCTTTTTACAGGCTTGGTCTACCAAAATATTTTGCTTACTTATTATAAACAAAT
Organism: Perizoma affinitatum; assembly: GCA_961405105.1. Lineage (NCBI taxonomy): Eukaryota > Metazoa > Arthropoda > Insecta > Lepidoptera > Geometridae > Perizoma > Perizoma affinitatum. The sequence goes on from OY560197.1 coordinate 12,585,612, forward strand.
TTGTTTTAAGAAAACATTTATAAAACATTAAAATCTTTTGGTATGCCAATAGGCAACGATATAAATTATTATGATACACATAAATTATATTTGTAACACCTACCTACCTATGTGATATTATAAAAACATGTCAACAAACGTACTGATACAATGATCTCCAAATAACGCTAGTGGTCGCTTTCAGTTCCATTTTCAAAACTATTAAATAAAAAAAAACTGTACATATACTTTTTTCTAAGAAATTATTTAAAATGTGGAATAACCAAAAGCCGAGTCTTTCTATAGGCTCACATTTGCAGACTGCTGATAATGACGAATAATAAAATATATATATACTTTAGTTCCTAGAGCCTTACTAATCCGCTACTAATACACTTTAGTCCGCTAAAATGACACACTTTTAGAGCATTAGAAGTGAAAAATATATTTACCTACTCAATGAGGATGTTAGATAAATAATCTTCAATTTTCAAAACTGTGAGACGGGACCCATTAAGTAGGTACACCATTAAGTAGGTACCAAAAAATAACCCGACCATGCCCTATAATAACTTGCTTAACCCCGCGATAAGGCGCCAAACAATATTTTTTTATCCAAAGTTTAGCTTTTTAACGCCCACTGTTGGTTTTACAATATTACTTAATCACCTTATTCGAAGATTATAAAACGAAAAAATGGCGCCAAAAAGCGGTGTGTTTGGTCGGCCATTTCATAGAAAAAACAGCAATGTTTATTGTGTATTTATAGATACTTTTCGGTTAAAATTTAGCTGCTGTGTGATGATAATTATAGGTTTTCTAGGAATATCGGGATATCGGGAGTTGGTAAGGGATTGTGTTTCTAAAACAATAAAGAGGTTATTGTACAATGGGATCTGTCTGATTGGAACGATGGAAAAGAAAGTAGCCTAGGTATAAAACTAAAAAAATAACCTTTTTTGATGATGAAATGAATGTAGTTACGAGTAATTAATTATTGAAAAGACGAGTATTAATTTAGCAAATATTTAACACTTAATAGGATTAAAAAACTTCAGACTGAAAATTGTTATATTTATGGATACAATATGGAAACCTGTTACGGTATCTAATTTGATATCAATCAAAATAAACATACAAAAATCTCACCATAATTCATTATATTTACACAGCGAAATTAGATTGGGAATCGCCTAACCGAAAAATATATATAATCGTGAATCGAACCTGCACCCAATAATCAGGCTTAATCGCCTTGTTTGCCAGAATTATGTGCACAAATTATTAGAAAAAAGTTGTTGAAAAAATTCGTAATTGCTTTCATGTTCACCGAAATTTTGAAGGCTAGTGCGTAATTTTTGATTTATTTTGGTTTTACCCTACCAAATAGGATCGTCCAAATATTGATGTCATGCACAGTCAATGAGGTAAAAGTAGTTTGTAAGCTTACATACTACATATTATTATGTGATTACGATTGATTAGATATGTCATTCATCTGAAATATCTCAGAGAGGATAAATAGTTTTATTTGTTGTGTCGAAAAATAAAACTGTTCATTATAAAACAACAAAAAAAAATATTAAAAACCTAGGTATGCTTACGACTGTATTCCCCGGTAGGTAGGTAGGGTGATATATAGGTAGTTAGTGAGTAGATCTTTGAGGATACCAAGATCCGATCTGATCGTGGGTTTGAATCCGATCGTACGCCCCTGGATTTTTCCACTCGAAAAAAATATGTGCTCGAAACGGTGAAAAAAAAACAACGTGAGAAAACCGGCATGCCCTAGAACTTAAAAAAACATGTTTTAATGTTCCAAAAAGCGGCAATGATCTTGCAACCTTTCATTGTATTGCATGCGTGCAAGTTTTAGGCGTGCCTCTGACTACCACCTACTTGCTTTATTATTTAAATTTAAATAGACAACATTCATAGAAAAAATGTAAATCAACCAATTTTCAAGATGTACCTATCCTTCACAAATAAGCTAGTAATGAAGTTAAAGGAGTTTATTAAATACTCATAAAGAACATGGTTCACTTATAATGAGCTTACGCTACAAATATAACTAATGGATTACTAGTTATTTAAGTATAAGTATTACAGAGATCTGGCGGTTACTTAAAAATGATCTTGATCAGGTAGTTTGCAAAAACTTAAAACAAACATGCCGAAAACTGTCAATACCCCCAATATGGGTTATTAAAAACAATATTTGTTGTAATAACTAGCGATCTCCCTAATTTATATTTTTTTCTCATCAGTGACAAAACAAACTCATAAGGCATTATAATTATCGACCATCTTAAATCACAATCTATGAATATGCTATTGAACTTAATCACATAAGACTCATGATCTGAAATTGAATAACAAAAACGATTCCAACAACAATAGATAGTTGTCAAAAACTAGTGATGCAACGGTTTATATTTCTCTTCAAAATAAAAGACCTAACTCTATGTATCTATACCATAAGGTTATTTATTGATCGTTATTTTAAAACTTAACTGTAAACGTTTTGCAAAGAGATCGCGATCGGTTTGCGACAAAGATTTTTTTTTCTGTTGTCGAGGGCGCCTGCTCACTGACTTGCAAATTTTGGTATGTAGGTACCTATGTCGTGGTCTGCGGTCTCTTTTGTATTTTTTTTCAATTCGTCAAATCTGATTGTTGCGAGTTATTGGTGCTTGCCGTTATTTAGATAAGTTTGGTGTGGTCTTTGCTTTGTTTAATCTCTGGTCTTAGAATAGACCGCTCAAACGGTAGAGCGATGATATCACTTTTGTGATATCATCGCTCTACCGGGATGATGGGAAAACTCTGGCAAAGATTTACGACAGAACAGGGACATATCAAATTCACTTAACTATAGTTTTTAAGCTGAAGTTTCTATACATATGCTCTTTTGAATTCAATTAATAAAAACATGACATGGACAAATTTGGAGATTTTACCACCATACATTATTTAATAATGGTTATTATTACATTTATTCATACAACTATGTACAAGTAGGTATAGTAAGTTAATAATTAGTTTATAATTTGATGATTTTTGTTTGAAAAACTTGAGATCCATAAGCCATGAGCATGTTACCAAGGAATCTCAAGAAATTACAAAGCTACCATGGTGGTACACTCCTTAATTGTAACTTGATGTAGGTATTTTTAAATTAGCCCTTCATAGATTAAACAGATTAATTATTTATTTATCTATAAAAGTTCTGAGCGCGATCAGTTCATATGTACAAAATGAAGGGGACTTAAATCCAGCAGTAGGTGAATAAAGACAAATAATGATAATAGAATAAGTAGTTTAAAAATAACTAAAAAAACACGCTTTTATCCGCACTAAAAATTATAAAAATAAATCTACTATCCACCGCCTGGCTCCATAATCAGATCCTTGTTACCAAGCCCAATCTATTGAACTCGTCAAAACAAGTTTTATGAGCCCAAACTCGAGGAGTTTACTAGAAGCCACTGAAGACTTCCACTATCCACCAACTGGGATCCATCATTAGACCCTTGAAATCAAGTGCAATCTATTGGGACTCGTTGAAACGAATCATATGAGCCCAAATTCGAGGGGTTTAATAATAGCTACTGAAGAGTTTGACTATCCACCTTACTCTCCAGCATCAGATCAGCTCCAAGATACCAAATTATAGAATAATATAATGATGACAATAGTCATCCGAACTACAAATACATACAAAGTTTCATTTCGATACGACAATAAGAAGTAAGTTAAAATTGACTTCCAAGATTTGATTACATTGTTTGTTTATTAGTAAGTTACATTGTTTGTTAGTAAGTTACATTGTTTGTTTATTAGTAAGTTACATTGTTTGTTAGTAAGCTACATTGTTTGTTTATTAGTAAGTTACATTGTTTGTTAGTAAGTTACATTGTTTGTTTATTAGTAAGTTACATTGTTTGTTAGTAAGCTACAAGTGTAGCTAATAATTACGAGTACTTATGAGCGTGTTAAAAAATTAATAAAAAATCATACTCGTTACGTAATACTGATACGTGAACAGATTTTGTATTTTTGATTGTAGTATTCACCTTTTTTTGTAAATTTACCATGAATGTCTGAATGTCTTGGACAGCCCAAAGAACCAACTTGTTAATACTCATAGAACTCCATATTACTTAAAGGTAATACTCCATCTGCCTCCAGCGACTCAATGACACGCTGGAGGTCACATATCCAGGAAAAGAAATGACAACCTGGAAAAGCTCGTCATCATTGGTAAGATCGAGGAAGAGACCACAAGGCCGGATCTCGTTGCATTGGTCAGACTAGATCCGCATCACTCTCGACTCAAATCTTCACGAAGCCATGCAGTGCGCCCGCAGATCACAATGGCTCACCATTGTCCAAGTGAAACACAACGGGGAAGAGGTCACGACTCTCAGTACCTCTATTCTATTCTATTCTATTCTATTCTATTCTATTCTACCTATTGAGAAATACAACGCGAGGAGTAGGTCTGAATTTTTCCCGATATTTCGGCACAGTGCCATGATCACGGGAGAAACAATCTTTACGCCAAGATTGTTAACCCTAACCCGCCAGGTTAGGTTATTAAAAAACTATACTACTGAAAAATCATTATTTTTTTATAGGCAAACATTCAAACTCACTAGTAAATATCCCGTTTTTATTAAAAAAACTGGTAAAGCTGTCACAAATACCAGTATTTTACCTTATTTAATTGCTATAAAAATCTCAAGATAATGTTATTAAATAGTACATATACCCACATATTGTGTACTTACAAAATCTATTAATTTATTAGAAAATATTACTAACTTTACCTATATAAAGAGATAAAGTTTGTAAGTTAGTATGTAGGGGGTAATCTCTGAAACTAATCATCTGATTTCTAAAATCATTGCAGAAATATTTAGAATGGACTTTCAGGGTGGACATAGGCTAAATATTATCCTATTAAATATATATTTTTTGTGGAGGCCCATTTTCCAACGTATGTCGACGAAAGAGCAGTCGAATTAATGCGTTTCTTATGAACGCTACTTTTTATCCGGGTATTACGCGGGCGAAGCCGTATGCAGCAGCTAGTGTAATATAAAAGGTAGCTATATCTTTCATTTCCCGTTCAAGGATATCCTTACCGACACAAAGCTAGCAATCAGCAAACCACCGCCTTTGAAAAGACTTAAAAAAGCCTTTATTCCCATTGCGTGATCCTTTGATAAATTCAATAATGCAATAATATCCTTATATTATCTACCTGTTGCAAGGGCGGAGTACCGTTTTGTTTCTTTTTGTGAAAATATTAAGGTCACAGAGTAGTTTAAAGGCAGTTGTAGGTATAAATATTGAGTAAGTGATGAAAATTAAACATTATTTATCTTTCTGGTTTTTCAGTATTCAATAACAAACAAACTCTACATACTACACGATTAGATAACACTGTTCCTTACTAGGTCTTAAAGAGTGTGAATAGTGTTGTACTTAGAAGCCTTATATGGCCTAACAAACCTGTCATACTGACGTGGTGGCGTATGACAGTGGCGGTGACGCTCAATACATTCACGCGAACTTTGACAATCACTTCACAACTATTTACTACTGCCACCGCCACCGCCACCGCCACCGCCACCGCCACCGCCACCGCCACCGCCACCGCCACCGCCACCGCGACTGCTTCAGTTTGACTGGGCGCATTACCACGTGACGTAGCTTACGCACACTGGATCTGGCGTGGCAGGAAATTTTTTTTGCATGTTCTGTAGATATTTTTCCGGGTCTGGGTTGTGTGGTACCACAACACTCATAGTTCCTGGTACCCACGTTCCAGAGAAATCGTGTAAACTATCAGGATTATGTGTCTGTTATATGTTTATTATTATTATTATTTCATTTTTTGGCCATTGTTATGAATATATACTTGTAACAAATCATCCTCTTGATTTTACTTTCGATATAAACTTATTTGCAAAACGTTTCGTTTGAAATTATCATCAAAATGATACCAATTTTGTATTTCAATAATTTTGTTGGTTCAGCAACTGTTCTAACTTCGAAGTCTGATTTTAAATGTATTGGTTGTCCAAGTTTTAATCTAAATCTCATACAAAATGGCATTATCACGAAACGTAAACGTAAACTGTTTTGTAGGTTTCGTATCGAGGTGTGAATTAGGCCCTGAGGCCAAAATCAACACCTTCCCTTTCCAAAACCCAATTGTGTATATTTTATCTGATTAAAATAATGGATTATCAAAACTCTGGTTTCTTGTTAAATCTACAGTATGTTTTTTTAAGCATGAAGGAGTCATCATTATTTGAACTAGGTCCTCTGAGATATAAAATGTTTTTATTATATAGGCATATTATTATTAAATACCTATATATAATATTATGTATATTACTATAAACTGCTATTATTTTATTACTCATTTCATATAAATTAGACATATTAGTAATGACTTGTTTGTTATAGAGAGTGTTTTAGTATGCCAACCTCTGTTTCCAACCGCTAAGGATGACTAGTAGAAAATGCTGCATTAAGTCCTCCCTTTGTACATTGTTTGTGTGCAATAAAGTATTAAATAATAATAATAATAATGCTGGACATTTTCACACATCATCATCTAGCCCCAAATTAAGCAGAGCTTTCGTTATGGGAACTACATGATAAACTACTTATATATAGATATTTTGTAAATATATACATATTAATCATAGAAAACACACAGATCAGAGACAAATATTTGCAGATTATACAAACATTTGTCCTGCGGCGGGAATCGGACCCATCAGGCGGGCTTTCGTGCTAAAGGGCCGGACATTCGGTGATCGTGAACCAAAGAGTTTAGATGATTATAAATAATTTAGCTCATAGATCCAGTTATGTAGATATATCTGAAGGTTGATAATTATATCTTTTGTGACTTTAATTACATTAATGTTTATTCAAAACGCAAAATAACATATCAGTTAACACTAAAGTCGTTATTTCTATCACCTTAAGAAGACCTTCAGAATCTTAAGAGTTCTTAGGGCGTGAAAGTTCCATGATTTCGACCTAATAAGCAAAGATATTGCAAAAACTTAAGTAACTGCGAAATATCGGTCATGGACTGCTCCCGTTTCGGTCCAACACAAAAGCCCTTTATACTTATACAAAGGAAAATACCAGCGTAATATACATAGCTCAAAGGCTTTTGACGAGTTGTATTTAATGCGAAAGCTCTATCACGACCGACGCGTGGAAGTACATTTTTAGGGTTCAGTGCCTAAAAGGCGCCGATAGCAGCCTATTACTAAACCTACGCCACACGTCCATCGGTTTGCCTTTTTGTCTGTCTATTTTTTTTTTACAGGGCTGTGCGTTTTTAAATCTAATAGATATGATCTCGGTGGCGGCCAGAGGTGCGGGTTCGATTCCCGCTGCGGGACAATTGTTTACATGTTCGTAAATGTTTATTCCGGATTTGGGTGTTGTGGTATGACGGTATTCGTAGTTCCTGATACACACGACACAGGGAATTCTAGTGTCAGGAGGCTGTTGTATTTGAGTATGTATGTTTGTTAGGCCACTTTTAGCCACCACACCATTCCATTAATATCTTATTAACCGACTACAGAAAAAAAGGCGGTTCTCAATTCGGTGGTATTTTTAAGAGACTTCAAAAAAAAATTTTTTAATGTTTGTTACCGTTAACTCCTTCATTTATAATAGAACAATATTTTTTAATTTTACTTTCAGATTGGTCCCGTTTATATCAAAATCCATGAGCAATTTAAGGAAATCTTCAAACATTTGAAAGAAATTTGAAAAAAAAAATTAATATTAGATTTTTATCAATTAAACGTTAATTGAAGTCGGTTTTTTGGAATTTAATGTCTTGTAAATGTATTTTTTTACATTTAATGTCTTGTATTTTTTATTTAATATTTATCAACCATATACCTCCCATGACGTGCTCTATTCAATTTCTCCTAGGCGTCAAAACACAGGTTTTAGGCGTCAAATTGCCGTTTTTGGGCGTCAAAAATAACAGCTTCTGTCCACCGCCCTGTTATTTCGCTAAATGGTCTATGGATCAAATGTGGTTCTGCTACGGTGGTCTATTTCCGTTTATCTTGTCATTTCCTGTTATGTTTAATTTTGATATGTCTATATCCAATCCACAGATAAAAAAATGTGATCTAATCTGAATGTGACACTTTTGGTAGAATACGAGCAAGTTATAGGAAGTTATCTTACAAGTGCATAATTATCAATAAAGGAGAATTATATTTTTGCAGACTAGGTTTTTACCACAACAGGACAAACATGTTATAGTTAGGGTATAAGTTCTGATATATTGTTTTTGATTCATTGTCAATCAATCTATTGACATTTAATTTTTTACACCATTTGTATGTCGGCCTATAAAAATTTAAATTTCATTTATTATAATTTGTATAAGCCAACATTTATTTGCACGAATATAGGTCAGACCTACATAAATTCATGCAAATAAAAGTTATGATTTCTTATTTCTGATAAGCTCCGAGATAGATAGGAATGTTTACAACAGTTAGGCGTCATACCGCATAAATACTAATTTAGAGCAAATCCGTCAGATTCCACTTTCGTCACGAACAGTCTGTCTGCGATATTGGTTCGCTGAATATCGCAGACAGACAAGCAGATACTGGTGTTTAACTTAAAACATCCTTCCTTTGGGGTTAAGAAAATACTGTCTCAGTAAGCAGAATAAGTCGAAGTCAAGAGAGTTAGTTTAAACACATAAGTAAACACTTATAAACTAACTCTCTTATTTATAAATCTCACATATTTTAGCAGCGTGCTTTAAGTTGTCTGCTTATATTCTTTGTTTAAAGTTAGAAAAGGCCAGGGTTAGAGTCAGTGACCAGTGTGTCTAGACGACGGAGAGATTGAATTGTATGGAAAATACATTAGCTTTCGAAATGTCACTTGATTTCTGCCAAGTTTAATCTTAAGAAATTTGCGTTAGCGTGAAAGGATAACTAAGGGTGAGGAATTTGTCTAGACCCCTGCTAAGTAAGAGGATGATTACGAATAAGAGAGTGAGTGAATTTACGCGCGCAAACAAGCCTAGAAGACTCAGGCAACAAACTCCGCTTATTTTCATATAATCCAATCAAAAATTTGATTGTTTCTGTAGTATAACTCTAGTAATAGAATCTCTAGAAAAGCAACTTGCGAGATATTGCTATAATCGGACCGTTAAAAGAAATTTCTAGAGCTCACACAATGGCATTCCTGGCAAATGACGGAAATTGCAGCAGTTATTACGGTGACCGTGACTGTTGACTGTCGCATGACCATTACCATTTCAACAACATTAAGAAAATTGCTTGAAATCGGGATTCAATTGCACTTTTCATATCAAAGACCCGTTTAATATCTAACAATTCTTGTAGTTTTAAAAAATTAAGATGAAGAGATCTATATATAGATATAATGCGTATTTTGATTTGTACTTCTTTTCATTTATTTTTATGATTTGTTTCGGTACTACTTCTATAATATTATAAAATATTTATAGCAGAACAGCTTCTCCTAATACAAGCAAATAATTGCTTACTCCAAATCTATGCACTCTTTATATACTTAAATGTTTTTTTATTATTATTATTTATTTACAAATTCAAAACGTATAACTGCCCGCTGTGTAAGTCTAATAGTGAAAATACATATTTTACTCGCACTTATTGAGAAACAAAACATCGTTTTTCGAATAAATGGGATGAAGAATTGTTGTGATCCTTTATAAAAACTCGGCTTTTCGATGTTCCATCTTTGAAATAATTTAAAGAAAGAACCTTTTTTATTTTAATTAACTTTGAAAATGGAATTAAAATAGACCTACACTGCTGCACTAGCGTTTCTTGGATATCGTTGTATGGACGATTTTAATATCAGAGCGTCTGTCAAAATAAAAAAAAATAGTATTGTCACAAAATCTGTAACATTTATACTTTACTAAATAGTTGAAAGTTATTTTCTTGCAATCGATTTGAAAAGTAGATTGTTTAACTCGGGAGTGGAATTCCCGATTCTATAGCTAAAAATCTTGTATGAAATGGCTCGTTCTAGTCCCTTGTTAATCAATCGACTGTTGTTAGTTTTTGAACATAAGCCGATATCTTCATCAACGCCAATCATAGCCTAATCGGAAGTGCATGCACCCCGGAACGGATTTCATCCCCGTATCACCGTTACAGTAACGGGCAACCCTACCGTATCCGGTAACACACCCTTTTTTTTTAGTAAAATTTTTACAGTCAACTTGAAAAAGTATTCCGTTACAACTTTTTGTACCGATTTATGGAAGGAAAGTTTAAATAGCTATGAGTTAAAATAGATTGCAAATTAGTGTTTTATGAAAAAACATTAAATAATAAAAAAGTTATTACATCAATTAAAATAGTTACTGTCCGGATAAAAATGTTTAGATTTCGAACTATTTGTCTGTTGTTTTTTTTTTAATATATTTCTGTTGTCTTTAGATTGAATTGTATGGTAATGACATTAGTTGTTGAAATGTCACGTGACATTTTCACGCCAATTTTTCACCTTGACAAATATGCGTCAGTGTGAAATGAAAACAAAGCGTGACATGCAACACACATATATTTATTCTTGACCGCACATTAAGATTCCCTGGATCGGGGGTAACAAGAATTATGAGTATCATGGTAATTTTAGAGAGAAACAAGACATTGCTAATTGAATAAAACTGGTAATACTAACATAATGATGATTTCCTCCGCCGAATTTTACTATGTAAGGGTCAGGATGAGAACAATCGGTCTCATCTCAGTGTGTGGCCACGTCTCAATCGTCGACCATGTCAATATTTACATAATTTTGTAAATGTCTGATAACAAAAACAGTTAAATCAGGCAACGGGAGTCGATTCTAAAATGAATATTTATAAAGTTCTCGAATAGGTCTATGCAATTTGTCAGAATTAGGCTGAAAAAATCTGATAGATTAGTTATCAAGGTTTGAATAAATGGTCTGACGTGAATTACGAAAGGGTTCTTTATATTTAACACGCTTATACTAGTAACTAAATAAATAACAAACAAAGAATTTAATTAAGTCTTGGAAGTAAATTTTAGTCTATTTCTAATTGCTGTATCGAAATGAAACTTTGTAATTATAAGTAGTTTGGATGACAATACTTTACTTTGGAGCTGATGTGATGGAGTCAGGAGGTGGATAGTGGAAGTCTTCAGTAGCTACTAGTAAACCCCTCGAGTTTGGGCTTATATGATTCGTTTTGACGGGTCCTAAAGATTGGGTTTGGTTGGAGAGTCTGATAATGGAGTGAGGAGGTGGATAGTATAATTATTTTTTATAATATTTAGTGCGTGATAAAATCTGTTTTTTTACTACATATTTTATCATTGGACTATTTTATTCCCAACTATCTTATGTCCTGTAGAATTTAATAAACAATAGACAAACAAACAAGAATAATAATAAACAAAAGCAATGAAAATCAAACACGATATGTCAAATTATTGGAAAATATTTATTTTCTGTTAAAAAAAACTAAATACAACGAAGAGGGCAAAAGCTTCTAACAAAAACTCAAGTGCAAGATCATTTTTTCCATCTCGCATCATGAAACCCAACCCAGCACGGGTTAAATGATGCGTGAAACTACGGTTAAAACAATACCGGGCTCGATAATCGGGGCAAATAAACTTCTACCACAAAATATCTATAAGTAGCATACCTGTCATGTAGTTCCTATAACACAAACTCTATAAATAAATAATAAATAAATAATGCTGGACATTTTTCACACAGCATCATCTAGCCCCAAACTAAGCAGACCTTGTGTTATGGGAACTACATGACTAATATACTACTTATATACTTTTTTTTTGTAAATACATACATATTATACATAGAAAACACCCAGATCCCGAGACAAATATTTGCAGATGCAAACATTTGTCCCGCGGCGGGAATCGAACCCGCAACCTTCTGCGTCTCAGGCGGGCCTTCGCCCACTGCGCCACAGAGGTCGTCTGCTTACTTTGGGGCTAGATGATGCTGTGTGAAAATGTCCAGCATTATTATTTTATATCATTATTATTATAACTTCCACCAACCTGTAAAAGCCCACTGCTAAATGTATTTCCTAAAATAATGCTATGACAAACGATCATGCAACAACAATCGACTTTTAAATATAAACAAAAAAAATACGTGGTTTAAAATTTCTAAAAAAAACTAAGTATAAATTAACTTTTACGGTTTTAATAGGTTAGTGTCATAAAACAAATATTAAATAGAATTTATTGATTGAAATTAATTCATACTTTAAATTTCCAATTTGTTTGAATTTATTAACAGCACAAAAGTGCTTTCACACTTTCAACTATTCAGTTTTCTAGTGACCAGATGAAAATATGAAAATAAAAAAAAAAATGCATAGAAGGGAGCGATGGACGTGGAAACTTGCTGGACCACCGGAGGCACGAAGATGGTGGCGCATGGAGCTACGAATCAAATAACCATTTCGACTACAGATGGATTTGTAACCTGTCACGTGGAATGCTAACTACTTGCAAACCCTGGGCCAAATGTAATGTTTGGACGTGCCCCTGTCTACCCCCTATCTGGTATTTTCAAAGATCTACTTACTGAGTTTATATTAAAGGATCTCCATCATGGGGAATACAGTCTTGAGCATGATTAGTTTGTGTAGAATTTTTCTAATGTAGCCGGCTGCAAGAGGTGTTGGTTTGATTCCCGATATTGGTTCCGGTTCTTGGTGTTTTGATATCTTACGTTTTTTTTATACCATACAACAAATGAATAAACTTATGTATCTGAAAATATTGATGTTGTTTTATTTTTAAAATAAACACTTTATAGAAAAAAATAACTATTTATAATGTAATAAACGCCCAACAGACATACATTGTCCTGCCCCCACTAGGATTCCTTGTGTCGTGGGTATCAGGAACTACGAGCACCTTGGTACCACTACACGCAGACCCATTGTTATATCATTATTCCATTGTTAATATCATTGCATTGACCATTGTAATGTTTATTATTGAGTACTGTTGTAAGGGCCATAAAAAAACACGACTGTATTGCAGCCATCGCCGCTTATTGGAACATCAGTTAGTTCCAATAAGCGGCGATGGCACATGCCTTCGAATATTTGGTTGTAGGGCATGCCGGTTTCCTAACAATGTTTACCTTCACCGTAAACTCAAAAGTAATTCCTTATGTATAGTAGATCATACCATACAAAAGACTTCAACGCGCTCAGTGCAAAAATACAGAATCATGTTTCTGTAAAAGATTGACTTGAGGTGACACCCTTCCGTTGATGATCAGTTCAAATTCCAACAAATTCTTCTTGTCTTTGTCCGCAAAACATGTTCTCTTCCTTCACTCTTCTCTATCAGCCATCATCTCAGTACTCGGTTCTTTCTTAGCCTGTCATTCTTAGTATTTTTCTTTCGCGATCAGATATCATCTTAATTTTTTTAAGGGTCTTTATTACGTTTATCTTTTTTATTATTTTCCCGACGTTTCGACTGTGTTGCAACATCCGTGATCACGGGATGACTCAGTCATAAAAACGTCTTTATCTTACTCGATAAAACCCGTAAAAACTTGTAATCCTTAGATTTAGAATTAGGATTAATTTATATCTTTAGACGTTGCTTGACAGATAAAAACCAAAACGCAACAATTGACACACTAAATTCTTTACTAAAACTTAAGGCCACTCTAAGATACTGATATGATCATGTCATCCTTCAGACAAACAGTGAATAATAATAATATTATTGCTGGACATTTTTTTTTCACACATCATCATCTAGCCCCAAACTAAGTAGAGCTTGTGTTATGGGGAACTATACATGACTGATATACTACTTATATATAGGTATATTTTAAAATATATATTATATACAGATACAGATAACGCTACGTTGCTAAAATAACGCTAAGTTGCTAAAATAACGTTAAGTCTGAGTACCGCATCGTTATCTTTGTAGCTCGGTGGTCTTCCCAGGCCACCTACCTATTGTCTTGAATTTCACCCATCTCAGGTGCCTGCTGAAACACACCCGGCTGGCCTGGGTCACAGGGTGTCAGGTGATGACCGGTCCCGAATCATGGCAAACTACATTACTAATAAGTTAATTAGTTTTAAGTGCACTTTATTTCAGCATCTGAATTCTGGGTGTGTTTCTGTGACCCTGCAACACAGGCTCTTTGAGACCTTGTAGGGAACAGTGCTCCTTAAGGTACATGACATTATTAAGTTAAGTTATAACTTGTATACTTAATTATTTAAGTATAAAATAAATGTAAACAATTTAATGTGTGTTGTTGGAAGTGTAAAATAGAAGAGAGGAAGCTTCTGTCTGTGTGTGAAAGAGAAGGACAAGTTAGTTTGACAAATACAAAACACTACCTAGCATTCTGCTTTTGATGGATGTATAGGCCTCACTCAGTTTGTACGAGTAGCATCCACCACAATCCTGCACTGGTCTAAACCATCCACGGCCCGCAACCTTGACTATGTCGTCTGACCATCTCACTACTGGACGAACAACGTTTCTGTAACCACACCTCGGTCACCATTCAGTTGTTCTGCTCCACTTATCATCACCATTTCAGTCCCATAACTCTAGAGCTGATGTGTTTTCTACGTATAATATGTATGTATTTCCCATAACACAAGCTCTGCTTACTTTTGAATTTGGTCCGTTTACTTCATAGAATATAATGTAATTTATTTTACAAAAAAAGTTCAGAAAGGACATTGTACAAAAGCAAATAAATTAGACACTTTAAATGAAGCAGTAAGATTTATATGAAACAAAGAAGAAGATTTATTTTAAATAGTTGTCTCCATCCTAAGGTTGTCTGGAAGAAATTCAGCGATACGCCCGTTCATTTTACATTTATTTAGTTTTTTTGTTATTTTATTATGTTTCCGGTTTTTGTACTGTCAAAGGTGTTATGTCCAATGAAGAGTTTATCTATCTAAGATTTCATATTAATCAACATATAATACTATACAACATATAATTACTCACAATTAGGGAGACATAAGTCTCCCTAATTGTGAGTTAACATTAATTAACTACTGACTTTCGATAAACTTTTAGACGCCATCGTTTCATCGGGTCTTTCTTCTGCGTCATAGGGCTCATATTTAATTTTACTTAGTAATCGCGTATAGTAAAGACTATTATGTACTATTTATTTAATATTTAGTAAAAATAAAAACATACTACTACTAGCGGGAAGTTGAAAAAAAATCCAGTATAAAATATCATCCCCCATTTTTTCACCTTTAGGGGTGCTATTTTTTTCACAAAATGTTTATTGCACACACCCTTTAAGCTCCCTATAAAATTATAAGAATCGGTTACAAATGGCGAACAATACGCGTAATATACACACAAAAAAAAACAAACGAATTAAACACTACTTTTTTGAAGTCGGTTGATAAAACATATTTAGAGGTGTTTAGGTGTAGACATCTGTATCCACTATGTAAGGGGGTAGTCAGAGGAACGTCCAAACATAGCATTTGGCACATGCCCGCGTTTTGTATTCCATGTGACAGCGGGAAAGTTTATTGCGGGAAAGTTTATTATTACCAAAGAGTCTGACTAAATAACTGTATTTATTTTATTTATATTGTGTCTTTCACATCATCCATACAAAACAGTAGCAACTGTTTATTTATTTCTTCCATACAATAATAAAACCCCTTTTCACTTTTGCAACATTGTAACCTCATTACAACCACCACCAGGTTAAACACCATTCAATACACCATTCGACCCTGGTAGGGTCGCTTCGCAGCCAAAAACATGTCAATCCCTCTAGACAAGTGTCCACAGCCTATGAAAGCGCTAAACAATGTATGGTCACCGCTAAACTACAAAATAAACGTATCGATGTAAAAAAGTTGCCACAGGACAGGCAAGCGTCTGCAATGCCCCAGTGGTCATCAAAAGGTTATCAAAAGGCGACGGTAATGGCTTACCATCAAGTGGACCGTATACCTGTTCGATTTTTATAAAAAAACAAAAACGTAATCTAGCAAAGGCTATGTTTGCTGTTTCATATGATTGAAATTGTTTCGAATTTGTCGATTATTGTATTTTAAAAAAAAAAGGCCAAAAACAGAATTTAAATATATTTATATTTATTAACTACTTGTGGGACGCCGCCGCCTTTGCATATTCGCTAACATATGGACGAACGCTTGTCTAACCGTAACAACGGCACACGCAGCCCCCCGGACCTATCAATTAATGATGATTGGCCTCAAATTACCCTCTCGGAGACTCTGGCCGTCTCTCTCCCACCCCCCGTTATGTCCTATCCCGCTGTTTTGCGTAAACTGGGACCCTATATAAAGGGAGCAGGTAAGCGGCGTGTTTAAACCCCTGCGGGACACCGAATCGAACACACCTGTGCAGAAATTCCCTAAAAAACACGCGAACATGACTGCCGAAACATACGGACACCGTTTATTGTACGCCGAGAAAGACATGTTCCCATCTGACGTAATGATGGAGTACGCAACTGAAGAGTGCTACCTAACCTGGCCGAGGTCACCTGACTCCGGAAGGTCGAGCTTGGAGCCGACACCATCAATGGACGGCAGCATCCAAGACTCCGCCCAAATTGCCTACCGTGGCATGGACCATGATCTGGTGTTAGAAGACAGTGCTGAGGATGCTGATGAAGGGAGCGGTAAGCGGCGTGGAAGGGCTACCAGCGCTGCTGTTCTAAGGAGGAGAAGACTTGCAGCTAACGCGAGGGAGAGAAGACGGATGCAGAATCTCAACAAAGCCTTTGATCGGCTACGTGGACACCTTCCTTCCCTCGGAGCTGATCGTCAGCTCTCGAAGTATGAGACCCTTCAGATGGCGCAGACGTACATTTCTGCTCTTTATGAGTTATTGCAATAAGGTAATTTAATAAGATGAGTGATTTCAATCATGTAGCAGTTTTATCATAAGTGCGTAATTTCAAATGTTTTATCGTTCTGCCAAATTGATGTTTTAGATTAGTGAGTTACAGGGATATTTAAAAATAACTTTATTAATTAAGTACCTACCGTTACCAAGTACCAATTTTCTTTTTATAAGTTCGAGAGATTAACTTGTTTCTAAAGTGTCAAGTTGCCGATATTGGATTTCGTTAAAGTACGCTTAATTTTTTTTTTTTAATGAGTTTTGCTACACGTTGGCAAAATATGGTCTAATAAAGACTAAAAGTAAATAGAAGTGAAAGTAATAATACTCAAAGTTGTTAATAACTTAGCTTAGCCATTTTTTAAGCTAGGTTTTTACAGGAAATTAACAATGTAAAAATTAGTTTTAAGAATGATATTGGAATATTGTATTTTAGTTTTAATGCGATTCTTGCCAGTGTTATCCGTCCTACCGATTTAGTTAATTTTAAGTTACATCTTGCCAACGAAAGTATTATTTCCAAACATTCCCTTAAAATTAAGTAGGTTCTTGGCTTAAGCGTCAGAATTATGTATATAACTTGTTACATCGAAGCTATTAGATAGACTGTTTCTGTATAAACTAGATTCTAGAATGTTTTTGTAAATAAAAAGTGGTATTATTGAAATCTCAATGTTTTCATTTATTTTATTATCTGTGGGGGACAAAGACATACCGATGAAATGATGGCTGGAGGTAGTCTGTTATTACAATCATGCCGATTTACTCTGAGTGGAATACCTGTTAACTAAATCTGATGCAGGAATCACAAAAAGTAACTTATAATAAACCAAAAACTACTGAACGGATTTTTATTTAACTTTATAGTTATATAGCTTATACATCAGTATAACACATAGGCTACTTTTTATCCGGGTACCATGTGGGCGAAGCCGTGGGCAGAGGCTATGTATATTAAAAATAAATAGACACCCAACAGACACATAGGTACATATTCCTAACTCTACATTAGGATTCCCTGTGTCGTAGGTATCAGAATATCTTGGTACCCTGGTTTCATTATCTGGGATCCATCAAAACATGCCGTTTTATTATATAGTTAAATATTATATTGCAGTCACACCAACTTACTTAATTTTATTTTTGATTAAGTCCAATCAAAGTTTGCCTGGAAGAGATCGCCACTGCATCACCGCGGCTTTATTAAAAAGTTAGTTTATGTAAAATCATTTTTAACTCTGGTGCTTACAAAGAGTTATCTACCTATGTATCCATACTACATAGATATTATAGGTTCTATGTAGGTATATATATTTCAAATCCAAAACAATAGATCGACGGGTCTAGGCTAATAGTTTTAAAGACAAACCACAATACAAAGAAAAACGCTCACGACTCATCATGGGAGCGCACGCTCCCATGATGGTCATCCTCAGATATATATACTCAGTGCGTTGATCCTTTAATACCCACTATGTACTTGGTATCCTCAAATACCAAGTAGTGGGTAGTCAGTTCCACGTCCAAACGTCTAACGTGTGGCACATACCTGCACTTTACAAGTACTTAGCATTTTTCGTGACAGGTTGCCCATCGCCGCTTATTGGAACACTCACTGATGGCATACGTCTTACATTATTTTGGTTCTGATGTATTCCGATTTCTATATGATGTTTTACTTTACCGTTTTAAGCACAAGTTAATGTACACAACATTTTAAGAGTGGAAAAATCCATTGATGCACGGATAGAGTTGAGTTGACATAGGCTGTATTATCCCGTTAAAAAAAAAAGGACTTTTCGTAGATACCAATTTTGCAATGCAGTCTTCGAAAAAACGGTCAAACGAATGGTTTTTACAAATGCTGCCTTAACGGTAAGAGCCTTTTCATTGGCTATCCGTGTATCCGCGGGGCAAAGTTGTCGACAGTAACTAGTTGAAAATAAACCAGCTGAAACCTACCCCCTAAATATTCCACAAGGCACAGGTAGGTCAGTCATATCATCCATCGGAAGTTAGGGTGTCAGGGGTCGCTGCCAACTTTTTAATTCTCTGCCGAGTGGCAGGACAATCCGTCAGTATATGCAAATCAAGCAGATGTAGACCTACCCTTATTTTAAAACTTTACCTAACATCTTGGTAATGGAATTTCAGCTTTAAGTCCTGGGCGATGGAGTGGTACGTGGAGTGGAGATGCTTTAGTTTGATGCAGAAATCAACGATGTCCGGTGTAGGTACCGGTTAAACAGAAATAGGGCAGTACTTTTTGTCTTCAGTGCGATTGTATTTTTTAATGCAAATACGCCATCTTGGCATTATTCTAGCTATATTTTTGATATAAGTAGTCACTAAATAAGCTAATAAATTACTAAGTTTTTGGTAGTAAATTCTACCAAAAACTTCAAAACAAAGTAACGAATAGATAATAAAAAAACTGTCTTAAGTCACTTTTTTAAGAACGATTCTGTGATTACCAAAACAAACACTATTACGACTGTACTCCATGGTGAACTCAATGTATTAAGTGAACACACCGAGTTTGAACCCACAGCCTTCAATCGGAGGTCTGAGTAAAGCCCACTTGGCCAACACGGCTTCACTAGTATTACGGTTGTTCTTACAGTAAGTACCTAGTTACATACACTCAGAGGGGTAGGCAGAGACCACGGAATATCACTTCCTACGATCCTGACCTACGAGTTCTTGAGTGGAGACCGCGTCTGGGCAAACGTAGTGTGGGGCGCCCTCCGGCTAGGTGGAGCGATGACGTAAGAAAGACAGCGGGCAGTAAGTGGATGATAAGAGCCGAAGACCGGGCTCAGTGGCGCGTATTGGGAGAGGCCTATGTCCAGCAGTGGACTAATGTGGGCTGATGATGACGATCCTGACCTACATCTTTTGTTTCATTCACTCTCATTACATTCTTCATGTATGCTCGCCTCTTCAGAGTACTCTTGAGCTGACCTTTCTTCATTAAGTAGGTATATGCGAATATGAAAAAAATATAACAGCCCGAGGTTTGAAAACGATGTCTTTTATAAAAAAAAAGTACCTTTTTAATAATGCAGGCTAAGTAATAATTATGCAAGACTTGGGTCGGCATCTTTTAGTACTAATTGGTACTTACAAAACTTTTTATAAGTGACACCCTTAAAAAGCGATATAAATAACAAACGTATCCGGTATGTTATTAAAACACAAAATGTGTGAATATAATCAAGGGTTCCGTACCCTGACAGCGCATCTCGTCAGCAACGTCTTATTCCAACTGTCAATTTTGACAGTTATGACAGCGCTGAAAATCGCCGAGTCATACGCGATTCTTTGCGAACTCATTTGAGAATTGATAAGATATTATTAGGGGTGTCACTTTTATTAATCATGGGGTGGGGTGGAAGATACTCCACCGAAATGTGGCGGGATTACTACGCGCATTTATGCAATAATTATTCTACACAAAGTCTATATTAAAAAGAAAAACCAACCTTGTTTCTTACCTTTCTCTCCTGGTTTAGCAGCAGTAGTAAAATTGACGTTTTAAAGTGATCCTTGTGTTTGTTGATTTAAATCATTGAAGGATTTTGGCTTATCTACGAACAAAAAAACATCTAAAACTTGAAAATGGGTTACCTTAAAAGTTTTGGACATTGCTGAACCCTGTCCAAATCAGTCGTTCCCCATTATAGTAGTATAATTAAGTGGCATGTACTAGGTACGTTTCTAAAGTACGTCACAAACATTTTTACCTATTTACATTGGTTCCGCAGTCACTTCCCCGGGTATTCAAGCGAGCCAAATACAGAAGGCATAATTTCACTTTACCATAGTCCTTTTTGAGATTACCGCATACTGATGCGTCTCTATGAATGTAAACGATCTCATTGGCTGCGGGCTCTCCAATAGCAGAACATAACGCACAATGGGCCCAATTGTCCAATCTTTACAATAGAGCAAGTAGGGAGAGCCTTTATCATTGAACTGTACGATACACGCCACGCCAAACAACTTTTTAGATATAAGATCTTATAAACTAAGTCACGGTGTGTCAGTGTGTCATTTTAAATAAGTGTAAGCGGACTAAATTGTTTTAGTTAGCAGAAGCCAAAGTATTTTTAATTTTATTGAAGTCTTTATCATCATCAGCTTACAAAATGATTACAGCTTACTTTATAATTTTGTAAGTATGATTCTTGTGATTTCAATCAAAAGAATACGTACCGATCGACTTTGACATTTATGTCATGGGCAGAATGCTTCTTGCTTTAGAAATAAAAATCCTATAAGACAAGAGCTTCTAGAATTAAGCAGCGATGTATAGTTTGCACCTATTTAAGGCATACAAAATGTAGAACTACCATATAACTTTTGAAAGTATCTTTTTTTTAAGGACACGTCAAAAAAATACGATTTTTACCCCAATTTTAATAATTTATTCCATCAAAATGTGCTTTATCAACGATTAACACGTTTATACGTCAAGGGTTGATGAGAGGGTGTTGGTAATTATTTAAGTAGATCATCTCTGTTGATTTGTCAGGGTTTTACTCTCCAAGATTATTATAAAGACGGTGTATGCTCATGAACCGGAGATTCAAAGGCATGTGTCTGTGGCGTGAGCTTGCAAGCTATCACGTGGAATGCGAGCTACTATGCAAAGGCATGTGCCGTGGAATGCGAGATACTATGCAAAGGCATGTGCCACATATATTTTTTGGCTTTGTCTCTGACCTTTGACCAAAACCTCACGGTTTTGAATTCTGAGTTTGATCCGAGAACATCGCGGAGATTATGTGCGTTTTAGATTACAATTGCAAACAAAAAAAAAACACGCTCACGCCCATGATGCATAGATACAAACCTGGTATACATCTTTGAGGATTATTATTAACTAGCTACTGCCCAAGGTTTCGCCTGTGTGGTGGTAAAAAGTGACCGATGAAAAATTGCTTTTATGAAACGCATTTGCATGACCGTATTTTCCTCAATTTACGTTGCAAAATGGGTCTCCACGAAAATACCTTTTATTTTAACGGGCATATACATAATATACAGCCTATCCCCACCCTGAAGGTCCATACTAAATATTTTTGAAATCGGATGACTAGTTTCGGAAATTACCGCCTTCATACAAACTAACAAAATATGCCTCTTTAATATTAGTATAAATTGCGTAAAATATATAATATTACGGATAGTATTAAATACTATAAACGTCCTGCGACTTCGTCTATACATATTTGTTCCGGGTTTAAGTATTGTGGTACCACAATACTCATAGTTCCTGATACCTGCGACACAGGGAATCCTAGCATGGGGTCAGGATATATCTGTTGGATGTTTATTAATTTATTTATTTTGCCTGGGTTTCGAAGTATGTGTTCTTAGTCCTGAATTAGCGGGTCCGAATAATTGTTTGACCGTCGATTTACGCAATTACGATTCGAAGGTCGAACTGAAATTAACTTTAATCTGAAATCGGCTTATCGGTGCGTACAGACATACAGACGGACAGGATACGTCGCAATTAACCTGTCTAAGTTTAAGATGCAAGTGTAATTCGTAATTACTTAGACTAGTGGCGTGCTCCGGATTCGCACGGAGGAGCTACGTACCTACATTTATCTTTCGTGTTTTTTTGAGATCATTACGAACCTGAAACCTGAGATTGACGACCACTGTGGGCGAAGGCCCGCCCTAGACGCAAAAGGTCTCGGGTTCGATACCTGCCGCGGGATAAATGTTTGTATGATCTGAAATTTTAGAATATTATAACGACTATACCACGTAATTTACTATTCTCCTGCTGACGTGGAGAATAGTAAAGTACGTGGTATAGTCGTAATAATATTCTAAAATTTTACCAAAGCACGATAACTTTAATTCCATGATCAGAAATCATTTGTCACGGGTCTGGGTGTTTTCTATGTATAATATGTATGAATTAACAACAAAAAAATATATCAGTAGTATATCAGACATGTAGTTCCCATAACACAAGCTCTGTTAACTTTGGGGCTAGATGATGCTGTGTGAAAATATCCAACATTATTGATTATTTATTTATTAATTAGCAAGTGTTAAGCGCACATAAACTGATGAATAATTAATGAATTGGTGCAGGACCGGGTTTGACCATCGGATCGGAAGTCGTGGTACAGCCACTAGGCCAACACGACTATAATGGTGATATAAATAATGATTTCGTTGAGTTTAAGGGTGGTTTAAGATTCACCGGTGAATAAGCTTTTAAATCCATAACTCAACTTAGTCCACCCCCTAATTTAACTTTATAAATGGTAATGGGAACGAGGATAATCATTTTTCCAGGCGCCACATGTTATAAAATTGTATGGCAATGTTCGAAACCATTTATACAACAAAATGGGAAACTACCCCACCATTATTCAGGACAATGCCCAGATACCTAGGGTTAAACCATCATGTCTTATAGGGACTCGATTCCGGCAAAGATGAAAAAAAGTCACAATAACACTTAATGGCTAGGCCCTGACTGGCCTTTTCTATTTGAAGACGAAATTTGGTAAAAAAAGCACGCTCCTCTACACATCCTCTCTGGTACATATTCAGTGCGTAGATCTTTGATGAGACCAAGGAGGGGGTAGTCAGAGGCAATTCCAAACATTACAGCTTGTCAAAATTAGTCGTTCTCCATTTACATTTGTTCAGAGGTGACCAAGAATTAACAGGTGAAACGACCAAAAAATCCGTTTTGGTCGGTTCAGTGTTTTTTTAAATCAAAACTAGAACATTTTAATGAACGATCGTTTAAAAAATAAATAATGACATCAAAACACCACCCATCCAGTAGCTAAAATGAAATATTAACATTATAAAGAATTAATCCCAAAAAAGGAAAAGGCGGGGCCAGTATCATCAATACTGATGAAATTAAAACAAAAGGTTTTTGCGCTTAAAAAAGTTTGGTGAACTCTAAAAAATTGGGAAGTAAGCAGAGCATGATTGAAACCTCTTAATTAAGAAAGAATAATTTCCTCTTTTTAATGATCATTAAATCGTTCTTCTTGTGAAATTATGTTTTTCTCTGTCTACAAAAAATATACTTAGAGCAACTTTATAATATCCCAAAAATTCAAACGTGGCGAGACTCGAATCCGCGATTTAGGCAATTCCCAATTATTAGGTACATATGTATTAGAATTGTATTTTTTTCCTATATTTTTATGTCTTGCCATATAATTCATAGAATCTTTTACAAACAAAAACCAGACTAAGAAACCTTTTTCATACTTTCTTGATTCACCTGTCAACGATGCGTTTTTACAAATTACCACGCGTTTATCTATGACTATCTATAAAAAAGCTCCCTTTGAGTAATTTATCGCATTTAAATAAAGCATAAAAATTATCTTAGTACAAATCTCCATCGGGAATCGAACCTAAAACAAACAATAAAATACAAAAATCCTCGCTAGAACGAGAGGTAACAATACAAAGGAAAGAGATGGCGCCAGTCGCGCACTCCTTCCGGTTGCGCCCGCGCAGGTGACACAAAATTTATTCCGAATTTGAAAACCGAAAGATATTTTATTCGAAATGAATCAAACGGTCATTTAAATATGGACATCTTTTATTCTGTGGTCGGCTGACATTTTTATATTTGTCGTCGGCAAAAAAGCTTTTGATTTATGTGAAAATAATGCGGTGCTTAACCGTGGGATAACACTATGGTTTCATAAATTATGCGATGCTGAAACACTATGGGCATTGTGGTGTTAAAAGACTGCTTGAACTGTGTGAAAACTTCAACTAGTAACTCAACAGACAGACAGACAAACGGACAAGCACGCGGGCTAAGTAATAAAGTCGCACTAGCACCTTTTGGTATGTTTATTTTTATGCATTTTAAGACAGACCTATGTTTGAAGACAGCGAAAATCTTAATTTACATTAAGGACTTAATTTAAAAGGACTAAGACTAGTAAAAAGACGTTTTTCATTTTTAATTACTTTTGTTTACCTATGACAGATGTCATCTTTTTCGCAAATAACAAAAGCGTCGAACCGCTGCTGACTATATGCTACTGATGTTAATACTGAGACTAAGCTACGTTGATAAATAAGCCAGACCTTTATATCATTTTTGAGTTACCGTGGGATTGAGATGCGGTAGAGTTATCGTAAATCAAACCATATAATTTAGGTGGAGACATTGTGACGTGATCATTATCGGACTAAGAAATTCATATTTATAAGCTTGTTTTGAATTTTCGCACTTTTGGTTTTAGTTCTGAGAACTTTGTTTTGGAGTTTGTATATTTTTTATATTATTTTGTAGATTGTATACAATAGTCCCCGGTTTAGTCTTTCGAGTAGCGGGAAAATCTTGCGGAATTTCCCTTTCCCATTTTTTTATTATAATATTGTAGTAAAATAAAAATCGATTTTATGACTTTTTTGTAATATATTATATCTTTGCTATAAAGCTCTAGATAAAAGATTTAAACACATTTGTAGGTATAAAAGCTATCAATTACCTTTTTAACATTATATTTTTTTCTACAACAGACCTTCCTTTCTCAGCAGATTATCGATATATGACTAGAAAAACTTTATCACAATTAAATTCCGAAATTTCAAAATTCAAGTATCCCACAGAGAAAGGGCTCCTTAAATACTTCTTAAGTAGCCGATGATAGATATACAATTTATACGTATTTTAATATCACTATTAGCATAATTTTATCGACTTAATTAATTTCGTTACGGTTGACAAATTAAAAGAGTCTTAGAATGTTCGAAACGAAATAATTTTGGGATATCGATTTTTTAAAGTGATATAAAGATTTATTTTATTTTATTAGATCAGTGTTTTTTTGAATATATTCTGATTTATAGAAAGTGAATGGTACTAATGATGGTTATTTGCAAATTCACTGTTTTAATGATTATAGTCAGTGATATCTTCTAAAAATGACAAAAAGATGTAAAATGCAACTAAAGTAAAAACAAAAAAAAATGGATTAAATTTATAAAAAAAACTGTGGTCTCACAAACATAAATATTAAAAAAATTATAAATATTAAATTTAACTTGGCGGAACACTGTAAAAACCAAATAATCATATTAAAATATAATAAAAGTACATTGAATTAATTTTTCAGATTTTTTTCAAGTTTGATTCTTCCGTGCCAATTCTAGATATCCCACTTAACTGGCACCTGTAAAAACGTGTGACCAATTTAATCAGAATTTACTGCGGAATCCATAACTCAGTGTAAACCGGACGCCAAATCCTCATGCTTATCATGGTTCATCTACATTGTGACGGGACGAGCACGGGACGGAACAGAGATATTGAGTTAGCAATAGTGGCCCATGCATACTTGAGGCTACCAAAAAACTACAAAAATAACTTTAGCGATGCTACGGAGTAATTGAGGTCAGGCAATAGTACTATGGTACTTATGACTCAGACAAATAAAGGATTAGGATAAAGCAGTATAGTAATAAAAACAAATCTAAAGGATTTCTTTCAAAAATCTATTGCCCATTAAATCTTCGGTTATTTAAATTATGAAGTCACCTTCCTTCGTAGACAGTGCCAAGTGTGTGATCAAGGAAAATAACTTATCACCTTTACCAAATTTCAATACCATAGCATTACAAACCATAATGAATGTAATAGGGCATGCCTCAAAACTATGACGACAGCGACCGCAAGGCGATCCGCCGTCATTTAGTTGACAAAGAAAATTAAGTTAACGCCGATCTGAAGCCCGGATCTTGCATCTCGACATAAAGTAAAAATACCGATGGATGTAAGTCGCACCGAATGGGATTCAACAATTCATGTACACGATGCAAGTTGCTAGATAGGGTAAGTTGAAAATGAAAGCGCAAAGGTATGAACAAACGTTTATTTTTGACTGCCACTGCTCCGTCCCGTGCAGTATTTTTGTGTCTTTTTAGCGAGGATGTGAGTCGAGTTTTATTTGCCAGCAGCCAGGAAGAAGCTGATGGATGGGCGTGAGCTTCGGGGGGCTTCCGGATGAAGGTGGCTTATCATGCAATGTGCCCTTTCGATTTTGTGGGCGTAATTGTGAAATACCTAGAACCGTGTTGGTCTAGTGGGCGGAATCCCGACTTCCGATTATTTTGCGTGTTCAAAGCGGTGACGGAAAACATCGTAAGGTAACCGGCAAAATAAAAATCTAAGGTTAAATTGTTATGATTTAAGGTAGGACAAGTTGTGTCGGTGGCCTATACACATGCAGTATGTAACATAAACCTTGTCCGACTATCGATACGCGATAACGTACCAAATGTTGTCGACTTGTCAAATTGTGCAATATAAGCAGCATAGTCCAAAACATATGAATATTTATATAAAATTCACAGGCATTTCCATGATTTAGCTGGGAAACTATTCTTTAAGAGGATATACGCCTTTTATGAGACAGGCTTTTTTTAATACGGTTAACAAGATTCTGTTGTGGGTGGACTGAATAGCTCAAACGAAATAACTTTTAAGTGTGGATGGATCAAAATGGTTACAGAATTCAGATTGCATTTTTAAATATCATTTGTATGGCATATTATAAAATTATGTTAAATTTTCGTAAATGCTTCGTCCGCGCCAAACGTATCTTAAACTACCGCTGAGCCAACCAAGACTGGCCAAGTTAGAACAAAAGTAAGTCCAAGCCTATTATGATTTATAACCATAATAATAATACTGGTTTTTTTTCACACAGCATCTAGCTTAAACTAAGTAGAGATTGTATGGTACCTATACTACTTATATACTTTTTTGTCAATACATACATAAGAATGATATGATATATACATATGATCATTAATAAATGAAAACTTTACCAGAAGTAGTTTACAAAATAAACAGAAACTTTACAAAACTAAAAGTACAATGGTCTGTCTTATCGCTTTAAAGCGATCAATAGAAATAAAAGGGGTAACAATTTTAACTGCTCAAACGAAGAAAGAGCTAACAAATAGCTTATACTAAACAGCTATTCATCATTCGTTTCCAATAAAATTTGATTTAAACATCGAAATGGCATGATCTGCAGCATCTGGTCGATTTTGCGATCGATTCAGGCACGAATACGCACGCGCGGCTTCCGAGCATTATATAAGAGTTTGTATCAAATCAGCTGTTTCATTGCAGTTTGGGTGGTCTTCAGACTTTGATAAACCTGTCGCCCGAAGCATAGGGAAGCCTGGAATCGGAAGATTTTGACTGATTGATTCAATTTGAGTCAAGAAAATTGGAAACGCCACTGTTTAGCAAGTCGGTGTGCCTTTGACTCGATCAATTGAATAATAATTTACTTAGCTGTTTTTATAACTATTTACTGCGTAATATAATATACTAGCTTCTGCTCACGGCTTCAGTGTTATCCGGATAAGAAGTAGCTTATGTGTTATTATGATGTAAAAGCTATATTACTGTAAAGTTTCATCAAAATCCGTTCAATAGTTTTTGCGAGAAAGAGTAACAAATATCCATCCTCACAAACTTTCGCATTTCTAATAGTAGTAAGGTAAATAAGATAGCTAGAAAGTTATTTGTTGCACATAACTGTAGTACTCTATGTACTATTTAATGCTAAAAAGCATTCTCTTCCAGATAACCTTTGTGTATTAGTTGAAAAGATGTAAAGATGTGTCAGTGCACAGAATTGGTATTGTCAGTATCTTGGGCTACCTTCATTCAGCGTCTTCCCGCAACCTTTAAGCAAATAAATAAGACACCCAACAAACACACACATATTTTTGGCACGCTAAGATGAATACCCTGTGTCTTAGGTAACAAAAACTACGAGTACCGTAGTACCACAATACCCAGATCCATCATCGCAGATCTTGCGCCGCAAAGACACCGAGATTTCATAAGTTTATTAAAAGTTCATAAGTTTATTGGGTGGGGGGCCTTCCTACATAGTTAACTTCCCTTCATTCAGAAAAAGTACTTCTTTGATGGTAACTTACTTTTTTATCATGAATATACCTTCATTTGACCATAATCTCACCTGATAGTAAATTATTTTATGGCCGACGATGGAACATGAAGGTCTAGAAGATTCACAATTACCTTGAAGAGACACAGATTGTATTTTCAATTGTAACTTACGTCAGTACTTATAAATTTCTGAATTTTAACATATCCCGCTACAAAGATGGCCGCCTGCTCCGCTACTTTCTTCCGTGACCCTAATACCCGTAATATTGGCTCATTAGTACAATTTTCTACATCTATCGACATTATAGCGTTCCAAAAAAACAAACCGTTTTGTTTAAAAAAATAAAATCCAAACAGTGCTTCATGTCTTAACAGATTTGGAAACGATAAAACGAATTCTTCGAAAAATCAGCTATCGATATCTTTTATATAGTGAAATATTTTGACTGTATATACTTTGCGTTGGTCCATTTGGGCTGGTTATCGCAAAAAAACATTTTTTTGTAAATTTCTCGTTGTTCGTTGTCGGCAATGTACTAATGACAGTGTTACCATATTTTCAATGGTTATCCGGTGCTCATAATGTGGTTGCCATGAAGTGGTTACTTATATTTCTTTGGTGGCCATCACAATGGCAGTTCCCCTAATAGGCGGTAACTGGTTACCTTTGCTAACCTACTGGTTAATTTTCGGGGTAATCGGCTTCGACTCACGCTTTTGCTAATTTACCGTGCTGTACAACTTATTAGCGGGATTTGTATATATCGGGCTTTGCAAAAGGAAATGAAGTACTTGTGAGCGCATAACGTTTTTTTTTTCATGACCTTACAATAGGATTCTAGGTACCAGGAATTACGAGTACTGTACCCAGAATAAATTTGTGCAGAATATGCAAATATTTTACTCGCAGCGGGAATTGAACCCATACTTGTTGTATCGCATCTGGCTACTTGCCCGCCACACTCGATCAATCGAGATCGTCATCCTTTAGATATCTAGCAGTGGATGATTTAGTCAAGTGATTTTTATGAGAAAACACTATTTTACAATATCCTAATTTAATAAATAAAATAGACTACCTCTGTGGCGCAGTGGGCGAAGGCTCGCCTGAGACGAAGAAGGTTGCGGGTTCGTATCCCGCCCCGGGACAAATGTTTCTATCAACTGAAAATATTTATCTCGAGTTTGGGTGTTTTCTATGCATAATATGTGTATGTATTTACAAAAAAAGTATATACGTAGTATAACAGTCATGTAGTTCCCATAACACAAGCTCTGCTTACTTTGGGGCTAGATGATGCTATGTGATAATGACCAGTATTACTTATTTATTATTAATCTCGTCGAGGATAGAACCCGCGACCTCACATGGATGCTATAACCACAGATTATAATTTTTGAGGTATTATAAAATGTTCAGATACGGAATTCATTTATTGTGAAATATAGCTAAATATTGATGTCTAGTTTATGTCCAGATGATGGTCAATGATGATGTTGGAATGTTCCAATGAAAGTGACAGTTACTGGCATAATTATTAAGACTGAACAAATCCTAATCACCCGATCGCAGGCCCAGGTGTGGCCGCGGGCAGCGATAAGCGGAGCGACGAGCGGAACGATACACCTGCGCACGCGCTGATGACACGAGCGCTAGGGATGCGCCTGCTCTATCGATAAATATATACAAACAGAGATTATGAAAATAAAGTATATTTTTACCCGCGTAGCAAGGTTTGTTTGTTTGACTTTTTCTTTTCCAAGACTGCATAAACGATTGATTGCATGAAGATTTTAAAAATTATTCTTAGATACACGTGTCTAAGGTGTGTAAAATTAACATTTTACAAATTTTAATCAAATCCAAATTGATGCAGGAAAGCCGCTAATAGTAGTTATGGCATGTCTTTTATCAAAACTTCCTGAAAAAGTCATAAATCGACTGCATGGATATAATAATATCGGAGCGAAGATGATTATCAATCAGTGAATTAAAATACTTTATGGTACACCACAAGATTCAAGTATTCAAAATATAAACAAAAACATGAAAAACTCTTAACTAAACTAGTACAATCACAATCTTTTTCAGGCAACCAGGATTTAATCTATTAACTTTGCTGGCTGTGAACGTATAATAATATAAAAAAAACAGCGGAATTGTGAACCTTCTCCTTTTTGAAGTCGGTTAAAAAGAGGAAAGTGTAACATGATGGGTCCACAGAATACCAAGACGAACAGTCCTCTTCTTATTATTTATTTGGTTGTCTATACTTAAAAATATTAAAGTCTACCTCTTTCTAATAGGTTTTACCTTTGTAACTTAGGATGTAGGAGGTAATCTCCGAAACGAATAGATTATAAAATTATATATTATGCCGTTAAAAAAGAGTTTTTCATGTTGATAAATTTTGCAACCTAAGTCGACGAAAAAACGGTCGAGCGAATGCGTTTATTTAACGAACGCTGCCTTAACGGTAAGAGCTACTTTTCACTGCCTACTTTATATCCGGGTACCACGCAGGCAAAGCCGTGGCCAATATCTTGTTGTAAATAACTTTATCCAGAAAATGCCATCGATAAAATCGCATCACTATGCCACCCTACGATAGCAAGGGAAGATACCCCGAAGGTACTGGCGCGTACGACAGAGGAGGGCGCGTGCCACCTTTTTTCTTCAATTTCACTTACAACACTTTTACAACCAACTGTACATAAACAACTTCTTGTATATTTCGAACCTTACAGCAACAAAATAAGTTAAGTATTGGAATGCTCGTGACGGTAACAAAGGGGTGTTTTTTATGGAAAGGAGAATAAAATAATTGTATAAAAGTACGTTCGGATACACAATAATGTTTTGTTAATTTGAATACGAGGCCGCGTTTATTCTTGTTAGGGGTGATGGTCGTATTTCAATGTGCGCACGCGCCGATAAGAAGTTAATTACTTAGAACTAATTCACGGGTGTGCGAGAGTTCCGTTGCGTTTTGAATTTTCGAATATTCTTTAAATTTTCCTTAAGAATGTATAAACATAATTAATATTTACATAATAAAAAGATGAACCATAGTACAATTTTTATAGCTCTACTTGTCTAAAATACTTAACTAACTTGATATAACTGAACGATTTATATAGAAATAGTTGCCATAGATAGTTCAGTGGGATTTTATAATTGTGGAAACTCTACAGTTTAGGAAGTTTTGATTATATAAATTTAACTAAAATATATATATTTTTTTAATTGAACTTTATTTGACCATAGTTGCTACTGATGGTACGTGATCAACAATTGAGCATGACGTTCTAGAAGATTCACTCATGGAAGTTCATTTTCTATTATCTAACAAAAGCGATCAACCGAAAAGCTAACTTACTTGTAATGTATTTCCAATTGAAGGGATGCCACCCCAAGCACCCCATATTGCACGACTACGGCTATGTACACACTGTGTGGGCAATGAGCCGGCACTAATGTGGACACACCCTACCATGGCTAACGGGTATGTCAACGCGAGTTATTGATTAGTTTTGAAAGATACCAAGATCAGCCTGCTTTGCATGAAGACCCAACACAACGGTTTAGTCTACTGCCGAGAAGACAATCAATATTTTGTCCCTCTCTTTTGTTTGACAGAATAGGCGACAGAAAAAGTTTTTGTCTTCTTTTTCGTAGACAAAACGTTGTCTTGGGTGCTCATGCTAAGCGGGCAGGAGTTTGTAGTTGAGGATGAGTTATAAATGGGGTGAATAAGGACAAAGAAATATGCAAAAATAGCGTATGCTGTCGATGCGTAGTTTGGCAGGGTTTTTTTGTCTTGTTTGTAGATACTTAATCTAACAGGCAGGCGGTGAAAGTGTGTTTGAATATCTTTTAATTTATTTGAACTCTTGTTTGTTTCACCATTGTACTCATCAAGATGGGGTAGTTCCGACTAGTCGGATCGGGAGAAAAAAGGCACTATCTTCGAATGCCTTCGAATTTTCATATGATGGCGTTTATAGGTAAGTATCTCACATGAACCCTGTCTAAGAGTATAGCAACAGGTAGGTAGGCAGACCGAGGTTTTATGTAAACAAGTAGGTACGATGAATGCATGTGTATATAATAATTATTATAATAATATTCAAGCATAGATTCAATTAGGTGACGATACTGTTAGAAATCAGTGTTTTTCTTTGAAAAATAATCAAAAAAAATATTATGTAGTAATGAATTTCGGAGTGAAGTAAAACTAACTTCGATGTCCTCGTTAAATGATGATGGTCTATTTATCCAATTTATCCCCAATATGCCATTACTATTGAGTTTCAATTGGCTGGAGGCAGCTGATAGCTACTTACACAAATCGCGTGACCGCATTAGGATATTGGATGCGCGTGCGCATGTAATTAAAATACATAAAATGTAATGATACCCGAATTAGGGGAGCGAAATTGGGCATCATCAAAATTATTTAAAATTCCACTCTCATCAAAATAAAATATAACGTACAATAGTCATATATATAATCCTGCTCTATTCTACGATTCCCAAGTTTTATTTTAAAGGAAACATAAACGCAGGGAGATAATTCTACTCCTTAGCTGTTAAATAAGAGTAGGGATATTAGTTTGTACCATACTGGAGCAAAGTATTTTTTTACGGCATTTGGCCTCAAAACACGTGCTTGGGCGTGCCTCTAGACAACCAAGTAGACACTTGGTATTCTCAAAAATGTATCTGAGTATACCATGTTCATCACATGGGAAAACAGTCGTGAGCGTGTTTGTTTGTTTTTTAGTTATTCTGAAAAAATAGGTACGAATTGAATGTTTAGATTTCTGCTCTAGCTCAAATTTAAATTGGCAAAATCAAATAGAAATCATCGGTATCATAACTGGACAGCCAATTATGAGTACTATGAGGCAGTGATGCAAACATTGATCTCAAAATGTGGTGTTGACAACATTTTACAAATGTGGGAAATTATTGGCATGTATAATGAAAATTATCAATGATGGACAAAACACGACGCAGAGCACAATTAATTTTCAGATGACACATTTGAATTTTGACTAAGCTTATAAGTTTGATATTTCTTTTGAATTTTGTATATTTTTAAAAATTAGCATGCAAAAATAATTGATATGGTAAAAGATAATTGAACGTTGTTCTTTTATTTTATGACCCATTGTATTAAGTTAATAACATTATGTTCGAGCATATAAATGCATTTGAATCCAAATCTGATATCTTAGGCTCGCTAAGAAGGTTAGGGTGGTGTTCAAAACGGTTAAAGAAAACATCGTGAGGAAACCGACATGCTCTAGAACCAAAAAGACAGTCAAACTGAGGCGTTGACGGATCAACACATTCACGTGAACTTTGACAACCAATTTCCTTTGATCGCTACCGCCAATACCACCGCCATTGATCGCTACCGCCAATACCACCGCCATTGATCGCTACCGCCAATACCACCGCCATTGATCGCTACCGCCAATACCACCGCCATTGATCGCTACCGCCAATACCACCGCCATTGATCGCTACCGCCAATACCACCGCCATTGATCGCTACCGCCAATACCACCGCCATTGATCGCTACCGCCAATACCACCGCCATTGATCGCTACCGCCAATACCACCGCCATTGATCGCTACCGCCAATACCACCGCCATTGATCGCTACCGCCAATACCACCGCCATTGATCGCTACCGCCAATACCACCGCCATTGATCGCTACCGCCAATACCACCGCCATTGATCGCTACCGCCAATACCACCGCCATTGATCGCTACCGCCAATACCACCGCCATTGATCGCTACCGCCAATACCACCGCCATTGATCGCTACCGCCAATACCACCGCCATTGCATCGGTTAAACCGGGTTCTTAGTGTCACAGTGTTAATAATAATAGTAATTTATTTCTCTCACAATAGGTTTATCCTATAAAACATGAGGCTTAACCAGAAGTCCAAGAAGTTTAGTCCTGTTACCTACAAATAAGCAATGAGCTTGCAACTTGTCACGCGGAATGCTAACAACTATGCGAAAACGTGACCACCACTTATCAAACACGAATAAATTCCGGGGCTGCCGTCATCGTATGTCACTTTTTGTCAAAGTCAAAACTGTTGGCAACCCCTGCTCGCGAGTTGCGGGCCTCGATAAACAGAGTTCAGCTCATCAAACAATGTTCGCGCGGCTACTGAAAATATAAACAGGAGTCTTAAGGGGAAGGTTAGTGCAAAAAATAGGGATTTTGTTCACAAATCTGTTATTGTTCAAATATATATTCAATATATTTGAACAATACCCAACAGTTACATAGCTGGCCCACACTAGGATTTCCTATAACGTGGGTATCAGTAACTACGAGTAACATGGTACAACAACACCCAGCCAACCTAAAAAAAAATATGCAAATCATGCAAATATTAAATTTGTCCCGCGGGAATCAAACCCGCACCTCTTGCGTCTGTTGGCTACTCGCCACCGAGGTCGTTATGCCTTCATGTTTTTTTTTACGTACATCACCATCTACGATCTATAATTCTAGACAGTACGTGAAGGGAGAGTGTCGCGAACACTCACTCAGTTGAAGACTCAGAATTAATCGAAGTTTCGATGCTTTCGCCAGAACAATGTTAAATTCCCATTTTACTCGAAACGGTTTCCAAAGAATGTAATACAATTTATAGACTTAAAAAATACAATAGTCTAAAGTTCGACTCTAGAAAAAAAAAATAAGAGATATTAACTACTTGCAAAAACGTGACATGTGACAAATGTAATGTTTGGACATGTCTCTGACTACCCTCAAAGATCTAAGCATGTATCTGAGGATGTCCTTCAGAATACAGTATGTATCCTTAATGAAATAACGATAAAAGATATTAAAGTGTTGTAGATTTTTCAGCAATGTTTTTTTTCTGAGCGAGGTAAACGCCAGTTTTGTAGGTAGCTTTCTAACTTACCTGCTTATGTGTAGCTTGCACCAACTATAGGTGGTAGGTGCCTACCTACATAAACTTTCTCTTATTTATTGTATAACGTAATCTGCGTATCTACGACCCTACCTTCAGATTCCTGTAAGGTAGTTTAAGGTGATATTCGTAGTCTGTACATTTAGTTTTTATGAAAAAAAAAATATTGGGTTCAATATCAGCATGGACAATGCAGAGGTAATATTCCCCTTAAGCTCTGCCCATCAGCGGACGCTGAGCAAACAGTCGAATGACTCGTTTTGTTCCGGGTCCGGCTATCAGCAAAGCTAACAAGCCATTGTTCAGGATATTGCACTGTTTGGGGTTTATGTACCTACTTTCAAACCAACGTACAAGTACCTTACTAGGTTGCAAATCATACAGTTACGTTATATTGATAATAATCTTGATATTTTATGAAGTTTTTCTCTAAACTAAATATATAAATAATGCTGGTCATTTTTCTTGTAAATACATATGTACTTATTTTACATGGTTGCGGGTTCGAACCCGCAACCTTCGGCGTCTTAGGCGGGCCTTCGCCCACTGCGCCACAGAAGTCGTCAACTCAACTTTTTAGCGGTCCAAAAACCTTCTAAAATTTATTACTTGACAACTTGTTCGTCAGTACAAACATCTCGACGTAAATACAGTACTGCCATATAAGTTATGGTCATTGGAAATCTTCGGAAATGGGAAGCTAGGAACATTTAAAACTCTATGCATTTCCAAATTGTAATCAAATTGCTCTATCCATCACCATAGAAGTGGATCAAATACAATTTATAATAAATATAAATAAATAATTAATAAATAAATAAATCACTTGGAAGTGGACATAGAGTTTTAAGCGCCCCTAGTTTTCGATTTCAGAAGATTTATGAAGCCCATAACTTTTTTGGCAGTACTATTCTGAATCTTATCTCGATTGAATTTAATTTCAGTCTACGTTTGGTAGCTTTAAAGCACAATTTGTACACTATTATATTAAACTCTTTGCAGTAGAATGTAGAATACTGATTTTAGATAGATAGATAGAGGTCTTATAGCTAAATAGCGATCTCTACCATACAACCTTTGGATGTAACGGACTGTAAGAAAGTTTACAAGAGTTTTAATTGGTGTACCTTACATACTATGAATATACTAGAGATAGATTAGTATTTTCACTATAATATTTTATACAAACTTCTCGGATAGTCGGACAAATATGGCCTATGTATTAATAACAATCTTCTCAATCACCTAAACAATTCCAAATCAATTTTTCAAATCGTTTCAGCTTTTATTAGCATCAAACATTGAAACATCCGGATTTTCGTATAATATAGTCCAATTACAAGTATATAGTCCCGGTTTTATACCAGTCACTAATGGTCACACATCCACTCGTTGACCTAATGGTCACACATCCACTCGTTGACCGGTCAGAACGTGGCTTAATCTAATGAATCAATTGGGAGAATCGACCTGCCTACCTATCTTTTGCTATACCCTTAGACAGGGTTCATATGATCTCATATGGGTATAGATATATATCTATATATCTATATATACTTATAACCACAATCTATGTACCTATCGTGTGAACGCAATAAATGTATGGAGTATTGAACAACCAGGAAAGGGCTTTAACAATCAACGGCATCTCAAGTCTACTTCATCTTTTGCTTCAAGTCAAATACCAATCAAATATTTCAAAAGCTCTACAACAGCCCATCTTCCAGTCACTGACGGTGCCGGGAATCAAACTCGCACCATTGTAATTTTACCCGGTCCGGTCTTTGGAGTAATTCAATAACACCACTCAAAATAAACACGCTAACGAGACAGAGCCGGTTGTATACAGGGTGTTTTTCAGGTTCATCTGTACGCTCAAATACAAAACCAAAATGGTTGTATAAATAATGTGATGAGGATGAATGAAGCGAAACCCCTCCGGGAAACAGGGGTTACTCTATGTATGTATTTATTTATCAATTTACGTTTTTTCGTTGATGATTCCAATAAAAAATATAAAAAAATATATATCTAAAAGCGAACAGGTATACGAATGAAAAGCAATTACCGTCGCGTATTCAAATCTGCAACACCAAGAATAATGCTAATACGTGGCCTGCCCTGACTTTGTCAGGATCAGGATGCTAATTACATGAAAAATGCGGGCATTTGCCCAAAATAATATTATAAAGAGCCTCTGACTACCCTCTTCTTGGTATCCTCAAAGATCTACGGACTGAGTATGTATCTGAGGATATCTATCATGGGGAATACAACGTGAGCGTGTTTGTTTGTTTTTTGTTCGCTGAAAAAACTCTTTCCACAATTTGTTCTTGTTGGTTTTGCTTATAATATAGTTCTTGGTAGTTATTATGACACAGAAACCTACCCTGCTTGATAAGTACCTACTGACAATAATAAACCTTAGGCAATTGATTTTTTTTTATTATATTAAGCAACCACCCTGTATACGATCGTGCCAAAAATGAGCAAATCACACCAAAGGAAACAGGACTAAAAATTTTCACGCGTCCACGAGACATTTGTAAATAATTGTTTTCCAATGAGGAAGTCGCGTGCAGCGGGTTCGATTCCCGGACAGAACCGAATGTGTCGAAAAGTGTTATTTAAAAATAATTTGAGTGCGAAAATAGCTGTTCTCAAGAAATTGTTAATTACGTGTTTTGGCCACGTGTCCGCCGCGCGGTCGTGTTATGGGGCGAAGACAAATCATTCTGCTGAGTAAATTATATTAATTATTCATTTAGAGGCTCTGGTGTTGCCACGCTGGGCCTTTACCTTGCACATTATTATGAAAAAGTTTAATTTACATACAATAATGAGAACTAAAACTACGTCTAATTTTGTTAAGAGAGGTACCTTAGGTATTACAAAAAAACCTTGACTTGTGTACAGGAATCGGGATATAAAAAAAACGGAAGGACTTTTGAATTATGCTTTTTGAGGTAAGTATAATTGACGACCTATGTGGCGCAGGGAGCGAAGGCCCGCCTGAGCATATGCAAATATTTGTCTCAGGTCTGGGTGTTTTCTATGTAATTTTAATATATAGGTACTTACAAAAAAAAAGTTGTATATCAGTCATGTAATTTCCATAACACAAGCTCTGCTACCTAAGCCCTAAGGCTAGATGATGCTGTGTGAAAAATGTCCAGCATTATTTATTTATTTAAATTAAAAAAAATATCTTTGATAAACTAAAAGAAAACAGACTTCCCTTTTTTCCTATAGTTTTGTAATTTAATATAAAATGTGATATACAAAAAATTAAACATTTGAGCAATAAAAAGATAGCGTATGATCTATAGATAGCTTAACTAATCTAGATTACTGCCAAACAGAAGCCTCCCCGAAATGTTGCATGCATCACCATGCTGAATAGCAATGCTCATAAAAAGTATTCATTGTTTTTTTATTTTGTGTCGACAAAACAAGCATATGGCAGGCATGGAAAGCGATTGCATTGTAGTTGTTTTAAATGTTTAGCCTATTTCCACGACTTTGCTCGCGTGCACACTTATTTCAAATTTCACTCAAATCGATTCAGCTATTAGTTAGGTTATTAGCAACAAACATACAAACATCCATACTTTCGCATTAATTCTAGTAGGACTATAGGAACAAAAGATTTTCTCACTATACGTCAATACCTTTGGACTACAAACGGGTAATTTCCTCATCAGCATCATCATCATTATCATCAGTGGTCTCCCCAGGCGACGGTCACTTGTCTTTGGACCAAATGAAATTATTAACGACTGCCTCGAACCACGTTTAAACAAAATTTTGACACCTCCCCGGAGGATCTATTTAAAATTCCTTTGCTAATTCGAAAAGAGTCAATACTTTTCGATAATTATAAAATAAATAATGCTGGACATTTTCACACAGCATTATCTAAGCCTCAAAGTAAGCAGAGTTTGTGTTATGGAAACTTTGTGACTTTACATAATATTTTGTAAATTCATACATATTATACATAAAACACACCCAGATCCGAGAAAAATATTTGCAGATTATTCAAACATTTGTCCCGCAGCGGGAATCGAACAAGCAATCTTCTGCGTCTCAGGCGGGCCTTGATGCGCCACAGATTTCGGATTTACCAGTAAGTAAAATCTTCGTAACGTCAAAATGAAAATATTAAATAATTTTAATAAACACAAAGCAGCCTAGTCGTAGTCTTGACCCCACACTAAAATTTCCTGTGTCGTGGGTATCAGGAACTATGAGTATCATGGTCCAACAACAGCCGAACCTGTAACAATTAATTGCAGAACATGCAGAGATTTGTCCTGCAGCGGGAATCGAACCCGTCTCGGGCTACTTGCTCGTCGTGCGTACGATAATTTCATTTTAGTTGAAATTGTAGGTCATCCAAAGACCAAAGACTCTGGCATGGCTAAGTCAATGTTATAGTCAGAACCGACATTTTAACGTGCACTCATTTTATAAATAATTAATTAGATCATAAACGTGTGTTTAGCGTGTGGACCTTCATTAAATTGCAATATGCCTAAAACATTCCGATTCAGCGAGACTCGAACCCGCATCTTCGCTTCTAATCCGCAATGAAAGTTTTAAAAATACAACCTTGTTTAAGCAGATACCTATTTACTCAAAGTGTTCAAAATAAATGATTATTTAAAACATAAATGGAACACGTGCTACGCCACGACATATGGGCCGGCATTATTTGAAGAAAAAACACCGTCATGTGGTAAGAAAATAAAATCGGCCAAGTACGAGACAGACAGAGTTAGCAGGGTTCTGTAGATTTTTTTATACATCTGGCAAAGAAGCATATGGCTCAAATGTGGTAAGCGGCTACCGTAACCTATGGATGATTACAAAACCAGAAAAAACATGTCAAAGTAATACATGAAGAAAAGTCCGTGAAAAATCGAAATAAAACGAGTTCATGCAAGCTAAGCTTTTTAAAGCCTTAAACAAATTTGTATATGATTTTATAATATCCCAAAGGTTTTTAATAATGGAAATCACAAAGATTATAATAGTTTTAATTACGAAAATAAATAGTTTTTTATAAGTAAATTTAATAAAAAAATATCGTTTTTTGTAAAAGATGCGGGGTC
Source organism: Perizoma affinitatum (assembly GCA_961405105.1). Classification (NCBI taxonomy): domain Eukaryota; kingdom Metazoa; phylum Arthropoda; class Insecta; order Lepidoptera; family Geometridae; genus Perizoma; species Perizoma affinitatum. Next base: position 12,626,670 of record OY560197.1, read on the forward strand.
ATTCTGATTTCTGCCGAAACACAAAATGTGTTGTGTTATATAAGTTTATGATCAAAGCTTAAGATTTCTTGTCTCTTTACAGAATCCCAAAAACGACATAAATGATAGAGGAAGTGATTTTACGCGTACAATAACAATATAAAACTTTCTTATATAAGAGGATGTATTAATTTATGTAATTGTTAACCCTTTACGGATAAACATGTTTTTTAAGGTTTACGGATTTAAACATATGTTTTGGGTCGTTTGATTAACTTCTATTGTTGGGTTCAGTTTAATTTCGAATCTGTTTTGATTGGGTGCTCGTTTGCTTGTGGATAGATTTCCGGTGGTTTTTAACTTCCGTTTTGATACCTAGAAATGGGGTTATAAGTTGAAGATTACTTTATAATGTTCATGGTTATATTGGGAAACACTCACAAATCATGGAAAACAAAAAGATGTTTAAACAAAACATCTTGTTGAAACCAGCATTCTCTAAAAAAACTCGAAAGCATGTGACATCGATTAGTGTTCCAATAAGCAGCGATGGGCTTGCAACCTTTAATGTAGTAGCTTCTGTGTAAAATGCTATGTATAAATACGTTTGAAGGTTATTTGATTACCCCCTATTTGATCTTGACGATAAATAACATAATCGCTGCTGGCTCTAAACTATCTGTGGTTCTACCGGCAATCCGCGTACTGGGATGTTCACAGAAAATACATAGAATACACAAATATGCTGTAACTACTCACCCCAACTGTCACAACTTCTAGTGATGTACTTGCACATTTTTATTAGGTTTTCCGCTTTTACTCGATTTATCTTGACTTAAGATTTTTCTCTACACATAACTGAAATCGTTCTTTTCGCAAGCACGACATGGCTTGCAACTCAGGTTCTCTAAAGATTTGAGTTTTTTAAACATGTCTTTGATTAAGATATTTGAACAATATCAGAACCATTTCGGCTAAAAATCAAAGAATCATCAAAAAAATAGACCTCACAATGCGTTTCCCACGACATTTTTTCGTAAACAATTTCGTATATCATAGAAATTTATGCAAACTGGTTGTTTATGGCGTTAAATCTTCTTCATGGTTCCGTACATGCCGAACCACACCGAACCAGCAGGATACCAAACCCATAAGTTTTTTTACTGAATAAGGTCTGATGACTTTTTATATGAATAAGGAAGAAATAAAGACGATAATCGCAAGTTATTAGAAAAATGCATTTTTAAACCTCTGTCATTTTTGATAGAGCCACATCGTTTTGATTTGATGAGAGAGAATTAATAAAGATTGTGGAATTTCAAGGTTTAATGATTTTATTTACATAAATATTTGGTTGGGTTCTTTAGATATATTGAATTTAAAACTATATAAATTTTATGAGTTTCATGATAAAACAGACTATGTTTTTAATTTTATTTTAATGATACTCCACTTAATCTGAACCAGCTGACTAGGTTTACTACCTAGTCAGTTGGTTAAGATAAAACTTACCAAAAATACCTACATAATAATGTTTTAAATCTTACAAAACTAGATCTGTTTTATATGTATCATAAATCAAACTCAGAGCTAAAGATCACATGAACGGTTCGTGTAAAACAATTGTACATTTTTTGGGTTACTCTTTCACACAGCGGGATCCAACTTCACAATATTCTATTGTCTCTTATAACCGTGAAAAAAGGTTTCATTTCCTTAAATATTCTCCAATTGATACAATTTTTCGTGCCAATTGTATGGTGTGGAGGTTAACCTACCTATTGTCTATACACAATAGTTACTTTGTATTTTTGATATCCTGTCGTTGAGCGAATTAGTGCTATTGTCAAAAAGATTCCGATTTTGTGTGAAAAAGGTCAAATTAAACGGCGTTTATTGTTTATTAATTGATAGCGAATATTAAAAGTTACAGTTGTTTCGAAAAAAATGCTTGTATTTTTTTTGGGTGCCGTTTTGACGACTCTTAACATAAATAATTTAAGTTTATAAACGTGGCAGGATTAGGGTTAAAATCAAGAAATTAAGAATACGAAATAAATAATATGTGTAAAAGAAATTAAGAATATGAGAATATGTATACTTTCAGAAATCATTAGAATGCAGTCGTGAGCTTGTTTGTTAATGACATCAACAACAGAACCTGCCTACATGTATTTTCATCATCCATGCATGAAACAGGAGCACACAATTTATTTGATATATCAGCTATATATCTGTAATAAGAAGGTTTGTATGTATGTGCGACCTCAAAGATAAGAATAACTTTATTTAAAATCTCAAGAAACAATAGTTTACTTAATTAACAACAATTGCTTATTTTATTTGATATAAATAAATAAAAACGACGGTAGGTAAGTAAAGAGTTGAAAAAACCTTACCTCCCTTAAGAGATATCTTTATTATTTGACTCACAGAATCTATTACCTAACATATACAGCAAATAAAAACCTGTTAAAATATACAAAGACGATCCACAAATAATTTGTTAACAAAACACTTGAAGTCAACAAGGGCAAATGTATGCTTGCTACCGTTTGTTTTTTTCGCCCCAGGGGGATGAAAGCATGTCAATGTTTATATAAACTATAAAGGGTGCTTATCAGTTTTTGCTGTAGCTCCTAAATTAACAACACCACTTAAGTATGCAAGAGATTATTTTTATATTATTTATTTGACGACCTTTGTAGCGTAGTGGACGAAGGTCCACCTGAGACGCAGAAGGTTGCGGGTTCGATTTCGCCGCGGGACAAATGTTTGTATGATCTACATACATTTGTCACGGGTCTGTGTGTTTTCTATGTATAATTTATATATAATATTTTTTTAACTTTTAACGTGGACTGTTTAATTTTTATTAGTTTACTAATTCCAACTGCAGGACATGAATAAATTGTTTTTTTATCTATATCAAAATCGTTAGAGCATTTCCAAGATTTTCTGTACAGTCAAAGAATCAATCTAGTTTTCATAAAAAAAGGGTATTCTTTATTTTAAAATTTCTATTTTAATATCAATTGTGATATCAATAAATAACTGTATTTTTTGTACTCGTAGTTCCTGATACCCACGACACAGGGAATCCTAGTGGGATCAGGACTATGGTGAATCTTGGGTGTTACAAAAAAAATTGGTGAATAATAATAAGTTATTTTTTATTCACCTATTTTGTTATATTAGTTGAAACAGCCAGTTACCTAAAAGCCGTTGCAAAAGCTCTATAGGATAGCTCTACTGACCCAGTTCAGTTGATCTCAACGAGTACCTTGGTACAACTTGGTATATAATTGAAAAAAATAAAAATGTTTAAGATCTTAAAACCAAGTCAACAAGATACACTGTCATTCTTAATGAAGGCATCAGATGAAGCTTGTTAAAATCACACTTTTTAGCACTTTTCGCCAGTCATTCTGATCGTAGGTGGTTTTTTCTCACCATGGGAGATTTTACCAATCTTGGATGTGAAAGTCATTGGCGGCGAGGTAAAAAGATCTTCCTTCCTATCCAAAAGTTTTTTTGATTTTAGGGGTCCGCAGATCGGCAATAGATGCTTTATACTAAGCACGAAGTAACTTTCCACGTACAGAAGCATTTTCGTCGCAGTTTACAATGTATTAATCCTGTATATTGATAGATTGATACACAGACTGGGTGTTTTATGTGTATAATATAGAAATAGAAAATATATTTCTTTGACATATTAAAATGTTACAAATTGTATATGCATCCATAGGCTCCTGAACTAGTAGAAACTGTATTTCAGGAGCCATTGGCTTCTCTCAAAGAAAGTTCTAAATATTATGTTGTACCTACTTGCAATAAAATATTTATTGTAAGTAGGTACAACATATAATATACAACATATATATACATTAAACAAGAGAAACAAACATTGGTAACAAAACAAGCATTGCTAATATATGTTTTTGTATAGAATTTGGGAATAGATGAAGATGTAAATTAATTTTACGTTAACTTTAAATGTTTATAGATGGCGACGAGGATACCAAAAATTACTATTTTGTTTTTTTTTTCAGAATTTGTACGGAACCCTTCTCTAAATCAAGTTTTTTAAGGTATTACGCAAAAAAGCTCGGACCTTAAAAAAGGACAGCACTACAACTTTTTAACAGTCTGTGACGAACTTAAGTTATAACTTAATAAAGTTTAATTACTTTTAGATACGAACGGGTGGTCAAAATTACAATTTAATATTTTCTCAGCTACTTTATTGAGTGTGACGGAAGGGTGGCGGCAGTTTTGGCGCCTTTAATTTGGCGTTTGAGAGGTTGGTGGTGAATTTTGACAGTTATGAGCTTTAATAACAAGTTTAAGTTTTTCTGTGTTCCATAAGTGGGCAGTTTTAGCTGAAATTATATTTCAAATTAATATTGTCGAGTTTTTCTAAACGCAAGCAGATTTTTTAAGATTTGGCAAAACTATTTAACTAGGTTTTTTTGATTTTTCATGGGATCGCACTGAAGTTATTCCTTGCATAAAGTAAAAAATAACATATACCACCAAGCATCACTGAGTTATATACGTACACACAAAAATAACATATACCACCAAGCATCACTGAGTTATATACGTACACACAAAAATAACATATACCACCAAGCATCACTGAGTTATATACGTACACACAAAAATAACATATACCACCAAGCATCACTGAGTTATATACGTACACACAAAAATAACATATACCACCAAGCATCACTGAGTTATATACGTACACACAAAAAAAGTTATAGTTTTTTTATAAGTCGGTCAGTAATAAACTATGTTTCATCATGCTTAGAGACTTTGTTTTCATTTCAGAAACTTTCCCTTTTTCACTAAAATCTAGCAAAATTAACAATGTCAAGAATTTTTAATTTTCATTCTCAACGAGCAAATTTTTCTCTTGGCAGAAAATGTAACAAATGGTTCTGTTTTAACAAATTTTTCGAAGAGAGCTCGATTAAAAGTTTATTTTAAAGGATATTATGTCCAAGATCTCACGCAAGGTTATGAGCACAGGATGTCATTATGTGCCCATTGTTGGGAAGGAGACGACACAGCGAGAGACACACCGAGCTTAAGTTATGTTCCTGGGAAAAATAGGCCTATGTTTTAAAAACAATTTTTAACGACTAAATCTTCATAATTTGTTTTACAAGGATAGCGCGGTACCAATAAACAGTACCAATTTGGTACTTCTGCGAATTTAATTCTAGCTTATAAATAATAATAATGCTGGACATTTTTCACACAGCATCATCTAGCCCCAAAGTAAGCAAGAGCTTGTGTTATGGGAACTACATGAGTGATATACTACATTTTATTTTGTAAATACATATATATTATACATAGAAAACACCCAGATCCCGAGACAAATATTTGCAGATACAAACATTTATCCCGGGGCGGGAATCGAACCCGCAACCTTCTGCGTCTCTTATTCGCACTAGTAACAGTTTTTATGATAGACATCAAATAATAAGATTGAAGTAGTTCTTCTTTTTAATGTAGTCCAGAATTTGGGTGCTGTGGTACCAAAGTACTCGTAGTGCCTGATGTCCAAGACAAGAGGAATCCTAGTGTGTGATCAGGACTAAGAATATGTTATAATTCCATAAAAATTGATTTACAGTAAGGCACAAAAAATAGTATGTTATAGTAGTACATAGTCCTGAACCCACTGTGTCATAGGTATCAGGAACTACAAGTACCGTGGTACTCGTGATGGGGGATGATGGGTGGTGTTGTCACCCAGACCCGGAACTAATATAATAATAATAATAATGCTGGATATTTTTCACATAGTATCATCTAGCCCCAAACTAAGCAGAGCTTGTGTTATGGGAACTACATGACTGATATACTACGTATATATATTTTTGTAAATACAAACATATTATACTTTGTTAACACTTTGCAAAATATCTTCTGAAATTGCAAGTATTTGCACCGGTAATCGAACCAGCATTTCTTGCGTCGCAGCTGGCTACGTGCCGGCCGCGCCACCGAGGTCGTCAACAGTAATAATTATAAAAATAATAAAAAAAAATGCTGGACATTTTTCACACAGCATCATCTAGCCCCAAACTAAGCCGAACAATGAAACTTAATAATGGCGTTTAAACAACTTGCTCCTTGAACTGGGTGTATCACAAGCTTTAACGGCCGGATGTGAGAGCGGAACTCTTCCTTAACTTTTATTTATGTTAATCTTTATTTTTTGACTTTTACAAAAAAAATACCAGAGTAACCTTTCCCACAGCCTCTTTGGAGCTTTACCTTCCCTTAAAAAGGAATTACATGGGAAATAAATTGTAGAATAGTTTATATGAGTGGGATAATTCCGTGCGCATACTGTTTAGATAATCGGTGAGTCTTATTTAGATGCCTAGATATATGCGTGGTATGTTTTTTAGTAATATTTATAGACTGAGTATTGCCTATGTTATCATAATATACATTTATTCATACAACTATGTACAACTAGGTATATATTTTGGTCTAAAGACCGTTGCAAACGATCTATAGATAGCTCAACTGATCCAGATACCGGGCGGTAATTATAAAAATATAATTGCCTATTATATTTTTCAGTTCCAACATCCTATTTCTGGATCAACGTGCAGATAATTAACTGTGTTTGATGTTTTCATGTACTAAATATTAGGTACTAAATATATATTTTATATACTTATTTAGCAGTATTTACGATTTAGTTAAGGTTTATCTCGTTTTAATAATATAAAATTCTTCATTTGCACATAATAGTTCTTCAGTTTGCAAGAATAACAATGGCATACTTTATGCTTAAAAGCATTCTCTTACAGATAAAGCTTGTGTAAAATTATTTAATTTTGTTAGTTTTTTTTATTGTGATAATACATTATCTAGCCCCAAACTAAGCAGAGCTTGTATTATGGGAACTACATAGAAAACACCCAGACCGGATAAAAGCGTGAGTTTTCGTTGTTTTTTTGATTGATCAACTAATGATCACATCCAGTAATTAAAAAATAGAAACAAACAAGGTGCTAAACGGCAGTAGGCTAGTAGGCGACCGCCGGTGGTCAACTACGGCTTCGGCCACACGGACCGCAATCACACACTCCATTGGTTCACGAGTTTTTGTTTTACTCTTGTGTACTGGATTTTGTTTTGGCTTGGTAATTGTAATCTTTACAAGCAACTACTTTTCTGTAACAACTAACTCCGGGCGTGAGTCTTAGTCAGTAGAGAAGCCATTTTTTATTGTTATGAAATGAAATGAATTCATTTCATCTGCATTACATAAAAAAGTCATACAATACTATCGTTGAATAGAAATAAGATGTTGAGAGAGTTAAAACGAAAAGAAAAATAAATATTAAGCCTGCTCATAAGTAGAACTGAACAGAAGTGCCCCCTGCGCCTTCCTAATTGAAAAATAATAAATTATTTTTTATTATGTTAGAAAGAGAGTTTGAGATACTATACTATAAAATATTTTTTGAAAAAACAAGATCATATTATGCACTTTCACTAGATAAATGAGCCACATTTTCAATTACAAAATTTTGCACCTTTGCAATAAAACATTAACTCTATTTCAAAAATAGAAGGAAATACACAAACAACTAAACTTGTTTGTGTATTTTCTTTATATAATATTTATTTATTTATATGTAAAAAAATATGTATATATATAGTGTATCAGTCATGTAGTTCCCATAATACAAGCTCTGCTTAGTTTGGGGCTAGATGATGCTGTGTGAAAATGTCCAACATTATTTTAACCAGTTTTAGTTACCAAACAGTTTTTTATTGTTCAAGTAAAAAACCTGAAAGTATAATATTGTTCTTATAATTGCAAGAATAATCTTGTTTTTAAACTTAGTAATCTAAAATGTATTGTAGAAACTGTTTAAACAAATTCATAGAGCGCGTTGAAGTCTTTTACTTGAAAAACAACTCACACATATTGCACAACTTCATAATAAATTACCTCTCATTCAACGTATATAAAACAAGACTCGCCCAATAATTAATAATAAAAAGGAATAACTTTACAAATATATGCGTGTGAGGAGTAAAAAACCTATCAATTAACTTGTACCTACCAACCTACTAGAACTACCTACTAATTGTAAATTGGTTTTTAAATTGTTAAAGATTTTTATGTTTCCATGTACGTCTAATACATTTATTCATACAAGTATAGATGATGAACAGCTATCTAACGACCGTTACAAACGGTCGTTAGATAGCTAGTTTACTTATTGTCTTAATATAAATAAACGCCATATTGACGACCTCTGTGGCGCAGTGGGCGAAGGCCCGCCTGAGTCGCAGAAGGTTGCGGGTTCGATTCCCGCCGCGGGAATATAATATTTGCAGATGCAAACATTTGTCTTGGGATCTGGGTGTTTTCTATGTATGTATTTCCAAAAAAAAAGTATATATATCAGCCATGTAGTTCCCATAACACAAGCTCAGCTTAGTTTGGGGCTAGATGATGCTTTGTGAAAAATGTCCAGCATTATTTATTTATTTAAACCTAAAAGAACCGAAAAACAGTTTACGGGAAAAAAATCTTAATTCCGCATTCTGACCTACATCTGTCATCAAACTCACACGAAAATACCTGTTCATTACCAATTATTCAACTAACTGCACAATTATTACACTAATTAGTCGATCAGCTGAGATTTTGTACGGAAAAAACAATGAAATATAAAAAAAATCGGCATCTGTCGCAAAGCGCGAAAAAACAGGCCATCTTATATGACACAGGCATTTTGTAAATACGCAAGAAATATGACAGTTGGGATCTGATACAAGTTGGAGCTTTGGAGAGAGTAGGTATTTAGAGGCTTCAGGCATGTAAAAGCAGGTGCTTTCCATATGTTCTGATGTTGATGGAGTGTGGTTGAAGAGAATTAATCGCTTCTGAATTCCAAAAAATAAAAAAAAAATATGATTCAGTGACAGTTAATTGTAACTAGGTATAATTTTATTGAAAAACTCTTTATCAACCTAAGACCTCTTATTTTAAGTAAGTACCTGAAATATTAACTAAATAATATGTTTGATAAAATAAATCCTACTACTACTATTATAAACGCGAAAGTTTGTGAGGATAGATGTTTGTTACCCTTTCACGCAAAAACTACTGAACGGACTTTGATAAAACTTTACAGTACATCAAAATAACACATAAGCTACTTTTTATCTGAATACCACGCGGGCGAAGCCGTGGGCATAAGCTAGTATATAATAAAAACAAAAAACAAACAAATACATAGTTCTGGCTCTAGATATCCCAGTATTATGCGTATCAGGAACCGACTTACATTTTACTAAAAAGTAGACTTTTATCATCTACTGATGGACAACGGTCTAGACTACTCTAGACGAAAGATCTGGGGCCACATCTTAGGCGGGAAGTTGGATAGCTTCCTACCTAACCGTCTAACCTTAGGGATTTCATCGGTCTATCAGTTTTTCCTCACCTGTTGGTAAGCTGTTACCGTAACCCATGGATGCTTGCAATACCAGAGGTATCACTCGCGCGTTGCCGATACTGAGACAACGGGTGAAAAGTATCATGTGCCTGATATCTTCAATGAAATTAACTGAATCTCGAGAGCCACAACCATAGGCATATTTTGTGTAGAATTACCCCTCTTGGGTTAGTATACATATTTTAGGACACCTTGTTACATAGATATCAAGTTAGTTTGATAGAATACAAAGTAAAAGGGTGATGTCAACCAGTATTGTATTCTAAAGGGTGGATCGTATTGAGACATCCCATAATTTCCTAACGCGGGGTTTCACTGCCGGAACCAGCAGAATTTGTAAGATATCGCGCTTCCGGGTATAGCGATATTGACAATAATTGCGGGGAATCAATGGTTTTGATACTTTGAGTAAAATATTACAAAAATATTATGGATTATTTGTCCCAACTTACTTTCCATAGTACCAAGTAAAAGCTAAGTCATATATCCAAGTCATATATCCAAGTCATATATATAAGTAGATAATTTAATTGTTTCATAATTAAGCTGTTCTGTTTTTTAGTCTCATTTTTATTCTATGTTTTATTTTACTGTTTAGTCAATACTAAACAGTTCTATCGATCTACGAGTATATTTCCAATTCCAGATACTCGTAGATCGATAGAAAATTATTTATTGCATAAAATAGTAGAACGTAGGCAAACTTAATGCTAAAAAGCATTCTTTTCCAGATAAACTTTGTGTATAGCTGAATAAGCTTTAGAAGCTTGTCGGTACAGAACAAATTTCTACGTCTGCATAAAATGTATCATTTTTTTGTTGATTCTGATCAAAACACGGTATCAAACCACGAAAACCAGCAACGATGAAGTTTTCCACCCAAAAAATTTATGTACGCAGTAACACGTGCTCAAAACGGTGAAGGAAACCGGCATGCCCAAAAACGAAAATTTCGAAGGCTTGTGGCATCCGGTTAGTATTCCAATAAGCGTTGATGGGCTTTCAACCTGTCACGTGGAATGGTATCAGCGAAACGGGGGCACCAGCATCCAAGTAATCAATGCAAGTTTCTGAGGATGTCCAGCATGCGGATTACAGTCGTGAGCGTGTTTGTCTATTAAAATCTTGAAGTTCCGAAATATTATAACTTCAAAGTATCAAAACTGTTCACGCCGGAAGGATGCTCGGTCGCAATTCTCACCGGATGTCCAGCACTGTACATTTTGTCCACACCGCTGAGCTGAATATTTCTCGGAACATAAAAGTGCCATCAAAATAAACATATTTTAGCTATTCAGTTTGTCCAGTGAAAGTAATTGGACCCTGTTTATACGAGTACCTTCTCCAACTATCAACAAAATTGAAAATACCAAAAAAAACTTTTTTTTTTATTCCATGGATACGTTTGGACACAATCAAAGGAACAATTCTCGTTATATCACAAAAAGATAGCGAGTTCCTCATGGACCAATCAGTATGCACAACTAGTTGTGTCATCGGAACACCTGCCCAAATATTAGTTACGTCAGAAACAACTTGGCACAACTGAAAAATCCTTCCTGGGCATTTTATGGCCTCTCAGAATGAAGTAATATGTAACATTTCTATGTAAGGAACACTTATAGTAAAAACTGTCCTGCCAAGTTGTGTCTAACAGAACTAAAATTTGGGATGGCACAACTAGTTGTGCATACTAATTGGTCCATGAGGAACACCTGGTCACGATTCAATATTGCTTCTGTCTACCATGGAACCACTTTCAATCTCAATGTTGACAATTTATAATTGTATTTTTCCTGTGTAAAATACCAATTTTGATGTTTAATGTGATGACGCGACTCTAGTTTGACTGTTTTGATAAAAATACGCAATCGTAATATCGATAATACGATAATAATATCGTATAATATCGTACGTCGGTAACTAAGATTTATTACAAAGAGATTTAGGACAGTATTAAAAAAATCAAGAACGAAAGAAAGATAAAAGAGAGATAATGTGCATTTCATGATAAATATAAAATTGTGTGTCAATGGTTTTTTCTTGGTAACCCTGCAATGTAATTTGAAAATTGGAGGCCCTAAAACGAGCCTTGCAATAATTAAAAAAAATATATAAATATTTTATTTGCGAAAATAGGTGCAGTACAAGATAATATTTTGTAATAAAAAAAAATTGTCCTCCATAATCTACTTTAAAACATGCAAAAATCTAACTTAAAACTTAAAAATTAATTAGAACGAGCCTTATAAACAATGGTGAAAATCCTCAGATACATACTCAGTTAGTAGATCTTTGACGGTACCAGGTAGGGGGTAATCAGAGGCACGTCCAAACATTACATTTTATACATTCGTTTTTGCAAGTTTGCATTCCACGTGACAGGTTACAAGCCCATAGCCGCTTATTGGAACACTAACTGATGGCACCTTCGAATTTTTGGTTCTAGTGCATGCCGGTTTCCTCACGATGTTTTCCTTCACCATTTTAAGCACGTGTTAATGCGCACATATTTTTTTTATAAATAATAATATTGATCATATAAATTACATAAGAGGTATACATTAACTATACCTCTTATGTATTGCTATTGTATACCTCAATAGCAATGTATTGCAGATGTCAATAGGCGACGGTACGGTATATGCCCATAGTAATGGCGGAACCTTAACGAAAAGAAGCAGATATTTTTTATTTACAACGTGCTTAAAGAACTTCGAAGCTAAAGCTTATGTCCTGAGGCATAACGATTAGATTGATAGAGTTATTAACTGATTTAGCGAACATCATTAAATTTTTATGCATTTCTTAAAAAAAGTTAATCAAATTGAACTGTTTATAATTTTGTAAATTGGTCAGTTAATAAAAACTTGTGTTGTGTCGGCCTCTTTCACTCTCGAGCGTGATTATTTCTAAGCTTGACAGTGAAAACTCCTGGGAGGCAATGGTCTACTTCTGTGACGAGGTTATCTCTCAGAAAGAGGCCGCGGAACGGGTCAGAGAGGAAAACCCTCTTGCTGACCAGTGCCGCCGGCGTAGAGCAGAAAAGAGGCCGCGAAATTTCTACCGCCTTCTTCCACTCGACGGAAACCAGCAGGACTCGGGTGCAGGGAGCCCCGTTCCTGCATTGCAAAGGTTTAAGGTTTAAAGGCCTAGGAATGTCGTGAATATTCCCGGGCTCCCCCTTCTCCCATTAGGGGTAGGTCGAGGGGTCCGCCAAGAGCGGACAGTTACCGATAGAGTCGCGGTCGAACTCTGTCTAGTTCCAATGAAGCATCGAACTATTCGTCTGGAGATGATTGGTTTGATGATACATTGGCACTACGGTAATAGGGAGGAACTTCAATGGGTTGTTTAGTCGGTATAACGCTGGCTTTCGTCAGCGTCGAGTCCGACAAACTACAGCCGGAAGGCATGCGAAAAGGCATTTTTCCCAATGAAAAAAAAAAGTGTGCTGTACCACGACTTTTGATCTGGAAGTCGTAGGTTTGAACCCGGACAGCTATGGTGAAGGATAAGCATTTCATGGAAATCGGCATGCCCTAAACCCTAGAAGTTAGAAGGCATGTGCCGTTGATAAGTATTCCAATAAAGCGAAAATGGGCTTTTGTGAAACGCTAATGTGGGCATGTACCGAATACAATGTTCGGGCGTGCATATGACTACCCACTTCTTGGTATCCTTAAGGATCTCAAGGATCTTCAAGAAGATTCATTGTAATTTCAAGAATGATTAAAAATAAAGTTAAGTCTCCAAAAGTATAAACTCCTATCTTCAATATGTAAGTACCTTATTTCGAAGATAGCCTTTTATGTGATATGGGAGTGAGAAGCTCTATAAATTAATAATGCTGTAAAAGTATTCTAATATTTATATTATTTGGTATGCAATAAAGTATTTTCTATCTATCTATGTCGAACACGAAAGAAATCACGAATATTTGCTTATTATTTATTTGCTTAAATAAGTCTTACTAGTTGTTTAGCACTCCAAGAGTTTCAAACCAGAAGGACCTATCTATCTGAAAACTAGTAAAACTATACTCACATACATATAAAGTCACACTTGTTTCCCGGAGGGGTAGGCAAAGACCACAGATATCCACTTGCTACGATCATTTTAATACAAGCTTAGGTTAAGGGTACTTTTGCCTTTCTTAAGAGTGATAAAAAAAACATACATCATTCGTAAAAATACCGTGTCACCGGCTAACTTTGTAACTTAGCTAAAACGAGGCCGAAAGCTCAATTTTCGGGCAAATTAGCTTCTTCTCTGTATTTATCAACTAACAAGCTGTAATTTTTGACTTTGCGGCTTTGCCCTTATCCTGCCAATCTCTAATTCAATTAGGAATGGTTAGGGTTGTCAGCAATAGAATATAACTTTTGAAACTATCATGTTTATGAACAATTTTTTTTACTAAAAACTACATTAAAATAAATACAAACCCCTGGTACACCCAGTTATAGGTGAGTAGAGATTTATTATTAACAATACAAACAGACACGCTCACGACTTTATTCTAGGATACACGTACATCCTTAGATGCTTGCTCACCTTGCTTATATCTTTGAGGATATCAAGTAAGGGGGTAAGCAGAGGAAAGTTCAAACATTTACCGATGGCACATGCCTTCACCATTTCAAGCAAGTGTTAAGGGCATATTTAAGAGATTTATTTATACGAAGAAATTGAATGATACGTAGAAATCATAGGGATTATTTAGAATCGACTTACAAACTTTTTACTAGTAGAAGTGCCAGCCCTACTAACAGAAGTGGTTTGATCGCGATTTGATGACAACCTGCGTTTTTGCAAAAAGCTCCCACATCACTAATAGAATTTAATTCTATGAATTAGTTGTGATATAAGACGCTAATTATGCTCGTTTTATTCATTAGAACTTCCTGTTTTCACTGTGGCTGTAAAATGTTATCTACTTATGTTTAAGTAGGTAGGTGTGTAATACGGATTAGATTATAAAAAAAAATATCCTTTTATAGATAAGTCTATGTCCGTTTCAAACCATTACCCAGATTTGTAAAGGAACTCTTAATCGTCAGATACGCCTTGGTTAATAAAAATGCTTGTATGATTAGTAAATGTTTGTCTCGGGTCTAAGTGTGTTCTATGTATAATATGTATGTATTTACAAAAAAAAAGTATATGAATAGTATAACTGTCATGTAGTTCCCATTATACAAGCTCTGCTTAGTTTGAGGATAGATGATGCTGTGTGAAAAATATCCAGCATTATTTATTTATTTTTTCCTTAATTTGTAAGATATTTATTCGTACAAGTAAGTATATTTAGAAAATACAGATGAAACATCTAGCTATAAGTATGAAGACCGTTGCAAACGATCTATAGATAGCTCCAGTCATCCCGTGACCACGGTTGCAATAGAGTCGAAACGTTGGGATAATAATAATAAAAAAAGTAATCGCGAAAGTTTGAAAAATACTATAGATAGCTTAACTGCTCCATATCACTACCAGACGTAAGCGTACCCAAAATGCTGGCTGCATCACTACGCTGAATGGCAATACTAATGCATTGACCAAGAAGAAACGGTAGGTACCTAAGTGAATAAAATCATTTGTTCATAAAAAAAGTCTGTAGAAAGACATTCCAAAGACACCATTATTTTGAAAAAAATCAACCCTTAGCGCGGCCACGGGGTCCTCTTGACCCATCGATTAAGTTTTTGCCACCCGCGCGCTTCTAAATAAAATCATAAATTTCAAAATGGCGGTCAGTGGCAAAAAATCACACCCTATATCATATTTTGTAAGCTCCGGGCGTGGTGAGGTCAATTTATGACTAAATTTTATAGGCATTTCGGTATTGTGACCGTAACAATGTAGGCATTTTTGTGGCAAGTCCAGTTTTTTATAAGAATCGATAGACTTCTGCATGACTGAAATTAAAAGGGTTTCGAGAGAAACCACATTGTATTAGATATATAATCTAATTACATTTTTGTTATCATGGTATAAATAAAATCATGATAATGCCAAATTCAACCAAAAATAATTTTTAATTTCACCTCGATTTAATACATATAATTAAATCAAATGCTGCCATTAGGATCAAGTCAGAAATTGATATAAATCCACAAAGTTAGGGGTGTAACCCGCCCTTGCACAAAGCTTCCAAGATTTAGAAAAAAAATCGCGTGTATTTTGATTTTAAGCAACCGCATAATAAATGGGTGCGTTTAAACCCACAATTAAAAGCCTATTTAGGCAAAAGCTCAATAGACCGATAAATCGATCATCGTGTTTTGTGTTTTTTTTTTCTGTAGAGTCGATTTATTTTGTGAGAACAATCCTACTAATTTTATCAAATGCGAAGGTCTTTGGATGTTTCTTGCTTAGAATATTTGTAACAATTCTGGAAAAAAAGTCTGAAATCAGAATATTTATTTGCATAAATATAGGTAAGATTGTACATGATGTTACAATTTTTATAAGCTCTTAAATAATTATTTGAATTCGGTATAGTTCGTGCCCTAGAATTAAATATAGGCTTCGTTATCCATGCAATATATATCAAGTTTTAGACATTCCTAGAGAGAAATTCCGAAGTAAATAAGTAGGTAAGTAAATAGAAATCAGAAATCAGCACATTTGTTTGCATGACTTAAGTTCAGACAGTACATGATGCTATCTCTCATTCTTCATAAACAATGAACCCGCCACGTGACCCTTTTTAACGAAACAGAAAAAAACTTGTAACTGCTATTTAAAAGACTGGCCATTGACTCTTTTCAAGTAGTCCCATAAAATTAAATTTATTAGGCTCACGCTTCGATAAGTCCATACAAAACGGTCACGGACCTACTTTGTGTGACAATCGATCGTAATGTCAAATCCCTTACCTTCTTTAAGTGCCAAGACACTTTATATCCTAATCCGCTATGAAAAGAATACACTTTCTTTCGCTTAATTTGAGAATAGATAAGGGTTGTAGTAGGTTTTGGTATCACATTGTGAAGGCGACTCTTCGCTTTTTGTTATACGTTTTATTTTAAAACGTTGCTGGTTAAAGTTATAGCTTTTTGAAACTGAGTGTGTTAATATAGTGATGGAATTAACACGTTAGGTGTTAAGTTATTGAATGACTTTTGGCGACACTTTAAGCTTTGTTGAGCCGATGATTTTCCAGTGAAATGGGAGATGGACATCTTTATTACTTCGTTTAAGTTGGTTATCTAAATATCTAAAAAAACTGGCAAATAAATTATTCAAGATATAACTTGGTTTTCTGTATCATACAATCTGCAAATTAACCAAAAATCCATGAACATACTCAAAATTAAACATAAACTTATAACTTAAAATTAATTAACACAATTCAGTAGAATTGTTAAGTCATGTGTGTTACCTTAATGGAAATCTATTTAAATATTATCTTATTTGCCTGTTTTATTTGGTTCAATTTCATAAGAATAAAATCTCAGTTACTTAAATGAACCTAATTAATCATAGTTTATTAATAACGGTTTCAGAGGAAAAAGTTTGTTATTCCCGCAAAACTGGATTCCGCAATGGTACAATGCGAAAATTAAATTACTTTAAACAACTTCGTCCTTTACACATACTATGTAGGTACTGAAAAGTCTTCGTATATTTTTAATGTAAACTGTCTAAAATCAATTTACAAACGCGGTCATCAAATCTACAGCTAAAACAAAAACAGCCTCGAGCCAAACTCATAAACCTTTTTAGCGACATTAAAAAGCGGAACCAAAATGTATTTTTTTGCCAAATTTTTATGGGTTATTAAAACAAATTAACGTTGGGTGTTTTGTGAAAAAATTGTGTAATTTATTAGTTTCCTACTCAATAAAATTAGTGACTATCTCTGTATCTAAATGGATGCCGTGAAATACTACTGAACTGTGTCGAGATGAGTCGTTTAGATAGGTTTGTGGAGCAAATTGTACGAAATTCACTAGTTGTAGTACAATTGAATTTTACACGTTTATTTTCGTATCCATTATACACATCAGGTGTATAATCTCAAATTCCGAATACTAAGTTAATTGCCCTTATTAATAATAATTATTTTTTATTATAAGTATGCTCTTTATTTTTTCTTTATTTTAACTATTTTTTCTAAGTGTCTTTATACGACGTAAAATTACAAAATTTAAAAAAAAAAAATATTGCCGTTTAGAGACCATGGCGAATCGGATTATTCGGATCATAGGTACCAATTTTATTTTATGTTCTCCAGAATAGTTTTAACTGAGATGTATCTGAATTATATCCTTGCAAAAAGGATTAGTTATAGGTATTACTTGGAAGTGGCTCGCGATAGCTACGACCGACGTTTAAAAGTTGTAGTTATCAAAACGTCACGAGAAACACTGAAACAACCGGGTAATTATAAACATATATTTTGAAATGTATTTCATTTTGATGGAAAACGTAGAATTTCAACTATCGAAATCATGATGTGTGCTTCATATTAAATAACGAGTAAATAATATTTGTGGCCACACAAGTAAGCCATAAAACACGTGGGTGTGGGCGGGAAGGCTCTGCCCCACCGGCCACCGTGGGTACAATGATGTGGGTGTATCAGGGCATCTTTTCAGAGCAATAATGATATCGATTTCATTATTCATAAATCTTCATACCTCAAAGTATTTGCTCATTGAAACTACAAGAATCATTTAGAATTTTCATATCTTCACGTCACTGAAACCGTAGAGCCTCATGACGAAGGTAGAGCTTTAATTTGAGGCTAATATGATGACATGATATGGAAGCCTTTAGCCTCATACAAAAGACGGCTATGGAAATAAGTATGCTCTGAATTTCCGTTCATGGTAAAATACTTGTAATATCAAGAGAAAGTAATATCTAAGAGATATATGTATATATTAAATTACAATCACATTGTCATAACAGTAAGGGACACCAAAACGACAATATAATCACAAAGTATATAATTATATACTGTGTAGCAGCATCTGTGAATTTTTCCAAACTAGTGTGAAATCTACAACAGAACAGTTGTTTCTTCTTTGTGTTTGGTACTATGTATTTCTTGGACACTGTATTGTCGGACAACGTACTAGGAAGCCTACAAATACTTTAACCCTGCACCCTACGGCAGATGGTCGACTCGTGCGCATCCCTTTGACACGCCGCCCCTTACACCAAGGGTCGTTGAGGGATGTGTTTTTGTTTACTTTTAGGACAAGCTACTGTCATAAATAGAAAATAGACAGGATTTTAGATTTCGGAAAATTTACAAGAAATTCTCTTTTACTCCAAACAAAAATTCTAATTATTTTCTTGCATTTTAACGAAGAAAATTAATTGCCTGAAAAAAATATATCATGTATACTATAAAAATACAAGGCAAATGCAATAAGCCTGTAACGGCGGCAATGATATGAAACCACAACAAGTTAATAAAAATGCAAAATTGTTGGGTAGGCTACCTACCTCTGTTCACTTGATACTGTCGTCACATTTAAGATTATTGTGTGACATTTCAAAGCATTCGATAACTATTTTGTCATTTATTTCTTGTTCTGTTGTGTCATGTATCTGTTTTTTTACAATACTTAAACAACTTACCTACTCATTTTTTTATAGGTAAGCTAATGTATCATCGATCAGTTCGGCTTACAACCTCAAAAAGTCAAGCCCCCATAATCCATATGCTGTTTCCTTAAACAACGATTATCGTTCCAATATCCTGTCCCAAAACTAAATTCAAATTTGGAATCATGTTCAAATTCGCGCCAAAGCCTACCCTACTTCCTGCGCTCGCGCACGTGTCCTCCGCGCATGCGCCTTCAAACAATGCACTTTTTTGCGATTCTACATTCAAATGATAGCACTACCGACTAATGAATCCTATCTCTTTCTCTTTCTATTGTATTTATCTTGAAATTAGAGTGAAAAGGATGCAAAATGTGACAGTTGGCGTCGTATGGCGTCTGCCGCTGCCATATGCTGCTTTGAGGTTTCGAAAATTACCCACCGGTTGGCTCAAAAATGGCGATTTTACGTTCAAAAGTTTGTCTATTCATTACCGAGGCTCTGAATGACACGCGATCCGTAATCGGTATGACAGACAGACATAAGTACATAAAATTATCTTTGCAATTTTCTCTCCGGTTAGACCTCGAGATGTCCTTCCTCGGGATGGACGATTCCGAGAAATCACTTGTCAAAATATAATAAGCGGTTGTAATTATTTAAACTTTAAAAAAAAAGTACTAGAATGTTCTAACAGGAATTTGTCGACACACAAAACTAGTTTTGAAATTACGCCTCCAATTTGGATACTTACATGTCTCGCCACTTGTGTTTTCTTCACCCCTAGTTTTAAGACCGTTTAAAGTTTTAAGGCCTGCAGCAGCTGACAGCTGAGTTCTGAAGAACTGAATGATTCAGGATAAAGGAATAGTTCATCCTACAGATAACCACAGAGTCTACAGATTTCTCTTCCTTAATTTGAAGACGGCGACAATGGCTCTGACCATAGCCAAGAGGCATTTAGATAAAAGGCGAGTTATTTATATAATTTCGTAGAGCGATTTCACTTCTCAATACTACACAAAATAGCAAAAACAAAAAATCAACCCAAAATTATGAAATTATTTCATCCTCGATCGATTTCAAATTGAACCCGCGCGTGTCAATAGTTTTAAAGGATTAGTTTTGATGTGTTTTTGTTTGTTTTTTAGACGATAATTATTGTTTTCTAATGTTTCGGTTAGCGGTTATTATGAATGTACGTTATTTTTATTGTTTTAGGGGTTCCGCAGCCGAATGGTGAAAATAACCAACTACAGTTTTGTAATGTAAATTTGTCTGTCTGTCTGTCCGTGTTTCACACTCCAATTTCTCGCTCGGTTTAAAGCGTATCAAAACAGTAATGGGGGGGCGGGGGGGAGAATGTTTTTTTTCTCCGCACTCTACCGTGTGGGGTATCTGTCGCCATTATAGGTCAGTTCAAATTAATTTTAAAAGTCGTTGTCGAGAATTGCTGTACGGTACAAGTCTGTAAAGTTGCTAAAGTTGTATCCCCCTCCCCCGTCTCTAATTTTAACGTTAGCTTTCGCAAACGAGCATTTAACCTAGTTAGGTTTCAACGAAAATTATTTCGACCGATTTCCAATTATAACTTGTAATGAAGAGTGGGGTGCACCCACTACCGCTTTTGTGCAAAACAAAAAAAAAGTTAAAAATAAAGAAAACAGAGCATATTTAATGATTACATACATTTAAAATCAAAATTCCTTCATTCTAACATATAAATTTTGCTTCTCTCAATGTTACATGTGAATATTATTTATGATATTTTTTATACCTAATGGCAAATAAAGATAATTTCGTCTAAGAACAGGTAATCATTTGCTTTAAAGTAAAAACGTGATCAGTTCAGATCAAAGATCCCGATTTGCCCTTATTAATGTTAATTTCCATAAATCTAAGCGCGAACTAAGTATAGTCCCTTAAAAACCATTTAACCCTTTGGTTAACGGCGGGTCTTTAGCGTCACATTAGATCGGTTTACGTTAAGGTTGACAGAAATAGGTTAGTAAAAGATATTTCCAAACATTGGTTATAATATTCAATTATTTACAAAATTCAACATATTAAAATAAATAATATTTATTTCATAAAACTTCTTCATACATACTTCGTTATTATTATGTTTATGGGAAATTAAAATAGCTCAAGTCAAGGAAGAAAAAGTGCAATACGAAACTACAATTTGTACTTTAAAAAAAAAAAAATTAAATCGGCCTAATTAGAAGTACTTAACTTCAATAAGTTTTCAGATAGTGTCAACGTCAAATGTGTCGAATAAGTTTGTAAAAATTTCACTGCAATGCGTGACACTTCGGGGAATTGAGATGGTCACTGAAATTCTTATATAACCAAAATTAATGGAAATAAAACGTAATTCCAAATAAATTATTGTTATGAAGGCCAGAATATTTTAAATGAATGTTTATTACTCAACATTATTATAGCCTTGGCCCCGCACTAAGATTATCTGTATCGTGGTTATCAGGAACTACGAGTTTCATAATACCTACCACAACACCTAGACACGAAAATTAGATTGCAGAACATGCAAACATTTGTCCCTCAGCAGCAATCGAACCTACACCTCATGAATGCTGGCTACTCGCCCGCTGTGCCACTGAGGTCGCCCAGTTTAAATTATACTTAGCTCACATTTTTTTACGAAACTGTTTACTTAAATCATCAACTTTATAGCCAAATGTGGAAAAAAGTCCACATGTTAGTTTAAAATTTTAACCCTTTTATTTACTGACCGACCGTTTAAGGCTATTATGATATTAATATTAAACAAACAAGAGATTTTACCTCCAAATGACTTTATTGAAGCCGAAGCAGTCGAAAGGGTTTCATTTATAATAAAATTAAGGTTCTGATATTAGTAAGTACCTACTTAATCTTGTTTTTAAAAAAATATAACAAAAATTTCCTAGATATTTGGAATAAATTGTGAAAAAAGGCAGGCGTTTAAAATTGTTTTAGATGGACATTGCTCATTAGGCCGATATAATATTTATAAAAAAGTACAAATCGGCGTTTCGTATTGTATAAATTTCTAAAACTATTGCAAAATTTGCATTAAATACGATCGAAGCCGTTTTAGATACAAAAACAGACAAACAAACAAACTCTTACCGCAAAACACATAATACCGGCTCTTTGCGCAGGTAAAAACACACAAGACGGAATGTATTCGCATCATATCTGCCTGCCATTAAAAAAACACACCTCTGTAGTTTACACTGTAAGCCTTTAAATTGAAATTATTTAACGAATTTCAATTAAAAAAAAATTGTCAGATACTCTTAATCAAAAGTGGCATAACTCAAGAAATCTGAAAATCCATCAATTCAGTGTGACGCGCCAGTAGCGCGACGTCCTGCCGCGCGACGAGCGGCCGATGGCTACCGCAAAACTAAAAAAAAACTGATCGATTCGCACAAAAAAATGGCGCAACTTTTCACTTTCGTCATGCTTTCGATGAATTTCGATTTTGCACGCCCACTCAGCGGTCACGTCGGCGGTGACTGACATCGATATCATTGAAAAAAGTTTGATGTTAAGATCGATCTTGACAGTGTTTTCGTCAAGTAGATTATGGTGTGTTTTTTGAGAAGGGCAAGTTTCTCTTGGTTGTAAATGGCAACAGTTTTAACTACTTTAAGTATGTCATACTTACTAACGAGTTACGAGTACCTATGTCTGAGCTGTAGGTACCCAGGGTATATACATCAATGAAGTTACCAAGAAAGAGGGTAGTCAGAGATGCGAGCATTTACCTTCAATCGTTTTATTTGGCTTATTCCGACATTTTTTTATGAATGAAAATACTTTGCTGTACACCATAAACAAATACCAAAATATACAAAATCTCATTGTTATTAAGGAACAATGGGCGTTCTTATTGCTTAGAAGCGATATCTTCCAGACAACCTTTTTTTTAGCAT
The DNA here is from genome assembly GCA_961405105.1 of Perizoma affinitatum. NCBI lineage: Eukaryota > Metazoa > Arthropoda > Insecta > Lepidoptera > Geometridae > Perizoma > Perizoma affinitatum. The sequence goes on from OY560197.1 coordinate 12,649,690, forward strand.
ATTTATTAGATCGTTACAGATTTTAAGAACATCTTTATTAATATGATTGTATAATGCTCTACCCAGCATAAAATGATGGCTTTGACCTACTTTTTACCGTAAATGAAGTTTAAATAGAGGCTTAAAATTTTGAAATCCTTATACTTACTCAAGACCGTGATTACAATACTTGCATTCACATAACGATTCAAAGACGCAAAGAAGGATAATTTTCTGCTCGTAAGATGGTGACAACAGGATGCCTTGATTGAGTCATCAAGTTATTACTGATTGCAAGTGTTGATCACATGATCAACACTTGCTGTAATGGTGCAGAATTATGCACTTGTTTCGTATCATATACTTTGTTTAAAGTGTTTCCGCATTACAATTATTTCGCGGTAGGTTTTGAAACTTATTATTAAGGAATATGTAGTATGTTATATATAAAATTAGATTAAAAAAAAATCTGGACGGAATGAATTTGGACAGCAAAAAATAATATGGAAAGGAGGCCTTTGTCGAAGGACAAGCTGACAGCAAAAGCAAATCCAAATAAATTTGCCATTAAGAAACTAAGTACCTATTTAGATTATTTAACAATTTTTTTTTTTTTTGTGTAAACACAACTGTAGGCTCTTATTTTTATTATTATATCCTAGTTCTATGTATAACCTCAGCAAATTCGACATTAGTGGTCGAAAAAAAGCAGCCAAGTTTAAAAAAACTTGTTTTGTCTAAGTCAGTCATCGAAACTCAAATCAATTAATAAAAAAGTTTTTCACACTGGCAGCCGCGAATAATGAAACCGCGGGACGTCGTGCATTCGAAATTCGAATCGAAATCAAACAATGACGTCATGCAGTTCTCTCCTTTGTCATTCCTCGTGTGGTCTACGAAGAATGACATCTAGGGAAATGGTTGAAAAAAGTTACTTTTGTACTTACCCGCTTTCTGACACGGGCTTCCGAATTAAGAGATTAATGTAGGCAAGTATGACGATTGTCTATTAGATGTAATTTAATTAGTTTGTGCGGTCTAGTGTGAATATCTTAGTAGAAATTAGGCTTCAATTTATAATATAAAATATTAGCAGGAAATTAAAACGTTTCGTTAATTTACTTTGGTGTTTCACAATTATAGGTAGGTAGGCACCATAACCATTCTATCGTTATTATCATGTTCAGTTGATTTAAGTACATAGAAAATAAGTGCTCCGCCAAAATAAACCCAACTAACTGTTCCCTGGGACGAGGATAGAATTTCCATAATTAAATTCTATTTTAGTTGTAGGGTATACGATTTTTTATAAATAAAATCGGAAGGTACACCAACATTGTGCTTTTTTTTAGGTATACACAATAAAAATTAATCAGAAAGCGAGTCCGATTTCGACTCTTTGATAGTCAGTATGTGTATGAATCGTAGTAGACCGCCTATCACCACTTTCTGACATAAGTATATTATCTATGTATATGAAAGTCAAAGTCAAAATTCTTTTATTCATTAAAATCACAAGGATCATTTTGAAATGTCGGTTTTATATACTGCCTGTTCCTCCGCGGCCAAGGCAAGAAAAGAAGGCTAACTATCCCTTTTTCATGATCCTATTACAAAACAACGAGTTGGAGCATTTTCAATCCCAATAGTTTTTATCATCTAAATAATCAAATATTTGCCTTTTTATAAAATAAAATACTTTTCTAAATTTATTAATTGTCAATTTTTGTATGTCTCTTGGGAGTTTGTTATAAAAGCGTAAGTACACCTTGTCCTATAAACGATTTACTATAAGGAGTCTACAAGTGGCAACAGCGAGTTTATCTTTATTTCTGGCTTTATTACATTGTGATTATTGCTTTTTTTCCTTAAACAAATTAATATTTTAATTATAATTATCTTCTACTAGGAATTACACCAAAAATTTGGAAGATACCTAACTAACAGCAAGTTAGCAAGATTTTGCGGGCGAGACGTATGGCGGCGCGGAATTTGCGGTATGTGTTTAGCTTCACTTTGCCTCGTAGGTACAGTTTATATGTTAGGTACTTACGCATACATTTAATAATCTATATTCCAAGGTAAAATAGAAAGTAAACCTGTTTCAAAATATATTGAGATAATATTCTTGTCAAAATTGACAGTAACTTTGGCTTGACACTATCTTCACGTTCCCAATCTTTTGTTGTTTGTCACAATCACAAAATGTGAATTTAAATAGGTGTTTGTAAAACCATGCCTTTTTAACATTGGCATGGTTTATAGAACAACACACTAATGCAAAAACAGTAAGGTATGTCCCCGTTCACATAAAAAATCTAAGAGCAATGCTTATTATGAAGATACCGGGTAAAAGGGAGTGAAAATGATCATAATCAAAGGTGAAATTCCTTCAATGACGCTTCCTATATAAACCCCCGAACGTGGTTTTGTAGAGGGAGTTATTAAAGGAATTCCCCTTTTAGTTTTGTTTCTATTAACACTGAATTACCATTCATTATATTTTACGGTAACGATATTGGAGATGGCTGGCGGACGTTTCAATATTTCATCACGATTTTATAGCCCATCCCCAACCTCAAAAACCCAGAAAAAAAACCTGAAAAAATAATACAATATTCCATAAAAATATTTAATATAGGTACCTATGTGTAAAATGCCCCCTTTCGAGATTTTTATACTACCTATACATATTCTAGGACACCTTTTGTTTTGGGTACACAAGTAAAATTCATAATCACTCCAGAACTTGCTCCTGAGTGAATCAGCAAGACAAAAGTTGTCTGTCTCTTTCCTTTGTTTAGTATTAGACAAAGGACCGTACTAGAGTTACCGACCTGCTAAAATTTACTGAGCATTATGAATAAGAGAGTAAAGTTACCTATACCAATATTTCTTTTAGATAAAAAAAAACATGGCGACTGATGTGGTGCGAGACCTAGCCGACACCATCATTGGTAACAACTCGCTGGATGCTGAGGATATGGACAGCAATCCTTCAGCAGAGACCGTCATCAGGGCTCCGAACTCTTTGGTAAACGCAATTTTGAGTATTATTACGACTATATCACGTACTATACCTTATTAATAAATAGTTTATCACGATTTTATAGTCCATCCCCAAACCTCAGAATCCAGAAAAACAATCCTGAAAAATAAAGAAAATTTCCATAAAAATATCCTCCTGCTGACGTTTCGTTGACCGTTTAGAGATACTTTCTCATGGTACAGAATTAGCTTAGTTAGGAGGATTTAGCCCCAAAATACCCATAGGTAGATAGTTTATGAAGTATTTAAAATGGATAACTGCTTACTTTATACATCATAAATTACACGAGTAAAAAAACCAAACAAACACGCTCACGACTGTGTTCCCCATGATGGACTTACTCAGTATATAGATCTTTGAGGATACCAAGTAGATGTTTGTAAAAGGCACATCCAAACGCCGCTTAGGTATTGAAACACTAACTGATGGGACATGTTAGTTTCTTTACTATGTTTTCATTCATAAAAAAATATTAACGGAAATTTGAGACAACTGAAGTCTCGATTCTGTTTGTTTACTCTATTAGTGCTGTAGGTACTCTTAATGAAAACCTGAACAGTGAGCCATTTAAAATTACCTACGCTTAATGTTTCTTTTCAGAATCAACTGGGCACCACTTCATCCTATGTGCTCACTGCACATGACAGCGTCTTTAGCAGAGATGTGGACCATTGGATGAGAGGGGATTCCACACCAATTCACACTGGAGTCCAAGGAAGCAGGTAGGGATGTTTTGTATCCGATTGAGACAGTCGCCATCTGTGTTTTAAAAGTAACACTATTTTCGTTGGCATTTTTCTACAGAACTTGCGTTGACGGTTCACTTTCGCACGGCTGTCTGTGTTAATAGTTAGTTGAATTATGACTAGATGGCGGTGTAAAAAAAATAATTAAAATTGAATAACTTTGTAGCTTTAACATTTTTTAACCCAAATACAAATTTATACCTATCATAATTTCTAAATCAGACCTGTGAATGATTGTATGAATGTGCATAATTTAAAGTACCTACGTCCAATAACTTAAAACTAAAGGCACAGTGGGCAGTCTCATCGTTTAGAAGACAAGTGATCTCTTCAAGTCAACTTTTGAATGGAGAGGATTTTTATGATTGTAAGGATGGTTAAGATAGGAAAATACTGCGATTTTTCAGGAATTACCTATCTAAAAATTATATACCTATAAATTATATTCCCAGGGTAACAACAGCCCAGCGTTCGACCCTTGTATCGTCATCGTCGTTGGACGCCACCGGCGTGTGGTACCTCGCGGCCATGGTTCTACCCTTCATGAGCATTAATAACACTATGCTTTGGAGATGCACGCCCAGGTACGTGAGTCCCACCGAGTCCCAGGCGATACATATGTTGATCTCTCACATTTCTGTGTCGAGGGTACCAGCACATTATATCTATAATACTCTACTAGTACCAGGAAACAGTTACCATCATTGATAGTACCACCGATATTTTGCAGATTATGCAAACATAATGCGAGTTCACTGCTGGGACTAATTCTTGTCTCTACATAATTATTTCGAGCTGATCTTTTTTTTTTAGAAGCAAATAAGTAAGTAGCTATCCCAAGCTCTTGGCTGGAGGCCTATTTTATATAACGAATTTTTTTTTAATTCATTATACTTTAATTGCTACGGTTAAAACCAGTAACGTTTATTAACGCTATCCCAAGGATAACGTAAGGTTAAGAAAAATAAGCATGTAAAAAATGCATACACGATATTCATTAAGATGTCAACATACCTAACTTATAAAATCGTTTGTCCTACTGATCTATCAACGCACAGCCAAAAATTACTCTAGAAGTTTCTTTTAAGTCTAGAAAGCTGAAATTTGGAATATAGTTTAATTTTTATAACGTAAGCATGTGCTAAGAAAGGATTAATGGGAGAAGAAACTTTGTCTTTGTTCTTTAAAGTTAGAAACATAAAAGTTTAAATTATAGCTACTGTGCATAAATAAATAATGACGTGTTTCGGGATTTTTGGATTTTGTCATTTTAAGGGGCGGGGGGAGGAATGGGTTGTGAAAGTCTGTATGGGTGTATCGTTTTTTTTTTAAAGTAGGAACTTGAAAATTGGAATTGTAACTACTCATAATAAATAAATAAAGACGTGTTTCAGGGTTTTAACATTTTAAGGGTTATTGTTTGTATGGGAGTATCAGTTTTTATTCAAATACGACTCTGACATAGGCTAGTTAGTTATAAATTCAACTACCATTCATAAATGATACACAGTAATACTTCACAGTCACGGAAACTTACATTGACTCAAAGTTTTTGTTCAAACATCCGCAAACACATCAATGTAAGGACTAGCGTCCAGACGGCTAAGCATGATCACCCAAGACAACGGTAAGACAACGGACAGTTATGAGAAAAGTGACATTTGGGTGTTGACTGTTGCGAATTTTCTACTGCCCCGAGCATGGCGATCTCGAGAATGTATAGCTAATTATGTTTCTACTCTTCCCAAGACAAAAGTGAATGTCTTTGACATTTAGGGCTAGAGATATTTCTTCTCAAATAGTCTATAATATATCGAGAGACATAGACAAGAGTTATTTCGTGTTTTGTATGTTTACTTTTTATAATACGTATAAAAATAAAGAACGGGTACCTAAAACCATCTGTTTGGTTTTTATGCTGAAAAACTATAGATAAAGATGGAGAATAACTCACAGCTTCGATATGCCGGAGAGGGAATTTTACGAAATTTTAAAGTTAGTGATGAAATGGTCTTGTATTTGTGACAAGAGCTGACGGAAGATCTTGGTCCTGGCTCATCATCTCCCTTTTCTGATAAAAGTAAGACTATCTTGATAGTCTGAGTACCAAATAAATTTGGAACTAGATCTACACTACATCTTAAGAAACTTTGTGGCATCATAAAATATGTTAGTATAATGCAATTTTTTTGGTTGACTCGAATGGTTCATTTATTATGGGATACAGATCGATACATATTTTTCGGAAAGGCGGATTTAAAGATGTGTAGAAAGAGTTTTTGTCTTCTTCCGGAAGAGAAGACTCGCGGGAAAGTTGAACTACCTACCTATTGCTAGTTATGTATCATGGGGGCATCCCGTTGTCCCCCACCGGGGGAAAACTTCCCTGCTGAAGATCGGGATTCATCGGGAATAACCCAACCGATGCCTTCGTTTTTGTTTTTATATTATTATGATTTTTGTATAAGTTTCGTATTCTCCCCAGCACGGTGCTGAGTTCAGCAGAACTGCTCCTCACCAATGTGGCTCGCTTCTGCGGCCAGGCCAGGAGCCAGCTCCGGCGGCTGGCTCAGGAGCAAGCTGCCAGAGACCTCTTCGCCACGGCTATGGACATTGTCCTGGTGATCTACGCCATGGGCTTCCTGGTGCTGTCCTTGTACCAGGCCTCTATCATAGGATACTGATTTATAGACCTTCAAGAACTTCTCTTGGTTTACTGTCGATAGTCAATAAAAATTGTGATACGGCCTACTTTATTTTTTTAGTAGCAGACCCAACAGACGTTTGTTATGTCTTATGACTTTGAATGTGACAGATATATAAAACGTAAATTTGTCAACCATAGAGAATGTACCACAACCACAGACTGCTAAGATGCTAACGTATATTATTACGTTCGACATTGGTGGACGAACGTCGATCAGTTTGTATTGGAGAAAGAAACAACAGACCCAGAAATATTTGCAGAACATGCAAGTCGGTTTCTTACCCACCGCGCCATCAAAGTTGTGGTTATCGTTTTGAAGCAGGTAGGTATCGGAAAATATATGATAGGATTTCATAAATTTATTATGAAATTCTTTATAATGTTAAACTAAGTCGCATAGAAATATATTACATTAGGTTATGTAATATTATTATTATGTATCGATCGATTCCTACCACTTCATAATAATACCAAATCAGTACCACTTTAGATAGAGCTGTGTTGGCCTAGAGAGTGGTGTCCCGACTTCCAATGCGGAGATCGTGGGTTTGAACACGATCGTGCGATGGTTATTTACTAGCTTCTGCCCACGGATTCACCCGCGTTTTACCCGGATAAAAAGTAGGTATTATTCTGATGTATAAGCTATATTACTGTAAAGTATCTTCAAAATTTGCGTCAAAGTGTAACGAACATCCATCATCACAAACTTTCGCGTTTCTAAGAGTAGTAGGATAGGATGAACACTTGCTTGAAGCGGCAAAAGGCAACATAGTTAGGAATTTTATGGTAAAATCAAAAATTTTGAAGGCATTAGTGTTTCAATAGCAGCGACGGGCTAGCAATCTGTCACGTAGATTAGATTTGCAAAACGCGGGGATGTACCAAATATAATGTTCGACGCGCCTCTGACTACCCCTAACCTTAGAAGATCTACGCACTGTGTATGTCCATCATGGAAAATATAGTATTAAGCGCGTTTGTTTATTTATGTACCACTTTATAATACTTACACAGTAATCTACTTCAACGCGTAATACCTATATCTGGACCCGGAAACGACCTTGGGACAACAGGAGCTTAGGTATTCTGTTATCTGATAACAATAGAAGATGCACTTCTATTGAGTGCATGCCTTATTTGATAACGTGCAATGTTCGGTATGATATCATAATCAGAAATAATTATGATTGTATGAACTTTAAACTGCGTCGGCATGGATGAAAGATTTAGATCTCCAGTTATCAGATAACGTCAAATTATTAATAAGTATTTATTGATAAAGACAATTTGATTTAATCATTGCGATGCAAAAGTAAATAAGAAACAGTTTTATTATCTTCAGTAGCCTGAAGATACTGAGTTACTGAGTAAAATGGTTTAAATAACGGATATCTTTAAACGATTATGTTAGGTAGATAGGTATAGATACTTTTGATATTAAAAGAAGAGCCAAAAACATTACAAGGTGATGAGACGGTATTCATGCTTATAAAAGCGTAGGTACTGTGGTCTCAGCAAATAATAAGAAATAATGAAAGAAGGGTCACTTTCAAGGTCCTATCTGAAAATCAGCTAATCAGTTTTTGTATGTCTTTTTTGTAATTTGTAAAATTATTGTCTGTGTATCCGTGTTGAATAAAAAACTATCTACCTATCTTTCTATCTAAGGGGGAGGCCTTTGCCCATGGATGATATATTTTTACATAACTATGGACTTTTTTTTTCTTCCATGACTTATGCTCTTTCTTAATGAATGAGTTCATGTTGTTCGGTTGGCACCACACTAAAACTGTATGAAGGTTCTAAAAAAACAAGAGTGATTGATTCTAAGTTTGGTCGCGTAATAGCGTAAGTTCAATTTCAAATTTAAAATCCACGTCGTCTATAAGCGGACGTTTCTAGTCCTTGTTATTTCAATGAATCCTATCGAAAACCTATCGACTTGGACTGTAACTTTATGTGTCAAGGGATAAATATTTCATAGTCACACAACTGTTCTAATAATGATTATTTTTTTAATATTGTGAATCAGTTGGTGAATTCATAGAATACCCATACCATTTCTGAAGATGCGGTGACCTAGCAACCACATGTTTCCACGGTGTAATCACTTCAAATACATTTGTGTAAACAGTTTCATAATGACAATGTTTCCAAGTTTGTGACTAAGACTAGTGGGTCGTGGGGTATTGTTGATGAAACACAAATATTTTGTGAACGTTCGTAATACGTCAAGCATGTTGTATGTAAACTTGATCGAGCTACCTTGTGAGTAAGTGCTGGTGGTTTCTTAGTAGCCACATTGTAAGACAGGAAATTAGCGTCAAAATTCATGACCGATTGACATACCGCCGACCATTTATACAATTTTATAGATTCTTCTATAATGATGTCTGAAAGAGATGTAAGAGGTAATAAATAAAAAAAACTTTGGGCTTTACTTATTTCAAATGTAACTACCTAATTATTATAAAACACTGTTTAGCGAAATAACTGCTTAGTAATAATAGTATTCATTTGTAACTTAGGTATTAATTGCACTACATAAAATCAAATAATTATTGATAAGGGTGTCTAGAATAATAACACTTCTGTTGGGGTTAACGCCTGCGGAAAGATTGATTTGTATGGAAATTACATTAGCCGCGGAAATATCACGTGACTTCTGTCAAGTTTTTAATTGTCAAATTTGCGTTAGCGTGATACGAAAACTAAGCATGAGGTATTTGTCTAGAACCCTGATCGCCCATTATACTTTTAGGTTTATAAGGTTCTTAGTTTTCCTTGATCATGATACATGCAACTGTACAGAAATATCAGGAAACATTCAAACTCATAAATAATGGTAAATATCTCGTTTTTATTAAAAAATATGTTCCAGGCTTCACAAGTTATTAAAGAAGTAAGGAATACATCATCTATTTTTTTTATATTTTACCTACAAACCAATGGTCCACCTGATCTTAAGCGGACGTGCTCGGACACATGATATATCTAGTGGTGGAATAACTCATGTAATGATCCAGTAATTACACCGACGCTCTTCAAACTGGCACAGCAATGGGAACATTACTGCTTGGCAGAGAAATAGGTATGTAGCCTTTCCGGAAGAGCTTTTTTACAAGGATTGAAGATGATGTTTTTAAACTAAAAAAAACTAAAGTGGAAACAAGAGTACATCCCACCTATTGGTAAGCGGTTACCGCAACCTACGGACGCTTGCAACAGTTGCGTGATGCCGATGATGTGTCTTGTGCATGTAATTTCACCGGCATCCTCACCCCTGAAACCAGAACACAGCAATGCGAGCATGACTGCTAGGTCTAAAGATGGAAATGTTTTCTTCATCAATGCCATTTGCACCAACCGGAGCGTAATTTAAGTTGATATTGCTTATAAATCAACGTGTGTGCGCAGACGCAGTGTAAACAAACAATCAGGTGCGAGTATTTAGTTTGTTCAGTCGTAGGATTGGTTTGATTCAGTGTCGGTGCGATGTCCGCGCGTGTGGTCGCTTGCGTCGCGTTCTCCGCGCTGCTGGCAGCAGCGGTGCGCGCGCAGGTTCGTGCGTTTTTTCATTTGTGATGTTTATTGGAGTGGACTGTAAGGTTTTTTATTTGTTTTAGTAGAGATAATAGGAGGTAACAAAATAGATTCATCGTGGAAATATATAGGTAGGGGTAACTACAAGGGGTAATTCAAGGCATAAATAAAAATTAATTAGACTTGAACGGAAAAGTTAAATTTTAGTACTAAAGGTGAAATATATGTGTCAAAATATAATTATAGGAAGCACATTAGTTTATTGATAATAATCTTATAGGTATTAATAAGCAAAAAGTGATAATTCTAAAATACCGTTTTAGACTTCTTAAAGTAGCACTAATTGGATTAGAATAGAATAACATTATATTAGCAGATTTAATTTGAATAAGTAGGTACGTTTAATAATTTGTTACAACATTTTTTTTATAATTAAATTCTTATAATCCGTTAGGTTATTTTATTAATATTTTTTTATTTATTTATTCATAATAAAGTTTACAGTTACATATATGCTTATGATAAGTAGGTACACCTAATAAACCTAATATTACGGAATTAAAAGTAATAAATAATGCTAAACATTTTTCACACAGCATCATCTAGCCCCAAACTAAACAGAGCTTGTATTATGGGAACTGCATGACTGATATACTTTTTTTGTAAATACATAAATAGAAAACACACAATAATTATAAATTTAAAAAAATATACAAAATTTAATTGGTTTATTAAATTAAATATAGTCGACCTCTGTGGCGCAGTGGGCGAAGGCCCGCCTGAGACGCAGAAGGTTGCGGGTTCGATTCCCGCACGGGACAAATGTATGAATCTGCAAATATTTGTCTCGGGATCTGGGTGTTTTCTATGTATAACATGTATGTATTTATAAAAAAAAGTATATAAGTAGTATAGAAGTCATGTAGTTCCCATAACACAAGCTTTGCTTACTTTGGGGCTAGATGATGTTGTGTGAAAAATGTCCAGCATTATTTATTTATTTATCTAGTTAAAGAAAAGTTTATAGAAATTAGTTGATTTTTTACGCTTTGCTGAGTCTTCTGATTTTAGCCGCATGTGAAGCGTTACGAGGATTTTTGTTTACCTGAATCTATATATTACCTACATCATGTAAGTCGTATTTGCATTTAATGTATGTAAAGAATAAAAAAAAATTAAAAACTACCAAACCGTAAATAAGAAAGGTACTTTACCTACTAACCAAAAGTAGGTCGTTCTATCCACGCCCTTCTGGTAACGGGATCCTGAAGAGCTAGACAAATTATTGCGATCTTGACACCTGCATCCGTGCTTCGAGTGTAAGCTGTTATATAGGTGGGTATATAGGTACATAGCATATTCCCACGTGAACATGAGGCCTTAGGGCTAAGTTGAGCTCAGGTCAGGAGGGCCAAGCTGAACCTGGTTAGGTCTAGTGGGGCTGGAGCCTTAGGCTTTACTATGATTTATTAAGTATATTCTTCGTTGGTTTAGAGATTTGTGAACATTTTGGTGGCTTTTAAAACAGGCATATTACTTTTATTTCAAAAGATACTTAGATATTTTGTTTGATAGTCGTTGCGCTAATAAAATATTTTTGAAGGAACACGCCTTTAAAACATATTCTACTAAGGTACTTGAGAACCTTAGTAAAAAAATATATATATATTGGTAATCCTCGGTATCTAGTATAAAATTACGTAATTTGAATAAAATCATTATCAACAATCAGGATCACTTTGAAACATCAGTTTTATCTACTGCCTGTTCCTCCGCGACCAAGCCAGGACAGAAAGGCAAGAAAACAAAGTTGGTTATTCTTTTTAATGATCCTTTTACAAAACAATAGGTACCTACATTTTTTATCGTATTTATACTGCTGGAAGTCGTAATATATCTACGTATATGTATAGGTAAACCCATAATTTGATCTCCAATCCACCCGAACCGTGCTGTTATCTCATTTCCCACACCCACACACAATATTGACGTCAAATTCATATATTTTCACTCACAGACGCTGTAAAATATAATGTAAACAAACAACTAAGATAGCATACTATTAAATAAGCTGTGGGTTTGTTTGTTTATTTTTGATAACATTGTTGTATCAACCTGGTTCTAAGGAATGCAGGGCCCTTGTGTCATTGATTAAAATCTAAAACGGCCTTGAGTATATAATCATTGGGACAAGGCCAAATCTGCAAATCTTTATGTTTGAATTCCTGACAAAAACATTGGCATTTGCTTTTTAGAGATTTTCAGTGAAGGAAATCATCGTGAATGGAAAGCATGTGCTTATCTAGTAGTGATACGTTAAGGAGCGATGGGCTTGCAACCTGTCACGTGAAATGTTAACTACGCAAAACGTGAAATGTACAAAGTAAAAGTCAAAATTAATTAAGTCATTAAAATCACTATGGTCACTTTGAAACGTCGGTTTTACTACAACACTCGTGCTCTAAAAATTTACAATATTTCAGCTATCAAATACAATGTAATTGAATGATATTTTATTCTTCAGACTTCAACTATCTTAGTGGAAGCTGGGTAGTCTATATTTTGTCCATATATTGAGATGCATAAAAATGAGTTTTCTTAAAGATTTGTAGAACATTGCATCCTTTCATCGCTTGCAAAAAAGTAATTTACATTTGAAATAGCTGCATGAGATCATACAATACAATACAATATGTAATATCCTATATATTTATGAAGGCAACATCTGTCTAGCTGTATGCGTAATACTTAAAGGATTTTAATACTTTAGAAACTGTCTTGGATAATAACATATTTTTTACAAAACACGGGATATTTACAATGATTTGTGAGTTTGAATGTTTCCCGATATCGTTATAGACAAGTGGTATTGTTTGCAATAAAAGAGTGAGACAGAGGGTAGTTGATCCAACCGGAAAGACCCGGAGGAACTAAATCCTCCCGTAATATTGGTAAACACATGCAACTGTGCCGAAATATCCTCTTAAATATCCAACTTCAAGTAAGGTTATATAAAAATAAACAGATAAGTTTTAATAGACATTTATTCATACAACTGTACAACAAGTAGGTATATACAAAAAATACATATGAAACAACTAGCTATGTAAAGACAGTTGCAAACGATCTATAGATAGCTCCGCTGATCCAGATGTCTACCAGACGGAAGCGTTCCCAAAATACTAGTCGCATTGCCATGCTGAATGGCAATGCTAATGCGTTGACCCAGATAAGAGCCAGTTCTCTGGTCATGCGTCGATAGATAGATAAGTAAGATTCTGCCCTGATAGATAAGTACATCACAAAAGTCCCCCGATCATTACCTAAGTCTATATTAAAAATTCCAAATGGTCACATTAGTAAAATTGCATAATACGAATTATACTACGAATATGTTTAAATACATAGCTGAAAAACTACATAAAATAACTAACATGACACCCATAAATACAACTATCAATACCTCAAAGTACCTTTGAAAATGTGAAAAGAACTGTACCTACTGTAGGAAAAAAAAGGTAGACTACATAATATTACATAATATTTAAAATCAAATCGTTTATTAGAAATACTTATAAATAGTAAGACATATATTTGACTCATTGTTAGAAAGACTTAAAAATTAAAAGAACAAACCTTACCTATTTTTATAAAATGTTTGAATAAGTGTTAATTAATGGAATACCTATTATCATTATTTTAATTTAATATCAGCTTCATAAAGTACCTATAGATCACTTCTACAACTCTGTATACAAGAGCCAATATATAATTTATATATATGGTTAAAAATAGTGATGTCTTTTTTTACTAATAAAGTGGCAAACAATGATTGTTTCAAAGGTCCATCTGTTGGTAAGCTAGCAACACTAGCATGAAGACCCTAGACAAGGGTTGTGTCTAACATCGTGAAGACAAAAAATATTTTGTCCCTCTCTTTTGTTTGTCAGAATAGGCGACAGAAACAGATTTTGTCTTCTCTTTCGCAGACAAAACGTTGTCTTGGGTGCTGATGCTAAGCGGGCTGAGGTTGCTCCCGCGTTGCTGATCCTGAAACATAAGGGGTGAAAAGTCTCATGTGTCAATTATTTCACGGGCACCCATACCCTTCGAACTGGAACCAGTTCGAAGAAAACTAAATTGCAAAATATACTGTAATTTTATGCTTAAAAGGTTTTCAATCTTGTAAAACAAATATTTTAATTTAGCTACAGGAATAACACATTTTTCATCTTTACTTTATGTTATAAATAAGTAAAGTTTGTAAGTTTGTATGTAGTAGATTATCTCCGAAACTACTCAACCGATTTAAAAACTTTCACTAATATTTTGAATGGACTTTCAGCGTGGTTAAGCTATACTATACCGTTAAAATAAAAAGGCTCTTCGCGGAGACCAATTTTGCATCTGAAGTCGACGGAAAAACGGGTACCACGTGGGCGAAGCCGTGGGCAGAAGCTAGTTTTCAATAAATGTAATGAAGTCCACGCGAATTGTCGGGGGCGTTTCAGAATGTACTCGTAGATACACTAGTGACGTCACGAATTGCATGATGACGTCAGCATGCAGTTTACAATACTCATTCAATGGTATTGCCAATATTTGCTTTATGATCTTGTTCAGAATAAATGGACGACATAAATAGCTGGCAAACGTCCCGTGTGATGTAGGCATTTGCAGTAAACTATTATGAAGTCATGTCGAAGTCATGCCACATCATTTTATAGATCTAATCCCATAATATTCAAAAGTACCTTCCTGAAGTCTTGTTGGAAAAAGCCCCTTAATTATACTCGCGAAATTTCAACAGGGAAAAGACATTTTGCTAGTGATACCTACTATTTTTTTCAGGCATAATCCATTGCTTCGACAACTTGAAAATTGAAATGTTTTATAGAAAATTGTCCCCGTTTCAGGGTTTAGAAGTTTTGGACATTGCTAAACTTTTCAAAATGAGTCTTTCCCATAACAGTTTTGGATGTGAAATTTAAGGGCTAAGCTAATTAATTTAATTTAAGTTATGCTTAGATTTAGCAATATCCAAAATTCTTAAACTTGTAAAGTGGACACTTGCCGCCCTGAACACCGGATGTGTTCTACAGTTTGCGTCACTACTAAGCCAGGCCATATGAATACTATTGTCTCATGCCCATAGCCAGTTTGCTAGTATAATAAGGGGACTGGGCTCACTGTCGAGTTCTAAAACTAGAATCTGTTAAATATTTCTTCCACCTATATACTCCTTCCCTGACATTGTTAAAAGGAATACCTAAAGCTTTCACTGGAAATGTTCAAAGCATCATAAATATATACTAGCTTCTACCCATGACTTCACCTGCGTGATAACTAAATATTACCCGAAATAAAAGTAGCCTATTACTAAAACTATTCCCATTTCAAATTGTATTAAAATAGTTCCAGCCGATACTATCATTATTAGGAACATATATCTAAACATTCATTTTACTTTCGCATATTAGTAAAAAGTAAATAAAGTCAATCCTAAAAAATCCTAAATCGATATAACTCTTAAAACTATGAAAAATTATGAACATAATTTAGTTTTTACTAAAAAACGTGATATTTACCATGGTTTGTGAGTTTGAATGTTCTTCCATGATCATGGTACATGCAACTGTGCCGAAATATCGGGAAACATTCAAACTCAAAAATAATTTTAAATATCCCGTTTTTTTAGTAAATATTAAGATAAATAGAGTCTACCTCTGGTAAAGGTTTGTAGACATATTTCCATTGAGTGTTCCAATTGAAGGGGATTGACGCCAATTTAACTGCAGGTATACGGGACTTCTCAGCTTTGTCTATATGTCCGACGTATCAATGATGCCCATGGTATTGCAGATCAACAAGCAATTCCTTACCATCTTCAGTATGCTCTTTGCCTTCAAATATCATGGAAATTACAGGACGGTCCCCTATAGATCTATGAATTTGGTCCGTCCACACGTGTGCCCAGTACACGATTGTTACTACAAAGACTGCTTGTTTGTTCGACCGACTCAACAGCCAAGGATGTGTTAGGTAACAGAAATCAGATAGGCCGCATTCCTTTCTTATCAGTAGGCCTTTGTTGTGCCTATGATTTGTCGTTGGTTCGATCGGAATAATTTCTACGAACTGTTACTGGATAGTGTTTTATTTTGAATGTGGGTTTGTTGAAGTTCTAATTACTGTGGTATATTGGTTTAAAAAATGCTGATGATGCGTCTTGGAGCTAAGAAGTTGTCTGTATGTAAGCCGTAACATACAGATAGATACATCCTTATGGCATATACCAAAATTAAAAAAGCATATTAATCATAATGTAGTAAGACATATATAAACAGCACAGTAGTAGGTATATCACTACAAATGCAAAGACAGGAGCGAAGAAAATGATACTACCTTGTGTTTTTAATGTCTTCCTCGGTGACATCATAATAATTTGCAGATTCTGCAAAATATTATTGGTCTCAGTTTACGGCGGCCTTCGTAATAACTGTTATTATTCTGCGACCTTAGCGAGGCCACTTTGAAATGAGTGCGCGAATTTTCAGTAGTCTGTTGTTTTCAAAATCGTAAAGTTTTGCACGGCTTGTTGCTGTTAAACCTTGGTTATAGATAATTTAACTTTATTATAACAAGCATACTTACATCATAGTCATAGTTTACGAGTACCACCGAATCTTTCCTGACAAATACAATCTGGATCTTTTCAAAGTAATAGTGAATAGGTATCTTCCAAACCTTCATGATTCATCGTTGGCCATATAATCATTTACCATCAGGTGAGATTCTGGCAAACGGAAGTTTATTTATGTGGTGTTACAGATGTCGACAGTAACCGCGCTTTTTATCAGGTGGGCCGCAAGCATGTCTTCAGAGGAATTCTGCTCTTAAAAAAGCTATTAACCTTTCAGCAACGGTCTGACCATTGGTAGAATCTGTGAGGTGTAAAAACTAGGGTTCACGCCGTAAAGTTGCTTCCAAGTCCTGAATAATATAAACTGTTGTGCATTTGATATATTTCAAAAAAGTATTCATGGCAGTGGTGAAAGTATGTGATTATGAAGTGGCCGCCACTTCATAATTTAAATCCTAAAATTATAATTTACCAACTTATTGTGAGTATTTTCAGTAAAAACGAATGGATCAAAACTGTTCCGCATGGCGCGCTATTTTTGAAGCAGTAACGTTATACGATAATTACAATGCATTTTCAAAGGCAAAAGATAAAAGTGATTTTATTTTATAATTCTAGCCTTGGAATTCAGACATTTGCAATGTTCAAGCTGCAAGACGAATTCGTAAGCTTGTTAAACATGATCGTAAATACAAAATTGCTTCTTGCATTTTGACGGTTTTATTTCATACTGTTCAGCTGTTAAGAGCGGAAATATTATCTTCGGTGGATGGAGGCGGGCTGAGATCGTTCGCCGTGGCATTTATTTTAGGTGGATTTTATTTGCAAGCAATGGCATTATTCTAGTTGTTGATTGATTTTTGGACAGTTTTAGAAATAATTGATCATGTTCAATTTAAAATTAGCCTTGTCACTTTTTACCCGCGAGGTAAAGAGCCCTTATTTGCCTAAAGAGGTTGTTCGTTTGTTTGTTAGTAGGTATGTCTGTATGTTTCTCTGTTACCTCCGAATTAATCTCCGAAACGGCTTATCCGATTGGAATGCGGTTTTTGAAGTCGATTACAATGATTTCAAGCATAGTTCTTTCTTTGATAGGTTTTATAGTAGACAATGGAAAACAAAGGGTTTTTATAATTTAGTAAAGTTTTTAGGGTTTAGGATTCTATCGAGAAATGTAAGCTCGTAGATATGGACCGGGAGTTCATAGACGTTCACCCTATCAATCGAGTACTAGGTTCATATATGGGGTGAAAGAAGAAAAAAAAATAAACTTATTCTACCAGTGCTCAGAGTGGCAGGATTTTTGAAACATTTTTTATCTTGACGGTACCTAGCAGGATTTGCATGGGCAGAAAAAGTGGTTTTTAATTAATGACTTATCTCAACCCGTGTATGTTTCACATTAAGATTAGTTATTGGGATTGGGAAAAAATTGGCACTATTTTCGATCGAGTGCCTTCGAATATGAGCATTAGATAAACTTGAGGAGAAAGAAGACACTTAACAATGCCAAATAGCATTTGATTGCCCAGGCTCAGTCGGCAAGATTAGGTACAGTCAAGAACAAAGTGCTTAAAAAAACCTGATAAGGTAATTTTGTTGCGTAATGTTTTGTCCTGTTTCACCCCAATGTATGATCCTTCCTGGTATTCAATTGATAAGGTTGAACACTGTGACTCCTGGTCTTACAGCTCTCTCTCATAAGCCTGTTTATATCAAACTAAAGTGGCAAAACATATGGTCCATTTGACCCTGAGACATAACGGGTATATACTTGTGACATAACGGGTATATGCTTGTGACATAACGGTTATATGCTTGTGACATAACGGTTATATGCTTGTGACATAACGGATGAAATATCATGTTTCTGTTACTTCACCGGCACCCTTACCATAACCATATGGCAATGTTCGCATTACTGCTTCGCAGCAGAAATAATTGTATCCAAATTACATATATTTTTATCTCTAGGATGCTCAGATCTACGTGGACGTGAGACCAGACTATGATCACGCTGAACTGAACCTTCCCGAAGAGATAGAGAAGAGAAAGCTATCAGACCTGGCGCGGGAGCTGGACAGAGTGAAGAGTGACGTGATGCTCCTGTACACGGAGTACACGGCGAAGGCAGGACACGATGTGAAGGGTTTCCTGGATGGTATATCCTCGTATGCTGATGAGGCTGTGAGGGCTGTGCCTGGGAGACTGGATACGAATAACGTAAGTTCTTTTGTTCTCACCGATATAGGAATTATGAGTACTTTTTTTAACTAAAGTGGTACAAGCATAAGGGCCACCTGGTTAGAAAGTGGTTACCGTACGCTTTCGAGGTGTTACTCGCGCGTTGCCGACCCTGAGAAATAACGGTCAAAAGTCCTGTCATTTCACTGGCACACATACCCCTCAAAGAACTAAGAAAATTTAAGAATAATAAGAAAATTTTACTTATATTGTACAACTAAAAAAAGTAAGAAATAAAAACGAAGGAATTAAAAATATATGCAAGACACAATGTCCGATCTTATCCATCTCGATCCTGCCATCTAAGGGTCGTTTGGAAGAGATATCCAAACGACCTTTGGATGGCAGGGTAAAATATGACCTTAATGAGGGTTTCGGTGAAAAAACCGATGTGGAGAAAGGATTCAAAGAAACTTATTAAAATTGCAAGCATAGCTGTGAATAGCCTGTTGTGCGACATTGATCGATTTTAGACTTCCGATAAATTGAATCGAAGTTACCTAACAATAGATGGAAATTTCAGTTTTTCCGTGTTAATCAAAACTTAGCATTTGTTTGTATTGGAACTACAATACACGTCACCATTTCATCTGTTTAACATCGAAGCTGACCTTCCACCGTTGGCAGTTTACTCCAGAACGATTAGATTAACTCTAGCTCCATGCCAAGTAGAACACTGCCATAAGACTATTAGCTACCTAGATGTACTAACAGTACGCGGCTACTGCTGTGGCACATCGAAAGTTTTGAGCCATCACTGTCGTGGTTGCGTCATGTTGTTAGACATTGACAAGCTTAAGGTCCGGACAAACTGATGCCTTAAAGGTCCGGTGGTAGCGGTGACGATCGATACATCAATACACGCGAATTACCTCCAAACGGTCAACGAAACGTCAGCAGGAGAATAGTAAAGTACGTGGTATAGTCGTAGTAATATTCTAAAATGATACCAAACCACGATCATTTTAATCACCACTGCCACTGCCACTATATCAATTTGATCGGGCCTTAACTTATAAATGTTTTAAACATTTGAAAACAAAACACAGTTAAGCTAAGCAACTGTTTAAAAATCTTTATATGTAAGGGCCGGACGGCACCGTTTTACGTTATCTTTCAATTATTGTAAGGATGATGGGTAATCTGAACATGAGCTAAATTGGTACTTGAAGAAAACAGAAGCAACACTTACTGTATTGGAAACATTTGACCGCATGAGAATGTAATAAAATATACGTTGTAATTGTAATTCGACGGGCATTTGCCGTCGAATGTGACGGAACTATTCTTCATGAAAACGGTGTTGCGCCGTCAAATTTCACGGCACCGTAAAACGGTACACGAAGTATCTTCCAACAACACGACGGCGCCGTGTCTCATGGAGATGAGTCCGCTTCAACGTTTCACAAAGTCGAAGCTGGCCTATCATGGCAAATATCTCTGTTTCGCAGTGTGCCACGGCATTTAAACTGGTGTAGGACACGCAGCTTCGAGTGCTAAAAGATTGATGGTAGCGAAGATATCTTCGCATATTCCACTTAAAAACATAGATCATGTAATTTTTTGCATAATTTTTAAACCACAGATGATGTGTTATCTTTTGCAACGCCTATTAGTCACTTGTGTTGTATCACAACTATCTAAATAATATTATTGGAGAAATACAAATCGATTTCAAATAAATGTATTAGGTACCTACAATCCATTACACCATGTTGGATACATTATAACAGACAAACAAATAAATAATCCTAACTCTCACTCACTTTATAGTATTGTCATCCAAACTACATATACATACAAAGTTTCATTTCCATACGACAATATTTATGAAAAGAAGGTTTATTAAATGTACGTTATCAAATATTAAAGGTCCATTTCAAAATCGACCTCCAATATTTATGATTATTAATGATTTATTTTTTTGTTTTTTTTGTTCTTTACCAACTCACAATTGAAGCTAAGATATGCTTGTTTAAAAGCTCTAAAACCACAAAATAACAAGCCAAGAGCTTATGAGTGGTTGTTTTATCAACGACAGGCATCAGTAGAGTGTACGGGCATTAGACAGTAAGCATAACTAAAAGCATAACCTACATTGCGGATATGAAGGCATGTGAATTTCATTAGTGAGGAATGCATGCTTGCACTTTGCTGTTGGTTGGATTAATTTAGAAATGGAAGATATAAAGTAATACGCAATGGTAACAGAAGGTAGAGAACACGGGGTTTCAGTCAGTTCAAATAAAAAATACGTTGTATATTTCAAAGTTTATTTAGACCGAGTTTTGAGCGAATCTAACAAAGGAATCAAATTTTACATATAAACTTTACCACTCTGTTTAACCCCTTTATTGTATTAGTTGATTTTCGAAAATTAGAATGCATATAGAAAAAATAGCCTATGTATTATTCCAGAACATAAACCATTCATATGCCAATTTTTTTCAAAAACTGTTTAGTAGTTACGGAGATACGTGGTAACAAACATTCGCACACACACACACACATTACAGACTTTCGCATTTATTATATTACTAGCTTCTGCACACGGCTTCGCCCGCGTGGTTTCCGGGTGAAAAGTAGACTGTGTGGTATTCTCATGTATAAGCTATACTACTGTAAAGTTTTATCATAATCCGTTCCGTAGTTTTAGCGTGAAAGAGTAACAAACATCCATCCTCACAAACTTTCACGTTTATAATAGTATAGTAGGACTAGCTTCTGCCCACGGCTTCGTCCGCATGGTATCCGGATAAAAAGTAGCCTATGTATTATTCTGATGTATAAGCTATATTACTGTAAAGTTTCATCAAAATCCGTTCAGTAGTTTTTGCGTGAAAGAGTAACAAACATCCATCCTCACAAACTTTCGCATTTATAATAGTAGTAGGATAGGATAGTAGGAGTAGGATCGCATACCAACCAAAGCATACCGACTAATAACATTGTTACATCGGAATTGTATTCACTTGTGCTATCAAATATATGTATATATACTTAAATGTATATAGCGTCACGGTCAAGGAGTGTATCAGGGTTATTTTTGGTGCCTCCTTCAGAAATATGCCGAGTTATTGCATCGAAAGGGAAATGTATTTGAATTTGATGCCGAGTTTGTTACCTGATTCTTCTAAGGTTCAGTCGCGATATAAAATAATGAATTTACTTATTTATATATACACAATTTTAATTCTTGTAGTTTTCATGAATACTTATTGACTTTGTCTTAAGGAATTACAGTGTGCCCCTCTTCACCGTATAGATATATTATAAAAGTTTGATTAAAAACTGGCAGGTTGCGGGAAGTCTGTGGATAGAAGTGGCCCAAGATCGTTCGTCATAGTACTCGTTAGGGGAGACTTGCCCGAGGCCAGGACACTGCCATTTGAGTTACCTACTCATCGTTTAAATTATATAAAGTGTAGTGATTTTAGGTTTTTTATGGAGTATATATTATAAAAAATACTTAATAGATAGAAATAGATTTCTAACAATTGCTTGATGCTTAAAAATAATGCTTTTCGAAGACCAAAATGCGTCAACATTAAATAACAATACAATATAATAATTATAATTATTGTAACAACGTTTTTACATTAAGCATCATATTTGAAGAATAGAACATAATTTCAGATGAATGCGTCAATGCAACATAACATTGTAACGGCGTTATTGTTTTCACTTTTGTTTTCATCAAACATTTCTCCTTCATTGCGTCACGGCCAAGGAGTGCATCAGAGTTATTTTAATGCCTCCTCCAGAAATAAACGATGTGTAAAAGGGAAATTATGCACTGGAATTGATGTAACATTTTAGTGGTTCATAAGAATGTATGACATTTTCACACAACACCATCTTTTAGCTAGATGGTGTTGTGTGAAAATGTCATACGCAGAGCTTGTGTTATGAGAACTATATATGACTGTTAAACTACTTATTTTGTATTGTAAATACATACATTATATAGAATACACCCAGACCCAAGACAAATATTTGCAGATCATACAAACATTGGTCCCGCCGCGAGACAAAAGTTTGTACGATAAGTGTTTTATAAATATATTATGTATGTTTTATTAATTTATTTATTTAAGTAATTTAACAGTCATATACATATAGTTCTCATAACAAAGCTCTGCTTACTTTAGCTAGATGATGCTGTGTGAAAATGTCTAGCATTATTTATTTATTTATTCCTCCAGATAGCCATATTAAAATTGCATACATACACGGATAGCATACATTATACACTGATTTGAATCTAGGAATTTGTCTGTAGTAACGAGAGACAGGTGTCTTTTTACATTAATTAATACTTTGTACAGTCGCGGATTTAATTTCCTTTATGGGCCTGCAGCTTGTCACGTGGAATACTAACTACTCGCAAAACGTTGGCATGTGCCAAATGAGTATTGACATGCCTTTTTTCAAATTCATACACAGTTTATACTACACTAGCAATACATAAGCAATAAACAAATAAACAAATAAACTAGTTAGTTTTTTTGTTATTTGTAATTTTCTTGTGGTGTACAAATAGTAGATTCACAAGGGACCAAAATCATGTATTGAGGACGAGAGCGATTGTTTGAATCCTATGCGTAGCGACGGATTCAAATGTAACAAGTAATAAAAAAACGAATAAGAAGTTCCCGCGGTTTTTTTTTTAAATTTAGTTAACCAATGCCGCTTCAACACGCGCTTTTTTATTACCAGCCAGGACTTTATCGAAGCGAATTTCGTTCAAACTTTTTAACTTTTTAAGGATTCTACTCTAGAATCCTTCGCTTCGCTTTGGATTCAAACAATCTCTCTCGCCCTTAATACATTATTTTGGTCCCTTGTAACACAATGTACTATTTCATACTTAGTATTCTCAATAATCTACGCACTGAGTATGTATTTGAAGATGTACATCATGTGGAATGCAGTCGTGAGCGTGTTTGTTTAGTTTCAACAACTGATGGCGCATTCCAATTACCCTTTGTAGGTAATTCCTAGGACTTTAGAGGTTTTGAGGAGCAAGGATCATTTTGCTTGAACCACCCTGTAGAAGTTCACTCTCTTGTCAACGTGGGTAGCTTCTGCGTGTGCCGCGGTCGGTTGGCAGCATAAGATTCGGCCTATTGCTTGGCATGTGATGTTGACGTACTGCCAGATATTAAAACCTAGTGCATCATGTGTGGGGTGGGGTGACCATTATTTTTGGGAGTGTAAAACAAGTAGGTATGCGAGCTTTTTTTCGAAAATCGTAGCACTACGAACAACCTTTGGAATTAAAGGTGGTTAGCGCGTTGACTTTGAAATTGAAAGACTTAGTTATAAGAATTTTGTTTACGACTGTACTGAATATAATTCAATTTGTACAAAAACAAGAAGTTGGCGCGGCCCCCTACTAGAAATAAAATAATATTATATTTGAAAGTATCCCTTTTATTTAAACCCCTAAAACATTTTATTTGTTTCAAACTCTTGTAAGAGTCAAGCTCGCTTTTCTTATAATTATGTCCTTGTTGTCCTAAATGTTCGTTTAAGTCGGTATTATCCATGTGTACAAAACAGAATAAAGGATAAAACTGTGAGTAGAGTTGATACAAGTTAAATTTACTCTATTTAGAGCGCAAAAAGTTGACTTTGTCACGAAAACGACTATTCTACGCACCTTGAGTCCTCGGTTGAGTAAATTGTTACTTAACTTAATATAACTGTTTATTATATAAAGTTTAAAAAAAAACTATTATCGATTTACCTTACTGTCACGCCATGAATCCCCAGTTACTTTAGAAAGCCTAAATTATCACAGCTAAATTATATAAGATAAAAGTGTTAAAAAAATTCCGCCGCGTCTTGTTAAGTTTATTTTTGTCTTCTTTCACCCCACTCCCAGTCTACTAGTAAAATAGAACTCTAAAATGAGATTCTAATAGAGAACTGATAGTCTGGCATGTCCTTGTATTTCCTAGCCTCATGGGCATACGATCGGCATCAGACGCCTTGACTCGGCACCGTTCAAGGGTGCTCACTAATTATAGGAACTGCATAATGATCTTTTGACAGCTATTTGTTTCATTAGGAAGTTATGTGTCATGTTTTAGATGTGCAATTATTTTTACCCGTGATGTATGGTGCACTCTAAACGCATGTCATCATCATCGGCAGATCGCAGTAACCCACTGCTGGGCATAACACTCGTTCCTCAAACGCCACTCCTGTATATATTGAGATTTTCTTGTCCAGGTCTTAAAACGTATTTACAGGTGTTGTTTGTATGTTACAAATTTTTTTTCGAAGCGACTTTACCGATTGAAATGCTTCTTTTTGCAATCGATTTATATGACATCTGGGGTGGTTTTTAGATAGCGTGGTTTTATCATCACAAGTCAGTAGGGGGCGCTGCAATTCTGACAAAAAATATTAGTTTTTGATAATTAGCATACGGCTTTGCACGCGTTTTACCGGGACAAAAAGTTATATCAATAGATATTAGGTAGGTCTAATAGCTAGTGTTATTCAAAACCGAAATCATATGGGTACCTATATTATTTCATCCGAATTGGAACTGCCGATACGACAGGTATCAGTAACATCCATAATTCCTTTTACATTTATCATCGTAAGGAAAGTTTATATAAGATATGAATTAGTGTTTATGCCATTAGATGTACGTCGAAAGAAAGTAAATTACTTTTGAAGGACATTTTAGTTCATTGATAAAATCCCAATCCGTTATTTCATTCATAGTCCATTGCATAATATTTATTCACAGAACAAGTCATGTCGTTGCCAATATGATCGTTTACTGGGGTTACAGAACGGTAATGGTAGTAATTATTTTAGGACATGACTATTAGATAAATATAGCTCGGAACCTTGCTAGAATACATATACTTTATGGCAAGCCAAAAATAGTATGTTTTGTACTTGAACAGATGACACTTACCTATTAAATATATCAAAGTCAAAGTCAATAGGTTTTTATTGATTGAAATGACAGGGATTATAAAGAAACATCCGATTAAAAACTACGTGAATTTACAATGTTAAAGTGAATTTACGCCATTTCACCGCGCCCGATTTAAGTACATCCTATTAATCCCATCCTATCCTTGTACCTAAATGTGAAAGTATGGATGTTTGGTAATAAATAATTAAATACATAATAATATTGAAATACGTACTTTTTACTTTTTAGCTTATATATAGCTTACCTACTAGTTATGAAAAACTTTTTAAACATTAAAATCTAATAAAATGGACTCCAATTTGTCGGTTATAACCATGTCTTTTCTGACTGCAACAGGATAAGATACTTTGTGACCTAATGTAGGAAATTGGCCAATAACGAGGTATCCATCTTGGTAATAGTCGAAGTACCTACTCTAGGCAATTAACGTATCAATTAATTACTCGTCGATCGTCTAGTTTTTCACATGCGTGTCACATACCGATAGGTACAGTCAGGGACGTAAGTTGTAGGACAAATCGAAAATTCTAATGACTCTCAACAACCAGTAAGAATTCAAATTAATACCTACGATTATGTTTAGCGGAGGTAGAACCGGTTTTAAGATTTAAGTATTAAAACGATTTCTTACCTATTATTTTACTTTGTTTAGGATTAAGATAAAAAATAGGTAGACATCAACATTTTTTTTGTAAAAATCTTATTGTTGCCTATCTATACAAATACATTTATTTACCAAAAATAGTTAGAATAGAGTTGCCTCCCACTATACAGGCTCGACCAGAGCCTGTATAGTGGGAGGCCGGATACAGATAAATCGATTTCCATAAAAAACAAAACACAATTGGAACTACATGACTGATATACTACTTATATATTTTTTTCTAATTACATACATATTATACATAGAAAACACCCAGATCCCGAGACAAATATTTGCATATGCAAACATTTGTCCCGTGGCGGGAATCGAACCCGTCTCAGGCGGGCCTTCACTCACTGCGCCACAGAAAGACCTCTAAATAAGAAGCATTAAAGATAAAACGGAGAGGATCTTGGCAATAACAGTAATATAAAGTCTATTTATTTTCTACCAATCCTTTCTGTGTTTTTTTGTTGTGTCAAATAAACCACTTAATAATCTATCCTATTCTATTCTATCATTGGTTTGTGTAGAAGTAGGTTGAAAGCTAAGTTTCTGTATCCACAAATTTCCCGCATCGGTCCTACACTGCGCCATTAACATAATAGGGAATAGCACTGGTTTTAATCGTTTCGCACGTTATGTACCCGTATTATTATATCTGTAGTTGAACTTTCTGTTTCTGCTGTCTGTGTTTATTACCCTGACTGTACTAGTTGCAGGCCTCGTGAACGCAGCAGATGACGTCTGTTTGTTGCAGTAACCTTGTAGGGTTTATTGATAATCTCGTACTATTGTATTTATGGTAGGTATTATAGTTTTATAGGCCCGCATATAAGTAATTATGAGTTCTAATATTGTTATTTGTACCGTTTAATAAAATCTTCGCTCGGTAACTAATATGAAAACATTATTAAAATATTTTAATTATGTACAGAGGATAAGTGCATCTCGCACTTGGCCAGTTTAATATTTCATCTGGAAACCCTCATGTATCCTATTATTTCGTTTTGTCTAAATCGTTCGAGCTGTGCTCGAGATGTTCCGTCCACAAACACAAAAAACTAATATGCCTTAGAACATGTTAATTATAAATAACATTATCATGTTAAATAAATGTGGGATAGTTTTTTTTTACTATTTTAAATACATTTATTCATACAACTATGTACAAGTAGGTATATACAAAAAATACAGATTAAACAGCTAGCTATCTAAAGACCGGTATCAAACGGTATAGATAGGTCAACTGATCCAGACGGAAGCGTTCCCAAAATACTGGCCGCATTGCCACGCTGAATGGCAATGCTAATGTGTTGACCCAGATAAGAGCCAGCTCTCTTGTCACGCGTCACTTCTTAGATGTATTTCAATGTTTCAGCAAGGAGACTGTAGACACCTCTACGAGATTCGAATGAGGAAGATCCAGCTGGACGCATACCGCGCCGCCAGCTTCAGCGGGGAGAACCACCACAAGTTCCTGCTGGGACACATGATCGTGTTCAGGATGCACATTAATAAGGTAAACAGGGGCCTTACCATTGACATCTTTGCCCGAATTGAATCACAATAAGACTTGATGGTTAGGCCCATGTTCGCTTGAATAGAACTCCAGCCAGCGTTGAATTCTACATTTAAAATATAGTACTTTTTTAGTAATTTATTAGAATATAATATTTTAAATAGGTAGTAGGTTATTCTTAAGTGATTTTGTTGCCGTGCGATTACAAAGTCATTATAATTTATTATAGAAATAAAGATGTCTTATATTTATACAGCCACTATAAATGTTGGTAGGTAACTAATTAGATAAATAAAATTGACAATATTGTTGATAACGTGCTTTAATATATACATAGTAAAACAACTAACTTGGTTTTACATGAGATCTCATGACAACTTTTTGCAGTGGAAGGACTGAATTGCGAGACTTGTTTTTTTACATCTTATGTTTTTGATGGAATATACTTATACATCCATACCGTGGATTAGCATCTCTAGTAATACTGCTTCCATTTTTGATTTTGTCATACTATCTAATCTTATTTTTTGTGTTTTTATTGTACTATGCAATCAAAGTGCTGATGAAAATCAGCACTTCAGTTCACTGCAGCATTATGCTGGACCTTATTTGATGGTACCATAACTACACATTAAATTGTAACATAACTATGTAATAATGTGTGTATAGCTCTGTCCAAAATAAATATTTTCTATTATATTCTTGTTAATACGCCTTCAAAATTAATAGAAAACTCGTGCGTAATAGTCGCGTGAAATGTAGAATAAGTTTTGGTAGGGAACAGTTAACACTAGAGTACACGCGCGCTCTACTATAGTAGATAGACAGTTAATATAGATGGTGAACCTACACACGTCTATATAGCCGTCATAAAATGCCCGAAGTTTTGTCGTGATTTTCTTAAGTGTGGATAGTTTTACTGCCAACGACCATCCTTATTATTTATTTTGTCTGATAGATCTTTAAAGGCCAAGGCTACGCTTTGAAGAGCAGTTTGGCAGAAACTTTTGGCATACCGTTGCTAGCAAAAAAAGATTTTCATTCCGATGCAAAATTGGAAACTTCAGAATAATCTCTTAGTTTAGACTAAGGGTCTTACTTTTAAACAATATTTAACGGTTTTTTAGCAAATCAGTTTTTTGTTTCTACTGTTGAATTGAAAATGGCACATAACAAAAATATTTGTGTCTTTCTGTTAAGTGTCATTTTTTTTCTTATATCGCTAAGTAGGTATAAGGTACATATATTTGAAGTAAACTTGATCCTAACTTAACTGGCTTAGTATGAATATATGTCTCATTTTATTATTGTTTTTATTAAGCAATATCTTTTCCGTGTCTGTTTAGAATTTGACAATGGACTGAAAACTTAATTAATAATAATAATGCTGGACATTTTTCACACAACATCATCCAGCTCCAAACTAAGCAGAGCTTGTATTATAAGAACTATATGACTGATAAACTTTTTGTACATATTATACATAGAAAACACCCAGACTCGAGACAAACATTTGCTAATCATACAAAAACTTGTCCCGCAGTGGTAATCGAACCTGCAACCTTCTGCATCTCAGGCGGGCCTTTGCCCACTGCGCCGCAGAGGTCGTCTATTAACTTAGACATTTCTTTCACAGAGTGACGAATACATAAAGAAGTGTGATAGAGCTCTCCACGGCTGTGGGTTTGATTGCGAAGTAAGTCATTATCAGAGTTAAGTCATTTTGTGTCATTATCAGAAAAAAACAAAGTCGAAATTCATTTATTCATTAAAATCACATGGATCATTTTGAAACGTTAATTTTACCTACTGCCTGTTCCTCCGCGACCACATGAAAGAAAGGCAAGGCAAGACAAAAGGCAAGGTCACAATCAAAATAAACATAGGGACCACAAATAAAAAAAAAACAACTACAGTCGGTAGAAGTTCAAAGCTGGACATAGGAATCCCCCAAGACGTGCCATGACAAACAGTTTTGGTACCTCCATCCACTGATATCCTGATGTGACTGGTACATCGGGTGGGGGTCCGATATAAACAGTATCTTTCGGTTCATGATCTACATTCGAGAACTTTTGTTTCCCAGCGCGCTTGTCATTTCGGCGAGCTATATGGTCAAAGGCGTCGATTCTCTTGTACACCAACTAAACTAAATTTTATCTATCGCTCTCTATTCCTGACAGAAACAAAAAAAGAGATATCGACAATTTAGGTGCTATCATTTTAGTCAGATTTAAGTTTTTTATGCAAGTTTCATTGTGATATCAAAATATGCTGACTGCACTTGACAGGAACAAAATTCGTGGCATCTCTTCAGAGACAGCATCAGCTAAAGAGAACGACAGTTTAAACTAAGTTTAACTTGCCAATTTTAAGATTCTAAGTCAGTAACTTTAGTACTATTAAAGATTCCACTTTTTATGAATATGGTATATATCTACCTATTTGGAACAAAAGGTGCTTTTACAAAGTAGGTACTTACTTTTACTTATGGCACGCTTCCGTAGACGGAAGCTAGATAGATTGGTCAGTGATCCAGATAGATCTGTATCACTGACCTATCTATGCATCGGTCTTTAGTTTTAACTTGTTCATAGTTTTACAAAACCATTACACCATTTCAGGCAAAGCCGAAAATAAAGCGCTGGAAGCGACTAGCAGCGAGCGAGATCCACCGAATACAGGACGATATCCAGCACAGCAGGAGGTCGTATAAAGACCTGGTAGCTCACGCGAAGAGACGGATCGGACGACTCAAGAAACAACTCACTTCGGACACCACTGCAGCGGTGATGAAATACCACGAGTGTCTAGCGCAAGGCTCTATGGGAGGCTAAACCCTGGCAAAGCTAATCTAATAGCTAGTTTACACGAGCCTCGTACTTATCATTAGTACTAAGAGCTTAGTAAGTATTAAGCAGTTAAGTGACAAGTGAGAAGTAACACGACATTCGAACGAAATACCTAAACACTTAATTACTTATACATTTTACGGGTCTTTATAGCGTTTTTATTATTTTCCCGACGTTTCAACTGCATTGTAACAGCCGTGGTCACGGGATGACTGATTATCAACGCAATAAAGACTCGTAAAAGTTAAAATAGTGTTATCAAAATATCTAAACACTTGTCGTGACTGTTCACACGACTTAACAAGCGACAAGTGATTAGAAATTGTAGGGGTAATCACTTATCGTCTACTTGTCGCGTAGTAAATAGGATCAGCTTCTCCTCACTTGCACTTGTCGGTTTGTCTAAGCACTTATACTTGCCTGGTTAGTATATTTACACGCAACGTGGTAGAGTAAGTGACACGTACTAAGCATTAGCTGCGAATCTCGCGTAAACTAGCTACAATGCCCGTATACACTATCTGTCTACTTAGCTTAGTCAATAACTTAAACGCGTTTACGGTATTTTTTAGAGAAACCTGTCACTAAACTAATTGTTAGGCTTTAGTGTAGACGAGCAAAAGTGAAACGAATACTCAGGCATGTCTTAACCCGTCTGAACTAAGCTTAAGCAAAGACTTAGAAGTATTGAACTGTTTTTTTTTTAATATTTATATCTGTTACAACAGCACTACACTTTGACAACGCCAAAGTTGATGCCTAATAATAATAATAATGATATTTATTCATCAATCCTCAATGATTTGGATAATTTTGTAAGGTACAATTTCCTAATGACACGATTCCACAGAAAAAACTGTCACTGACATGTCTTTGCTTCAACTCTTTTGACTTTAGTGAAGGCGGGCTTAAGATATGCATAAGTATTCCTTAGACTGGATTAGTGCAGACCTGCATAATCTGCATATGCCATGCAAAGATAGACTACTCCGAGGATAGACGATTTATTAGAGTAGATTAATTAAGGTATCGCCAATTTGTAAATAAATTTAAAGCAGAAGAAAACCTAGTGTAGCGTCATCTAGCGCCCCCGGTTCATAAGAGGATCGGTAAAACCCCGGGCATAAGTGGATCGGATGGATCAGCACGGTGGAAGATGCCCTTTTGGAAATGGAGTCACAGTCAAATGCATGAGAGGGCGAAATGGAATATTCGATTTTTTCAAGAAAAATGATCGATATAATGGTATTGGTTTTAAATTATTTTAGCCTACCTACCTTATAAGCAGTGATCGGAATTAGGTGAGCTAATTTACCTAAAGTTCAAAGAACAGAGTCAAAAAAAATGGAGACTTCCTTACCATTAACATTTTTTTCCGGGAAATCTTTCCCGGAAATTGGGAATTTGTTCCAAGTTTTAGGATATCAGTTAAGTACATTTAATATTAATGTTATTCATACAGAAAACTAACTGAATTAATTTTCCTTTTTAACAAACTTCAATAAGATTTATTTTGTTATTAACTCAGGTAAAAAACTGGATTCGCCTATGTTTTCGTTTCCCAGAATAGCCAAATCATGCTGTCCCTTTAAGTGTTTGTAGCAATACACTGCAAACCAGTGATAAACAACAACAACAAACGCTAAGAAAGGGACAGCATGCTTTGGCTATTCTGGGAAACGAATCATTGTTTAAGTAAACAATGACAAAAGGGTTGAAGGGTGAGGGTGTTTTGCATCCAAACGGCGTCATAACTTGTATGCGTGCGTGCATCACTTCTATAGTTACCTCGGCAGCGTGTGTATCTTATTTTTTTATTAACCTGTTTTCGTATCGTTTATTGGATCTGCTTCACATAACTACCTTGGCTTGAATTTACGGACTGCGATTTATTGCAACCATATCACTACTTGTACCTATCTACCTTGGCTTGAATTTACGGACTACGATTTACTGCAACCAGAAATTTACTGCGCTTTACGGCAATCAAATTACTTGGTAAGTATTTGATTTGTACTACACTTTTAAAACATTCTAAATATTAGACTGCTTTTGATAAATTTACCAAATTCAAACAATTTTATGCAACTATTTATTTATGGAATTTTATTCAGTGTTTTATATTTGAGTTCGTGCACAAATGTTGGAGCTACTGGCAATTCTATCATCAAACTATATTTTACGCGAAGACGTCCCTGGAAAAGTGTAGAAACTATATATTTGTCTCATTGTTTTCAGTAATTTTTCTGCCTCAACGCAACTAGCAAATAAATGGCGACCAAACCTACCGACGGGATTGTACAGTCGTGGATTAGAGATCACCCCGAATTGTACCACGACCCCGCTAGCAACACGATATTTTGTTCTAAATGTGAGAATTCTATTGTATGCAAAAAAAGCAATATACAGAGGCATATTGACGGACCAAAACATCAAGGTACTGCTAGGCAAGTGAACAAAGAATTTTATTTAGATTTAATACAATTTCTTATATGGTGTAACATACCCTGGTCACGAGTAAATCGACCAGAGTTTAAAACTTTTTTAATGAAATATATGTGTTGTAAATGTACAAATGTTAAAAGGATTCCCGATGAATCGTTATTGAGAAAGGTTTATTTAGACATAGTTTTTAAAAAAAAAATTGCATCAATCCATGACCATATTCTTAATCAGAAACTTTGGATATCTCTAGATGAAACTACCGACTATTTAGGTCGTTATATTGTAAATTTTCTTGTAAAACCTTTAAATCTCGCAACAAACAAACCATTTTTAATAGCTTGCAAAATGTTAGAAAAAGTAAATGGAGAGACAATAGCTCATTTTGTGATTGGATGCCTAGAAAATATGTGGGGTGACTCGTATGAAGACAAAGTAGGAGATGTTTTAGTTTTATGTTCTGATAGCGTAGCATATATGTTAAAAGCAGGAAGAATGTTAAAGAACTCCTTGCCAAATATGATACATGTTACCTGTTTAGCACACGCTCTTAACCGCGTTGCAGAAAAAATACGGACACAATATGCGGATGTGGATACTTTAATTT
Organism: Perizoma affinitatum; assembly: GCA_961405105.1. Taxonomy (NCBI): domain Eukaryota; kingdom Metazoa; phylum Arthropoda; class Insecta; order Lepidoptera; family Geometridae; genus Perizoma; species Perizoma affinitatum. The sequence goes on from OY560197.1 coordinate 12,683,637, forward strand.
CAAATGTAAAAAAAATATTTTTAAAAGCTCCTAATAGAGTAAAATTGTTAAGGGAAAAATTTCCGAGCCTGCCATTGCCACCTGAACCTGTCATAACAAGGTGGGGTACATGGCTAGAAGCAGCTTCGTATTATGCTGAATATTACGAAGAAATAAAAACTATTGTAAGACTTCTAAGAAGTTCTGATTCTTTGTCTATCAGGCATGCTAAAACTGTCCTAGGAAAAGAAAGTTTAAAAACTGATTTAGATTACATTGACGAATATTTTAAAATAATTCAAATTTCATTAAAAAAATTGCAAAAGTCTAACTTATTGTTGACGGAAACTTTCCATATTTTTGATGAAGCAAGAATTGTTCTAAGCTGGTGTTCTTCTGAACCAGTAAAACAAAAATTAGAAAACGTTATGGACAGAAATCCCGATCTAGATGCATTAAGAGACATTTGTGAAAATATAGATAAAGGATTAGATAATGAAAATGAATTATTGTCATTCTATAAATATGTACCTGTAACTTCAGTTGATGTTGAAAGGTCCTTCTCTACGTATAAATGGATTTTAAGTACAAAAAGAAATCGTTTGAAAATAGATAATATGGAAAAACTCCTAATGATTTTCTTTAATTCTCCGGACGAAGATATTTCTTTATACTCCGTCCATGATGAAAACGTTAGCGATTCAGATTAAGGGACAAATTCAACATCAATGGAAATAATGTTTAGAGTTCCGACTGTGTATCTTAGGTAGGACTGGTTACTTTCTTAATTATTGATTTTGAGTTCCATTATCTGTACAAAATGAATAAATGGTACAAAAACTATAAAATGGCTTTTTTATTCCCTTGCTTAAAAAAATGTTTTTATTACTATAGCTATTTACTAAAGCTGGTTTATAAATCACATTAGCTTCCGCGCTTACTTACATCGTTCATTTTATTTGTTGAAAACAATAAAAATCGTGCTTACCGTTTTTTACAACAATCGAATTCGTTTCCTCTTCTTGTTATCAATAATAAGAAGAGGAAATTAATTCGATTGTTATTTTACTGTATTAATTTTAGATGGACCTAAGTAATTTCTCGAAACCCGGGAAAATTTTCCCGGAAAAATATTTAGTCGCAAGGCGTCTCCACTTAGTCTCTGTTATTTTTCGAACTTTAGGTATTTTAGCTCACCTAATTCCGATCACTGCTTATAAGTTTGTATTTGAGCAACATGTAGGTACCAACGGTGAAGCGTGACAATACCGTCAGAAAACTTTAAGTCAACTTTAAACCTTTACGGTCTCGTTACGAAACGTGGTCTAAACTCGAGTTGAACTCAAGTTCTGTCAGATCCTATACCTTATCGAAAAAAAGAGTATTACTACAAAGTTACTAAGGCCCCAAATTTAAATATAAAATAATACCGCGGGATTTCATTTGATTTTAAAAACCCTTTTAGACCAAAATAAAAAAGAAACACATAGGTAATTATGATTGACTACCGAATGAAAGTATGTTCTCAAAAAGAGGTTGAGTTATTGACCACCTTTCGTAATTAGATCCTTTATGCTCTAGGCCATTTATTCATACAACTATGTACAAGTAGGTATATACAAAAAATACAGATGAAACAGCTAGCTATCTAAAGACCGTTGCAAACGATCTATAGATAGCTCAACTGATCCAGATCACTACCAGGCGGAAGCGTTCCCAAAATACTGGCCGCATTGCCACGCTGAATGGCAATGCTAATGCGTTGACCCAGATAAGAGCCAGCTCTCTTGTCACGCGTCGCTTCGACCAGTCGCCCTGAAAGAATTTTGAAAACGCGAAGGGCCCCGGTTCCCCACGGACCCAGAGTCTCAACCCCAAAAGGCTCAAATAAGTAAGTTCTGTCGAGACCTCTATTTGCTCTAGACTATTTTAAAGTTATGACATAAGCATTGTGACTTTATTTCCCATCAAACTGAATTGATCCGTTCCACCTAAGTATTTTCTATGTGCCTATGTGGAACTCTCTGCACCGTTTATAGCAGTAATTTTGTGATAAATGTATCTAACTTAGCTACCTACATAATAAGTATCGTTGTAGTTACCTATGTGGGTAAAATGATTACCTATTTACCAGTGGTCTTAACACCACGAGCGCCACCCGCTTCTCGTGACAATAGTATGATGTGGAAAATAGAAATATTTTGTATGAAAATTTGAGGGATCTCTATAACGAAAATCAGTGTTAAAATTATGATGAAACGTAAAATGCCTAGACGAATTTTAGCTTTTGGCAACTATTGTGGGAATATTGACACGTACAGTCAGCTGCACGAATTGGTTAACCGAACTTCCACTATTTTGTAAAATAACTTTTCAATTAAAAGTTTAATGATTTTCATCAAGTGTGACCTTTTCATACAGCTGACTGTACCTTCTAAATATTAATATGTTACTGTGATAGTTTTAGTTTATCTATGTGATTGTTGTACTTACTAACTAAACTTAAAATTATGAAAATAATTAGAGCTTTAGTCGTAGAAAAGTAGATAGATAGAAAATGCTTTATTGCACAAGATAACTATTAGTACTTCAGCAAACTTTGTACCTACTACCTAAATAAGAACTTAGTTTATCAATTATCTACAATTGCTTTGCAGTAGGTATTTTAGTAAAAATTTATGTAATTTTATATTTATATATATTTAACATATTATACATTTATTCATACAACTATGTACAAGATGAAACAGCTAGCTAAAGACCGTTGCAAACGATCTATAGATAGCTCAACTGATCCGGATCACTACCAGGCGGAAGCCTCATGATGTAGGTAATACTAGATATTGTATAGGCTAGATTATTATTGTAAAAAAAACATCAGGATTCTACTCTAACTATTAATTAACACAGCTTTCGTAAATTTACTATTTTGCATAACTGTCATAAAATATCTTAATTAAAAATTGATGAATCTAACCACCTTAGTAGTGAGGTAAAAAATATTAATACCTAGTACGTGACCCTAGGGTGTATACTATATACTAGATAACTATCTAGTGCGTAATGCGTTACATGATTGTGTCATATGTTCTTCATGCCAAAAAATACGTCGAAAAATCCATCAACTAACAATTAGCAGATTAGTCGAATTACGCCCCTTAGTATTAATTTTGTCGTCAAGGCGACTGGTGGCATCAATAGTTTTGACTGCAATGACGAGTAACGCCATAAAAATGTATAAAAATTACAATACTAGTAAAAACACTTGCAGACCATCTAACTACAGAATGTATAGTACTTTAATAAACATCATTTAAAATTTTGGTGTATGCATAATCAAAGATTCGACCGTAAAATGTAACGAAACTTTGTTAAAAAATCCAAACTGTCATAAAGTATTATTGCACCGAAGGTAAGATTTTTTCATATTGTTAAAATGCAAAACTAGGTAATAGAGTGCCATAGACCCCAGGATGGTATAATATCCTACTAAGTACGTACAAAAAGTACAATTAGAGAAGTACATTTTCTTATTATTGTTTTTTATTTAACATAATTTCGTTGTTGTTAATTTTATTTAAAGATTATTGACAATTTATTTTGTAAATAAAAATATATAAAATAAAACATCTTTTTATTTAACAGCCCGTCTGTACGAAACTTAGGCAGATTAAGGCGTGTCTTGCGGACGTTACTACGTCGGTGGCACAGCGGGCGAGTAGGCAGCTTAGACGCGAGAGGTGCGGGTTTCAGATATATGTTTTGGGTCTAGGTGTTTTGGTACCGTGTTACTCGTAGTTCCTGATAACCACAACACAGGAAATCCTAGAGTTGGATCAGAACTATGAAGCGACTGTTGGGTGTCTAGATATATATTTATTTTCTTCATAGAAATCTGTCTGAATAAATTCCATCATCTTACAAAGCAAAATAACAATAGTTTTATTGTTATATGACCTTAGAATATGAAATATGCATACGTAAGTATAGGTATGACATGTTTATGAATTCATACCTAAAACATTTTACATGACATTTATATGACAAACGTAATTAGATCCCTATCTAGCGATAACCTTTGGTTATGAAATATAACTCTTGCTGTCATCATTGGTAGCGACAGCAAAGTAATGAGAGGTTTATTTTTGATCTGTGGCAGTTAATTTTGATGGTCTGAGAAAGCAATATGAGAAAACCTTCTCAGACAGTCAAACTGGGCGGCCACGGGTCAATTAAAAACAAAACCCCTCATAGTGTTAAGACTATATTGCACATTTAACAACTGGATGAAATATTTGTGAAACGACAATAAAATAAAAGAGTTTGTAATACGTCGTTTAAATTATGTGTGTAGCAAGTCGTTTTTATTCGGCTGCCCTCGGTAGTCCGTCGCATCGGCTCTCTTCGCCAAAAATCGGCGCTCGCCAGCGCATCGCGACGAGCGCCTAGCAACAGTCGGCCCAGAGCGAGCATGCGATGTTCACGCGCGCTTTCGTATCCTCCGCGACCGACTCACATCATTTTGTACCTACCTATAAGTAATTCTGTATATCAATATTTCCGTGTTCTGTTTATGTACCTACCTAAATAAACTTTACATTCTGTTTTAACAACCTGTGTTGTGGCTGTGGAATCCCGAGTCCCCATAGGCCAAGCGTTAAATGTGTCATTTGCGTACGAATCTTGGATACTTATTACGGATACTTAAGGTATATTCTGTGGCGGAATACCCACACACATTCGTGCGCGAATCAAAGTCAAAGTCTTTCAGGTTTTCATTGTTAGTTTTGAAATCACAAGGATCGTATATACTTAAAATGACGACTATAACAATAGGTATCTAAGTACCTAGGCATGGAGCATGGAAAGTTTTCGCAAGTACCTACATACAAATAGTATCCCCCCCTCTAATATGGACAAACTTGTAAATAATTTTGTTCTTGAACTTAACCTCTTTGTTTTGCCAACTGTACTTTGATCTTGATTCACAGAAGATTGTTTTCAGTATCAATAAAACACCGATAGAGTCACTTATGTTAGTAGAGTTAAAGGTTTATTTAAGATTTATATGAGCAAAGTGTTTGTAGAACTGAAAATGCTTCGTAAAACTTTTCTACTATCGCTCCTCTGCCAAAGTGGGATATTTCAGGTATATATGTAGCGAATTATTATGGGTCTCTATCATCGAAGAGCCTTATTGGCCTAGTAGGACCCCGGCTTCCGATCCAGAGGTATACCTCTGGATCGGTTCATAGATCATGGTTCAATAGATTTTAAGACTCGAAAATGTATGTGGGCATTAACACGTACTAAAAAACGGTGAACAAAAAACATAGTCGGGCAACCGGTATGCACTACGACCAAAAATTCGAAGGCATGTGCCATCAGTAAGTGTTATCAATAAGCATCAGCTTATCGCTTGCAACCTGCCACGTGGAATGCAATCTACTTGCAAAAAGCAGGCATGCGACTTTCAAGTTGGTGAAAGCGTATGTTTGGATTCTGAGGCGACTAGCATAGTTATCTAGCACTTGGCATGCTAAAAAAAAAATTCGAAGGCATGTGCCTACAGTTAGTGTTCCAATAAGTGGCGATGGGCTTGCAACCTGTCACCTGGAATGCTAGCTTGCAAAACGCGGGAATGTACCAAATGTAATGTTTGGACGTGCCTCTGACTACCCCCTACTTGGTATCCTCAAAGATCTACTCACTGAGTATATATCTGAGAATGTCCACCATGGGGCAGACAGTCGTTTGTTTTGTTTTTGATGTTGTTAATGCACTAGGCAGCATGTCAAAGCCCGTATGGCTTGCGGTTGCAGGGCCTGCGTGACGTCAGATGCTTGACTCGCGTCAGGCAATAAAAAATGCGCGAAGAGTGGCGTCTATTTTGTTTGGCGTTCCAAAAGTCTCGTCCGCGACCGGTAAGTTGTGCAAGTTTGTGTGATAGCACAGACGTATCTATCACAGCACTAGGAAGCGAGTCGGTAATTTCATCAAATACCAGCGGTGAAATATAAAACCCCTTAACGTACTATTAACGTTCGGCGTTATGAACCTGGATTCCTAACAGATAACACGCTTCCCTAGATATAAAGTGGCTCAGAGAGGCACTGTCTAGAATGAATCTCAATGTCTACGACCCTTACCATTGTATACTACGATCTGAGCGGTTGTAAGTAACGTACCATACATTACTTGTTGTGAACCGGCTTAGATAACGCAGGTTGTTTCGATGCAGCAATGGATGTCGTGCACAATACTACTTCCGAGTATGCTGGAACTGCGGGTCTGGGAGCCTTATCAGTAATCGCACTGCTAGAAGCGTGCATGCCATCGATACGTGGAACAGCTGCGGCGAGAAGCGCGAGTTCGATTCCCGACTCAACGTGCAACTGGCTGTGGTGGCGAGATTTATAAGAACGGCAAGCCATATCTGACTTACAATAAGCCCGATGTTTTGTGCTAAGGCAGTTAATACTTATTACCTAATACTATTCCTGATTGGGACAACATAGGTATCCAAACTAGGTAAATACCTGTGTTATGGTATACCTATACCCTCCGCCGGATATTAGGTAAATGCGTTATACAACTCTTATATAAAAACAAGTACATAATTAAATAATAGCTAAGGAGTTTACAGTGTTACAGTAAAATAAAAAGCTATCTGATTGAATGTGTGTGTGCGTTTGAGTGTGTCGGGGTGTGTGTGTGTGTCCCTCCCCCTACACCCCTTCCCACAGACGGGGTGTAGGGGGAGGGGGAGCTGTGTATGTATATGCGAGCGCGAGAAAGGCATATAATGTTGCATAAGAACTAAGATGTTATTAAAAGTAGGTTTTCAGTTCTTTGTAATAATTCTAAAACGTTCTGCGGGGGTAATTTATGAAATTCAGGGAATTTAAATAATTGCGTTACATTTGTGCGCAAACATTTAGAAGCGTAATCAACAGTATTTACCTAAGCGACATATTGTTTTCTTTCAGCTGAGCGCGTTCCACTTTATTTGTCGAAGTAGGTTTGCTAGTGGTGGGACCAGTAGCAGCTGCGGATTTCGCAAGTTCAAAAACCTTCCACGATTTTTTATGAATGTCTGAAGATCGCTAAACGTACATACTTGAGTACCAAGAAACGGCTCGAAAGCGCGAACTGTGCTCTAATCTAACTTTTTAAAGCAATGTGTAACAGAATCAATTCGTCTATTTCTAAATTATTCAGAGCGTGGACTGCACTGCTCAGTAAACAGATCAAAGTTCTGACGCCGTACCTAAAGGCTTGAAGTCGAACAATTTCGCGCGTTCAAAAACCTTCGCACGATATTTAGTTATGCATTGGCATTAACTTTTCTCATATTTTTCAATTAGCATTTGCAAAATAAGATTATAATTCTCTGCACAAAGTGTTTCAGCTTTACCTGACAGTTTACCTATTGAATAGGTTATATAACTATTGTTCGAAGGCAATCAAACATTTAAAGTCAAGTTTTGCGGCGGGATCGACAATTAATAAACGCGTGTTGTAATAGTCCAACAGCTTTAGGAAATCACTACGTAAAATGTATATTATAGCATTTTCAGCGAGAAGTTTTCTCTCTTCGAAACATTCAGTTCTACTTTCGAAGAAGAATCGCGTATACTCTGAATCAATTCAAAAATAATTTCCTTTTTAGCATATAAGAATAGCATAGAATATTAACAGCTGGGGATCTCTAAACTGTCAAGTAAATCATCTTCGGCTCTTTTAGAAGCTGATCTTGTAGATGGCATCTTTATGTTATCTTACAATTACGGGACTAAATACAATTGCAACTAGTAGTATTTAATATTATTAATATTTAATATTAATAAAGACGCGGTGATTGTTACCTAGCCAAAGAGGTCGGGTTATATCCCTAACGGTCGGGCACAATGACCTACAATACAAAATGGCTAATGAAAACCGAACGGTAATTTGCGGGTAGTTAAATATTCGATGAAAACCAATTATAAATGATTATGCAATAATTTATCAACTTAATATTTTACAACTTTACATATATATAATATGTAAACACCATTAAAGTATACATAAACATACAATTAAATGAAATGTTGCGGGATTAAAATGATTTTGTCGGATTTTTACGACAAAATGTCGCAAGCGGGGTATGTCACAATGACAAGTAATAACAAAATCACTCAAAATACGCAATGTACTTCGTAGGAACAGCGGTAAATACACATAATAGACCAATGATGTAGGTATTCTAATAAGGGCGGGCTATAAAGTCGGATGGACACATCCGGCTCGAAGATTATGGTGGCGCCTGTAAGCGGGGCCTTACGCCTTCGATACTCTTGATGGAGAGGAAATACTAGGAATCGTGTGACCTTAGATCCTGGGAATCAGATTGTAAGACCGCTCCACGGAACCACACTGCCCACGTAATCACTCCTCGTTCACCAGAGCTGCGATAGTTTGGCGCACACCATACACCTCAAACCCCCCTGGTTTGAGGACTATACTAATGTCCTTATTACCACAAATTGTTTATATTTTGCGGAAACTGCGATAAATCACTATATTAGACAAATTGATGTCCTTGCGGTTAGCGGTACATGGCGGAGGCTTTTCGGTTGTGTCCGTTGAGGTGATGGGTGATACTGACATTTGACCGCTTTGACAATAGCGACCTCTAGCGACGGCGGTGCGATGCAGGTTCCCTCATCACCGGCACGGGCGCACAATATTCAATAAGGAAATATAAGAGTAATAAGGGAGCAGATAAGGGAGTGAGTAACCTTACTTGAACTCATAGATGGCGTTATCAGTATTTTTTATTTTATTTTGTTCTACCACCAGCTTGGATATAGCTAGTGTTTTTAAGGGCTTCTCTTGATTTAGATTCATATATAAATTAGTCATAGATTTAATGATAATCTTTTGTACAATAAAACGCATAAAATCTCTAGTAAGTATTGTCGAGTTGATTGGATTACAACTTTTATTTTTGTACCTAAGTACCTACCACACGGACAAAGTCGTGTTTAAAGGCTAGTTTTCAATCAAGTCGTATTAGGTTAGTTTGGCCACAGATAGGTTGGGCAAGTCTTGAAACTGAACTAAAATATTATTTAATAGGTACAATGAATTAATGATTATGATCTATAAGAAAGTAGCATTTTCTCAACACATTTTGCCGACCTGTAAATATTAATAAATATTGTTTGACAATCTGGACGACTGGCTGTCTGGCTGTTTCAATTCACTTTGATTTTTCATCAGTGCGAGACAGATCAGTGCGCCTTTTTTTGTTTTTAATTTCAGGTAATGAACAATATAAAGCTTCTAAACATGGTATACGAGACGAATCTCAACTCCTCGGTCCGATTGGAGAAGGCAGACAGAGAGCTCAGAAACTCCTGGCTGGTAGACCTTCAGGTCAAAAGGATTAATATCACAACCAAGTACCGTGTGCAGATGACCAGACATCGAGAGCACAGCTTTCAAAGAATCGATTTTAATGAAAGGGTAAGACATTTTACTTGCGTCTCAAGAATGGTTATTTTTATGCATTTGTGGTTGTTTGCTTGTCTGATAGAAGTAAGTACTATTTATCTTCAAACCCGCTTAAACAGATTCTAACGAGTCGTTTTGTATGCCTCCAAGGATGGTTTTTAACGCAGATAGTTATAACCCTTGTGTCATTGCAAATAAGATTATCTTTCTCTTCAATTTTCGGCCCACCCCGCCTTAATAGTATATTGTAATAAAATGCAAATGAGGCAATCGGGTTTTTCAGTGGTCATAATTTTAAATGAAAGATTTTTGACGCTGATATATATATTTTTTGAATGCTGGACATTTTTCACACATCATCATCTAGCCCCAAACTAAGCAGAGCTTGTATTATGGGAACTTCATTACTGATATACTATTTATATACTTTTTTTTGTAAATACATACATATTATACATAGAGAACACCCAGACCCGAGACAAACATTGGCTAATCGTACAAACATTTGTCCCGCAGCGGGAATCGAACCCGCAACCTTCTGCGTTTCAAGCGGGCCTTCGCCCACTGCGCCACAGAGGTCGTACCGGTACGACCTCTGTGGCGCAGTGTGGATACAAGATCATTGCAAAAAGGATTATTTCTCTCTTCACTTTTCGGCCTACCCCGCCTTAATGGTGTTTTGCAATGAAATGTAAATGAGGTAATCGGGTTTTTCAGTGGTCAGAATGCTTATACCTGCACCGTCGACAAATAAGAAAATGCACTAAGAATTACTACTCAGATGAGAGCGAATGTCTCACTACCACTACTCTGGAGGATACGGACCGGACAAGAGGTGTCGAGCAGGTTGAGAAAGAGGTTAATTCTCTCCTCCTTTAAGTATTCCATTGCAGGACATAAAGACGAGACCATACTTGGTCGCTTTCACCTTTAACTTGCATCTTACAACTTTCATATATCTTGCGTTTAGGGCAACCCATTCGATGCGGCGTTATTTTTTTCATAATAAATAAATAATAATTAATAATGCTGGACATTTTCCCAAACTAAGCAGAGCTTGTATTATGGAAACATGACTGATATACTACTTGTGTTTTTTTTGTAAATACATACATAATATACATAGAAAACACCCAGACCCGAGACAAATATTTGCAGATGATAGAAACATTTGTCTCGCGGCGGGTATAGAACCAGCAACCTTCTGCGTCTCAGGCAGGCCTTCACCCACTGCGCCACAGAGGTATGATTTCCTTCGGATCGGAAGTCTGGGTACAGTCCACTAGGCCAACACGATATAAACTTAATTATTTAAACAAGGCCAACACGGTATTTTTAAAATTATTATAAATAACGCCTACATAACCTAACTTAAAGTTACATTTTCCCAGGAAGTGTGGAGAAATATTGCCTGTTGATTGAACTATGAATCGGGGGACAACGGGAAAAAATATTCTCACTGGCTTCATCGGGGAACAACGGAAATAACCCGGGTAATAAAACGATTCAGACAGGTCAATGTGAATTATTTTCAGATTCGCAAATGGCGTCGAGGTTACAGATATCTTTTGAACACTTGCAAAGCTGATAACCCTGACGATGAAGAAGCTGTCGAGGTGTGCCTTGTCGAATATGTAAGTCACGTCTACACTTATATTATACAAACGTAAAGTTTGCATGTTCGGATGTAGGAGGTAACCTCTGAAACTACTAATCAGATTACAAAAAATATATTAAGTACCAATTTTTGGTATGTATCTTCGAACTGTAAATAGGTTGTAAATTATCCCTTTAAAATAAAAGGCTTTTTTTGTGGAGAACAGAACAATTTTGCAACGTAAGTCGACGAGAAAACGATCGAGCGAATACGTAACTTTAAATCGGCTACTTTTTATATCAAAACCCGGGGTGGGTTTTATTTAAGCAGAACTCTTTCTTAGGCTAGCAAAATTTTAAAATGTCAATTAAAACTATTGTAAGCGAATTTTGTCCACCCAAGTGAAAAAAAAACATGCTCACGACCTTTATCCCCATGATGGACATCCTCAGATCCATGAGGATACAAAAAAGGTGTTAGTCTGAGTAAGTCCAAATGGTTTTTGGCACATGCCTCCGTTTTGCATTCTACGAAAGGTTGCAAGCCCATCGCCACGTGGAACTCTCACCGATGGTTCACGCCTTTCAACTGGTTCTAGGACATGCCGGTTTCCTAGCGATTTTTTCCATCACCAAAGTGTACATGTGATGATTCTTAGTAGTTACATTGTTTTGTTCCGTGGTACTAGAGAGGCTTTTCTCATTATTTAGCATTATTATTGGTCTCACCATAAAATAATGAAAACTAACGGTAGTTTAAATTTCCTCTCTTTAGATGGAAAAGGACAACTACAACCACGTCATACAACGGCTGATTACCCTCAAATTGGAAGGTATGGGACAACTATACTTGCAGCAGACCACCAGTCTAGCAAACTTAGAAGAATGCTTGAAAACTCAACTATCTATGTTTCTCGAAAATGTCAGGTTGACCATGGATGCTTTGAATAAGTGCTATAGTTTAAAAATGCATGAAAATGCTGACTAAAAAGGTGTTTTTAAGTAAACTATGTCGCCTGAGAAGCAAAAGGTTGCGGGTTCAATTCCCGCCGCGGATAAATGTTAGATAGATAGATAGAAAATGCTTTATTGCACAAGATAAAAATAGTACATAGGCGAACTTAATGCTAATTAGCATTATCTTCCAGCTAACCTTTGTGTAAAGAAGAGTGGAGCGGCTGATTACCAAAATAAGAGTAAAAATATTAAATAACATAACTAGCTACTTAAAATAGAAGTAACTACATACATAAAACTAAAAATATTTCATACGTAAATATATACCTACATCCAAATATATATTTAGATACATAAAAATATAATATAATGTTTGTCTCGGGTCAAGTTGTTTTCTATAATATGCATGTATTTACAAAAAAAAAGTATATCAGTCATGTAGTTCCCAAGCTCTGCTTAGTTTGGGGCTAGATGATGCTGTGTGAAAAATGTCTAGCATTATTATTATTGAAATGGCTTATCGGATCGTAATGCGGTTTTTTTGCAATCGACTAAGGTTTTACCGCCACAAGTTACTAGAGGTCACAGTAATCAATGGTGGGAATATAAATAGGGTGTAAAATATTGTAAAAAAATATACTTATTTATACTTGTTATCAATGATTAACGCGACAGTTTGAATAAAAAACAGATTTTGGGTATAATATCTGTATTTTCGTTGTATAATAATTTGTTTTTTTGTATGGGCTTAATTTTGTTTCATGACGATAAACATAAATAATTAAACCAAACTATGCATAGATGCGTAAGATTTGTAGGTATATTAAGCTAAATGTTGTTTAGACGCAAATACACAAAATTCAGTAAGACAAGATACATAATAAATACGTAGTAAAAGTACTTTATCATGTAAATAAATAAATAAACAACCAACAGATGTTTATTTTTGAAACGTACAAAATCCTGACGCCCTGACACTAGGAACATCTGTCTTGGGTATCAGGAGCTACGAGTAATGTGGTACCACACCTAGACCCTGATCGAAAACCTGAAAATTTGCAAATATTTGTCACGCAGCGGGTATCGAACCCGCACCTCGTGCGCCTTTGCCAGCTACTCGCCCGCTAAGCCACTGAGGTCGTCAAAAACCATAAAAAATAATACACAACTAGATTTTGACTTTGTCATTAAAACGTTACTAGATCATAAAAAATGTTACGTTCCCAAAAATATATGATAAGATAGTCTTCACAGAAAATATCTACCGTAAATAAGCTACATCAATGCTTACCCTTTAAAATACTATAAAAAGTTATTATGTAAAATACTCAAGTATTTCCAACCAAATACATATCACAATATACATCTGAATCCAATATTGGTCCCTTACAATAAATAATCTTAACTTAAGAAAAAAAATATAAAATATTTTATAATAATATTTGTATCAATGTACAAAATATGGCAATAAAAATTGCTTAAAAGTACGTTAGTGGCTAAGATAGTCGAGATTCACATCTATGTTCCTACGATCAAAATAATACAATGCATATTTGTGAAAAGTCTATGATACAAGTAGCAGCAGGAATTGGTTTATCCTTATGGATGTGAACTTAATAAATCAATAAATACATTATTATTATTATTATTATTAAAAAAAATGGATTTTTTCATTTTTACATTACGCCAAAAAGGGCTGGTTTTTTTATTATTTAACTGTTCATTATCTACGCAAAACCGGATATGTAACCAATTTTTGCTGCTCACTGTACTTACATATAAAATTAAAACTTTTGGACGTTGTCATCGTGTCATAAAATAATTTAAATGGTAACAGCATCTCCATAGAAACAGTCTTCGAGTTCATACTTCACACACAATAGAGTATTTTAAAACATATAACACACTGACAACATGCATTAATAAAAACATATTTACACTCCTTACATACAAAAAGTTTAAATTATCGCTAGTGGAAAGATACTTATAACTTTGTCTGGTCTCAAACAGGGAGTTTTACGAATATTAAATTCTAATGTACAGAATTAAGGAATTTTATCAGAATCCAAATCAGAGCAAAGAGAGAGAGAATAAAGGAATAGAATGGTAACAAGTAAGATTCAAAGCACAAACTCGACCCAATCACAGATAAACATGAAAGCAAATGCTACAGTCCACCAATCAGAAACGGAGTTTGTCTAGTGGCGCCTTCTATTGAAAACTTTGTAGCAATATTTTAGACGTTATTTTTTATGAATTTTATCACAATGAACCAATCAGATAAAGTGAAAGAGAGAGCGAGAATGAAGGAATACTATTAGTAAACGGAAAAAGTTGAAATAGAAGGTCTACCCAATCACAAATAAACTAAAACTAAATGACGCTACAGTCGACCAATCAAAAGCACAGAGTTTGTTCCTTTTGGCGCCCTCTATTGAAAACTTTGTATCAATATTTTAGACGTTTTTTGTTTATGAATTTTATCAGAATGGAATCAGAGAAAGCGAGAATGAAGAAATACTATTAGTAAACGGAAAAAGTTGAAATAAAAGGTCTACCCAATCACAAATAAACTAAAATGATGTTACATTCGACCAATCGAAAGCAGAGTTTGTTCATTGTGGCGCCCTCTATTGAAAACTTTAAAATACTATCAATATCAAACCGCTAAAAATACGTTCAGCTTTGACGATGCTGCATTGATGTGCTCGGAAGCTACAGTTGGGGTTTGGAACATGTGAGACCAGACTTTAACAAAATAATACAAATTGACTTGTTTACAATAACATCATGCGCTTACTAACGTCATAGGTTTCCTAACCCTGAGGGTCGGGGAGGCGGCTCCGGCGTGTCAGGCGATGGTGGCTTGAATGTGCTGCCCTGAAATAAGATAACTCACGTTCAAAATATGCATACATCAAATAGGCAGTTAGTAAAAAAAGTATATAAGTAATATATCAGTCATGTAGTTCCTATAATACAAGCTCTGCTTAGTTTGGGGCTAGATGATGCTGTGTGAAAAATGTCCAGCATTCTTTTTATTTTTAGGTATACGAGCATTTAATTATAATTTATGGCATTATATTGTACTCACGTTGCGAAAATACAAAAAAAAAAATAATATTGCCCATATAAGAGAAGACTATTACATAAACTTAAAACGATATTCTTCTATGCAGGAGGTACATAGAGCCACTGGATTTACCAGGATATGCTCCATGAAGGCACAGCCAGAATTTGGTTTGGTTTGTATATCTTACGAAAAGTTAATAATCAGAAACTAAAGCTGAACAAAATGAGCCCAAATTCAGTGACAAAGACTTAGGCATAGCTTAGTGATAGATTTCTATGAAAATATTTTCGTAAAACACGCTTAAGTTTTTGTCGACGGTCTACTGGCCATTTAGAAGTTTCCTAAATGGTACTATAATGGGTAGTAATAGTGCTTCACCCGAGATTATTCTAAAATAATTTAAAAAAATACATACAAACAATAATAATTATTCAATATTAAATAAATATAAACAATTTATACATAAATTATAAATATCTAGATAAATTAAGGAATTGCATGAATTATAAATTATATTTTTTTGTTATATAATAAACTGTTTTTTTTATTTTTATTATATATTTATTGTATACTAACCAGTGTTAACGTCTATGCTGTATGCGGTATGTATCAACATGGGGAATACAGTAGTGAGCGTGTTGTTGTTTTAATAAATCCTAAAAAATACCTGGAATCCTAAAGCAGCTTCCAAAGGCGTGGGCGAGTCTCCGCCCAGTGTGGCGTAGTCTCCGAATCTCTCGGTAGCGCGACTGCCTTGTATAGTCGCATATGTGTTATCAGTCTGCAAAAAAATACTCGTATATAGAATATCCTACTACTATTATAAACGCGAAAGTTTATAAGGATGGATGTTTGTTACTCTTTCACGCAAAAACTACTCAACGGATTTTGATGAAACTTTACAGTAATATAGCTTTTACATCAGCATCAAACATAGGTTACTTTTTAGCCGGGTACCACGCGGGCGAAGCCGTGGGCAGAGGCTAGTTCATAAAGCTTCTTTCATAGCTGTCAAAGGGCACCGTGGTCTCAAATCGAGAGCCATAATTGTGTGGTTTTCGTGTGGACTCTTTGAACTAACCTGTACATTCTCCGCATTGGCTTGTTCGTTCTGGTCTCCGAACACGTTCATTGTGAGCTCCTGCTCCTCGTACGGCCTGAGCTTGGTCTCCAGCCACAGCGGGTTCTCGGTGGTGGACAGCTCTTCGAGGATGCGTCTTCGGGCGAGGCTGTCGCCTTTGCTGGATTGCATGGAAGGCGGCGGTATCACCCTGGAAGGAATAATGGACACTTGATAAGAGTTGAAACTTAGGTTAATGCTTTGAATCGCATCACACAACGGTAGGCGCTAATGACCCGTTTTACTATAAATTAGCTTAGAGAGTACCTATGAAGTTGTGACACAAAAGTGTCTCATTACTGTCTAACACAATGTGAGAGCAGCCGAGTGGTTTAGGTTCTTACACGCAAATTATGTTTTTTAAACATTAATAATATTATGCTACGGTGTTGTCATCTATATCTTTTCACATATTTTAAGAGTAAGCCCGATAATGTTTATTTAACCATAACACTTAGCCCCTGCACAAATAATTTCAGGCATTTTGCGTTTAAGCTGACAACACGCCCGCTGAGCTATGAAGGTCTTCCAAAGAATACATTTATTTTATTTTATTTTATTTTATTCGGAAAACAAACAGTATTTATAACTAGATGTATATATCCCCCGCCACTCACAATCTCTTATTATCCTCTCCATCCACAGGTTCTCTGGAAGAGATCACTTCTAAGCAATAAGACCGTCCATTGTATCTTCTTTATAATAGAATGGAGTAGATAATATTTATTGTGAGCAGAACTAGACACACATATTTTTACGAAGAAGAGTCGTCTACAAGAGGTTATATCTTACCAGTGTTTGAGGCATGCGCACACGACGATGAAAGTGACGATCCCGGTGAACAGCACTATCAGAAGAGCTATCAGCGCTGCCAGCGCGGGGTCGAAGCTGTCCGGAGCTGGAACACAATTCTTATAAATCACTACGTTCTCCTTTCAGTTATAATCATTCATTTGATCTATAAAAATAAAACATTTCATATACATTTCCAACTAAGGTTGGCTTAACGGTTCTAGTCAAACGTGGGACCGAAAATAATGGGTTTGTGTCACAGCATAAGGTCGTTTGTCGCGTAGGCGCAGCCAAACGGTTGACTTCACGTTTGTCTTGATCCGTTGACCGAACTGAACATTATAGGTGCAGGTAAGAACATTTCACGTTTGGCCTCCAAAGGTCATCGATTTTATACAATTAGATCCACTAAATTGTATAAAATCGATGACTGACTGACCATGGTGTTGGGTGATAGTCAACGCCAGCCTAAACTGTGTTCTATAGACCAGCCCGCTTAGCATGAGCATCCAAGACAACGTTTTGTCTTCGAAAGGGAAGACGAAAACTATTTCTGTCAAACAAAAGAGAGGGACAAAATATTTTTTGTCTTCTCGGCGGTAGACAAAACCGTTGTCTTGGGACATGCAAAGCAGTATACGCTGCTGACAGTTCGGTGACTGAGACAACTTCAATTTAGGCTTGAATATTCTCACGAGCCGTGGTTCTTTGGTCTACTTATAGAGTTTACAGTAGAAATCTCAAAGCTAATAATGATTACGTCTCAATATATCGCAACGTGTGAGTCCAAATGAATACAGACGCGACACGAATATTTGGTTTCAACGATATGGACACTCAAGACTGCGTCCAACTACTTTTAGATTATAGACATTATCCTCGTCGATTGTATAAATAACGATGAGTTCTTACTCAGAAATTAAGCCCACATTTGATATGATCCAGCAAATCAATAAAATATGAAATTTGAAATTGAAATTTGGCTGAATTTTAAGCAAATATTGTTGCATTTTTTCTTCTTCTTTTTATCGTCTTTAATATCTCAAGGCCAACACGAGGTAAAAACAAACGCGTGTAACTTTTAATCAGCTTGGAATGTAAATTAGATTTTTTGCGTTACACTTAGTTTTAATTTTGTTATTTGTTAAGGGTTTGGGTATTGTGGTACCACAGTACTCATGTTCTCAGTCCACACTAAGAACACGATTTCATCACCTTACAGACACATACATAGTCCTGACCGTGGGTTGGGTTGGGTGTTTATTATTAATAATATATGGCGATGAATGCGAGCATTTGAAATCCTGGTGAATCTTTAGCTGATTAAATATTGAGGTAGGCACACATATATTAGTTCTTCGAATGTTTTAAGGATAGGTATCATGGAGAGGAAGTATAGAGGAGAGTGACGACTATGTTTGAAACAGTACAAAAAAACATCCGTTTATAAATAAATTATATAATAACATTTTTAAAATTATAATTGAATGATCCCATTTTATTATGCTTCTAATGTAGTTAGTGTAGACGTATTCGTTTTCTCGCGAAATCCTTAAATATTTCAATACCTACAGCCAAGGAAGGTTGTAGG
Source organism: Perizoma affinitatum (assembly GCA_961405105.1). Lineage (NCBI taxonomy): Eukaryota > Metazoa > Arthropoda > Insecta > Lepidoptera > Geometridae > Perizoma > Perizoma affinitatum. The sequence continues at coordinate 12,702,246 of OY560197.1, forward strand.
TAACTTAAGTAAACGCTACGACCCTTATGAGCCGTGCAAAATAAGTAATAGCGCGGTCGGGCAATGCAACGCAGTGGATTGGAAGCTGCCGTGGCACAGCTAGTGATGTTATAAATGCAAAAATTCGTATGTTTGTAGCTAATTAAATATAATAATAATAATAAATTATCTCTTTAACGGCTGAATCGATTTGATGAGCTTGCAACCTGTCACGTGGAACGCTAACTTGCAAAACGCGGGCATTTACCACGTGTAAATGCCTGCATGTAATGTTTGGACGTAGGATGTACATCATGGGGAAGACAGTCGTGAGCGTGTTTTTTTTTAACCGGTATAGTTCATGTTCTAGAATAAACCATGGTTTACCATTTATCCGGGAACTAGAAGGGCGAAACCGTCGACAGAATAATATAAAAAATAAATAAATGCTGGACATTTTCACACAGCATCATCCAGCCCCAAACTAAGCCGAGCTTGTGTCATGGGAACTGCTTTTATATATATTTTTTTGTAAATATATTATAGAAAACACCTAGACCCGAGACAAATAATCGCAGATACAAACATTTGTCCCTCGGCGGGAATCGAATCCGCAACCTTCTGCGCCACAGAGGTCATCACAATTATACACAGACAGCTAGTTAATATATAAATGTGTTACCTTTAGATGCGACGGCGTTGGCCTGCAGCGTCTCGACGCCGTACTGCCGGTACGCGTGCTGCAGCCGGTCGTACTGCGCGTCGATCTGCTCGAGGACACGTTGAACGGGCAGCACCTGCCAGCTGCCGCGTTCCACTGCGTGCAGGTGGATTTCGCACCTGAACAATTACAGTATTTAATTGATATTATTTATTTTAAGTGTTCTGTATATTCCTAAGGTTTAAATAAATCAGTATGAGTATTGAATTTATTTACATGTGCAAAATAAATATGCCTGGAACAGATCGCTTGTAACGATAACACGCAAATTGTACCTTATTTGTTTATGATTTCTGTTTTTGTATTTTTCTTTGGTGTGAAATAAACAGTTTATATATCTATCTCGTGTAAAGTTCATTTCTTAAAACTTAGAAAGGCACCCCTATACGCGATTCCCATAAATGCCATAATAGATTTTTTGGTTGTGTGTTCGGTTTTTTGTCTGTTATTGTTCGCAAAAAACCGCATCAAAATCCGATAAGCCGTATCGGAGAACTCACAACATCTCATGGAAAATGCATGTAAATTAAAAAAAATAACTTTAAGGACATGTAACTTTTGACACTATTATAGTTATGAAGATACTTGAGTTTCTCTTGATACAGAGCTTGTGTTATGGGAACAACATGACTGATATACTACTTAAATACTTTTATTCTGTGAATACATACATATATATTATATATACATAGAAAACATCCAGATAATTATGTATGTTTACAAAAATATTAATTTGTTTAAGAAAAAAGCGATACTCACAAAATAAAGATAAACTAGCTGTTGCCACTTGTAGACTCCATAAAGTTAGTAAATCGTTTAAAGGTCGTTTAAATGGCGCTTTTATAAAAAACTCCCAAGAGATAAACAAAAAAATACAATTAACAAATTTAAAAACGTTATTAAAAAAAACTTAATAAAAAGACATACTATAAAATACCTGATTATTTAGATGATAAAAACACTTGGGATTGAAAATGCTCCAACTCGTTGTTTTGTAAAAGACTCATTAAAAGGAATAACCAGCCTTTTTTTCTTGCCTTCCTGGCTTGGTCGCGGAAGAACAGGCAGTAAATAAAACCGACGTTTCAAACTGATCTAAATGTAGTGATTTAAATGAATTTTGACTTTGATTTTGCTGATATTTGTCATTTGCCCCGCGGCGGGAGTCGAACCCAGCTACCATGATTTGTATTCCAAACTCACAAATCATGTTGAAATTTTAAAACTAAACAAAAACTACTAATTGCAATATAATGCCAATTTAATTCTATTTTTAAGAGAAATAAAGGTTTTTTTTTGTTACTAGTTGTGCCAAACGAATTCTATTTTTAGAAGAAATAAAGCTATAATATTTTTGTTACCAGTCGTCATATCTCCTGTCGGCTTGCACTAAAGGCAGGCGTCTGCCCAACACCAGGAGCGCGTTGCCGGCCTCAGCCAGCTTCTCCTTCACCTCTTCCACTGATGATGCACAGCTTCTGGATACCACCATCCTGATCAGGGAGGAGCGGTCGATGATCCAGATCTGAATATCAATCATTAGAAACAATATATTATTCAAATTATAATTTATACACAGATACAACATTAAAAATTACATTGTATATAATTTATGTATGTAATTTATTGTTATTGTTTTAATTTCTTAAGGACTCTATAATTTTGGTTGTACGCCGCCTTCCTTATTTGTTCTTCCAATTTCTGTCCAAGCAAAGGTTGCCTTTAAGAGATCGCTTTCAGCGATAAGGTCACCCATTGTACCATTAGGTATTATTACAAATTTATTTTTCGTGTTTCTTTTGTATTTACTACTGTACAATAAAGATACATCTATCTATATATATATATATCTACAAATACCTTAAATCTAATTCATTCTACTTATGTACCTACTATAAGAGTCCAGAATAAGTAACATTTGGTTTTATAACACGTCCATTTAGTTTTAATATTGTTATAGAACAGGGGTGGTCTTATTTTTAAACTTTTATAGTGCCAGACTGATTGCTGCAGAAAGCCCCAAGGGCCAAGATCTAGCTGATCCGATTAACATAACACACGAAATTGAGGTATGTCGTCAGTCAGTAAATAAAACATTGTTGCATATATTACACGTTATCACATGTTATATAACTAGGTACATAACTTGTTTTATTAACACATATCGTCCACACTAATAAAACAGAAAGAACTTTTTTTTCCAACTGTCACCCTAGGGGGACAGACCAGGGTGACAGATGGAAATAAACCATACTTTGTTTCAAAACACGTTAAGTTACACAGTCCGGACTCACGTTCAAATTCACTAACAATAAATAATTAGATTTGATTCGATAAAACATATTAATATTTATTTTCAAATTATAAGACATCTATTAAAATAAACGTTTTATTTTTTTTATTTGAACTAAAGTTACGGAATCAATGTATTTTATAAATACTTACATAGACCTGAGCTTTGGCATGTCGATGCGGCGGCGCTATCTCCTGAGCGATGATGTCCAGCACGAATCTGTCCTGATTGTACTCAGACATGTAGTTGGCTGTCATTAGTATCCCTGAAAATTACACGAAAATAAGGAGAAACTTCAATTAATCAGCATTTTAATAAAAATTGCCGCGCGTTCATTTATGAAGAATGTAATGAGAGTGGATGAAGCAAAAGAGGTATGTCAGGTTCGCAGCAAGTGGAAATTCGTACTCTCTGCCTACCCCTCCGGTTAAGCATAGAGTACGAATGTATGTACGAGTTTATGTATGTATGTATGTGAGCCGCGTTGGCTTAGTGGGGATACCGACTTCCGATCCGGAGGTAGTGAGTTCAATGAATTTTGGCCGTTGAAAAATTTACGTGCCCAAAACGGCGAAGGAAAACAACGTGAGTTGTTTTCTTTCGCCGGCATGCCCTAGAGCCAAAAAATCGAAGGCATGTTCCATTGGTTAGTGTTCTGATAAGCGGCGATGGGCTTGCGACCTGTCATGTGGCATTCTAACTACTTGCAAAACGCGGTCATGTAATGTTTGGACGTGTCTCTATCTGTCCCCAGTTTAAGTATGTTAGACACATAAGGATGTCCAATTGTACATCATGGGGATTATGGACGTTTGTTTTAAGTATTAGTTTCTTTTTTAGTAATAATTCATGACATGGCGACTTCAGTAACGAGCCTTTGTTCCCATGTACTCATTGTTCTATAAAAGGATCATTAAAAAGAATAACCAGCCTTATTTCTTAATAAGGCTTCTTAATAAATATAAATAAATAATGTTGGTAATTTTTCACACAGCATCATCTAGCCCTAAAGTAAGCAGTGTTATGGGAATGTAGTTCCCAGACTGATATACTACTTAAATATACATATTTTTAAATATGTACATACAAGTTACATATAGAAAACACTCAGACCCGAGACAAATATCTGCAGATCACTCAGTCATATTGACTTTAACTTTAGGTTTTAGCAATGGTCAATCTCACCATCCTGCGTGATATTGAACGGCGAAGGTACCACACTACCGCTGGACTGGCTAGCTCCAAACTTGTACAGATTAGATGCTGCCACCATGTAGGCTAGTGTTCCATTCTCATCCAAGTCCGGGTCTTCTGCGATTACGGAAATAATTGGCTCGTTGACTCGCGCTGTGTGCTTTATCCCTGAGAACAGAAGGAATCTTTTTATCAAATACTCTACAAAAATACAGGTGTTGGCAACCCAACACCTGTATTTTTCTAGTATCTTCTACCATAAAATTGTCTATGGTTAGGTACTAATATATTCAAAACCTTGTCAATGCCAGAAGTCGACTGAGTAGGTAGTTATAATCGTGCAATGGTATAAACAGTAATTTTAACTCCCGGCTTTAGTGAACTAAAGCCAGATGAGGCATTTTCGGTGTCAAATACTCCAGTAAACTAAAGCCAGATGAGGCATTTTCGGTGTCAAATACTCCAGTGAACTAAAGCCAGATGAGGCATTTTCGGTGTCTAATATTCCAGTAAACTAAAGCCAGATGAGGCATTTTCGGTGTCTAATATTCCAGTAAACTAAAGCCAGATGAGGCATTTTCGGTGTCTAATATTCCAGTAAACTAAAGCCAGATGAGGCATTTTCGGTGTCTAATATTCCAGTAAACTAAAGCCAGGTGAGGCATTTTCGGTTTCATATACTATAATATCCTACTTTGTTATCTTACGGAACTACGTCCTGTGTATTTATTACAGATCTACATCCTGACGTGTAAGCGTGTAATACCGTTTAAATCCATAGCCTTACTAGGATGGCTCGCTTTGCTCTTAAACAATCTCCGTTTCACTTACCCTTAAAAATTACTACGTGGCTTGCTTTGATCGCTGTTTACTCTCACCTGTTTAATCAAGCTGTGAATAGCGGTTACGTCAACAAAAAACAAGCCATTATTCTCAATCTACGTCCTCACGTTCCTCACCAAATTTGTTGTAAGTGGAAATCACTCACCGGCGTAATAGATCATCTGCTGGAAGTTGGGTGCGTTGTCGTTTTCGTCTTGCACGTTGACAGTGACGGAGGCGACGCTGTCCGCGGTGTCGGTGCCGTTGTCGATGGAGTTGAGCGCGTCCACGGGCGAGTACAGCGGACTGTTGCTCGCGTAGATCGTGAACGTGTACTCGGACTGTTTCTCTCTGGAATTGTGGATAAAAAACATAAGGCTGGACATTTTCACACAGCATCATCTAACCCCAAACTAAGCAGAGCTTGTATTATGAGAACTAGATTACTGATATACTACTTATATACATTTATTTTTGTAAATACATCTTATACATAGCAAAACATCCAGTATGTATGTGTATGTGTATGTGTGTGGACTCCCTTTTCCGCACTCAAACTCCAAATTGGTTCATTGTGCGTGGGAGTTTGGCTAGTGGGTTAGCCAGCCCAACTCCGCCCAGAAGCACAGAAGCTTCCTGGGGTCTTCGCAGGCTTCGCGGAGTGACCTTGGGTTGCCAAGGATTTGTGCGCGGTGAGTTGCTACGCCCACGCATTCCAGGATTACGTGGGCAGCTGATTCCTCTTCGGTTAGACACCCTCTGCAGAGTGGGCTGTCTGTGGCTCCGATGTTGTAGAAGTGTTTGTTCAGGGGGCAGTGACCGGTTAGGGTCCCCACGATGATCCGGAGATCTGTTCTTTTAAGACTTCGCAGGCGACGTGTCAGCCGTGGTGAGATGGCAGGTAGGGCTGCTCTTGACTGTCTGCAGTCCGTGGCCTGTCCCCAGCGTCCATTGTGTTTGTTTATAGTGCGGTGTCGCATCCACGCGCGCAGCTGGGAGAATGGCAAAGGGAGGAATGGGGCGGGACCTTCCGTAGGTGTTCCTGATCCTCTTCTGGCCAATTCATCAGCAGCATCGTTGCCAAGTGATCCACTATGTCCCTTAATCCATTGTAGAGTCACTTTATTTTTCGCCGCAATTTTCTCTAGGGCTAGGTGACACTCGTAAACGAGTTTGGAGTTACAGCTGTGGCTTTCCAGAGCTCTTAGTGTTGCTGTGCTGTCAGAGAGAATGCGTATGTTGTAGTTTTCGATCTCTCTCCTGTAGATCGCAGTTGCAGCTTCGGTAATGGCCGCACATTCACATTGGAAGATGGAGCTGTGTGTGCCTAGTGTCATTGAAATGTTGATGTTGAGGTCCATCGAGTGTACTCCAGCGCCCGTTCCTTGTTTGGTTTTGGAGCCATCGGTGTAGACACGGACTTCACTGGTACCTGATTGATCTCTTAGGTCCTCGTATAGTTGTATATGGTAGTGTTTTTGGAATATCCGTTGTTTGGAGGTCTTGTCACATGGGGCAGCTAGCAGTGGCTCATGTGTCATCGCCTGGTTTAGGATGGCTGCATGCAGGCTTCTAGGGTTACCCCATAAGCCCTGGTGTTTGAGCCTCAGGGCGGCCATAGTCGCCTCCTGCTGTATGTAGAGGTCAAGCGGAGTTAGGCCTAGGATGATCTCAAGTGCAGCCGTCGGGGTTGTTCTCATGCAGCCTGTAATGGCGGAGCATGCGAGTCTTTGAAATCGTTGGAGCTTGGCGATTACGGTGCTTAGTTCGGTTCTGGGCCACCATACGATTGCTCCATAAGTGAGTATGGGTCTTATCACTGCCGTGTAGAGCCACATGGTTATTTTCGGGGAGAGTCCCCATGTTTTCCCAAGCATTCTGCTACATTGAAAGAAGGTTGTGCAGGCTCGCTGTATTTTGTAGTCAAGATGTTTATTCCATAACAGTTTGTTATCTAAGATGATCCCTAGATACTTGACTTCGTTAGTTAATTTTATTTCTGTGTTGAATAGCTTAGGGAGTCTCAAGTTTCCTAGGCTCCGTTTGTTAGTGAACATTATGAGTTCCGTTTTGGTAGGGTTGACCGATAACCCATGTCTTGTACACCAATTTTCGATTGTTTTAAAAGCTGATTTCATGAGGTCACATAGTACGTTCTCGAAACGTCCAGTTGTCAGGATAGCTAGGTCATCCGCATATCCTACTGTAAACAGTCCTCGGCCATTTAGTTTCTGGATGAGTTCGTCTACAACTATGTTCCATAGCAGTGGTGAAAGAACGCCACCCTGTGGGCAGCCTCTAGCCACTATACCTCTGGTTGTTGTGTTAACTGTGAATTGTATAGCTCTGTATCTAAGCATATTGTTTATCCATTCTGCTAGCGTTGGGGCTACGCCATACCGTTCAAGTGCCAGGCTTATGCTGCTGAAGGATGTTTTGTCAAAGGCACCTTCTATATCGATGAAGGCGCCCAGAGTTGATAACTTGTTGGTAAATCCGTCTCCTATTCGTGTTACCACGCTGTGGAGTGCTGATTCAGTTGACTTGTCCTGACTGTAGGCATGTTGATGTGGATGTAGGGGGTTGCGTAGTAGGGTGTGCCCTCTTATCTCCAGATCACACAGCCTTTCTAGTGTTTTAAGAAGGAACGATGTGAGACTTATTGGTCGAAAGGATTTCGCCAGTGTGTAGTCGCTCCTCCCTGGTTTTGGGATGAATACTACCTTCACTTCCCTCCATTTTCTAGGTATATAGCGATGGGCAACACAGCCTCTAAAAATGTTGACAAGATAGTCAGCCAGTAAGTCGGCACTCCATCTTAGGAGACCCGGGAATATCCCGTCTAGTCCTGCCGACTTGAAGGGAAGGAAGCAAAACATCCAGATTCGAGACAAATATTTGCAGATGATACAAAAAACCCGCAACCTTCTGCGTCTCAGGCGGGCCTTTGCCCACTGCGCCACACAGGTTGTACAGGTCGCAGTTACATGTGAAGTATGTTATTAAATATTTATACTAATCAAACTGACGAGGAGTCGGTCAAAGGGAGAGTTAGCGTTGATTTATATGTCTGGGTGTTTTCTATGTATAATATATTATTAACAAAAAAATATGTACATAAGTTGTATATCAATCATGAAGTTTCTATAGCTCTGCTTACTTTGAGGCTAGATGAGGCTGCGTCAAAAATTACCAGCATGATTTATGAAAGATTCTTTCAACTAAAGTGGCCAAAAAGCATACGGCATATTTATTGGTAAGCGGTTACCGTAACATATGGTTGCAACACTAGAGGTATCACTCGCACATAACCGACCCTGAGACATAAGTCTCGTGTGCCTGTCATTTTCCCTTCAAACCGGAACACAGCAATACGTGCATTGCTGCTTGGCAACAGAATAGAAAGAAATAGGGAAGTACTATTAATATGGTAATAGTACTTCCCCGGACGAGCTCTTCAAACGCCCGATATGCAGATTCGATTTACTTCGTGCTAAAGAAGTAATAACGCGGCCGGGCGATGCGACGTGATTGTTATGAATAGAGAGGGTTATAGTTTAGTTTCAGGTATTACCTGTCGAAGCTGATGTTGGATCTGATGGTGCCCTGTGTCCTGTCAAGCGTGAACGCTCCTTCTTGGTTTCCTTCTAGAATGTGGTAATAGACCTTGCCGTTCTCGCCCGAATCTTTGTCCGTTGCTTTCACTGAACCTAAAAGAAACGTCAATTTCATCAGATTTTATGTAAGTAAGTTCCTAACTATATTAGCTGGCGTAGGTTTAGTAATAAGGTCCTGTTAGGGAACTATATGTATCCCCAAAAGCATTAAGATAGTAGATTATAAGACATTAATTGTCAAAAAACCGACTACTACGGTGTAATTCTAAAAAACCAATACCAAATTTCGTCACCCATTGTTCACTCGAATTCCCGGAATGAGGAGCTCCCTCAATTCCTCATGGATACCATTATGAGAACTGTTTTTTTTTTTTCATAAAAATTGGACCAATCAAAAATTATATTCATTTAAATAAATAATGAATTTCTTGCGAACACTACTTTTTACATCCAGCCCCAAACTAAGCAGAGCTTGTATTATGCTACATGACTGATAAACTACTTACATACGTTTTTTTTTTGCAAATACATACATATTATACATAAAAAACACCCAGACCCGAGCAAATAACTGCAAATATCTGCAGATCAAACGTTTGTCCCGCGGCAGGAATCGAACCCGCAACCTTATGCGCGCCCAAGCGGGCCTTCGTCCACTGCGCCTCAGAGGTGGTCAGTACTTACCGACAATGAGACCCGGTTGCTGGTTCTCTGGTACTGACAGGGTGTACTGGTGCTGCGGGAATCGCGGCGCATTATCATCATCATCAGCCAACATCACGGCCAGTAATCTGTGGCTCGAGAACTGGGCCGGGGTCCCGTTGTCCACAGCCGCTATCACAAGCTGAAAATTAAGGTGTTTTACACGATCGCAATTTCGAGAACTCGACAGCTTTGGAGAGCGAAGCAAGTCTCATTTAGCCCTTATTGGGAAAATGAAGTGTGTGCAGAGGGGGTATTCATATCCCTGCTTTATTGCAAATAGTTACAATTCCACGTCATAGGTGCTGATGGCACATGCCTTCTAAATTTTGGTTCTAGGGCATGCCGGTTTCCTCACTATACCGCCTTGAGCACGACAAATGGTTGCATGTTCTGCAAATATTTGTACCAGATCTGGGTGTTGTGCTTTGTGGTGGTGCCATATGACGATACTCGTAGTTCCTGATATCCACGATACAGAGAATCCTAGTGTCACACTATGACTATATTGTGTTATTTTTTTAAAACCCTCGTAGATCTTAGCAAAGTATTGTGACGTGCGCGGGTACCTAACAACGGAACGCTAGCGCCATCTCTTAGCAAATGGACGCACTACTTGTTCTACCGCAATCTAGTATCGTCTGGAGGCATCAACCTCGCTAGTAAAAGACTCTGTGTCTCGAATATTCGAGGCAGCGCGAGTCAGCGTGCGGGGATAGCCCCTTATGAGAAAGTAAGTTAGGAAAGAAACTGCAATTTTGCAAGCATTGTTTACGACGGGTTATATAAACGCGGCATGCGACCCGTAGCGATAGTTCAGTTCAAGAATTGAATGTAAATAATCGAAGTGATAAAAGCGATACCCAGTGACCAATAAAGTGATGGTTGTGCTATAGTGTTGTACCTAACTATAGCGTTTTAGTGTTGGTGTTTTATTAGTACAATTTTATTGTGTTGTTTGTTTCGCTCTAATTTTATTGTGTTATTTACTAGAACAGTGCGTCTTTAGTGTACAGTTAAACTTAATTATTGTATCCTAGCTCGTAACAGTATTTCAATAATGTGGCGAGAGATGTCGCCAGGTCATACCTGGTACTCAGCCTTGTGCTCGCGGTCCAGGAAGGTCCTAGTCCTCAGCTCCCCGGTGTCCCGGTCGAGGCTGAACTCCTGCGTCTCCGGCACGTTCTGGTTCTCCACCTTGAGGTAGTAGGACACGCGGCCGTTCTCGCCCGCGTCTTCATCAGTGGCCTGGATTGTGGTGATCAGGTAGTCCGCCTGGGCTGCGTTCTAGAATACAGATGGCAACATTTCTAACCCGCGACTCTCGTCCATGTCCTACCAGCTGTCTTTACAATTTCATCATTCCCTCTCCGGAATGGCCTTCCTTGTTTACGATCACCTTCCCTTGGACACCAAGTGCTTAAACATATATAAGATTGTTAATAAATAATAAAAGCTATTATCATTATTTTAATAAGTTATTTATCATTATGGACCCTGTATTTGTTAGTTACTGTGTTGTTTGAAATCAGCATCCTACTACTATTATAAACGCGAAAGTTTGTGAGGATGGATGTTTGTTACCCATTCACGCAAAAACTACTGAACGTATTTTGAGGAAACTTTACAGTAATATAGCTTACATATCAGAATAACACATAGGCTACTTTTTATCCGGGTACCACGCGAGCGAAGCCGTCGGCAGAAGCTAGTGATTTATAAACTGACCTCCGGTATGGTGATCTGTCGCACGTCTGCCGGCGGTTGCAGGAACACGGGGCTGTGCTTGTTGACGCTGAGGACGGATATGTCCACTCTGGCGGTGTCCGCGTTGGGTCCGCGGCCGCCCTCATCCCGCGCGGACACGGTCACTGTGTACGAGGTGTTACCAGCTACGGCGGCAGACGGATAGATTATGCCGTTCGAAGGGTCCACGACGAACACGCCTGGAAACAAAATATACACTATAAACTGTTTGCAATGTTTCAAAAAATCCCGCACTATAGCAATATTGCAATATTGCAACGACCCTGGTTGCAATATTGCAATGAGTCCCCACACATGCCCGCTTAGCATGAGCAACCAAGACAACGTTTTGTCTACGAAAGAAAAGACAAAAACTACGTTTCTGTCGCCTATTCTGTCAAACAAAAGAGAGGGACAAAATATTTTCCGTCTACAATACAACAACAAAATACTCGTCAAACAACAAAATGGAGCATTTTATTTTATAATGTATTTTTATGTATCTAAATATGCATTTGGATGTATGTATTTAAGTATGAACAATTATTTATGTATTTAGTTTACTTCCATTTTAAGTAGCTAGAAAAATAATAAAATTTTCTCTTATTTTGGTAATCAGTCGCCTCAATCTTCGTTACACAAAGGTTAGCTGGAACAAAATGCTAATTAGCATTAATTTCGCCTGTGTACTTGTTTTATCTTGTGCAATAAAGAATTTTCTATCTATTTATCTTTCAAAATCGGTTAACGATTCGCCAAGATACAAGATACAACAAAGAAAATGTAATTGGAAATATCCTCCTTTTTTAAGTCGTTTTTTTTTTGTTCCACTCACCCGGTTCACTCTGCTTCACGATGGCATAAGACACGTTCCCATTGATACCCTCGTCCTTATCTTCGGCTCTCACTTGCAAGATGGCGGCCGGCGGGTTCAGCTGCAAGTTCTCCGATATCGTACTTTTGTAAACCTTCTGACTGAAGATGGGAGCGTTGTCGTTCACATCTCGAACTTTTATATGGACCTGGGAATGTGGATTACACATTGAATTTATATACGGCCGATTAAATTAAATTAAATGGCTAATATCGATATAATGTCGCCGAATAATACGTATACTTTTGACAGACCGGAAATAATATAATGGTAAACATTTTTTACACAGAATCATCTATCCCCAAACTAAGCAGAGCTTTTATTATGGGAACTACATGACTGATATACTACTTATATATATTTATTTTGTAAATACATACATACACTCCTGTTTCCCGGAGAGGTAGGCAGATACCAAGGATTTTCAATTGCTACGATCCTGGCATACTTCTTTCGCTTGGTTCATCCTCAACCGGAGACAAACTTTTGTCCCGCAGCGGGAATCGAACCCGCAAACTTCTGCGTTTCAGTCGGTCCTTCGCGCACTTCGCCACAGAGGTCGTCGAAATAATACATGAGTATCAGGAACTACGAGTACCTTAGTACCACAACAAATATCTGCAGAACATCAACTACATATTTAGTCCACTGGGACACTGGGATAATGTCCAGCAGTGAGCATATGCAGACTATTTTCGACGATGCGCCGGGTCTGGGTGTTGTGGTAACACGGTACCCGTAGTTCCTGATATCCACGACACAGGGAATCCTCGTGTGAGGTCAGAACTAATGTATGTGTCTTTTGGGTGTTTATTAATTTAAAATTATTCAGAGGGTTTTGATTTACTTTGCGAATGTCCAATTATATGGCATAAATGGCTTAATTTTTTGATTGCGTTGACTTAGAAGCTTGATATTTTTCCAGCTCCAAGAGACTACAGACATTTTATTTCATATAAATTTCAACTTGATACCTCCACGCGTTTTTGAGATAAAGGGTCTTGACAGACATACAGACAGACGGACGGACAACGAAGTATCATATAAGAGTTCCTTTTTTCCTTTCGAGGTACGGAACCCTAAAACAGCCTACATATGACATAGTTCTTACTGGCACACTATTGGACCTCCTGATGTGTGGTGGTGCGTGGTCTGACGCGATGGCTCGCAGCCAGATATCGGGGGTCGATTCCCGGTCGATGACAGATTCCGCGGCCACTGTCACGACTCCAGTGTTGGCGTCAATGTTGAAGAGGGATGCTTGCTCGCCGGAGAGGGTGTACGATACTTCACCGAATTCACCTGGAGAAGAAAATTTAGAGTACAGATATATACATATTCTAGAACAGTCTATAAAGCGGCTTGCAACCTGTCACGTGGTATACTAACCAGCATCCCTAGTAATTCTGTTGCGAAACACTTGCGAAAACTTTTATGTCCACCACGGAGGATACCGTCTTGAGCGTGTTTATTTTATCGATATACCTTCATCTTTGTCGACGAAAACTTTATGTCCACCACGGAGGATACAGTCTTGAGTGTGTTCATTTTGTCGACATACCTTCATCTTTATCGACAGCTGTCAAGGTGACGACTCGCGTGCCCGCTGGTGAGTTCTCGTCGACAGCCGCATCATAGGCCTCTGCCGCGAACGCCGGCTCCTCATCATTAGCGTTGATAACTTCCACGGTGACGCCGGCAGCACTCGATAGTTGGGGTACTCCAGAATCGTAAGCGATCAGGGTGAAATTGATGAATTTCATCTTTTCGAAGTCAATGCGCTGTGTAGTTTTCACCACGCCTGGAACGAAAGATTTAAAGAAATCTAAATAGTCGCACGCAATGTCCTAACTCCATCCCCATAAGTCAAAATCAATAGGTTTTTATTCATTGAAATCACAAGGATCACTTTGAAACGTCGATTTTATTTACTGCCTGTTCCTCCGCAACCAGGCAAGGAAACAAGGCTGGTTATCCTTTTTAATTATCCTTTTACAAAACAATAGGTACTTACATTTAGATCGAGTTGCAGCATTTTCAATCCCAAGAGATTTTATCATCTAAATCAATCAGATATTTTATAATAGCCTTTTTATAAAGTCTCATTAAGTGGGCGATAGGCTCAGTGTGACAGTTGGATAGTAGGATTCAGCATACGGAAATAGAAAATAAAATCAGTCCAACCGTTGTATTGGGACAGTAGAAAATAAAATCAATACGACCGGTTGTATTGGAACAGTAGAAAATAAAATCAGTACAACCGGATGTATTGGAAAAGTAGAAAATAAAATCAGTACGCCCGGTTTTATTGGAACACTAGAAAATAAAATCAGTACGACCGTTTGTATTGAAACACTATAAATTATAATCAGTACGCCCGGTTGTATTGGAACACTAGAAAATAAAATCAGTATGACCGGTTGTATTGGAACAGTAGAAAATAAAATCAGTACAACCGGATGTATTGGAAAAGTAGAAAATAAAATCAGTACGCCCGGTTTTATTGGAACACTAGAAAATAAAATCAGTACGACCGTTTGTATTGAAACACTATAAATTATAATCAGTACGCCCGGTTGTATTGGAACACTAGAAAATAAAATCAGTATGACCGGTTGTATTGGAACAGTAGATTTTTTTTTATCTAACCAGTAACATTGTCCACTTCGAAGTAGTCATTCTGCGGGCTGATAACGATCGCAGAGATGGGTGTCTCCTTGTCGGTAGCTACAAAGGTTCCCAGCACCGTCCCCGGAGGCTGCTCCTCCACCATGCTCACGTAGAACGAGGGCTCGGAGAATGTCGGCGCGTGTCGATTCACATCCACGATCTGGATTATTAGTTCTCCTGAAAGCCAATCATTGTTCAGCAAGTTATTTTTTACTATTACGATATAGTATCGATATCGATATCTTCTATGCAAAGGAACTTAAATGTATCACGAAACATCCTCAGGTTGATATTTTTGCGGATGGATGGAAGACGATTGAGAGAATGTGTCTAAGTTTTTGTGAGAGTGACTTTTGTGTATAGTGGTGTGTTGGAAAAGTGTGTTTAGGTTATTGTTTATATATCCCTAGTCCACGCTATGTAACGCTACATGCGTTGTGATAAATGTTCCATTTTATGTTTCTTTAGTGTATAATTATAATTTAATTATTATTTACAAGTAAGACGAATTAGATATATAAGTTATCTGTAATGTTGTATTTGTACGGGTAAATAAATAATTTGAATCGTGCCGTAATTAGGCATTTTATGTAGCCACGACATATGTGGCGTAGTGACGACGGTACTGTTATTTACCTTCTGTTCTCTGAAGCGCGGGCGCGGACGCGTCGGTGACGGCGACCGGCAGCGTCAGCACCGCGGCTCTGCTGCGATCTATGCGCTGAGATACTCGTACGCTGCCGTTATGTTGCACAACGAACCAACCGCCGAAGATTCCTTCGTCGGACACCTTAATAACAAAATATAGTTATTTATAGTTAGTATTCTATTGCTATATTTTTAACTGGATTTTCTCTTTTCATTACACAAAGGGAACCGCGGAAGATTCCCTCATCAGACAACTACAGAACAAAATAGACAGTTATTTATAACAACACCCAGACCCCGAGACAAATATTTGCAGATCATACAAACATTAATCGAATCGAACCCGCAACTGCACCACAGACATCGTCAAATAGGATAATTTCCCACGTACCTCTTTTCCATTTCTGTCAACAGCTCTGATGATCCTGTCTCGATCCAGTTCGAACACCAGCTGCCCCACGTCCGCGATGTCCGGATCCACGGCTATCAGGTTGTGGAGCACGGTGCCCAAAGCCGCGTCCGCCGATACCTCCGCCCGCTGTATGGAGGGCGTGAAGTACGGCTTCTTGTCGTTTACGTTGATCACGTGGACTGTCAGTTCGGTGGTGCCAGTTTGACTTGGGATACCTGGAAATTTAATGAATGAATACTTTATCATCTTATGAGATAAACCAAATAAATGTTAAAATTAATGGAACAAAAATAATTTATCTTCATATACAAATAAACATTAAACTTAAAGGAACAATTGGCGGACTTATCGCTTAAAGCGATATCTTCCAGACAACCGTTTTTATGTGTGTATGTTACGCAACATCTTCACTTATTGTGAATCTATTTAAATTATTATTATTTTTATTGGTAGAGGTTATACTTCATGGGTGGTCCCCGAAATTCCCACCCAACGGTGAAATATCTAATTAGGCATTTTTATCGACTTCCCATTATTTGAAGTCGGTTTTTTTTATGTTATAACTCCTTACCCAAGTCTGTAGCGACGATCTGTATTCTGTATGTGTTCCTCTTATCATAGTCTAGTTTCGAGGACACAGAGACCACTCCAGTTACATTGTCGATGGCAAACGATTCCAGCGCCCCCTTTTGTACGGAATATTTCAGTTCAGCGTTCACTCCGCTGTCCAGGTCCGTGGCTCTGACAGCTGCCACTTCCGTCCCTGCGAAATAATTAACAGAAATTATAACAAATGATAATTTTTGATCAGTCTTTCCTGAAAAAAAATACAATACCTCCCTATTCTGTATCTGAAAGACAGTCGGTGATGAACGTTTGAGAAGTTTAATTAATTTAATTTGCAAGTTTAATGAGTTTCTATCAATACGGGCTTATTATGATCATTTGTCAATCGTCCGTCACAGAGTGACTTTCAGATACGGAATAGGAGGCTGGGAAAATAGATATTTTCTATAAATTCATGCTCTATTGTCGGCCTTTATCATCACTTACTACCAGGTGAGGTTATGGCGGAAAAAAAGGTATATAAACATTTTTTTTATAACTTGTACTGTCTCGCTGCAGGACAAAGGCCCCCCCTCCCTCCTTCTAATCCTCTCTGTCATCTGCTTACTTCGGAGAAAGATAATATGCCTTTTTATTAGTGTTTATTTGTACACACAAATAAACACTAATAAAAAAGCAGAATGAAATGTACAAAGGTGAACTTAACCCTAAAATGATGATGTATGCAAATGACCAGCATTATTATTTATTTTATAATATTTACCAATAGGCGCGTCTTCTGAAATGTCAGCGTCGTATTTATCCGTGTCAAATACGGGGGCGTGGTTGTTCACGTCACGCACCAGAATCTCCACTCTGCAAGTCGCATTGTGTATACCATCTGTGGCCTGAAAGAAGAAAAAAAAGTTGATAATTAAAAAAAATGTTTTTTCTATATAAATAAAGTGGCAAACAAGGGTTAATACTATATATCATATTTGACATATCATATAATGACTATATATCATATTTAAGAATTGAAAATACGGCATTTTTTATTTGGCATATATTTAGTCAAGTCGTCTAAAGCCCGTTGCCATATTATACGACAGAATCAAAGTCAACGGGATTTTATTAATTTAAATCACAAGAATCATATGAAAACTTAGTTTCTAAAACTCGCACCCGACCAAGCCTAGAATAATCAGGCAACAAACTCTGCTTCATGATCCTTCTTTCAGTTATAGTATGGTGCCAATCGAAAAAGATGCACTTATTTATAGATAGCTCAACGAATCCGAATCACTACAAGACGGAAGCGTCCCCGAAACACTGGCTACATTGCCACTCGGAATGGCAATGCTAATGCGTTGATCCAGATCATACGCAACTACGACCAGACGCCTTAGGAATTATTACGACGACTCTCTGTACACCAACTAAACTCAATCTTATCATTAACAGTAACAAAATAAACCTGACCATAAACACGAAGGAGAGAGCCACGTTAACTTATTTGACAGGAGTAACATTCATGCCATCTCTTTCTTACGTTCAATATCAGTAAGAGAGCGAGTTTAAATTAAGTTTAGTTTGTGCACTAAACTTAATTTTGAGTATCGGCGCCAATAAATAAATAATGCTACACATTATTCACTTAGCATTATCTAGCCCCAAACTAAGCAGAGCTTGTATTATGAAAGAATACACCCAGACGCCAGACAAATATTTGCAGAAAATACAAACATTTGTCCCGCGTCGGGAATAGAACCCGCAACGTTCTGCGTCTCATACGAAACAATGAATGGCTTACCAAAACAGTCAGTATAATTCTGCTCTCGTTCGCCCTAAGGCCGGCAGCGTCAGGTTGAACTGAAATCCTTCCGCTCTGAGGATCGATCCAGAACTGATGGTGCGGCGGGTCGACTATGGAGTAGCGTATATCTGACGTCACGTCTACGTCACGGGCTAGGACCTATCAAAATGGGGAACAGTCAACTTGGTGTAAACATTTGATCACATCTCCATTGTATATTGGTAGGATACTTAGTTTTTAACGTTTGGACTACAAAGCATGTCGAATATAAACAACGCGATTAATACAGGGCTTAGATATGAGCGAAATTTTTTAATGATTGATTAATAAATGTCATCGGTAATGCAATCAAGCATTACCGATGTCCATCGGAAAAGAAAAACAAAATGTTATGCTAACATTTAGTCAAATTTTTAACAGTTTAAAAGGTTTCACATAAACCACTGTTGAATTAAAATCATGAATTTGTATTCTATAAAATAAATGTATATATGTTAATCCAATAACAGCGTATAATAAATTGACAAATTTATTCAAAGTCATTACCGGCCCTGTGACTTAACAGGTGAAAAGCCTATGCCAGTAATGCAAGCATTACTGGCAGAAATAGGTAAGGTGGTACCTCCCCGGGACGAGCTCTTCACATGGAGCCATACTGCTCAATAATTTGCATCAACACTTTAGAATATTCCAGCCTAAAATGTAATGTATCCGACATACCTGCAATTCTGGTTCGAATTTGACGGCATCCTCATCGATGGAAGCTTTGTAGACGGGTGTGGAGAACACGGGAGGATTATCGTTGGAATCTCTGAGCGATATTTGTAGCGCGACCACTGTACTTTGCCCGGAAGCATCGTCATCTGTTGCCTGAAAAATCGAATACATATCTAGCTGAAGCATTTGTTTGAACGCGCTTATTTCTGGAACTACCGATCGGGTTTGAAGAATTTGTTTTTTCATTTGATAGATAAATTCTCAAGGAAGGTTATGGAATTAATATCACGCTACGACCCTTAGGAGCCGAGCAAAAGAAGTAACAGCGCAGGCGGTCGATGCGACGTGGCGGGCCAAGGGCAGCCATGGCACAGCAAGTAATACTTATAATTTTTAAGCCGACAAGAGGTAAACGAGCCTGTTGATAAGAGGTTATCGTAACCTATGGACGCTTGCAACACCAGAGACATCACACGAGCGTTACCGTCGCTGAGACATAACGAATGGAAAATATGTGCCTGTAATTTCACGGGCACCCTCATCACAAATGGCAATCGCTGATATTGATTAGCATATTATTATTTGGTTTGGTCATGTAGAAAGAAATGGATGAACAAAACAAGTTTTAGAGCCGAGCGTTAATGGCAGAGTTGAAACGAGAAGGTCTCGTCGTTAACGGACGGCGTACCCCCGCCCACCCGTGGGTTCAGTTCTGATTCTGTCACTGTCTGTTAGGTTTGGGGATGTTTTGATTATTTCTTTGGGGGGAAGCATTTGTCTAAAGATTATAGAAGATTATAATTGATTAAATATAACAAACAAACATAGGCTCGTACTTACTTTATACTGCAAGAAATAATCCTTTCTCGTCTCGAAGTCCAAGCACGGCGGTTGTCCTGGCGTTTCGCAAGGGGCTACTGTTATCACTCCGCTTCTATTGTCCACTTTGAAGAGCTCGGCGCCATTGCCCGATAGCTGATACACTATGCCCGCTGTTCCGAATCTAAAATTATTATAAAAAAAATAGATTAGATAGTCCTGACCCCACATAAGTGCACTCTGAGCTGTGGCGTGGGTAGAGACGACATCGTTGCCGTTCAGGGTAAGACATGGATGAAAAAGGCCCAGAATACAAAGATAGGAGTTGCTAGATAAAGAACTGGATAATAAAAGCCCAGAGAGACATACAGGAGTTGGTCGAATAAGACCTGAATAAACAGACAGGAGTTGCTGGATTAAGACCTGGTTAAAAAAGGTCCAGAATACACGGATAGGAGTTGCTGGATTTATACCTGGATGAAGAAGGCTCAGAATAAACAGACAGGAGTTGCTGGATTAAGACCAGGAGTGGCGTTTGAGGGAGGCGGCTTATGCCCAACAGTGTTTACTGAGAGCTGCCAATGATGGTGATGACGTCACAGGGAATCCTAATGTGTGTAATAATCCTATGCATGTGTTATATTCGCGACACAGGTTCTCAAACTTCTGCGGATATAACCGTTCTTTTAGTGTTTGTATTTTGTTTCTGACCCAAATAAATTCATTTTTGCTTTTGAGGACTACAAGTATGTATGTGTCTATCGGCTGTATTTTTAGGTTTCTTTACCTGCCGGTGTCTCTATCAGTAGCGGTGACAGCCGTGACCCTTGTCCCAGCGGGGGCGCTCTCTGCCACTGTGGCTGAGTAAGGATCGTCAGGGAAGAAAGGGGCGTTGTCGTTCACATCTGTCACGGAAACTGTCACGCTGGCTTTTGATGACAAGCGGGGGGAGGTGTGCAACTCTTCGGCTATAACCTTCAATAGAAAATGCAAGTTTTATCTTTAATTTATACTTTTATTTCATGATCTATTGAGCCCGCCTGAGACATAGAAGGTTGCGGGTTCGATGCGGGCGGGCCTTCGCCTACTGCGCCACAGAAGTCATCAAACTTTCTTCGCTAAAAGGTCCCAGTAAACTAACCTCCAAGATGAAATTTCTTTGATAAGGGTTCTCGTAATCAAGAATTATATTCATTTTTCAAACAATTTTCTATCGATAAAATCTCTTATTGAACTCACCTCTAAGATGAACTTTCTTTGATTAGGATCCTCATAGTCAAGAGTTGAGTTCAATCTCAGTGTAACTCTCGCACTGCCGGTCGCTTGAGACGGTTCCACGATGAATGCACCGAATTCATTGGACAAGCGAAGAGTGAAAACCGAATTTAAGCCCTGAAAGTAGCAAAATACGACAGTTATTTCGACACAGATGACGTTATATCTCAAAACAGTAAAAGGTCTAATTTGCGCTTAAGAAAACTTCTGAATGTTGTACATTATAAAATCCCAACAACTATCGGTCCTATGATCCCATTCAAGTGGATCATCTGATCCACTAAGAACTTCCACTATGAGAGCAGCAGAACTTCTACGGAGTTCATAAACTTACCAGGTCCGTATCAGTGACCAGCATATCGAGGTTCGGCAATGGCGTCTGCGTCGGAAGACTCTCCGGTATCTCGACGCTGTACTCGCGTCTGTTGAACCGAGGCGGTTCATCGTTCACGTCCTTAATGGTGATCGTCACCGTCGCCAGCGTGGATGTGAGCGGAGAGACGAGCGGTGATCCGTTCACTACTTCCGCTGCCTGGGGGGATGGTAATCATAATACTGTACATTTTTCACACAGCATCATCTAGCCCCAAAGTAAGCAGAGCTTGTATTATGGGAACTATATAACTGATATACTATATATTTTTATATGAGTTTGATAATGAGAGGATAAAGCGAAATTGGTTTAGAAAAACAAACACCAACTATTTTTTATTAACAAACTTGTGTATATCATCATCTGAAGACGTCGTTGACGCACCAGGCGAGTGCGACTAGTTCTGCAAATACTTTTTCCGGGTCTGGGAGTTGTAGTATAAAGATACTTTTGTCAATCTCTGTGGCGCAGTGGGCGAACGCTCGCCTGTGACGTAGAAGGTTAAGGGTTCGATTCCCGCCGCGGGAAAAATGTTTGTATGATCTGCAAATATTTGTCTCGGGTGTTGTCTACGTATGGATATGTATGTATTAAAAAAACAAATTATACGAGATTAGTATAACAGTCATGAAGTTCCCATAAAACAAGCTCTGCTTGATTTATGGCTAGATAATGCTGAGTGAAAATATCCAGCATCATTAGTAAAAAATGTCATAGAACACTTTAATTTAACACAAAGAACGAGAAAGAGTCTCAGTTGCCGTTGTGAGGTGGTAACTTACCCTGACAGTCAAATTGAGTGGTGACGAAGGATCGGCCAGGGCTTCCCTGTCCAATGGCTTAGCTGTCCTCAGCTCTCCCGTGTTACGGTCCAAGAGGAAGAAATCCAATGGATCTGTAACGAATTCATCCAACATTACGTGGGGTCGGCACAACATGTTTTCTTCTTCTACTCTCCCCTATCAGCCGTCATCTCTTTCACTCCTGTCTTAACCATGTCATCCCCTATTTGGCCTACGTCTGCTCTTAAAAGGTAAACGCGATAAAGACCCGTTAAACTTATAATTATTTATATCCACATTCGTATTCTCAACGATTGATTCAATTCATCCGTTTTAAATAACTCATGTTTTTGAAAAACACATGAAAACAGACATGAAACACATGAATTAATATTTATGCTCATTTACAGATCTCCGGTCATTTTTACTCCATTTAACGTGGCCACGGCTGTTGCAAAAAAAGTCAAAACGACGGAAATCCATGAGGAAGTTTTTAGGCTATTTAACATCACGCTACACCCCTTACGAGCCAAGCAAAAAAAAGCAATAGCACGATAGGGCGATTCGAAGCGGTGGGTCGGACGCGGACCAAGGACGGCAGTGAGACATCTAATCGTAGTATAACTTTTGAAACTATCATGGTTATGAACATAATTAAAAAAAAATTTGTAATATATATAAATTATTATGGCACAGTTGCATGTACCATGATCAGTTCCTCCCGTGATCATGGTACATGCAACTGTGCCGAATAAACATTAAAAGTCACAAATCATGGTAAATATCCCGTTTTTTTAATAAAAATAACAGCTAGTTTTGTTATAAATATCAGAATGAATACATACTCGTAATAAGCTCCAACACGACCTTCCTTGGTTGAGCCCTGTCAGCGTCTCTGGCTTTGACGGTGAGAGCCAGCGTCCCCACCGGCGCGTCCTCGGACAGCGCTCCGCTGAGGGACCCCGTGAACACAGGAGGAGAGTTTTGGACATCTTGGACTTTCACTTCCACATGCGCTGAGGAATTGAGCGTTCCATCCTGGAAATGGAATAAGTGGAAGATGGATTACTTTTTGTGTAGTGACCAATTTATTTGTTTTACTATATAAATATTGTTTAGAATTAACATTCTAGACAACGACTGACGTTGTAAAACCTCAATAATTGGTAGTCACTTACGTTGGCCACCAGCTGGAACTGAAAGAACTGCTTCTCATTGTAATTCAGGGCCTTCCTCAGCACCAGGACTCCGAAGTAATCGTGAGCTGATGAATTCAACGTCACCACTTCGAAGGTCTCGCAAGCTTCGAGCCACTGGAATCACAACAAAACTTAAAATAAGCTTGCAACACCTGCGGCATTACCCGCTTTGAAGAACCCTTTTTACATTTCCGTTTATTCATTTCCAGATTCAACGGAACTTGAACCAGCATCTTCGGCTCTAATTCCACCATGAATTGAATTTATTGGATGCTTTCTTTACAGTTAAACGCTAATAGACGCTATCTACAGGCAAGATGCCGCTCGCTATCCATCGCATCTAGCGCGTAAACAGGCCTAGCAAAACAGCCCGCAGAATAGTTTGTAGCGACATCTCGTAACATGATTGAGCTACGTTACATCACATCAACGCAGAACGAAGAAAAACGAAGTAAAGATATCCGGGGAGCTACTACATACAATACATAGATGGCCACCGAAGTGTAGATCGCGCAACTGGAGTTTTAATGCTACCTGAACATATAAAATACCTCCGACAAACAACTGTCGGTCCTAGGAGCCCGAGGAAGTGGCGTTTTTGCAAATGGAGGATACACCACCAACCGTATTCTCCATAAGCCCTTTATGGCGATCGTACAGATACCTCATGTCATACAAATGAATTTATGACATGAGGAATCTGTGCTAGAGTAGTGTTATAAGATCTGTGCGTCAGTGACTCATTCTATTAGGTTGGGGAAAAAGTCTTTTCGCATTATTGTATGTATGAACTTGTAATAAAATATCTTTGGCTATACTATTTGTATCTGGCTGATTTTGGTATCATTAAAAGTTTAAATTTTAAAGAAGATAATTCCAAATTCAAATTAGGAAAATGTGTGATTTTTATTTGTTTTTCGTACTGTTAAGATGAGTGAATCTAATGAAGAAATTCGATACATTTTAAAATTTTACTACAAAAAAGGTAAAAATGCAACGCAAGCCGCGAAAAAAATTTGCGATGTTTATGGACCTAGTGCAGTGTCTGTGAGAGTAGCACAAATTTGGTTTAAGCGTTTTCAATCCGGAAATTTTGATGTCAAAGATGCACGTCGCTCTGGTCGCCCTATTACGGATAAAATGGATGCCATTTTTGAAAAAGTGGAGCAAGATCGGCATATCAGTAGTTACGACGTAGCTGAAGAACTGGGAATTGACCACAAAACAGTTTTGGCGCATTTGAAAAAAACTGGGTACACAAAAAAGCTCGATATTTGGGTACCTCACGAGCTCACTGAAAGAAACCTAATGAACCGTGTTCTCATTTGTGATTCTTTATTACGACGTAATGAAACCGAACCATTTTTGAAGAAGCTGATAACTGGTGATGAAAAGTGGATCACGTACGACAAGAACGTGCGAAAAAGGTCGTGGTCAAAGGCCGGTCAGGCTTCACAGACTGTGGCGAAACCCGGGTTAACTCGCAACAAGGTGATGCTGTGTGTGTGGTGGGATTGGAAGGGCATTATTCATTATGAGCTGTTACCACCAGGCAGGACCATCGATTCTGAACTCTACTGCGAACAACTGATGAGATTAAAACAAGAAGTTGAGAGAAAGCGGCCGGAGTTAATCAACAGAAGGGGTGTGGTTTTTCATCATGATAACGCTAGACCTCACACATCTTTAGCCACTCAGCAAAAATTAAGAGAGTTTGGCTGGGATGTGTTAATGCATCCGCCGTATAGTCCTGACCTTGCACCTTCAGATTTCCACCTGTTTCGGTCTCTTCAGAATTCTTTAGGCAGTGTCAGGTTAACATCACGAGAGGACTGCCAAAACCACTTGTCGCGGTATTTTGAACAGAAGCCCCAAAGTTTTTATAGCAATGGGATCATGTCCCTGCCTACAAAATGGCAAAAAGTTATCGAACAAAATGGTACCTACATACTTTAGTTAAATGTAAATAAACTATATTAAAAAATGTTTTGAATTTTCTTAAAAAATGCGAAGAAACTTTTTCCCCAACCTATTATACATCATGTTCTCATCTTTTAAAAACATAACATCTTATATTCAAACAGTTAATAAAAAATACTATTCCGATTCTGAAACAAAATTGAGGAGAAGGAACATACAATTTAATTTTAGGATGTTACCACGACTATACCACGTACTTTACCGTTCTCCTGCTGACGCACCTAATTCAAACGTAATAATACCCTAAAATACCTTACCGTTTTCTTCTCTCACGGGGGAAAAGGGGAATAAGCCAACATGATGAGGGGGATGTTTGAACATTCTTTACATTAGGGTTCTGTTTTCCCCCTGAGTGAATTCTCTTAGGGGTAAAAGTGGAATAAAAAATTATTAAATGCACTTCCGCACTTCTTTTAACATTACAGTTCAGTCCCCCCCACCCCTAAGCGGGATTTCTCAGGGGGGATTTATGGAATAAAACATACTATATTTAATAACATCATTCACCTGTTCATTGGGCACACAGTCCACCTCAAGGTTGTCACCTACGGAGTCCTTATCCTCAACTTTAATGTACCGGAGTATCGTCGTTCCCACGATTTCGTCTTCAGGCACATCCACTTCGTATGGACTCTGAAAAAAGTTATATAAGAGATATTATTTCATACAAACGTGAGTAAAACAGTATTTTTTTTAACTTTCGCTATCACTTAACATAATTATAAGTTAACTTAACATAATTATGTAAGGTTTGGTGCAGCATAATATTGAGATAGGGACCTTTTGACTCCACACAACACATCTTTTTATTTATTATTTATTCTGTGTTTTTTGTAATATGTTAATGTAACTTTTCTGTGTGTTTGTGTCTTTATTTGTTCTGTATTTTATCACCTGTTGTGTTGTGTTGGGGTAAATGTATTTTATTTCTTTCTTTCAATTAAGAGTCTCTCTGTGACCACTGTGGCTCTGTGGCTGTGGAAATACAGTCGAAACGTCAGGAAAATAATAAAAAAGTAAACGCGATAAAGACCAAAGAAGAAGAAATAAAAAAGATTGCTTAAAACAGTTCATAGGAACTTCGGCGAATGATCGGATGAATTAATTCCCTAACGTACCAAAAGTTTTGGTTCCATCTTTATAATGAGAACTGCGAAAGATTGGACTACCATATTCTTTCCTGAAAAATACAATCGGATCTCTTCAAGGTAAGAGTGAAAAGGTATCTTCTAGACCTTCATGCTCCATCGTCGGCCATAGTATCAAATGCCATCAGATGAGATTATAGCCAAAAGAAGGTCTACTCACGATATACAGGGTGTAATCGTTAAGTGTGCACAGGCGATTATTCCGTAACTATTGCAGATATCAAAAAACTTTAAACTGATATCGAAAGTACTTTACCTAATGAGTAAAATGACATTAATAACTTTTTAAAAATAAAACGAGAAATATCCAAAAAAAATACATTAATCACTCCCATACATTTAGTATGAGATAGTAGAAAGGTTTTAGTTTCCTTATTTTAAGTGGAATAGTACCTACTCATTTTACCCTTGTCATTTTATAATTATGTACGATATGAAGGTATTAATGAATTTCAAGTAGATACACGTGTAGATTAATTATCTTACAACTTCAAATTTATAATAAACCTTGTTTCAATATTGTATTGATTTGAACTAGCTGAAAAGCAACATACTAAATAAAAACAAAAAGAAAGATACTCTTTGGTGTTCGTTCTAAATTCAAATTCTTTATCGCGGGTTCTCGTTCCGCCAATTTATTGTATTTTTCAATTTGCGTTAATAATCGTGATTGTTGCATTTATTGATTGAAAAATGGCATATTCCAATACAGAAAAGAGGTACATGTTAAAAATGTACTACAAACATGATTGTAACAATAGGGCGGCCATTATCGCCTACAGAAGAGAGTACCCAGATAGAGAAGTTCCTTCTGGTACGTATTTACGTAAGTTGGATAACAATTTGATAAATTATGGATCTTTTAACAGAAAAAAAGGTTCGAGAACAAGAGCTCCGGAATTTGATAATGACTTAGATAACAATATTATTAACTACGTAGTAGATAATCCACAAGAATCAACGCGTTCAGTGGCCCGATCATTTCCAGTGTCCCACAATTATGTACACAAGTTATTAAAAAAACACAACTTCAAAGCATTTAAGATAAAACCTACTCAAACGCTGCACAATGATGATCCTGCTCGTCGGCTGGTCTATTGCAATTGGCTAGTCAATAATTATGTCAATGTAAGGTCAATTTTATGGACCGATGAAAGTAATGTTTCAAACTGCGGCATTTACAATAGAAAAAACTCGCATTATTGGTCAATTGACAATCCTCGCTTAACTACTGAAGTTAGAGCTCAGGTGCGATTCTCAATTAATGTGTGGTGTGGTATTCTTGGAGATCGGATCATTGGGCCATATTTTTACAGTGGAACCTTAAATGGACAGAGATATTTCTCCTTTGTACAAAACGATATGCCAAGTCTCTTAGAACCAATTCCAGACGATGAAAGAAGGTCGATAATTTTTCAACAAGATGGAGCACCTGCACATAATACAAATGTTGTAATGAATTTCTTACGAAACAATTATAATGGCTTAATAGCCAATAATAGTGCAACCCCTTGGCCTGCCAGATCCCCGGATCTCACGCCTTGTGATTTCTTCCTATGGGGATTTGTCAAAGACCACGTGTACGCTGAGAGAGTACACAGCCTAGAAGAGTTACAGAATCGTGTACGTCGTGCAATTGCTTTAATTACTCCGCAAATGTTAAGGAAAGTTCATTTAGAAACTGTAAATAGAGCTCGTCATTGTATTGCACAAGGAGGACGTCACTTCGAACATATGCTTTGAACACAAAATTTTGTACTTACTAAGAAATAAAATGTATGGGAGTGATTAATGTATTTTTTTTGGATATTTCTCGTTTTATTTTTAAAAAGTTATTAATGTCATTTTACTCATTAGGTAAAGTACTTTCGATATCAGTTTAAAGTTTTTTGATATCTGCAATAGTTACGGAATAATCGCCTGTGCACACTTAACGATTACACCCTGTATATATAAAAAGTAGTGAGCCAGTTTATTAATGTTTTGTTTTGTCTAGACATGGCAGGCGGTACGTCCATAAGTCATTTACAGTGAACCGGAAGAAGGGTCTAATTAAAAACGATGACGCACCAACACAACGATAGGGTGTTGCTAACAACAATCAGCCCCTAAAATCGGTGGCGGTGGCGATCGGCAGCATTTGTACGGAGGGGGCCACACCAGGGTGTCTAGACACATATAACTTTCTATTGGCATTAACGCCAGCGGAAAGATTGAATTGTATGGAAATGACAATCGCTGTGGGAATTTCACGTGACAGCTGCCAATTTTTACCTTGACAAATTTGCGTTAGCGTGAAAGGAAAACTATGCGTGAGGTATTTGTCTAGACCCCTGACGCGAACTTTGACAAACTTTTGCAAGCAATAAGCGTCTTGCAACCTGTAACGTGGAATTCGAACTACTTGAAAAATACGTGCCTCCGACTATCCTCATAGAGAGTATGTACCTAAGAATGTCCATCATGGGGTATACAAATAATAATAATAATGCTGGTAAACATACAAACATTTGTGGCGGGAATCGAACCCGCAACCTACATGCGGGCCTTTGCCCACTGCGCCACAGAGGTCGAGGGAATCGTTTTTTTATTGTAACTTGTTTATACCGGATACTTACATTTCTAAACTCAGGCGGGTTATCATTCTCGTCTGTTACGATAACCGTCACTGGTTGTGATTGGATCAGATTCTGAACTCCATCCGGATCCTGATCCTCGATGGTCACCAGGAACTTTATCGTGTCTTCTACCTGAATAAGATAAACAATTCATTATGATCATGTCTTAAGAACTTTGGTGGATAATTCTTTGTCTTTATAGTATCTTTAACTAATGCAGTTCACCTTGTTCGATTGGCACCACACTATATCTGGATGAAGGATCATCAAGAGAACACAATGCAGAGTTAAATCTTTGACTAATGCAGTTCACCTTATTCGATTGGTACCACACTATAACTGAATGGAGGAACATCAAAAGAACACCAAGCCGAGTTTGTTTGTTGAAGAATCACTGCTTCTTCGCTTGCGAACAGAGAATCAGTGAATCAGTGATTTGCGGATCACTGATTCTTTATCGGACAACGTATGTATTGGAAGGATACTGGCACCCGTAGCACACCCACGTCTAATTTCTAACTCTGTATTTTGTCTAACCAAAAGGAGAACTTTTATAAGTCGACAGTTTTAGTAGATGATTTGTAGAAATCATTTGTACTCAATTCTTTAAGATTATACTGAAACAGGTTCCAACGGACACGTAAAACTTTTCAAAATGTTTTAATGTTTTCGACCGGCGAAGACTGAGAAAGGAAATGTTATGGTTACCTCTCTATCCAAGGGCTTCTTGAGAGTCACGTCTCCGCTTTCTTGGTCCACAGAAAATTTATCTGTTCCGACTAGATTGTATTTTATCTGGAATCATAGAAACAAGACTTAATAAACAAGTTTTTTTTATTAAGGCACAAACGGTTTACAATATCAAGATTAATGGTAAAAACTAAGGATTGTTACACCAATGAAGTATATACACATTATATTTATACTTATAATTATACAGAACCGTAAGCTGATCAAAAATGTCCAATCTACTATAATACCAATCAAGAAGTTCTGATGCCCACCTTTCGTCTTCATCATCAAATCACCTCGATCTCCGACTATGCAGTCGGATAACAGAGACTCAAAAACAAGCTTTCGTGGTTCGATCAAGGGAAATAGTTCGGATAACGTGAACCAAAAGAAATGGTCCTAAAAAAAGTTGTATGAATTGTAACAAACGAATATAACAAATAAACATACATGAAAAAATTAAAAACACGGCTACCACTGCATTTTGTTGATTTGCTGTTAGACCGGGAGTTCATAATCGTCAACCCTATCACCAGGACCCGCTAGGCCAACACGGCTCTATATTAAATAGTTGTAAGTTAGTAAAAGCGTATAAAATATATTACCGGTAGAGCTTCAGGGTCCACTCCCTGCAGTTTGTACACCACCTGGCCTACTGGAGTGTTCTCCGACAATGCCAGGTTGTTCATGTCTTGCGTGAAAACTGGCAGCATGTTCGAAGACCCTGGAATGATGACGAGGTA
The DNA here is from genome assembly GCA_961405105.1 of Perizoma affinitatum. Classification (NCBI taxonomy): domain Eukaryota; kingdom Metazoa; phylum Arthropoda; class Insecta; order Lepidoptera; family Geometridae; genus Perizoma; species Perizoma affinitatum. Next base: position 12,732,672 of record OY560197.1, read on the forward strand.
CCGATTATAATGAAGACTTCATCACCATATATTCTATTTTTCCTGACCCCACACTAGGATTCCATGTATCGTGGGTATCAGGAACTAAGAGTACTTTATATCACAAAACCAAGACCCGGACCAAACACCTGCAGATCCTGCAAGTATTCGTCCAGCAGTGGGAATAGAACCCGCACCTCTTGTCTCTCAGCGAGATACTCGCCCATCACGGCACTGAGGTTGTCAATTGACTCTGCGTTTTACGGAAGTTAATAACAAGATCATACTGGTCAGATCGTATGAGCTACGGGCCAACTTTGAAAGAAATAAAGTTATTTATTTGGCAATAACAAAGCACAGAAAGGACAGGTACACACTAAAAAATAGCTAAAAGACACTATAAATACCTAAGATTTTAACAAAAACATAGTGACAAAGAGAATATTTTTGCGCTAATTAGTCCCATCTGTGCCTGGGCTCTGGGCTTTGGTGTCTGATGTTTTGATCACCGGAAGGCCGTTGACAAAAAATACAGAAAGATTAGCTTTCCTACAAAACTTCTAAATGAAACCATTGAGCCATTCAACGATAGCGTCCAACGAGCCATAGACAACTAGTTTATTTTTAAATACAACTAAAGTTGCAAATAAGTTACGGGCCACCTCTTGATAAGCAGTTACCGTAACCTATGGACGCTCAACACCAGAGGTATCACGCGTTGCCGACCCTGAGACATAACGGGTGAAAAGTCTCATGTACCGGTGTAATTTTACAAAATTGCTAGTTACATCGCCCCACTGAATCACAGCGCTAATAATTAATGCTGTAGGTTAACAGAATAAGAGTACATAGGCTTCAACTAACCGCTGCAACAATATTTTATATATTTTAAGAAATAATATATTTATTTGACACACACAACATTACAAGACATAATACATGGAACAAATAACAAATAATCTAGGAGCCTAGGTACTACAACATAAATAAAGAAAAGTAAAGTATAAAATAATTTGAAGATTACAGATACAGAGACAGTGACACAAAGATATACAGGAGTATATATCAAACAGGTTGCTACTACAATATCCCCGGGATATGTACCGAGTTAAACCACTTTCCACATCTTATTAAAATTTATGAAAGACTCGTTGTTTTAATAACCGTTCCGTGATAATTGAACGTACTGGATCTCTATTCTCGCACACAAAGAGTTCGTTTAGTAAACATAGAGTACCGTACCAAGCACCACAGATTAACTAAAGAAATAAAGCTGTATATTCGATACTTTGAATATTATTCGTTGAGAATGCATTGCAAGGGTGACTATTTACGGAATTTTCAGTTGTGTTCTAAGAAATAAGTGCTGATGCTGTAATCTAGAACAAAAACGGTAAATCTCGTGCGTGGTGAAAAGTGCCTGTGATTTCAACGGCACCCCTACCCTTATAACGGTTAACGGTATACCCTTGAAACAGAAACACAGCAATGCGAACCTTACTGCTTTTCGGTAGAAATAGGTATGGCAGTACTTCTCCGGATGAGCTCTTTCACAAGGAGCTCTACTACTGCTCTGTACTCAGTTTAATCTGATAGGTACGATGAAAAAACCTACCGTTCGTACTAGTGCTACCAATAAATGCCGAAAGAGACTATGTAACTCAAGTAAGTGTAAGTATACTCTGATAAAGGATACTTTAGTAACAGTTCAAGCTGACAATCTCTACTATAGCGATTGTCACTTCTATATATCCTATCCTACTACTATTATAAACGCGAAAGTTTGTGAGGATGGATGTTTGTTACTCTTTCACGCAAAAAGTACTGAACGGATTTTGATGAAACTTTACAGTAATATAGCTTATACATCAGAATAACACATAGGCTACTTTTAATCCGGGTACCACGCGGGCGAAGCCGTGGGCAGAAGCTAGTAATCTCTATATATAGAAGTGAAATCAAGCTTGGTCGTACACGCATACCTACAATGTGTGGTCCTGACCGCAACTAGATTTCCTTGTGCCAGAGATACACTATCAATAATAAATAAATAATGCTGGACATTTTCATACAGCATCATTTAGCCCTAAAGTAAGCAAAGCGTGTTATATGGGAACATGACTGATACTGAGTAATTTACAAGTTACATATATACAACTATTATAAACGTGAAAGTTTGTGAGGATGGTATTTTTTACTCTTACACGAAAAAAGAATTAACGTATTTTGATGAAACTTTACGGTAATATAGCTTATACATCAGAATAACATATAGGCTACTTTTTATCCGGGTACTACGCGGGCGAAGCCGTGGGCAGAAACTAGTACTAAAATATATATTTTGTGAATAATTGTGTTGATAGAAAACACCCAGACAAATATTTACAGACCATACAATCATACCCGCGGCGGGAATCGTACCCGCAACCTACTTTCAGGCGGGCCTTTGCCGAGGTCGTCAAATTCAGCCGGTCCGCACTCAGAAAAATCTCGCTCTAGGCCATGTTATACACGACTTTGCAAGTCAATGTAAAAGTGTGTTGTGTACTCTTTAATGGGAGCGGCATATGGCTGGTTGGACACCCTCCTCATGAACGAAGTATTAAATAAAACACCATTTAAATAATTACACACCTGAGCTCCAACAAAATGCCAGGCACGCGATTATTAGCTTCAACCGCGTCTCCATCTTTGGTGTTCTGAAACAAAAATACAAAAGTCATAAGAGTGAGATAATCATACAGATGGTTTTTTTTATTATATTCCGTTCAAAAACTCGTGACCGATGGAGCAATAAAACGTGTGAGCGGTACCGAAGATATGTCTTACTCGCTCGCACTCATTGCCTTTATGGAGAGTGTTATGTAACGCCTATAGTGTTGGTCCATGCTCGTTTCGATGAAAGGGTTGATAAAATAAAATGATGTTGTAAGTAATTTACAAGTTACTTTTAATAAATACTGAATACAGTCATTAATATTTATTTATATATTTATTTATTTACACGCACAAAACAAATTACAACCATATACAAAATACAACAAAATTCGGTTCTAATCTTGATTGCAACATAAACTTATATGTTCACAGCTAAACTAAATAACTATATCGAGCAGAAAGTGAAACTTATGTTCTAGGACTAAAAGAAGACAAAGAAGACTTTTTGCCATGTATCTATGATATCAAGCACCCTAAGGTACATACAATCACAGATACATAACAAAAAATATGTCGCACTTAATTGTGGTTGTTATGTAGGCCTCGACAAGAATGTGTTTACAAACATAATATACCTAACCACTTAATATATAAATACAGACCTACTTTTTATTACTCATGAATTAATCTATTTGTATCATCACTGTCCATGTAGAGCTATTTTAGTCACACGTCACCACCAACACAAAAGCATAAATAGCTCGGAAAATAACTAGAGGACATGGGACTGTCCCAATCCAGTGCGTAACCGGCAATGGACGCGTCTAAAACATGATAGTTCATAAACACCCAGCAAACAGTCGCATACCAAAAAGACACAGTGAATTTGAGGAAATACCACTATATATTCAACGTAGGTACTTACTAGAGTACTTGAATGTACTAGTGTACCTGAATACTTACTACATAAATATAAAATGGGCTATCTTTAATATTTTGACGAATTTAAGCTGGTATTTTCTTTACAGTTAATTATCACCTTTTTTCATTGTTTAAGACTCCGTCTCATTAATATTTTTTCTTTACCAACAAAAAAAATAACTACTTAGACCACTCAGTTTAAAGCTAAAACAGCTTTGAGATGTTAAAATCAGAAATGGAATGAAAGCTTCGATTTTTGCTAGAATTTTTAACCGCGACCGTGCGTCTAACCTTTCTGACTAGATTTAGCTTTGTGAACTTTGGAAAGTCTTTATTTGTTTTTAAAAGCTCAAAAAAAATGAACAGATTCGTTCGTAGTTAGTTGATTGTAGTGCAAGAACAAACGAAAAGTTTTCTATAACAATCAACTTTAAACGTTTTTTTTTCAAGAATCAACTACTAACCTGCTCGGGTGCCAATTTCACAAAGCTTAGTTCATACGTTCGCCGTGTCACCAATTCTTTCTAAGCACCTTGCAATCTAATCACACTTTAGTAATGTCATGTTCCTGATGGGCCTACTTAGCCTGGCATGGGCCTACTTAGCCTTTAGGCTATCCATCTTTTGAAGGCCTCTGAAAAAGCTTCAAAACTGTTACAGAATCATATTATCGTGTTACCAAGACACTGAACTACTAACTTAGTTATCAATGCCAATATCCAGTCACTTAACACAAATGCGTTTCTGGTATATTTTTTTGTAGAAGGTAAAACTGACCTATCTAATAGTACAGTACTAAAGTAAATAGTAGGTAAGTTTATTTATTGAGATGAATCAATTTGTTCTCAGCAAATTTGATATGACACGTTACTTCTCAATAAGATTATAGTTCACCTTGACCAGTTCAATTGATGTCTATTGCGACTTGTTTCGTGACCTCCGGCCCCTTGGAACTGTCATCGTTTATTGAATTATTACTGAGCCATATCTAGTTATCTAAATGCTTTCAAGTATCTCTATCTATTAACAACCTATCTAGTGACCTACCTAATCCAAGTAACTGTACCTATGATTGTCTACACAGTTTTTGTTCTTAAGAACATTGACTTGAGTCACTTTCGATTTAGAAACGTAAGAAATTCCGATACATTTTTGTTCATTTCTCTATCTTTTGAACACTACTCGAGCATTTAGTCAAATCTGACTTTTCGCATTTCGAGAAAAATAAGCATAAACTGCATTTGAAATGACTAATGGTTATAGTCGCCTATTATATATGAATACATGGTGAATTGCTGATGTCTTTCTTACTGTAGAGATAAAGTTAAAAAGTCTGTAATTTCCCCGGGTTTTTAAACAAAACCATCTTTCCCTACTCTAGCTCTAAAATTATAATCATTAACTAAAGAAATAGTTCTACTTTATCACGAAACTTAGGACACCAAATCTGAATCTCCATAGACTTTATTAAGTTCCTAGTTCGAGGTTAATTGGTCAGTCGCCGCGACCTCGAGGTCTCTATAAAACCGTAGAACCTTTGTAAATTAATGAATTAAATATTCAGCAATCTATGCGAGAATTTAAAGTGGAGATAAAGTTGTCGTTGAACAATGAGACCGCATCCGATGTAATCGTGGATTTGAATTGCAAAACTGTGGTTGACTCGCCTGAATGTACTTATAAAGTAGGGACATTGAAATTGCATAAAATACAACGTAGCGTTATCAAACTACCATTTATTTTTATGTAGTCAATAAAAAATAATTTTAAATTCTTAAGTAACGTCCATTTTCAATTGATTGCCCCAGTTTATAGCCTAGATTTTTCAGTTAGATATTTTTCTGCATTGGTCACTACTGAAAAGAGCCCTTGCAAAGTAATAAGAATAGTATGGAATAAAAGGATACCGTATGCAGTGCATTTTCCCCCTTTAATTACGAAACTCAAGGTTTTTTTTTATTTCATGGTCAAATCGTTAACGAACTAACCTTTAACATAAAAGTTGAGATTAGATTTAACAAGTTTTACCATTTTACCAATTGGTTACGATTCGTTACAAAACCACGACACGATAGTAAATAAGAAAAATCAAGGATCAACCCAATATTCCTAACTACTAGTTGCAGAAGTTATATCCCAAGGATCTGTCACGTTTTACTTTTAACTCCCATCCGAACCTTCACGTGTTATGTGGAATACTAGTCTCTACATGGCTTTGGATACTACCCCAGTAAATAGTAGCCTATGAAAAGAAGCTCTCCACGAAAGCCATTACAAATATTTTAACCGGATAACAGCTTTTGTCCAACCTGAAGGTCCACACTAAATATTGGTGTTTTTTTTTAAATCGGATAAGTATCCTCGAAGATTACCCTCTACATACAAACCATTCCTTTTTTATAATATACGAGTAGGTATAGATTGAGTTCACAGTTTCGGTGGAAAAGCGATGGAAGAAGTCGAAATGATGATAACCTTAAATGGCTCATTGACTCCTAGAGATGCCTTCCTAGACAACACGTATTTATTTAAGAGGTTTTATTTATGATCTACATCATTTCAAATCGGATTGCCGCAGATCAGACTATTGACGAAGTTTAAAACAATGACACTCAAAAGTTTTGCAACACACATTTCTAATATCAATGCTGAGTTACGAAATGATCTAGTCATACTGCACAGGGCCTTAAAACTCATTAACCTGTTTTAGAACTCAAGAATGCTTCTTAAGTTAAAAATGCAGACAAGTTTTTATCAAGTAATCGTGAATTAGGTAATTAATGAATGAATTAAAATACTTTATTGTACACCACAATATAAAAGAAACAAAAACTTAATACAACTAAAAGTACAATAGACGGTCTTATCGCTTAAAAAATGCTCTTCCAGATTAACTTGAGATGGAGCGGATTCTATGTATATCGTGGGTCCTATCGATTCTCGAACATCCGCAAATAGGTATTTGCGGATGGCACAGGCAGTGTCTTAATGCGTGACGCACGCCTTTATGAATTCACCACAGTGATTATATCCAAAAACAGTATTATCGAGAGACTCTTTCAAAGCCAAGAAACCAAGGAACCACTGACACGAAAAAACAAGCATCTCCTAAAGAAGGCCGTTCTTATATAATATTTATAAAATCCTTTATTCTTTACTGTCCACACAGATAATAGGTACAAACAAAAAAACTTACATTAAAGGACATGTGCAAGGGAAAGCTTCAACCTTTCAAGGGTTTTCTTCAACTCGGGGAATCTTAACGTTTGACATGAATGTTTGGTATGAAGAGTTTCCACATCACTTCCATTTTTGTATGTTACAGGCCACTCGACCAAACTAAGCAAGGTACAATCGACATGCATTTTTTTGTATGTGGATATCAAAACCAGAGCTGTGAAACAATGCTTACACAATTGTATCAAGGGGCGCACACGCTCCGTCGTTCTCACGGTTACGTCAGTATTCGAGAAGGTTTGCACATAATCGCTTTATTTTATAAGATTACTCGATCTCGTGTGATATGACATATGTGTGCAATCAGTGTTTTTATTTACAGTGTGATTGTAGAGCCTTAAAAACCCTTTGGTGAGTTCGAATACACTTACCCAATCTAAGAATGACGACCTCTGTGGCGCAGTGGGCAAAGACCCGCCTGAGACACAAAAGGTTGCGGGTTCGATTCCCGCCTCGGGACAAATGTTTGTATGTTCAAGTATTTGTCTCGGGTCTGGGTGTTTTCTACGTATAATATGTATTAATTTACAAAAAAAAATATATCAGTCATGCAGTTCCCATAATACATAATACAAGTGCTTAAAACGGTGAAGTAAAACATCGCAAGGAAACTGGCATGTTCGTTAGTGTTTGTAACTTGGAATGCTTAGCTACTAAGAAAAACGCGGGTATGTATCAAATATTGTGTTTAGACTTGCCTATAACTCCCCTGACTTGGTATGCTTGATATTTGTATGGAAATGACATTAGCTGCGGAAATGTCACGTGACTTCAAGTTTTACCTTGACAAATTTGCGTTAGCGGAAAGGAAAACTAAGCGTGAGGTATTTGTCTAGACCCCTGGGATCTGCATTACAGTATAGATCTCAGTATTTCTATTATCCATTAATCAATTTATTGGTAAGTCTATTTTGTAACCGGCCTCCCGCGATACAGTCTAGCCCACGTGCAGGGACCACCAGACAAAATTGTAAGCTACAGGGCAAACATTTTTTTTTTGTAAATTTTGTTTTGGTCGTGAACATATTGTTTTAATTCCCGCAACATTCCAAATTCATGTTATATTCAAAAGTATCCTGCCACAGAGATCTCTGCCATTTTACGTCTATCATTTAAATCTGGCAGGGTGCCTTGTGCGTACCAGGTAACACTAGGTACGCTGCCGGGTATTAAAGCTAACTGCATATATTGGTTCCAGTAACGGCCCACCGCGGTATTGCACGGGATAATCACAGTGGGAATCGACAATGCTACATTATTTTCTCTGAACACACTTCGAAGTTAACACTCAAAGTACTATTCCAACTATAATCTTAAATGTCTGAAAGTTGACGACTGGTTGTACGGTTCTACCATATAATAACTCAGACATTATCATCATTTTTATGTATGTTCTTATGTATTTAAATATTAGTATAAATTATTTAGGTGCATTTAACCATTTTCGTTACATAATTACTACAATCATGATAATATTTTTGTTTTAACCCTTTCTGTGCACTACCAACACATGTTTTTCCACAATACACAAAGGTTATCTGGAAGAGAATGCTTTTAAGCATTAAGTTCGCCTATGTACTCATATTTTCTCTGGCCATCGGGTTTGCCTCTCAAAAGAAAATACGGTGCTCTTACGTGACCAGCACATCGGAGACGACCAACTTTAACAAACTTTACTAAATCCGCTTCTTGGAACATGTTGCAAAGTTCGTGGTTGTATCTGATCCTCCAGAATTCACCATCCAATACGGCGCATCATAGTTCTGATACCACACCAGGATTCCCTGTATCGTGGGTACCATGGTACCGCAATACCCAGATCCAAAACAAATATCTGCGGGACATGCAAACATTTAAAACCTCTGTGGCGCAGTGGGCGAAGGCTCGCCTGAGACGCAAAAGGTTGCGGGTTCGATTCCCGCCGTCGGACAAATGTTTTTAAAATATTTGTCTTGGGATCTGGGTGTTTTCTATGTATAATGAGTAAAAATTTTCAAAAAAAAATATGTATATAAGTAATATATCAGTCATGTAGTTCCCATAACACAAGCTCTGCTTACTTTGGGGCTAGATGATGCTGTGTTAATATGTCCTGCATTATTATTATTATTTGTCTCGCAGCGGAAATCGAACGGAACTCTTGCGGCTCAACCGGCTACTCACGGGCCGCGCCACTGAAGTCGTCGATAGATGGCAATTACACTATCAAAATGCTTGAAGTCGTTACTGGGTAAAACTGGTCGAATTCCTCAAGGCCCGGTCCAACTGATGCGATGGCGATGGCGATGGCGATCAGTACATTCACGCGAACTTTGACAAGCATTTTTCTCGCCACCGCCACCGCGGCACTTCGACCGGGCTCATAAAGGACACCATTTAGAATTATTATCCAAATAAACTAATAAATAAACGTAGGGGATTTCTAGATGTTATTTTTTTAATTCCTGTTTTCCCCGTTAAGATGGATTCTCAAGGGGGAATAATAGACTTATTTTTTAGAGTCCACTTTTACCAGTTAAGGGGGAATATCAAGGGGGAATTATAGACTCTTTTTGGATTCCAGTTTTCAGGGGAGATTTGTGGGATAACCAAAGTTATGCGCCTCGGGCATTAAAAACCTGCTATCACTATGGGTGCGGTTCAAATATAATTTGAAGTGCATAAAGTTTTCAACCACTCCCGTTTCCCTTATCCGAAGATAGACGAAGATTGTCCTGGCGCTAAACTATGCGGATTTTCTTGGCTCCTAAGGCGTGATGTTAATTAAGCCTATACATTCATCAAGAAATTCCTCTAAAAAATTAAAATCCGGCTGATTAGCGCCTTATTAGTATAGATAAAATATTTAATGCAATGAAATAGTAAGTATATTTATATATAGAAAAATATTTTCAACACTAAACAAAGGATAGAGTTAGACAAATTTTATCAAACTGATGAAAGTTATGGAGTGATTATGAATTATTGTCTACGTGGCCAAGCTAAATTAATATCCATGGGGAAACCAAGCTCTCGTTTAGGAAGTATGTGCTCATAACTGTTTCCCACACCGCACATCAGATTACATCAGATTATCGGAAATAGTTTGCGTGTTATTTACTTTCCTCTCCACGTAACACGAGGCCATGTCACAAGAATCTAAGATACGTGCAGTTACAAGCTGTTTCTCATACCTCAGCATTTCTAAGATTGCATTGAAAAAATGTCGAATGATTTAATTGTAAAGTCTATTTCATCGTGTGTAGATAAAGTCGATTGCGCATACCATCAACATCCACAAATTAGTGAAAAACTACAACCAGAACAACGTTTCAAAAATGGTATACGCCATCTTTGATTTCGAAATTGATCTCATTTACATAATCAGCATACCCAAAATAATCTTAACTGAACCCTATGAACCAATGTTTGAACATGAAATTCGTGTTCGATTCATCTTTGATTCCAAACTAGATGTGATTTACAAATTGTTTTTAATGTTATCTTAATGTAACAGTTATCTAAATTCGGAAAAAAAATATTTGATTAGATAACAAAAATGTGAATCAGGGGAATCAAACTTTCCACTGCCTCCATGAGGCCGAAGACCGGGGGACAGCAGGAATAACACATAATGTTTTGTCTCCAACACGGAAATAAAGGGCTTAAAATTTACAAAAGTTGTATCTCCCTCTTACGTTCTAAAGCTGTGTCCTAAAAGTACTGAAACAAAATGTATCGAGCAGCATTCGACAGGCAGATCGCTAGATTTCCATCCCAATTACATCTTTACAAGATATGAGTGAGTCTAGGGCACATTAATCTTTATACAACCATCATCTTCCCTTTTAGTCCGTATGTTCTGGTAACACGCTGGGCTCTAACTTAAAATGTGACAAGCGAAAACGTGCCCACGTTTTCGCTTGTCACATTTTAAGTTAGAGCAGAACCTCTCATTACGCAACTGCGTAAGATACAGGAAAAAGTAACGCCACCGGTTTTAGTTATGTGATTGACTTACTTGGCCAAGAGTTGTTGGTTTAGATAAGTGCTCCTTAAACTAGACACTACCTACACAGCTAGATTCCATTCCCTTTTAAGGTGACTCCACTTCCGAAGTGGAGCCACGTTCACACCTTTGCGTACAATTTGTTTTAATTCGCTACAGATTGTCATGAATTCGTGACACTAGATGACACTGTTACATCCCGGTTTCAAGGGACTTTAGAGCGACACTACGGACATCTTCCCATCCCTAGACAGACACTAAGAATTCTTTCAGCACAATCCAAGGATTGTGACTCGTATTCTTTTTCTTTTCAGAGATCGTTCATCTCACACATGTCCTCCATACAGAATGTCTAGCTCTACTAAATTTGGTTGATGTAACTAAAATGTTGAGGTTGTTGGATCCAACAAAACATGATACTCATAATAAGTCACTTGGCCCAGTAATTTAATTATTCCCACAACTGTAACCAATATCTCCCCTAACAATGTGAGGTGCCCTGATTCAAAATACGGGCTCTTAGCAAATTGCTGGCCCTGAATTAAGATCCATCCTGTACGCAGTAATTGACTGTATTCTCAAAGTAAAATAGGAGTGGACTAAGGTATTTTGATCAGTACCTTCAACAGCTATCATATCACGGTAGGAACGCAATATATACGTATCTAGATTCTTTTTTTTTGTTATTGTATAACGTTTTTCCAAATCTCTGTTATGCGAATAATCTAACTCGTGTCATAATGATAGTGTAAATATTTTTATATCAATTCATAGCTTAGCTTCGCTGTCTCGAAACTCCTACCTACCTCACACATGTCCGTTCCAAAGGCACCTTAGAGTCATTACGCATTTTAGGCTACATCGTCCTTTCATACAAATGGCTTCTTCTATGTGCAGTAACAGTCAGAGCCTCTATAGTAAAATAACCTTACCGAATGGAACATTATGCGTATAATTACATTAGATTTCGTCTTTTATTCACCTCGCATCTTTCGTCGCCTGAGCCCGTTGTTGCTGAGCCATCGCTGAGCCCGTTGTTCAATCTGTATCGATCTTAGACGGAGACGTACTCATAGATTAGAATACAATGAGACAATAGTGTGAAGCGGGTTACCTACATCGGTTTGAGCAACCTTCGTTCGTCGTGTGAATTTATAAAACATTAATTACCGTTCAATTAAACATATTATCCTTGCCACATGTGACAGTCTAATGATAAGAGACTGTTGAAAAATCTAGTCTTTCGCTAGCGAATGGTCAACGTTTTGGGTTAGGGTATATAAATCATGCAGACTTAGAGCAAATATAGAATGCTTAAAGATGCCTTTTTAAATAAAATAAATATAAATAATGCTGGACATTTTTGACACAGCATCATCTAGCCCCAAACTAAGCAGAGCTTGTATTATGGGAACTACATGACTGATATACTACTTATATATATATTTTTTGTAAATACATACATATTATACATAGAAAACACCCAGACCCGAGACAAACATAACAAGCATTTGTCCCGCAGCGGGAATCGAACCCGCAACCTTCCACTGCGCCACAGAGGTCGTTATTTGAGTATGTTGTAGATTCTGATCCATAAGGTCTAGATTTTTTTTTAAATTCACATTTAATATACGACATTTCGAAGTGCATAGCTGGATACGAGACTCACATTATAGAGAAGGCTGACACAATTAATTGAGAGTTGTGCGTGGTTTAATGTTGAAATTGTATAAGACATACGTGAGCAGTGGAGTAACCCGCAATACAAATGAAAACTTACCTATTGTTTTGTTAATCAAATTCATCAACAGAACTTCCATTTCAATTAAAGAAATGAAATTAACCAACCAGCTTAAAACCCAAATAGGTGAGGAGTACTGAGCGTATAGATGATTAGTTAATTAATTCCAATTGCATAGGTGAGTCGGAATCAAGTAGGTAATTGAGGCGAGTCATTAAAACTGCATTTTTTCGCGGATTGTGAACAAACAAGCAAGGGCTATCCACAATTCCACATCACTGTCTGTTCCGTGAACGTGCAATTTCAGGCACCTCTTAAAATGAGCCTACCAGGTTTTATGTTGTAATAAACGATTACAAAAAAATATTGCTCATAGAAAAAAACGAGATTACCATGGTTTTGGCTAATCGTCTAGTGGCCACGTGTACTTTACTCATTCTCCTGCTGACATTACGTTAGGGCATACCTTCCTCATGAGCACCGCCAACACTCGACGGTCAACGAAACATCGGCAGGGAAATAGTAAAGTATGTGGCATCAGTCGTCCTAATATCATTGTTCAACTTTCTCCCAATAACCAGGTCCTATTCCAAGCGGCTTACAATTTCTCCGCATTGTGCCAGAGCGGCTCACGAAACTATGTTTCATAACTGAATGGCTAACAAAAAGAAAGTCACTTGACACCCTCGAACAATGGCTCGAAACACCTGGGGAATGACACGTTTTTAGCGCATTATGTAATTGGTTATGTGTGGAAACTAAATGGAGCAGAAAATATCATAAATTACCAGCATTTATAAGGTAGTCATTCTAGCCGGCAGAGATTGCAGAACTTGACTTTACGCGACCTTTATGACGTCATCATCGGTCAATCGGGACAGCCTACACATTGCGTCTTCTGGTTCGTGGTCACATTCCGAGCACCTTTAATGCCTAGCAATGTTCGGTTCTACGATCGGTCGCAAATACACAGATGGCAGCGGAGCCATGGATCAAAATATTGTACTTATTTAATAATTATGTGGTGATTAGAGAATTAATGGAAGAAGAGCGTAGTAATGGAAAGATAAGAGAAGGAAAGCATATAAGGTGAACAAACAGCTGATGATTAAAAATTTGATGATTCCAAAAAAATACAAACACGATTATCACTAGCTAGGTTCATTTACTGCTGGCAATAAAGTAGAGTGAAGTAAAAAGATTTAGGTAATACCTATAGAACAATGAATGATATTGTGGCTTAGTTCAAGTCATATCTAATGTGAATGTTACCAATAACTTGGTGACATAATTTAAGAATAGAGGCCCAACCTAACCTCCCTAAGGTACTCCAGGTAAAATAACCATACAAAATAAAAGCCCACTTATCAGAGGTGACTGCTCATCAGACACATTAGTTTAGATTAGACAAATAACTAGGTTCAACAATTTAAAAAACATTTACTTTAAACAATTAACTAAACTAAAGATAATAAGCTCTGAAGATTTGTGAGATAGCCAGACATGCTCTATGAACATTCCTTATTATTAGTTAATTACTGTGCAATGATGTGTCTAAAAACCAGCCTGCTTTTCGTAGACAATACTAGAGCACCCAAGACAATGTTTTGTCTACGAAAGAGAAGACAAAAACTATTTCTGTCGCCTATTCTGTCAAACAAAAGAAAGGAACATAATATTTTTGTCTTCTTGGTGGTAGATAAAACCATTGTTTTGAGTCTTCATGCTAAGCAGACAGGTTTTGTGTTATCAATCATCATCATCAGTCCTTGAGTGTCTCTTAACCAATTACAAGACACAACATCCTCTGTTTTGGTCTATGTATTCATTTAACAGTTCTTTATCCATAGAGACAATAATATATCACATATTTAGGTGTAGTTACTTATCTAGTCTTAATCTATACTAATAATAAAGCAAAAGAGTTTTTTTTTGTTTGAATGTTTTAATCACTGGAACTACCAGTTGTATTTGATGTTTTTTTTTTGCATTTATTAACCCTATTCATGGGGTTATAAAGGATCAGTTTATAAAGGAAAATATATAGGTATAAAGGATCCTAAAAAAATCCTGCAGTTTGTAACATATGCAGGGCTGAGCGGTGAACTGTAAACGCCTCTCTAAAGAGGGGAAGAAAGCAAGTGGCGATCATAAATAGGCCTGTCACGGCTGCAGTAATAAAAAAGCCACAAAAGTTAATTTAAAAAATGGGTTATATATAAATGTATATTTAAAATTATGCTACAACCCTTAGGAGCCAAGAAAAAGAAGTAATAGCAGTGTATAAGTTATACACTGCTATTACTTCTTTCTTTTACTATACATACACTTCTTTTACTATATATACACTGGTCTTTATTACATCTCCATATATTCCAGTCAACCTATGATCAAGGCAAATGAGATAAAGACCCATACAAAACTGATAATTCTGTTTACTGACTGCGAAAAAGTTTCAAAACATTATCTAGTCTTTAAGCTTAGATAGACTCAGGTAAACATGCTTTTATGGAAATACACACCAAGATGATTGTGTCCGGGTTCCACAGGATATCTTAGTATTATGCTCTGTTTTAGACTGATTCTTTCTTTTCTATCTTAGATGCTTGAGTTTCAGACACAATGAGAAATCTATTTATCTCAACCAGATCTGTGCTAAAGCATTTGGAATGGGTTCAATGCAGAGTCCTTCGCTATTACAAGGAGTTGGGCTGGTTGGGGGTCAGTTGATAACAGTGATAGCTGCATAATACATCCCAATGCTGGACATCAGTGCAGATCTTAGTTTCCCCACTTTGGTTTGAATACCAAGGGTTAAGGTACTCTTCACTATTTATGTACATTTATAAGTACATTTTATTTCAATTTTTTAGACATTGCAAAGACAACCAGGCTATGTGCCATAAGGTTGCCCTGTATGGATCTGATATTAGTTTACAAGCTTGCCTGCATATTGCACATTCAAAATAGCGAATGTCGTCGGTATTCTGATGAACGTGCATTGAGTCAGTCTTTCCGACAGACAGACGTGACAAACCTGAATCTGGAGAACGGCAACGCAACGCGGGCCTTTGAGCAAGGTCGCAACGATTTTGATAGAATTTTATGATTCACCGAAAATGAACGATCAAAAACCTGTTTTGTGATTTTGCCCGAAATAATTTATTAAGAATTCGTGAGCTGTACGCGGTTTGCGGAATTGTAAACAGACGGTGGGCCAGAACGTAAAATTACCACATCAAAAAGTTAAATGTAAAAGACTTGCCTGTAAACTGTTGTGAAATATAAATCACTCGTGACGTTCCATCCCGTTCTTTTGTGATACAAAACAGCTTCCAGCTAGGTGTGTCTTCAAACTCAGACAAAACAGCAAAAGTTCACCAGACAATACCGTTACTTTTACAGGTTTGCAACATCACAGAAAACACTCACTTCTCCATTGAACTACACTTTCAAGCACTAGCTATGCCACCGTAAACGTCATAGGTAAGTTTATTTATTTTCTTGCAAAGTTTTACGAAGAATACGCACCTAAAACTTTTTTGAAACAAGACGTGCAAACCTGCCCCCATGGAATTCAGTGCGTGACTGACTGACCAGTGTTGCCACTTGGCTATGTCTGCCATTGCCACATAGACGCGCATAGCCGGATAAAAAGCATAGAATTAAATTATTTTATTATAAAGGATAAATAGTAGCCTATCTATCTGTTATTCTAAGTACCTGTTCCAAATTTCGTTTTTTGCCGTTACCAACAAAAATCCAAGCATCCTTTGATATTTATTATATTAGAAGGTAAGGAAAAAAACTCAACTCCGAGCCAACCCCAGAAAATTGCAGTGTTCCAATATGATCAAAGTCTCATTTTAAAAATAAATCGAAGTATTCAAATCTACCCATTAATCTTAGCCTAGATACAAGGCGAGCATAGCTTTTTGAGCGAATTGTTTCATATACGCTTAAGTAATAAAATTAATAAATTATAACAGTAAAACAATAGATAATAGGAAACAGTAGGTAAACCCGTTAACTGTTCCTGGAAGGAATTGGTGCAGTCTACGAAACAAGTTAACCTGCGCAACTTACCAGATGTTGGGCTGTCTATAGATCTGTCTACTACTTATCATTGCCACGTCACCATAACCTAACTAGGATTTTAACGTATTGCAGCGTTTATAATAATAATAAATACTTATAAAAACAGTTTATTTTGTTACCACACACAAATCAGGGATAGATAAGATGTTCAGTGGCGCGCACAATTATACCGGCTGTATAATATAGGTCTATCTAGTTGCATGTTAACCAGCCCTAATGGCTGCTTAATTAATAAGCAAACTAAGTATTGATTACGCCCCTAGATAATCGACTACAAATTGTGAAGATATCAAAATACGCGTCACTAATTTTTTTTTTGTAGTCTCCTTTAAAGCAATTATATATTGTATTAGGAAGACCCACTCTGCTTCAAATCTATTGGTTTTATAGAAACACAAATAGATTTTAAGCACATATAGCTTGCAGGCTATATGTGCTAGAGAGATATTAAATTTGATTTAGGAGATTCTTTGTGGCTACATGACGCAAGGTTTCAAATGTCCGTATTAATTTTCTGGTTATGTTCACAATTAGTTATGTGTCACGCACACATAACTAATTATGTATATAATGCAACTTTCTAAAATCCGTTAAATTATTTTTGAAAAAAAAAAAAAATATATAAAATAAGGAGGCAAAGTGAAGATGAAGGGAACGGTTGGTCCAATTCCAATCAAGACACATTAAAAACGAGCTGGCAACTCTGTTTTTTGTTTACATTATTAACAGGTTTTCGTGTTTCTCCCTCTTTCTTAAACCAGAGCTTTGGAGTGAGAGAGATGGTGAATATTTAAAGCGATTACTGCTTTGACAGTTAAGTGCAACAGCAGCGCTTTGTTGATTTTGTTGGTGAAATTTGGAACTAAAAAGCTAGAAAAGGAGGTTTCGATAGCGTGTTGTTAGACGCTCGTTAGTTATTTGAGAGATGGCGTTGCCGGAAAAAGTTTAAACAATACTCGATAGATGGCAGACATGCATAATTCGTAAAACTCCAGATAAGTTTAAAAGTATGTTATTTAAAGTTTTTGCCATTTGACTTTTAACCCTAGAATTGAACAGATTTCTAGCTATCTTCTTCTCCTTTTCCTATTTCATCATTAGGCGGGGTCGCTCTGGTTTGTTTTTTTTTCTGTCTGGGCTATCTTTGAAGAAGGGTCAACTTTTCAAACACGTTGTAGGGGGGCGGCCTCTTCCCCGATTCTTCTCTAGATTTCAACATAGGTATTTTATAGCTATCGAGGTACTTTTATTAATGGTTACCGGTACCTACTTACTTGCAATTTTCTCACTTCCTTATACGAGGGCATCAGGATGTGTATTTTGTAAAATCATAAGCTGTAATGTAGTTCGACGGTTATCTATTGAAAACTTGAATGTATGTGAATCGGTGCAATTTACTACTAATTTACTTAAATAAGTACCTATCTGCCTACAGAAACGAAATAGCTGTTGCCGTGATCGCACAAGCAGCGCGCGCTGTCCTAAGGAATTTGTCAGTTTTGACTTAAACATTCCTCCCAAACTATCCAAGAGATTCAGATGCCCGTGCCGTGCAAACTTTTATGTATCTCTGCGAGTTTTACAGAACCCTATCTTTTAACGTCTTATGACGTTAAAACACCACAATGGGTTAGAATTATAATAGGAAGGTAGTATTCTTGGATAAAGTTTGCTATATTTCGATATTATGAAATAGTTGTTTTTTAAACATTATCTTATTTTTGTAGAGTCAACGTTCCCTCTGATAGTGTTATTTTTCATTCCTCTTTTCGAAACATCTGCTGGATAAATCTCCCTTATAATGTATTATTGATCGAACCATATATTTTAAGACTCCTTATAGTTAGATTATGGAACTAACTGGAAATAAAAGTTCGCATAGTCCAATAGAGTCCGATAGTTCGCATGTTTCGACTCACGAGGCTAGAAGGCGGTATTTCGTATGAATGATTAACCATTTGTCCCCTTACTCAGACAGAAAACAAAATAGTTCGATCTACAGTAACAGTGTTAGTGATGGGGGGACAGATTGAACAATTTAGTATCTATCCGTGGACCTGTAGATCCACTGCTCATAGTAAGTTACGTGCCTAGGAACAGTGCAACGGTGCGGCATCGTCAATACGTCACTTTAGGTATTGCAGAGTCGCGCCTGACTAGGCTTCATTTCACTCTCTTTGGCCAGTGGTGAGCAACATTTGCGGAACTAACAGGAAGGAGGCTTTTCTTTCCTAGAGACCCTGAGAGTCATTTTCAATGACACATGAATAAAAAATGATTTTATCGTACCATAGAATAGAAAAGATAAAGAATATTCGTGACATACCTACATGAATGAATCGCATAATTTTATTATCATAAATTACCATATTCTGCCGTGTATCTATTGTTCTGGAATAAATGTATGTGGAATAAATTTTGAATTCGTACAGTACGTCTTTCCATCGCGTAGCCGTGCTACGGGGTGCGTAGAAGCCAGCACTCATAGAATGACAATTCCAAGGTTCGAATCCCAGATCTCGAGGCAATTTTGTGCTCTCTTGTATTTTCCAAATATTGGTGAGTGGAAAATAGGATCCTTTACTGTCGTAAAAAAGTGGAAAATAGGCATGAACTGGATGCATTCGAATCCAACCAGAGCCCAGAGGTGGCTCCATTGAAGTCCCTAGCTGCGACTTCAAATGGTCAAATGTGACGATGCGCCGCAGTCCCCGAATCTACCCTGGAAACATATGATCTGCAAATATTTGTCTTGGGTCTAGGTGTTTTCTATGCTTCATGCCTATTTTCCACTTTTGTTACGACAGTAAAGGACTCAAAGCCAGCTAGCGTGGTCGTTCTCACTTGGATGGGCTACTGTTAGTGTCAATTACTAGCTGAGTGTTACCATTCTTATGCCAGAGGCCTACTGGAATTTACTTGGAATGTTAATAATGATTGATGGCTTAATGGTCAGTTGCTCGGAAGAATTATAGCCACAAAATGTTGACGAGCCCACCAACCGCAGTATTTCCCCAGTGGGGATATTAAGCGCCGCCGCGGAAAAAAGTAAAAACACTATCGTTAGTCAACAACAACATCGGCGCGCGCGCAGCTACCTAAACATTTTTTTACACCATTTCTAATTTGGACACCGTCGCAGGCGGACGTCCCCGAAATTCTTTGCACGATCCTTTATATATCCTGAATTCTGCTCCTAGATCTTGCAAAACTTATGAAAAATCCTTGAAAATTAAAATTCTGTTTTATTAGTGATGGTAACATAAAATTGGTGTTATGTGGTTAAAAACAATGTATTGAGTAGACTGTGGCAGAATGACGAAGTTTTGTGTTGCCAGTTTTGTGGGGGTGGTCATTCTGTGTCTCTTGGACGTCAGTGGAGCTTATAGTGCCAGGGGTGAGTTTTAAAATTTAAAAAGAATTAATTAGGCAACTGATTGATAAGGTTCGGTGCCAACTTAACTAGAGTTAGGTAGGTACTAGAATTAAACCTCTAGCAGGCTTAGCCTCATGATAAGAGACACCAATATACCCATTTGTGTAGACAATTAAAGAAGCTTCCAAAACCTGCAACATAATGTACGTGAGCCAATAATTAATATTAAATGGTTTTTGTAAATAATATTTTTTACTGGAAAGAAGACGAAATGCTGTTAATTAGAATTTTGAATTAATATATTTGCTGACGTAGCTTAATGCTATTATCCCACTGCTGGGATCCCAGAAAAGGAACAAATCCATCATACACCAATACATTACGATAGAGTTGGCAATGAAAATCCTATGATATCTCCATAGAACTAGAACTAGAACAATAGTTTAGGTTTAGGGATGCAACAGTAAAAACTAGATACTTAAACCGGCAAAATATAAAAGACACGCACGTATTTTCCGGCATAAATTTGGTCGAATAACCACCTCGAAGCTGGTCAAAGGTGCCACATCAGTTTCGGTATATTTAGATAGATAGATGGATAGATAAATATATTTGGATAATTAATAATTTAAGATAATTTTATTTGGAATAACTTATTAATTATGTTTAAAACTAATATGGTTGGACTGCTGATGAGGTAAAAAGATCACAAATTGAGATGGGATAAGACTCAGCACAAAGCATCGCAGACTTATCCACGCTCAAATAATGATCAACACAAGATCAAGTCTTAAGAAAGAGGTATCAAGTTCTTCAAAATAGTAAGTTTGACAAGCCTGTCATTTTATAAACCTAGTGCATCTACTTTGGAATCAAAGTATTATGAGATCAATTGGTCCTCAGGAATACGGTTTGGCCAAAATAATAATTAGATCGTCTGATCTGATAATAAGCGCGATAAACACCTTCATAATTAGGTACCTCTGACAAATGACACAGCTATAGAAATAAAAGTTTTAACACATAATTTCATCACAAGCAATCCCTTTCTAAATTTCACTTTTCTTCAGACTTGCCTTGATCTTATAAGTATTATTTTATAACGGACTATTGGAACATTTCCAATCAAACGAGCAGTTTTCCCTTTCAATACGCCTAGACAATGCAAAACAAACATTGTCGTATTATTAAAATTGTAAAATTCTTGAACCCGTAAATCTTTATCTTATCTTATGTAAAAGTGACTTAAATACAAACCTATTAACCTCAGTTACGGATTAATTAATTAATGTAATTATTATTCTTATTTGGTTTAACTTGACACGCCGCGTCATCTTATGGCACGCCCAGGTTGACTGGTAGAGAATGCTTTAGCATTAAGTCGTCCTTTCATAGTCTGCGTGGTAGTATTGAAACAATAAAAAAATAGTAACAGTATTTAATGTCTTTAAATCGAAAACAGCCTTACAACATTTAAACACTTCGTTTTTCAAAATATCGAGGTTTTCGATATTAATACTAATTATAAACACCCAACAGTAAAATGCCCCACACACATTATTCCGAGGGTCCACCTAGACCCTCTCGCCTCCCCACAAGACAGTCATCACAACACCCAATCGAGGTAACACGATTCTGAATTGAACCGATAACTTATCATACACATTAGAACCTTAAAGATCCTAAGCCTCTACCACGAAATAACTTATTTATGGTCCATACTAATATGCCGTTTTAAAGTCATCTTATCTGGACTATTTATTTGATGGATACTTATCCATTATTATGAGACAAAAAAATAATGTAAATGAGATATATAATTATAATGTCTATACGGGTCTTTATCGCGTTTTTATTATTTTTGCGACGTTTTGACTGCATTGCAGCAGCCACGGATTGACGGGAGAATATGTATTTCACATTATTATATTATACACCAATAATATAATAATGTGAAATAATTAGGCTAACTTAAAACTGTTATAAATAGTTAAATTTTGCTTTTTGATAATAATACTGCCTCAAAGTTCAAGCACAAAATGACAGAGTTGGGTGCAACCGTTACAAATTATTACATAATCGTGAGGAAAGCTAAAAAAGACAACAAGTGCTCGGCTCAATGAACGCTGCGATGGGGCTGTGATGGCGCGATTTACTGATTCACTCAGATTTGATACTTCAAGATAATACTCGTAATCATTTTATAAAACGACAAACGTTATAAAACAAGTTCTCCAACAATGATTATATATGTTGGACCTAATAAATAATAGTTTTGTTTGTATATCGTACAAAATCAGTTAGTTTTATATCGAATCTATCAAATCTGCTACTGATATTGGGAGAGGACGGAAGATCAGCGCGCTACTTATATTCACTAGGTCTGCAGCCCCATCACAATTGGTGGCTTATTACCTCATCAGCAGTTCAATCATATTAGTTATACTTAATTAATCAGTAGTTCCAAATAAATGATTTATATATCTATCTAAATATCATCTGTTCTTTTTAACTCATCTCTCATAATGAGTTTTAGTATGTAACCTCTTTTTTGGAATGTTACCGTGTTACAAAATTATTTTTTATCTGTGTAGGTAAAAGTACCCACCTGGTACTTTTGCCTACCTGTTTCGCATTTTAGAAGTAGTGAGCGTAGAGTACGCTTACCTAAAATGCACTTTCGTACCAACTTGATAAGTAATATTAATAATGTGATATCTCAGTAAGCGATTTATCTTGTAAATTTTAGGAGAAAAAAAATGATCATACATTGTATTATACAAGGTGCTTAAAGGTCAGAATTCATGTAATATAAGCGCGTTGAAGTCTTTTGTATGATCAAAGTATGTATTCTTGAAGTGTTTTTTTAAGTTGCTAATTTTATAATATTTAAATTTGTTTTATTTTATGCGGTTTTAGCAATTGCCTATATCCGTAGTGTACCTACCATTATTAAAAGATAGGGTGTGAGTTTTTAATTTATTAGGTGTTATCCAAGGTTATTTATCCTTGGAATTTTGATTGTTTTTATTTGCTTATGGTGTTTTTTTATCAGAACTGGATTGGCTACAGTTAAGACTCTTTTGGGGCAACAAACCCATTAGTCACATAACAGTTTTTCAGAGGAGCCTTCGAGTTTCTAAGATTACAAGACAATTGTAACACAAAATTCGATTCACTTTCACGCATTTACACTTCATAATAGGATCAATTTGAAGAAATTACCGTGATTATATAGTATATAGTTTATCGATTCTTTGCTGTGGTGGTACATTGAGACATTATCGCGGAAGAAATTATAGTAATAAATTGGCATTCATTTTGGTTTTGTATCTTGGAATTTACGAATATTTGCTAAATATTACCATTACTTTGGCCAATAGTCATTACTTTTCTATGACATCTGGTGAGATTGTGGTCTAGAGTTGAACACGAATTACGCGTAGGTACATCAATGATTTTTTGTGTAGTTAGTTAGAAATTGTAGTGGCCGTTTCCAATTGACGCTAATGTTTTACCCGCGACTACAGAAACCCGTTCAAGCGTTTGCCGTAAGCGGTTGTTTAAGTGGATGACTATGAAATAGTTTGGTTGTTGTTCAAAATGACCCTTTAAGTGATATGCTACCCAGATACGATCCGGCGCACTATAATAAAATAAATACTATCGACGAAGGTGTCTCATTGCAAAATGAAGAAAAACATTGATATAAAATTCTGTTTTCTCATAAAATTAGCATGCTTCCACCAAGCTTATATCTGGTAGGGGTCTGAATGAGTTCAGCTATCTATAGATCGTTTGCAACGTTCTTTAGATGGTTCGACTGTTTAATCTGTATATTGGGTGTTGTGGTACTCGTAGTTCTGATACCCACGACACAGAAAATCCTTAAATGTTAAAGAAGGTATCTGTACGTCTATAATGTAGGTATGAATGCATAAACATTTGTGAATTGCATATAGCCTTTAACATATATGTAATAGCCTGATCCAAAGAGTACATAACTAACTATGTAAAGGACGAGCCGTGTTGGCATAGTGGTGGTACCCCGACTTCCGATCCGGAGGTCGTGGGTTCGAACCCGTTCGTGCACCAATAGATGAAAAAGTTATGTGCGCCATTAAAAACGGCGAAGGCAACCATCGTGAGAGAACCGGCATACTAGGAACATTCGAAAACATGTGCCATCGATTAGTGTTCCAATAACATTTCGATGGGTAAATATAAATTACGGCTAGTCAAAGGCATGTCCAATTGTCCAGCCTTTGACTACCCGTAGTTGGTCTCCTCAAAAATCTACGTATTTAGTATTTATCTGAGGGTGTCCATCCTGGAGAATACAGTCGTCAGTTTGTTTGTTTTAAGTAAGACCTGATCAATCACAAGGCTTAGTTGCGGACTGACACCATGATCATTATAAAAGTGTCAACAATGCAAAATATATGATCAGAAGCGATAACCGGTAAAAACTGCAATGTGTCAATAACAAAGACGCATTATAATTTCCCCTTTACGACTAGAGGTGGCGCCAGAAAAGCCGGAAAAATAAGTCAAAAGACGCACTTTTTCAATTTGTAGAATCATGTGGCAAACTGACGGCGATTATTGCTTAACGTACTTATTTGATTATAAAGTTAAATTTTAATATAATAATAACATAAAAATTAAAAATAGAACCATTAAAAATATAGATAGATAGTTCTCTTTATTGCATACCACATAATATGTTGCTTACAAATACATTCAAATACAGACAACCTTTGGATGGACAGGAATTAACGTGAACGATAAAATACGGTGGTGTATAGACAATACAAACATACATAGTGACGAATTATAAGATAAAACAAATATACATGATACATTTTCCTACATTATAATAATAATAATAATGCTGGACCTTTTTTTTCACACAACGTCACCTTACCCCAAACTAAGCTTAGCTTGTACTACATAGAAATACCCAGACCCGAGAATAAAATTTGCAGATCATACAAAACATTTGTCCCGCGGCGGGAATCGAACTCGCAACCTTCTGCGTCTCAGGTGGGCCTTCGCCCACTGCGCCTCAGAGGTTGTCAATCTATAACCATAAATATCCATTAAAACTAACTAAATAAATAATAATAATTTAATATGTGTTTTAAACAAAAATGAAAGATATTATGACCTGGAAACAGCTCATCAATTCCTAAACATAAGCTTTTCAGGACGCGTACGACCTTCAGTAAAGTAGTATGTGACAAAGAAGGCTTAACGCCGGATACATTATGTAATGTCTTAATGTTTTGAGGGTAGCATTATTTGCTACGCTCGCTGCTCATGTGTGTCTACCTACAATAAACCAGTTTGCGATAGTCCGTGTTTCATTGAACATTACATGTGGCGCAGCTAGTTATTTTTTTCGACCAATTTGCTCTCATTTACTGTTTTACAATGCCTATTGGTAAAATTGAGACTTTTGACATCGGTACTCATAATTGGGACGCGTATTGTAGGCGAGTCAAACAATTTGTGGTGCTAAATAACATCGAAGACAAGTTTCATGTGGCAGTGTTAGTGACTCTTGTTGGCGTGGCTTGCTACGAGCTAATGTGCGACTTGTGTGCACCAGATTTACCAGAAAGTAAAAAATTTAATGAACTCGAGAAAATATTAAAAGATCATCTCGAGCCACAGAGGTCGGAGATCGCAGAACGACATGTTTTTCGGCAAAGAAAGCAAGCATCGGGGGAGACAATCAACGAATACTTGCAAAGTTTAAAGCATTTAGCTAAAACATGCAATTTCGAAAAGAACTTGGAGATTAACCTCAGGGATCA
This sequence comes from Perizoma affinitatum, assembly GCA_961405105.1. NCBI lineage: Eukaryota > Metazoa > Arthropoda > Insecta > Lepidoptera > Geometridae > Perizoma > Perizoma affinitatum. The sequence goes on from OY560197.1 coordinate 12,758,492, forward strand.
ATTCGTGTCCGGTCTCTATTCCGAAGAGATGAGATCCAGGCTGTTTGCCGAGAAAGATTTGAACTATAAGCGAGCCATTGAGCTCGCATTGGCATGGGAGGCGGCAGACAGGCATGCGGCAACGTCGGCGGCTAGCGGCGGCAGCACGGGCGGCGCGGGAGAACGCGCGTCCGATGGCTTGCATCGCGTGGCTGCGGCGAGGGCGCGAGGGACCCACTGTCCGCCACAGTTCCAGCAGAAGCACAGTCCCGCTCCCGGGCCATCCGCGCGGGCGTCGCCGGCGCCGTGCGCACGGTGCGGCCGCGAGGGACACGCAGGAGCCAAGTGTCGTTTCAAGTATCACAACTGTGATAAATGTGGTGAAAAAGGGCACTTAAAAGTGATGTGTCGTAAGTACGAAAGTGGTCGTGGAGCGGATTTTGCGGGGAAGTCGAAAGGTCAGTTTTTTTTAGTTGACTCTGATTCTGATACTGAAGAGGTGAACTTTTACAACCTTTCTTGTTCCCGAGGAGACGATCCTTATTATGTAGACCTCAAAGTCGAATGTCATTCTTTGCGGTTTGAAGTGGACACGGGGTGTAAATTTTCAGCGATTTCAAAATCTTGTTACGATGAACGATTTCGTGGTTATGAACTGAATAAGAAATCATTAATTTTGAAGTCTTACACTGGTGATGTCATTAAACCCCTTGGATTTATTATTGTTAACGTTACCTATGGGTCAGAATCGCTTAGATTGCAGCTATACGTCATTGAGAATGGCGGCCCACCGTTAATGGGTCGTGCGTGGATAAGAATGTTAAAAGTAAACGTGAATGATTGTTATAATTTGTCTGACATTAGGTATGACCATACTGTTGACTCATTGCGAAATGAATTTCCAGAGGTTTTTGCTGATGGGCTTGGGACTTGTAAAATTCGAATGCAATTACATTTGTCAGATAAAACGCCGGTTTATGTGAAGGCCCGTCCGCTACCACTCGCGCTTCGCGGCCCGGTCGAACGGGAGCTGGAGCGTTTACAACGCGATGACGTCATTTATAAAGTGGACCGTTCAGACTACGGAACTCCCATAGTACCAGTTGTGAAGAAAAATGGCGATATTCGCATATGTGGCGATTATAAGACCACAATTAATCCGCGACTAAAGGATTTCCATTATCCTCTCCCACGCATTGAAGAGATATTTGCGACCCTAGCGGGAGGCAGGGTTTTCTCAAAATTAGACTTGTCCCACGCTTATCAGCAATTTTGTTTGACTGAAGAGTCTCAACCAATGACTGCTATCACTACTCATGTTGGTACATGGGTTTACAAGAGGGTCCCATTTGGAATCAAATGTATACCTGAAAATTTCCAAAAAATTATTGAGGAAATCCTCAGTGGTTTGCCGTCTACAGTGGTATTTTGTGATGACATTTGTATAAGTGGTTTAGATGCTAAAAATAATTTAGAAAATCTGCGATTAGTTTTATGTAGATTGAGAGATGCCGGGTTGCGTGTTAATTGGAATAAGTGCGAGTTTTTCAAAGAAAGTGTCACTTATTTAGGGTATCGTATTGATAAGCACGGTTTACATGCAGACGAAAAGAAAATTGAGGCCATAGTTTTGGCTCCGAAACTATGGCCGGTTGGTAAATTTCTATGCAAAGTTTTGTAAAAATATAAGTGATATTTTAAAACCAATGTATGAGCTTCTCAAGAAAGATGTTCGTTGGTTTTGGAGCGAACAATGTGAAATAGGTTTTAATAAAATTAAAAGTGTATTGAGTAGTAGTCCGGTGTTGGCGCATTATGACGCGACGTTGCCGCTCATCCTCTCGGTAGATAGCAGTTCGTACGGGCTGGGCGCCGTGCTGGTCCACCGCTACCCAGACGGCTCGGAGCGCGCCGTCAGCTGCGCATCGCGTACACTCAATGTGCACGAACAAAATTATTCACAGTTAGATAAAGAGGCATTGGCAATCATTTTCGGAGTAACTAAGCATCACCAATATTTATATGGTAGACATTTTTTATTACGAAGTGATCATAGAGCGCTTAGCTATATTTTCGGCAAGAATAAGGGCATTCCGCAGACTGCCGCCAGTCGTCTGCAAAGATACGCGGTTCGTTTGGCTGCATATAATTACGAAATTGATTTTATTCCGTCATCAAGAAATTGTTTTGCAGACGCCTTATCTCGTTTACCGTTAGAACGTACGGTCAAGGACAACTATGATGAGAACATTTTAGATGGAAGTTATTTAAATTTTGTTCAAGACGTTATGCCAGTGACTTTTTACCAAGTCAAAGCGGAAACAAAAAAAGATGTATTATTAAATAAAATATTAGGATTTGTAAAATTTGGTTGGCCGGAACGTTTGGAATGCGAGAAAGATAAGGCATTTTATTTAAAAAAAGATAACTTATTTATAGAACACGGTTGTCTAGTTTGGGGTTATCGAGTGGTCATTCCTACTAGTTTAAGAGAAACTGTTTTAAGAGAATTACATAGTGGGCATATTGGTATTGTCAAAATGAAACAAGCGGCTAGGAATTATATTTGGTGGGAAGGCTTAGATGCAGACATTGAACGAATGTGTCGTGAATGTACTGCGTGCGCGTCGCAGCGCGACCAGCCCCCGCCCGCGCCGTTGCACTCGTGGCCGTGGCCGGTTGAGCCATGGTCGCGACTAAATGTTGACTTTTTGGGACCGTACAAAAATAAATATTATTTTATTTTGGTAGATGCTCACACAAAATGGTTAGAGGTTGCATGCGTTTCTAGCACGTCCGCGACTGTCGTGATTACTTGCTTGCGTAGAATTTTTGCACGATTTGGGTTACCGAAATCTATAGTTAGTGATAACGGACCGCCTTTTTCTTCAAAAGAGTATCTTTCATACTTAGAGAGTAACGGAATTAAGAGGGTTCTCGTAGCCCCATATAGACCAGCCAGCAATGGAGCGGCAGAAAATGCTGTACGTTCAGTCAAACAAGTACTAAGGAAAGCGACGTTAGAGCAAGAGGATTACGACACCGCTATTTGTAGATTTTTATTCACGTATAGGAACACCGAACACTGCACGACGCAGAAGGAGCCTGCGGTAGCTATGTTAGGACGACGTTTACGCGGTAGATTGGACCTGCTGCGGCCCAGCACGGCGGATGTAGTGCGCGCGGCGCAGAGTGCAGCAGAGGAGCGGCGCGGCGGGGTGCCGCGGGACCTCAAGCCCGGGGATGCCGTGATGGTGCGAGACTATGTCAGCAAAGACGTTAAGTGGAAGGAGGGAGTTGTCATTGATAAAACTGGACCGGTTTCATTTCAAGTTAAAACTAAAGACAATAGAATTAGTAAACGACATGTTGATCAACTTCTCACGAAATCAGCCAGGAAATCGCGGTATTCGGTTGTTTTTCCTGAAACTTCTGACGAAGTTGTCTTTGAGCATAAGGGTTCGGATACCGGCAAGGAAGGTTGGTCAACGCCTTTAAATATGTCTCCATGTTCTAACAATAAATCGGGGGAAGTTTATATCAGCGATGAAGAAGTGGGTAAAATTTGTGCTCAATCCGATTTAAAACGAGTCGATTTAAATGTACCAGTCAATAGCGAGCAAGGGGTTATGCGCCAACACCAGACACACTGTCCTCACGCTATGAAGTTACGACCTCGTGTACGTAAATAATGAGAATAGGTATTCAACATTTGTCAGATTCTGCCTATAGATAGGTACCTATTGTATAAAAATTGTTCCTTGTAAACTAAATCAATATTTAAGTAGGTATCTAGTTAGTAGGCAGTAAATATGTAGGTAGGTCTTCTTTGATTTAAGAGGGAGAAAATGTAATGTCTTAATGTTTTGAGGGTAGCATTATTTGCTACGCTCGCTGCTCATGTGTGTCTACCTACAATAAACCAGTTTGCGATAGTCCGTGTTTCATTGAACATTACACATTATAGCCGGATAAGACTCGTCTAGGTCGGTTGCCGCTGCACCCTAGATTATGAGCTAGGGAAATGAAATAGACAAACATGAGAAAATAGTAGAGAAACACTATTGTTGTCGTTTTCCTTGCTCAATGGCAATGGTAACTCATTATCATGCTAACTATGTTGCTCGTAAATTTATCAATTTCTTTTTCAAAAAATCTTCACTTTCTTGTTTTCACAGAAAAACCTATATAACTTATTCAAAACGACTCTGCGATTCGAACTACATCCATATAATCCTACCTTTTAAATAAAATGTCTATAGAAGGAGATATTGCAACAGTGATGTCCCAAATCATCTTGAACTAGAAAGTGGGATATTTAGGTCGAAAAGTTCATTAAAGTAATGTTTTAAACATTGCTACCTGCCAAGTACTGAATCTCTTACTCAAGATTTAAGTAGGCTATAGTAGATATTTATGCAATGTGTAAAACTGTCATATTATAATCGACTAGAATAGCATTGACAATTATCAAAAAGTTAAGATAATTAAATAAAGTAAATAAGACTCCAATCTGTCACGTGGAATGCTAACTACTTTCAAAAACGCAGGCATGTACCAAATATAATGTTTGGACGTGCATCTGACAAATCCGTAGTTATATTATTCATTTTCTAATTAAAGTAATTTATACCTAGGTATGGGAATTAATTCTATATTATAATGCTTTATTTATTTAGTTGTTACGTAAAGTAACTAGCATTTCCTTCCGTAGCGATCGGATTACCGAGCCAGTTACCACTTTAACCAGATACGCGGAAACCTGCAATGTAATTTTACATGGCATTCGCTTTCACTCAAAGGTTGCGGGTTCGACGCCTGACCCGTGTGACACTATCCTGGCATTATCGCAGTTTTTGCTTGGAATTCTAATTGAGCTATTGTTTGTGTTTCGTGATAGTTTTTTTGCATAATCTGTAATGGATAGCTTTTTGTGTAGCACTGGCATGCATTACCATAATCACCTCTTAATCATGGCCATCAGGCATGCATGGCGTTAGGTCTCATGCCTTTTTTAACATGCAATACCCACCTATTTTTAACCAGTCATTTTTCTTCGTAGAAACGTAATATTTTCAAACGATTTAAAAAACAAGGAAGTTCTCAATTTGTCTGTATTTTCTTTTGTGTAAATGTAACGCGATATTTTAGCCAATAAGATTGTAATCCGATTTTAATGTTTTTTTTAATAGGTAGGTCACACTTTGGTTATTCACTTCAAGTGTGGTATCATATACATTGAATGAAAAAAAAGCACCACCAAGGGTAAAAAATGGAGTATGAAATTTCAGATTGGATTTCTTTAAGTCTGTTTTTCATAAAACAAGTTTAAAACTAGCAAAAAAAAACACACATTTTTTTGCTAGTTTTAAACTTGATTTTTACGAAAAAATCGTAATATAATACGTAATATAATATTGAGATTTACTCAATCACTTACTTTGTAGGTTGCTGTTCTTTTCTATCACTAAACAAAAGGTTGACGAAGAAGAGACAAATTTTAGCACGTCTCTAACATCAGTGAGTCCTATCTTATTCTTATTCCTACTACTATTATAAATACGAAAGTTTGTGAAGATGGGTTTTTGTTACTCTTTCACGCAAAAACTACTGAACGGATTTTGATGAAACTTTGCAGTAATATAGCTTATACATCAGAATAACACATGAGTTACTTTTTATCGGGGTACCGCATTCGAATCCGTGGGCAGAAACTAGTGATTATATAACAGAGGGTTACATAACTATATGATTATTATACCATATTATTGTGCGCAATTGAAATTTATTTCAAAATTTAAGCTTTTCCACTAATATTCAACGCACATCTTAGCCTAATTAGGCTTATTGGTCTAATTTTGCAAGTTATTGTCTTTCTACGAAATAAAACCTCAATATAAAGATGTTTTTAAATAAGTTTGCCCGGAAAAACTCTTTTTTCCATAAACGGGCGTTCCATTAGTGACTACAAACATATAATCTAGTGTAGTGACTGGTAAATTATAAAGATTAAAATGATTGAGTCACAGTCACATTAAATCACCCTTACAAATCATCCAGTCCCTCAGTTTGTAACACGTTTTTATTGCATCACAGTTCAACTACCTGTTCCTCTCAAAAATATTTATTATCTATGGTATTACCGTATCTGTATGGTTATAATAAAGCCATAAATTATGCGTTACAACACATTACACTTTGATGGGTATATTAACACAGCGTGAACGGGCCTTTAAATTAAGTGACTATAGTACTAATGAGCTACTTCGAAAAGTTCATTTTGTAATATTAATAAATGTTATGAATGTTAGTTTTTATTTGGACACATCTCTGACTAACCCTTACTTGGTATCTTCAAAAAGATCTATCCACTGAGTACGTATCTAAGGATACCCATCATCACAGTCGTGAGCGTTTTTGTATTTTGCAACGCCGTCATCAGAATATATTTTATTTATATTTATTGTGATATATTTATGTCATTTTACAAGTAGGTACTTATATACAAAAAATACAGATGAAACAGCTAGCTATCTAAAGACCGTTGCAAACGATCTATTGATAGCTCAACTGATCCAGATCACTACCAGAAGCGTTCCCAAAATACTGGCCGCATTGCTACGCTGAATGGCAATGCTAATGCGTTAACGTTTGTGATATAATAAAAATGATAATAATAATAAAATTATGCTGGTCATTTTTCAGACAGCATCATCTAGCCTCAAACTGCTTGTATAATTTGAACTAAATTACTGTTAAACTACTTATATACTTATTTTTTGTAAATACACACGTGCTCAAAACGATGAAGGAAAACATCGTGAGGAAACCGACATGCCGTAGAAGCAAAAATTCGAAGGCATGTGCCAACAGTTAGTGTTCCAATAAGCGGCGATGGGCTTGCAACTTGTCACGTGGAATGCTTACTACTTGCAAAAGGCGGGAATGTACCAAGAGGTTATGTTTATGTTTTATGTTTATGATACATTAAAACAACTAACTAGTATCTACATGGAATAATTAAATGATAATTTATTTATTCACAAACAATATAATTTATGTGTCGAAACATTATACACGTGTATGTATAATGTTATTTAGGTAATTTGTATATAGTACCTACAATTCATTTTTATCCTGTTCACCCAAAGGTTGCCTGGAAGAGATCACTTTTAGCGATAAGACCGCCCATTGTACACGGTCTGTTTATGAAGTCCCTTGTTTTTTTTCTTTGATGACCATTTAAGAGTTTACCTATCTAATATATCTAATTCAGGTATCCTGAGATCTTAGCGTACGCTATTGACAAGAACTTTAGAAGGAAGCATTATAATGGATATACCTAGCAGTGGACGTCTTCGCACTGATGATGATGTTTTGTCATTTCCCTACATTCCGCTCAACTCGGCAATGAAAGTAAAAGCAGGCGCAGGTTCGACACCCGGCGGCGGAAGTCAGAGCGAGATAGAAAGTGTCTTATGTCCCGATCACGAGCGGATTTGCATTATGCAGGATGCATTGTCAGTTTTGACTGTAATTATGTGTTTAGTTTTAGGGTTTAAAGAGAAACTTCGTATGAAAAAGAATTCAATGTTATAACTACTGTGCCCCGACCGACCTATCGCACACCCGCGCTGGCCCGTCGTCGCGTCGCATCGCCCAACCGTGCTATTACTTCTTTTGCTCGGCTTTTTAGTGTCAAAGCGTGATGTTAAATAGCCTATAATCTTCCTCATGAATTGGGCTATCAAATGCAAAAATAATCTTTCAAATATTACTGGTAGTTCCTGAGACTAGCGCGTTCAAACAAAAATAAACAAAATCTCGCCTTTATTATTAGTTATAGATCGGATGTGGACAATTTAATTTTTACAAAATTTAAAAACGTCAAAAAATTCAACAACTCCTATCCTAAAATGTACCCCGACTGAAGGTTCAATGAATGATAATCTGAAGGTTGTGGGTTCGAATCCGGTCGTGCACCAATACATTTTTCAGTTTATGAGTGACTATAACAGTTCTCTGAATGGTGACGGAACAAAATATGGGGTAACTGGCATTCCCTAGAACCAAAAATAAGGAGTCATATATGTAATCGATTACTGTTCCAATAAGCGGCTATGAGCTTGCAACTTGTCTCGTGGAATTCTAACTACTATACACAACGCGGGCATGTGACAAAATAACGTTTTGATAATTTTTTAAACTCTACAAACTAAAAATAAATATTTTATAACATAATTACCTAATTTAGTAATATTAGTACTTACTAAACATTTATTCATACAACTATGTACAAGTAGGTATATACAAAAAATACAGATGAAACAGCTAGCTATCTGAACACCGTTGCAAACGATCTATAGATAGCTCAACTGATCCAGATCACTACCAGGCGGAAGCGTTCCCAAAATACTGACCGCATTGCCACGCTGAATGGCAATGGTAATGCGTTGACCCAGATAAGAGCCAGCTCTCTTGTCACGCGTCGCTTCGACCAGTGCCCTGAAATAATTTTGAAAACGCGAAGGGTACTTACTTAACGTTCCTAATAAAAATTGAAAAACTGCCAATTATAAAAATAAAAACTTTGGCCTAGATGTTTTGTTTATTGATTGAGGGAGGGCATTAATACCTTTACGGTACGGATATTTACTATTCTAGTTGGATTATTCCCATCTGTCACCCTGCTCTGTCCCCCTGGCCCCTCGTCATTAACAGGGGGACAGATTTATCTATTTATTCCTATTATTAATTGTATCACTTAAACTAGTTACTTATGTAACCTAATTCTACTAATAACAGTTCCCTTTTATTGCTCTTAAATTGTTAAATAATTATCAATTTTCAGATTGAGACTGTTCAAATCAAACAGGTTTAAAAAAAACCCCCATGTCTCATTAAGTATTGCACGTCCTAGTGACGTGTGGCGTTCAAACGTAACCAAATACCTGTCTCGGATTCATAGAAAAACAATTACAAAAACTACACGACGATTATCATATTAGTTATGCAGTTTTGTAGAAAAAAATATGACAGACAAACAACATGTTCAACTCCCAACTCATCGACTTCCGGCGTCGCGGGAAAAAAACACAACTAAGTTATGTAGAACAACAAACGAATTACAATTTAAAGTAGAGCACGCGGAAACTCACTTTATAAAGCCAGCAAAGTGTGAGTTGTACTCGCGCTCAGGGTTTCGTACACAAATAGAAACAAATTATTTAACAGATAACAAGATAGTTTTTCTTATCGTACGTTTTTTTATAATTTTGTCACTTCTTGTTGATATATTTTGCTATGATAGATGCCATTGTATTACGTACTATGTGAAAAGTTTAATTAGCTACATAATAATTACGATCAAAATAAAACCCTATGTAAGATATTATTTTTTTGATATGGTGATTATGGACTTAATGGTTTTGAAAACGTCGGCCATAATTATACATTATTATTATTACGGTTAAGAAGATACAGCCCTGTGACAGATACACAAACTGAAGAATAACATTAAGCTTAGTAATAGACTGACATTGATAAGCAAACTTAATGTTATTTTTACATTTTCTTCCATCTAACCTTTGTGTAGTGAAGAGTGACTTAGGTTCCGTTACCACCTCCGGTACCCTAAAAATAGCTTAAATAACTCATAATGATTGCTACAATGAACCCAATTTACCCGAACAATTGAAGTGGAGCAGACTTATCATCGAATCAAACCCGTAACCGGACATGGTAACACACGTAATACAACATAACACAACGTAAATCACATGTTACGTAATATTACACAATTTTGTGGCTGGGAATGACAATTGTTTTGGTTGTGTTGTATTTTAATACTAATTTGGGCAACTTTGGAGTGGGTTTGTGGTCAGTGCACTCAAACAACGCTCACGACTTTGTGCCTTGTGATGGACATATTCAGATACATACTCAGTGAGTAGATCTTTGAGGATACCAAGTAGGGGGTAGTAAGAGACACGTCCAAGTACATTTGGCACATGCCCGCGTTTTGCTAGTAGTTAAGACCATAAGTAACAGGTTGCAAGCCCATCGCTTTTTATTAACACTAACTGAACACTGATGGCACATGCCTAAGACATTTTGGTTCTAGGGCATGCCAGTTTCCTCATAATGCTTATTTCATTTCGTTTTGAGCACGTGTTACGCACTTCTTAAATTATAGAATTACCTAGCTTTGCTACAAAAATAGATGAATTAATAATTATTAATTTTAACATTGCATATATGCACACAACACAATTTTTATGTGAATTTTATGATATGTTAATTTATTTTGTAGTTTGCTCTAGTACAGTTTATTTACTGTCTATTGGTAATGGTCTATTTTGTAACCATTTTGTAACCAGTGCCTCATGAAATACAGGCTAGCCACCGGACCACCAGAACGCCAAAATTGTACTTTACTTTTAGTAAAAAATATATTTTTATTTTTGTTGTTTCTAGTGTCGCTACTATAGAGATAACTGAATCTGTAATGAAGACAGAATGTCTGCAATGTCCAACACTAGTACAATTATTTGTCTGCTAACTTCGATAAGAAATATCTTCTATTAAGGATTGTATTGAAACAGGTCAAATTGAAAAAATCTTTAATAATCATTTATTTGCTGGATATTTCTCACACAGCATCATTTAACCCCAAACTACTACTAAGCTACTAGGATACTAAGCAGAGCTTGTATAATGGGAACTACATGACTGATATATATATATATATATACTTTTTTTGTAAATACAAACATTTGTCCTGCGGCGGGTATCAAACCCGCAACCTTCTGCGTCTCAGCATGCGGGCCTTCGCCCACTGTGCCACAGAGGTTCATGTTAGTGTGGACGTCGAAATATGAGCTATGATACTATTGGATAAACAGGGTTCCAGGACCCTGGTCGACATCAAATTAATCTGTCTTATAGTTTCAATCGACACTAGTGTTGAATTTTGTCAAGTACCAGTATCGTCTAACCTAGCCTTTAGATTACAGTACAAAATAAGATTGGTATCAACAGTAATTATCCGGCTCGATGTTACAGATGGTAGATAGCAGTAGGAAGCTGCGGCTAATGGCAGATAGATAGAGATAAATAGATGACAAGGCTTTTTTCTTGAGAATAATGTACGAAGGTAACATGATCATTGGTCGGAAGAATCCTATCCGATAAATGTACAAGGAATAGGGTAAAATTATCGTAAACAGAGATATAATCATGATTTGTAGTAGGTATATCCTATTTCTTGGAAATGGGAAAGGGCTATCGGGTCGCCTAAAGACTCCGACACTAGAGTTGGCCATTATCTGCCAAAATTTTGTTATTGCTGTTGGAAAAAAATATGAATTTAAGATGTCATTAAAATTAAGAAGTTTAGTTCAAAGATATTAGTTTTAAATAAATAGCATTAGTGCTCTTATTATACCCGTAGTAAACAAAAATACACTCAAGATTGAATTCCCCATGATGAAGAACCTTAGATCCATACTCAATACACAAATCTGTGAGGATACCAAGTAGAGGGTAGTCAGAGACACTTCACACATTAAATTAGCACACGGTTGTAACCCTATCGCCGCTTATTGGAAAACTATCGTAGTAAGGTAAAAATAAATAAAATAAAAAAGGCTGTTTATACCATAACTTAAACAATTTTATTTTACAATTCATGCAATTGATCTAGATAATTTATGTTTTAATTTATTTCTTTAATATTGAATAATTGTTATTTTATTAATAGTTAGGACCTCTCGGGTAAAGGCCTCCTCCAGTTCTTTCCAGCGGTCTCTGTCTGTTGCCACTTTCGTATAGTCTTCTAATTTTAGGAATCTGTTTATTTCGTCGGTCCATATTGCTTGTGGTCTGCCAATTTTCTTTTTCCTTTTGGTCCTTTCCAGATGGTGATTACGGTGGCCCATATTTTTTTATCCATTTCATCATCGTAGTAAGGTACCATATTATAATCGTAAGATTGATAATCTAACCGCTAACTCATACATACGAACGAACGAACCGCTTGTTTGCTTACGCCCGTGTCCACTTATACTTACTTTCAATTGATGGCTACATATAAAAGTCATCAATTTTTATTTGCTCCAACACCAGAAGCAATCAGTATGATTGCACGGAGTTCAGTATGCAGTGCGAGATGACCCCATCAGATGCACTTTCTCTCGTAATGACTTATGGTGTTATGTAATGGTTATGTCAAATTCTTCATCGTTATTGGGAAACCGTTTGACATTTTGGATTGAATGTTGATTTGATTTGAAGATGGATAGGGAATGGATGATGTGGATATATTCCCTAGAAGTATTATATATAATTGTGAAATAAACTCACAATTTTTTTCTATTGTTCATTGCAGAGCCCTGTAGCGATTTGTGGCAATAAAAATTATCTTTGAGCCATCCATGAAGATATACAAATCGAATCGATAGATCAGTGGATCATCTTAGATGGATCAGTTAGGTAGTGTTCTAATAAGCGGCGACGAGCTTGCACCATGGAATGCTAACTACTTTCGAAACGCGGGCATGTGCCAAATGTTTGGATATGCCTCTAACTTATCCCTTCTTGGTATCCTCAAAGATCTGCGTCTGCATCTGAGGATCTCCATGGGGAATAAAGTCGTGTGTTTTTTTATGACAAGTGTTTTTGCTTCTGTCTCTGCTAAAATTATAACCGCTTTTCTACACGCAAATTTATTTGACGCGTAGTTAGGTAACAAAACAATACAAACGATCGATCAAATTGAATGTGTCCGGGGTCATCACGAATGACCTGATTTGCTTTCTCTGATAACTCTGAGGTCACATGTGTTCACTTTGGGAAATTTATTTGGAGGAATCTTGTATTTTGTTAATTGTAAGTAGAGATAAATAAATAATAAATAAATAGTGCTGGACATTTTTCACACAGCATCATCTAGCCCCAAAGTAAGCAGAGCTTGTGTTATGGGAACTACATGACTGATATACTTTCATACAAAATTCTCATCATAACACGCGTATATACATAATATTAGATTCACTTTTGGAATTAAATTTTAACCTAATTAGTTTACTTCGAATTAGAATTACTTCAAAGTCAATAGGTTTTTATTCATTGAAATCACAAGGATCATATTGAAACGTCAACTTAAAAAATACGTGAAATTAAAAGTGAATTTACGCCGATACCTCGCGCGCGACCACTTCAAAGTAAGTGTCGTATCGATGTGAAACTTTGTATGTATATATAATTCGGATATAAATACTATTATTTTAGTATTTTGGAGCTGATCTGAATATGGAGCCAGGAGGTGGAACACTTCAGTGGCTACTAGTAAACTCCTCGAGTTTTATTTGAGGAGGCTTGGTAACGAGAGTCTGATGATGGATCCAGGAGGTGGAAGTCGAATTCTTTATAAATTTTAGTGTGTGATAAAAGTGTGGTATTTACTTTTTTTTAAACTACAAATTTTATTTTGGAAACTATTCTGTATTTTAGTACTAAAACTTTATTTCAGCACAAACAGTTTTTTTAAAGCATTTTTATGCAGATGAGCAACCTTTTATTGAATCTGGTAGGGTTTTTATCAAATATTTTATATTTATCGGATGGGTTATAGATGAAGAAGTATCCATAATTACCTATTGATTGTCAAATATCTCAGTGTACTGACAAATCTAGCATCCGGTTCGAACAATATGTCACGTAAACGAGTTTTTGCCGCCAAAGAAAGCTATTACGCCATTCTCAGTAATCCACATAATTACTTCTTCAGTCGAGAAAAAAAACCTAAACTTAGCTAAAGACTTGGAAATATTTTCACGTTGCGCTTTTTGTCATTCCGAAAAACGATTTCTCTCACTGAGTGGCTACTGTTGTTAATTATTCATCCTTTTGACAGAAGATTAACGTTTACTCAATATTGTGGTTTCTGACAAATGGCTTTATTGAAAACACTTTCCAAATGAAAGGAAACCATAGGAACTCATTTATAATTCACTAGCTCTTGTCCACGGCTTCGACCGCGTGGTACCCGGATAAAAAGTAGCCTATAACACATAGGTCACATATCTGATGTATAAGCTATTTTAATGTAAAGTTTTGTCAAAATCCGTTCAGTCGTTTTAGCTGTTTTAGTAGTACAGCGTGAAAGAGTAACAAACATCCATTCTCACAAACTTTCGCGTTTATAATATTAGTAGGATAGGATAGGATAAGTAGGATATGATGCAAAATATTTTTTTTCCTTAAGGTCCTTGGGCCCTTTCGAAGAAAAACTTTATAACAACTGTACTTCCTGTAATCTACTTGCTCTATCGATATATATTTTACTCTTCAGGACCCTTTATCAACCTTAAGTCACAGGAAACAAAATATTGTAGAAGCGAAAAAGTCATGTAAGTTAGTTATGTAGTCATGGTTTTTATAAGACTATTCGCAAACTAAAGGCACAAAAAAGATAACCCTACCCTAGGCCCTAGGTGAAAACAATATAATATTATTCCGAAGGATTTTTCGTGTTTTTTAAAGAATTAGATGCAGAAGGAATAAGTTATTGAAATAGAAGAAGTATTATATTTTTTATGCAACTTAAGTGGCAAAACACGCGTACGGCCCACCTGTTGGTAAGCGGTTATCGTAACATATGGACTATTGCGAGGCCAGAGGTGTTGCCGGCCCTGAGACTTAACGGGTGAAAAGTCTGTGCCTGAGACCTTATTATTTTGAACTATGACAAAATAAAAATCCAGTATATTTTTCGGTACCTGCGGATTGACTGAGAACGGTCTGAACGTCCTATTTGTTTTTGGGAGAAATCTTAAAACTTGTAAGTTGTCTACCACTACAGCAGTACCTAACCTATGGAAATCAATGGCCGCAAATAATTAAACTTAGAGTCAGAATCAATATTGCTCCGATTCTGTGTATTTTGCTTGACTTTCTACCTTAAGGCGTTTTGTCGTCTGCTATTTCATAGACAAGCTCTCTCTGTTTTGCATTTTGTAATATCGTCTGTTATTAAATCATCTCAATCAATTTTCTCAGAAATAACCTTCGAATTTTAAACTTTGTATTAGTTGTCACATAATTATGTTGGTGATATAGTCGATATCAATATGTCTGCAACAAAACTATCATCTACTTACAGTTCCCAGAACGTTCATTTCGGACACATTTTTTTTTACATTTGCCTGTGTTCAACCCTAAAAAACGAGCTAAAATGTAACTGTATATCGGTCACGGGGACTGTAGTATATGTGCGATAGAAACGTTTCTACAACGTGCAAATGATCCCACTTTTAGCACTCTTAAGCGATATAATTATAGCTTAGGATTACCCAGACACAATATATTAGTGAGTATGTCCTTTTCAACTTCTTTCTTTTTTTTCTATCAAAAGTGATCCTTTTGTTACTTTATTATTTGAGTTTTGAGTGAATCGAACAAGACTTAAAAAACACCTAACTAACTTTAGAACTCTATTACCCACCAATGAGCGTACTTTTGAAAAAAAAAGTGTTTTATTATTTATTTTAAAGTCTATTTGTACCAAGTTTTGAGCTAATCTAACCAAGGAATATTATTTTCCATAGAAACTTTACCACCCTTGGGTTGATATTAAAAAAATAGAAACTTATGTGTTATTCCAGAACCTAAACTATCTACATTCCAAATTTCATCAAAACCGGTTCAGTTGTAGTAGGTACGGTGATACGTGGTAACAACATTCACAAACACAAGTTTTCTCATTTATTATTTAAAAAAAAATGTGTGTAAATATTAATTATTAGTTCAACGTCACATGCGCTTGCATGTTGATAAATTTGTAGTATAATAGTATACTTTTTTGAATGCCCCCTCGAATTCATAGTATTTAATTGAATAAAAATGATTTTATTTATTAAGTATTTCTGAAGATATCTTTACAAAACTAATGAGAGTTAAGGTTTCTGTGGGTCATACAATTTACAACATCAACCTTAACAATGTTTAAGGTTCCTCAGGAGTAAGAAAGTGAACCTTTAATAAATAAATCTAAATTTAGTAAATATTTAATTAAATAATTAATAAATATTAATTTATTGTATAACTATAATAAATTAATTTTATATATGATATTAATATAGTAAATATTTATATTGTAGAGTCAATAAATCTTTTTTCAAACAATAAATGATTTGATTTGATCTCCTTCTCTTAATTAATCAAATGGTCGCCTTCCATTAATATTTTGTTATAATTTAGTGCTAGATTTTTTTAAATGGACCAGAAAGGTTTTTTAAACGTGTTCTTGTGAATAGATATGCAATAGCGTTAAATTAAAAATATAATTTAACGCTATTGCATATCTATTTACAAGAACTAATAACTAATAAATAAAAAATGCTGGCTATTTTCACACAGCATCATCTAGCCCCAAACTAGGCAGAGTTTATATTATGGAAACTACATGACTGATAAAGAAGTTTTTTTTTTTTAAATACTTACATATTATACATATGTAACCAACCCGCGGGGGGATTCGAACCCGCAACCTTCTGCGTCTCAGGCGGACCTTATCATTAATTTAGCACAGGCGTTAACATATACTTATATAAAGCATTTTAGAGGTATTTCAGCTACCATGACATCTATTATATTACGAGTTAACTATAAAGTGTTAATTATAACTATATCAGTGATCTCGGAGCCAAATAAGTTTACTTTAGCGTTTTAATAGTATCATGAAAGTCTGCTGTACAGCATAACTGCTCTTAATCGAGGTTCTGAGTATCATTTTACTGCTGTTTTATATATAATGTACAAAACAGCTGAGTAAACATTTATGCGGTAGGTTAATATCACAATTTAGTTGTATATCCTTATACAGCTAAAACGTTACTTATATATAACTTTAATATCACTACTTATAGTTAGTGTCAATTTTGCTAGTTTAATAGATCGATATCATGTATTTTGGGAGTCAGAGTTAAGGAACGTTTAAAAAAAAAAAAGAAAATACTATACTGCACTTCGAAAAAGGAAAATAATAACCACAAAAAAGCTGAATAAAAATGGGACTGAGACGCCTGACGATTTTTGGCTAACACAAATGTTTCTAGGGTCTACCACGAGCGTCCTCGTGAAAAGGTAGAAACTATCTTACTACACAAATTTTGGTCTCCACAAATGTATGTAGATCGGGCTCGTGGTAGACTCTGGAAAAGGTGGCGAAACTATTTCTACTTTCTGAGTGACTGGAACACAGTGGCCAAGGAACGAGAATTGTGGAAAAAAGGTGGACGAAATTAAACCTGTAGAAGGATCAGTAAAAGCTAAATAAAACGAAACAGGTAACAATCGGGTTAGGTGTATTCTACCTATTCCATTTGAGCGGAAGGTGTTACCTGTGATTGTTACGATATGCATTCGACAAATGAATAATTAATCAGATTTCGTACAAACACAACGCCTCCTTGTACACGTTGCATAATTTATACCAACACCGATCGTGACAGCACTTCCGCACCTTTTCACTACACTATTCATAAGTTCTTTGAGAATCATGCCAAATATTATGGCCGTTGTAACAGTGTGTTCACTTTGCATTCCCCTCTGAAGTCATCACCCGATAAAACTCAATTTTTCACATATTTTAGCCCTGAAACAATAATATTTCTTATGTCCAGGGTAGGCTATAAGCGATAAGACCGCTCATTGTACTCCCGCGATTAGTTTGTAATTTGCTGTGTTATTTGTAAGCAACGTTTTATGAGTTGTACAATAAAGATTTATCTATCTAAATATCAGACTACAAATTTCACTAGCGTCGTAGGTATGTTTTGATCCGCAGCGGGAATCGAACCGAATTTTTGCGTCAGCTAATATTGTCAAAATAACACAGAATCTATGATAAAATATTTCGCTTTGTCATTTGCAAAATTGTTTTGACATCGGTAGTCCCATTCCAGAATTAACGAAAAAAAAACATCTGATTTTACTTTAACTTCCCCGGAAACAACTACTTTGTTCAAATAAACTACGACACATTGCTCTACATTGCTTCCTACAAAAACATTCGTACAAGGAAAAAAAAACTGTAACATACCTACAACTCAAACACAAAATAAATCAAACATGCCATCTTTTCGGCACCGAGGCGTGAAAAATGGCGTGTCTTCGCCGTTCCGTAGTAATAAAGTGCTGTAATTAGTAGTATTGTTGTGTAATTTGTGGTCTTACGCGGTTCACGTCTCACTAATTAGTTATTATTATGTTGTATCGTATGTTTTTGGTATCTCATTAAGTTTTTAAACATATTGTCATAAGAAAAAAGTCAATGTTTGAGTTCGTTGAATGAGTATTTTGAAGATAAATTATTGGAGCATAGAATTGAAATAATCGTGGTTTGGTATCATTTTACTATTCTCCTGCTGACGTTTCGTAGCCCGTTTAGAGGTCCTTTCTCATGAGTACCGTCCGCGAACACGCTCGACGGTTGTGAGACGGGAATTGAGAAATATATCGGAACTTCCATTAACGGATAAAATTCAATACAAAACGTGACAAAACGTTCTACTATAACCCTAATAAATGCTAGCAGGCTTAACATGAGCGGTTTTGTCTTCAGAAGAGTCTGTCTACTGTCAGAAAAAATAGAGACCGTAAGAGTTTTCTCCTTCTCTTTCGAAGACAAAACCGTTGGCTTGGGTACTCATAATACTGGTGCTGATTGAATTTTCAATAGAGAGATAATGGGATAAGATACACCGACCTATGAAGTTGGATATGTGAAATGTCCAGGGATATATAGGCCAGGGATATATAGACCAGGGATATATAGACCAGGGATACACAGAATAATATAATTTTTGCATAAACGTGGCGTTTTACGTGTTAAGCAACATTTAGTATGTTGTGACGTGAGTTCAGTACTTTAGAGGCTTTAAACTTCGACACCAACATAATCCAGTGATCACGCTCTTGACAAAGCTTTTTCTTTTACAGAATGCGGGGTCCCTCTTCGAAGACACACGCGACAGCCTCGAGACCGGCCAGCTGGGCAGCTTCGTATCATCAAGGGCAGAGAGTCGAAACGAGGAGCTTGGCCGTGGCAGGTAAGAACCGGTAACACCAGCCTCTTGTTTAGTGGAGACAATGGCCTTTAGTAAGTTTAAATAAATTCCCTTTGCTATGTATAAGTAAAGATCTGATCGAGATACAATAGTTTTTAATTTGTGTCTGTAATCCCAGCAATCCTAAGGTCAATACATCTAGTTGGTGAATGCTCATAGTTCAGACAATGTATTGAGATTCTTCGTATGTTCGTTTGGTTAACGGTTCTACAAGATGCCTTTACTTTTAATTAACCTAGGTTACCATATCTCTGTATTACTTTTTCAAATGTATCGCATTCTATCGTTTATTGCAGCGATCCTAGTATCTATCGAATTAACCAATGAAACCTAATAAAACGATTTCAAAAACAGCTTTACAATGTTTTTTCGATTTGAAGAAAAATATTACAACAAACATACATACGAAAAAAGAAACAGTTTTGTATCCAAATGTCTAAACAAAAGCTGTAAAGTGAAGACCGAGTCTTTTTTTTATGTACGTAACAGACACAATACATATTCCTGAGATGACACTAGGATTCTCAGTGCCGTGGTTATCAGAAACTACGAGTGTCGTGCTACCACAACACCTAACCATGGATAAATATCTGCAGAACATGCAAACATTTGTTCCGCGACGGGAATAGAACCCACACCTCTTGCGTTGCAGCTACTCGCTCGCCGTGCTACCGAGATTGTCATACCTGAAGGGTTGTATCCAATGTTATTTGAGAGCAATGCTAAGCTGTTAGATGATGTGTCCATTGCCACCAAAGTCACTCATTCTCAAAGTCTTGGTTCCAGGTGTCACTCCAGCTCCTGCATCCCAACTATGGGCTCATTGGGCACTGGTGTGGCGGTGTCCTGGTACATCCGATGTGGCTACTGACCACCGCACACTGCGTTCATAAGTAAGTGATTCTTACGGCAAGCGGTCTATAGTTCTGGATTCAGAGTTCTGTGTTACGCGGTCACGGTTATCTATGAGATTACATCTCGGCAAACTCTAAAGTAACTACATTTTTCAAGGTCAACTAACCCGTTTTGAACCTATTGTGATATGACGAAGAGGAAGAACAGTTTCTTATAATTCCATACCATTTTCAGTGAGCTTTTCAACTTACCGCTGCCTGCGCTCTGGACTGCCGTGCTTGGAGAATGGGACAGGGCAGAACAGAGAGGTGCCTATGTACCGATAGAAAAAATAGTGCTTCATCACAGGTTTCATAACTACCAGCATGATATAGGTGAGTATGCACTTCCCACACTAAAGATTATAAATGTTGCCATATAAACAATGACCCTGCATATAAACTGAGGCCAAGGTTGAGATTTAAAGGTTTGATTCCTAGGGAGAAATGAGAGCATGCTCTGCAGATATTCTATGGTACAGGAGATCCTAGAAAGGGGTCAGGTCTGTGACGTGTCTGTTGGGTGTTATTACTGATAACCTTAATGGATGTCCTCTTGCAACTCTGACATGGCTTTCGTAATGATTTTGTCATCCCTATTCCACCTTATCCGAAGCATACAACAGGCGATTAAACTGTTTTATAATAATGTACTGTTAACAGTTCAATATCTTCTTTCCAGCACTGATGAAGCTGACAAGACCAGCGGACGTCAGCACCGGTAGTCGGACCCGCACCATCTGCCTGCCCCCCTTCGAGACACCCCTAACCTTCAACTCCGACCAGACCTCACCCTTCTACTTCCGGCCTGAGCCCACAGATTCAGCGAAACGAAAACCAAGACCACCAAAACCAAACCCTGATACTGCTGTCAAGTATTTAGAAAAACTGAACAATCTCACGAAGAATATCTTCTCAGGGTTCACTAAGAAGCACAAAAATATGAGATATAACGTTCGCGTTGCAAACGAATCGAACAAATCAGCTGCCAAGAAAGAAGAAGTCCGTAAAAGTGATCAAGACAGCGTATATGACAGTGCATCATTAGACAGTGTTGTGAAACTAATCAAAGCGAAACTAGATAGTGATAAGCCAGTGAATAATGCTAGAAGTGATAAGAAACTTATGTTTGGTGAAGAAATAGACCCCTTTATTGACGATAACAACGGCATTGACTTCAAAGATGAGTGTTATACGACTGGTTGGGGGCGAGAACAGACTAATGGGAATCTAACAGACGTGTTGCTAGAAGCTGAAGTGCCGATACTGCCTCTGCAGTTGTGTAGAGAACGGTATTCACTGACGCTGCCGTTAAATGAAGGGCATCTGTGTGCGGGGAGTACAGATGGTAGCACCGGAGCTTGTGTGGTAAGATATCCTTTAATTAGTTACTTTTTTATGACACTGCTGACATCAACCCAGAGTCCTTCTCCGCTGTTTCAAGGAGTTGAGCTGGTTGGAGTCAGGTTAGATGGGAAATAATGCATAATACACTCCAGGCGTTAGTGAAGGGTTTAGTTCCCCAACTTAGAAATAAAAAAAGGAACTAATTTTATTTTATTGAAGCACATTCCCCATTTCTCTATAACCAGCTTTCCACATAATATGCAGTTATGGATAATAGTTCCTGATGCTCACGATAAAGGGAAGTGTGGGATCAGGACACGTATGTTTGTATACAATAATTTTAAATATATATAAGATGCTTATATATTTTTTCTTAAAAGGGTTATTTCATTTTTAAAGTGTGAGTCCACATTAATCCAGACCGGATCCAGTGGCTCAATGATTTTAGCATCCTCGTGCAATCTGGAATTCACAACAGGTCATAGCTTAATCATATTGGTATTATTAGTCTTGAAATTTACTTTGAATCACATTAGGTACTTACCTATCGGCCATCATTCACGTAACCAACTTTAATTTCAACAAATTTATAGTAAACAAATATAGATAGATATACAATAATATCAACTCTTTATTGCAACTAGAATCCAAGAATCACTCGGTGTGATACAACAGGCGGATCTCTTCCAGACAATTCTTGGGTGGACTCAATGACGGTAACTTTTTATTAAGTATTGTCAAACAGTGAACCTGCTGCTATATAAAATAATGATCTTTGAATACAGATAGAATAGTGTTCAAGTTACGCAAGCTCTTGTAAAACATGTCAAAACCATCAGAATCCAAATCAGTGAAAGTCGAACCACTGAACTTTCAAATTGAACATAAAATTAATACAATTAATTTCTAACAAGTCAACATATCTTATCGGATCATCAGACGTCATATTGGTACAAGATCTGATAAAATGATGATTGAATTGATGCAGTTATGTGAAGCGGCTGCTTTGTTTTATTGTGATGATGATAAGGACCGAATTACTTGCACACAAACTGAGGACTAGAATCCGATTCATAAAAAAACTCTTAACTTAATGTTTAACGCTAACTTTATCTATATAAAGTTCGAAACTTAAACCACGACACTTATAGAAGTGTCGTGGAATTTAATGTGGTAGGTTTATGTATAACAGCCTCTTCATGTATGTAAACATCTAAGCAACGTCCTTAGTGTTGTCCTACGCTAAATTCATAAAACCTCTTTGTCCTTTTCAGGGTGACAGCGGAGGCCCCCTCCAATGCCGCTCAGGAGGCCGTTGGGAGCTCCGAGGGCTGACCTCTTTCGGCTCCGGCTGCGCCAGGCGAGGTGTCCCTGATGTGTATACGAACGTGGCACACTACGTGCCTTGGATCTATGCTCATGTTTACGCTACTTTATGATTAACCAAATAACACAAATATTTGGTTTTAATTGTGAAACACAGTTAAGAGAAATCACAATGTCCCAAAAATCCCGTCAACGTTGAATTTTTGGGACATTATAAATTCTTGTAACACAATTCATGTCAAGAATTTTGATGACGAGCTCCGTAGCGCGGTGAGCGAGTGGCTCCTATGCAAGAAGTGCGGCTTCAATTCCCCCTGCGGGACCAATGTTTGCATGTTCTGCAGATATTTGTTCCAGGTCTGGGTGTTATGGTGTCATGGCACTCGTAGTTTCTGATACCGTGGGGTCAGGACTATTCATGTGTCTGTTAGCTATTTGTTTTATGCTAAGCTTCGGCAAATATGCGATCAAACATACTAGAATATAAAGCATCCTGTGTGATATATATTAGCGGTCAAACAACATTATTCCAAGTAAATAATGTTGTTTCGACATCATATTATTCTGCCTTATATAAGTAGAGATAGCTACAAGTTATAGTTTATAGTGACTGTACCTACGAGTATATTTTGGGCAATGGACTGACTTTGGAGCAAAATGTATACGAAATTGCGCTCATAATTCCACAGGCGTAATTGAAAAGTAAATAAGCGTAGTTTAACTTGTAAGTGTTACCAACAGACGTACCTTTGTAGTGTAATATGACGTACATTATTATTTAACGGATACTTTTTTTGTAAATATAAATTCTAGTCTAATAAAATTGTTCTTTGGAGTTTCAAATAATTAAACAAGAATTGTTTTGTGGCAGACAAGTATGCAACATAATTTTGAATGCTCTCTAAAATCAATGATTTGTATAGTTTTAGTTATCTTAAAAGTTACCTGCTACGAATCTTATCTATGGGTATTTTAATTTTTAATGTTTATATTTAGCTGGACCATGTTAATAACCTGTGATTATTTTAGGTAGGCAAATGTATAATGATGTTATATTCTGAAGTATTTTTTTTTATTTCTTTGTAATGTTTTAGTATTGTTCTTCATAAGTAGTTTACATAGTTTGTACGTTTTCAACCATCAATAAGAAAACAATATTATGTAAGTTGATAGGTACTTAAATAGATAGGGAGTTATGCTTATGTATTTATATTGTAAGTAAATTATAAACGTATTTGTTTCTAAAGGAGGCGTATAAATATAAAAGAGATGAATAAGATTTTAATCATTTTATTTACAACTTTTTCACCCTTCAATATTTACAAACATAATTCAATAAATTAACCTTACACGAAATTATAAATAACATAATATCACAAGGTGTCTGTGGGAAAATAGTAAGAACATGTTTTTTTTTGTTCCCAGGATTTTGTCAAAAAAATAATGCAACTTTACAAAAACATCATAAACATCATAAATTCTAACGTGTCTTGTAGCTTTCATCAAAATGCAGTGAAAATATGGCACAGACTTTAAGTTACCCAAGTATTAGATTCCCATCAGGCTTCGGATCTAAGCTATACCACTGGGCGCTTTTAGTTTCCCCTAGAGGTTATACTTAAGTACTAACTTAATTTAACCAATTGCCTACCTAATTTAGGTAGCACAACATAGCTTAAGTTATAGTAGGAGAGCGTCAAACTAATAGGTATGTAACTAATTTAACAATATTATACAAACATATAGTATAATTATAGCTTATAGGTATCTACCTGTAAACATAGCCCGTCAAGTTATACACAAAAATAATAATACGCTTAAAAATATAACTGAGAATTAAGACAATTTTACAGCCAAAGATTCCTTTCTTTATTATTATTAGCTATATTTAAATTATAATTGTTGTTAAATCACAAACATTTATATAATTAACCGACCGTCTAATTCAATTAGTTGTTCCAAGAAACGACTTTGACTATATCAACTATAAGGCAAGAAATAGAGGCTGATTTCCATTGATCCATAGGTACACGCTAACAATGCAAAAAAAAACAGGAACTAACAAGAGGAAAATAATTAAACTAGATACTGTTATTATATGCACTACCTACTGTTCTATTTGAAGTCGGTTAAAAACGTTTCAATCCCGTTCAACGACAATGGTCGGAGATGGAAACACTGGATTCCAGAACAAATCCGATTAACTCAACAATTCGGCATTATATGAGCATTTCAGCACTGTTCTTCAATCACTGAACATTAGATTAGGTATTTCATCATCATGTTCATCCTCAGCGATGGCGAGGAGTGACACAGCCTCCTTCGCCATGTCGTCGTCATCTCTGAACATGATGTTCTCGGACGCCATGTTGAGGATGACGTTGCTCTTCCGTCGCTCCATGCTTCTCTTCCGCTCCATGCTGATTTTCCTCTCAATGCTGACCCGTCTTTCCTTGGTGATCTTTTTGATGGGTGCAGCATCGGACTTTATGAGCTTGTACCTTAAAATAAAATAGTCGTGGTAATGGAGTGGGCTGTAACCCGAAAATCGATGAGAAGGTCGCAGGTAATGCAACAACTATTTTAAATTCATGGCAACACGTGATTAAAACGATGAAAATATTGCAAGGAAACCAACATACTCTAGAACCTGAAATTCAAATGGGTTGGCATGGCATTCGACGTGCCATGGGTTCTTGTTCCAATAAACGGCGATGGGCTTGCATCCTGTCACGTGGAATGCTAACTGCTTTGCAAAACGAGGATATGTGCCAAATATAATGTTTGGCCGTGCCTCTCACTACCACCCTAGTTAATATCTTTACAGATCTGCGTACTGAAAATGGATCTAAGGATCCACTGTGTAATTTACTATGTTAGTCGTGAGCGTATTTGTTTTGTTTTGAAGCTAAAACATTTTTGTACTTTCCCTTCTACCTAGGGTAGGTAAAAGGTAAAGTTAGGTAAATAACCTACCATCGGTTCGGTCGGTTCTGCAAGGTATAAGAATGTAAACTTACTTTGGCTTCCAAATCCGATGAAGTCCTTGGAGAGTCAGCACCGCGCCTGCCAGGAACAGAATTACTGTGAGCGTGATGACGAGGGGCGGAGCGATCTTGAAACGGAGACGAAGGAGAGACAGGATATCTGGGGGTGGTCCGTCACAGAACTGAAAAGAATACAAATACAAATTAATAAAATACAATACGAATGTTTTTTATTGAGTTTCCAAAATAGACTTAATTTTAAAATTAAATCTCCTTTTAAGTTGAAAATACTTTCCATAGGAGATTTCACTCTTGCTTTGGTAATTTTAAAGAAGATAAGAAAGTTATTATAAATTATTTTACTAATACTTTCTTTTATACAGCTTAATTGGCAAACAAGCATACGGCCCACCTGTTGGTAAGCGGTTACCGTAACCTATGGACGCTTGCAACACCAGAGCGTTACCGACCCTGTGACATACCGGGTGAAATTTTCATATGCCTGTCATTTCCAGGCACTCATAACCTTCAATTCGGAACACACCAATACGAAAATTACTGCTTGGCGAAAGAAATTGGTATAGTAGTACTTCCAGATACCTTAAACTACCAAACCTAAAAAGTCGAAGGCATATATGCCATCAGTTTATATTCCAAAAAGCGGGCTTGAAACCCGAGTATATAGTGGAAAGCTTTGTTAGTTTCCACTACCTACTCGTGTTCAAAGAATATAACTCTTGTTTATAAGTATGCAAATAAATTAGAAATAGCCGAGCTGTTTCTAAACTAAAATGTTCGAAGATAGCTAATCAAAATCCGGAATCGCGCTCAAGACTACCAGTTTTTACAATAACAAAAACAACTCAAAGGAATTTACCGCAAGGCTTACATACTGATCTGTGGTGCTAATTTCCCTAATGAAATGATAAACATTTGACTAAATAAGTAAATCAAATATACAAAAATTGGTAATACGTGTAATTCAAAATTACAGTCCAGTAAAAGCGACTTGGATTAACCTTACAGTATGAGGTTCTATAAAATTAAATAAATAAATAATGCTGGTCATTTTTCACATAGCATCATCTAGCCCCAAACTAAGCAGAGCTTGTGTTATGGCAACTACATGACTCATAAACTACTTATATATATTTTTTTGTAAATACGGTATACATATTATATATAGAAAACACCCAGTCCCGAGACAACATTTTGCAGTTCATACAAACATTTGTCCCGCTCCGGGAATCTAACCCGCAACTTTCTGCGTCTCAAGTGGGCCTACGCCCATTGCGCCACAGAGTAGTTTAATTCTCAGAAATAATTCTTTTATTCATTAAAAACACAATAATAACTTCGAAAAAAAAAATATTGTGACAAAATCAAAGTCGAAATTAATTTATAATAATTATAACATTTCCACACAGCATCATCTAGCTCGCAGAGCACAACTTGTGTTATGGGAACTACATGACTGATGTACTACTTTCCAAAATTCTGTCCTCAGAGGTTGAAGTGGGGTGTTCCACAAGGTATAACATAGTTACTTACCATAGACAGCCAAGCCAGAGGCATGACCTTGTCCTTCAGGGGCTTCGTGATAGGATTCCCGGCTGAAGACCTCACAGCAATGTTAACTTGGATATTGGACTTCACCTTCAAGGGCACGCCTATTGTCTGTAAAAAAAAAAACAAACGATAATTTATATGAGAGATAACGGGAGAAAAGTCTCATGTTCCTGTAATTACACCGGCAACCATGCCCTTCAAATAGGATCACAACTTTTCCTTCACTAAATTGACATAAAATATATACTTACTGGTTCAATTTCTAGGAATGAACTGTGTATCTTCGGGTCAGGAGCCATGCCTTCGAAGTGAGTTAGCTGCCGTGGATCTGCGTCCATGAAATGGGGCTTCGATAAAGCTATCGGGAATCCTGTAATGAAACAAGCGCAATTTGAATATCTTTTGATCTGAACAGCTTCTACATATAAACGACTTCGATGGCGTGGCCGGTGAGTAGCCAGCTATGACGTATGTGTGGATTTAATGCCCGCTGTGGGACAATTTTTGGCATGTTCTGCTGATATTTGTTCCGGGCACAGGTTCCGGGTATGGTTGGTGTGGTACCACGGTACTTGTAGTTCCTGATAGACTATGTTTGTCTGTTAAGTATTAAAAACTCTTAGACAACCTTAAAACTTTACAGCATAATATAATAAAAACCCTCTCTGATATACTGCGAAAAAAATACTACATTTTCATAAAAGGACAATACCTTCGCTGTCGCATTGGATCGGACGGGGTTTTCGTTACATACTGTATTCTTATTCTGTTCCAATAAATGATTTGAAATAGATAGGTAAGAAAGTCCCTTATCATGACTATCTTGTCACATACATAACCTCAAAGTTGGAGGGCCTGGTAAGGAACCTTATAACATTTAAATCGAATAGTTGCATATAATTATCTTTCAGAATTATGTTAATTAGCTAATAGATTAAAATTTGTGTTTGAATAAGACAAGAAAATCCAGTTTATCGAATTAACAAAAATGTAAATTCGATAATCATAGAGTTCATAAACTAAATTATTTAAATTAATGCATTTTATATAAAAATGTTGCGTTGACTGACAACCAAGGATTTCAAAGTCAAAACAATAGGTTTTTATTTATTAAAGGATCATTTAAAAACGTTAACTTATAACTTAATTACGTGAATCGTGGATTTAAATCCACGATTTCGCACGCTTCGAAGAAGAGCATCATATTCTGCTTTGATTTTTCAATTTGCCTAACTTATAAGTAAACCATAGAATATATATGTTGAAATGAAAACGTTTACACGGCCTCAGGTTTCTCAGGCCGACAACTAAAAGTAGAGAGTTAGATACTTGGATCTTAAGAGTTTATTTGATCAAAGAAGAATACAAATCAAACTTAGAAGAGTCTTGATTTGTAAATGTATTTAGCGTAGGTCATATAAAGGTTTTAATCAATTAGTAAATTTGCCTAATCTAGACCTTAGAAACGTTACTTCAAATTGTCTAGGACTAGAGTTTTTTTTTTACTTGTCGAAATTTCAAGATTGTGTGATATATTAAACGACTTGGAAATGTCCGAAGAATATGGACATTCCACTCGTAAATTATGTATCTACAAGGCATTTGAATATTTTTTACTAACGATAAATCTGTATTCTACTATAATAAATAGTTTCGTATGGAAATATACTCAAGGAAAAAAACCTTCGGATGTGTGAAAACGTCAATTCGCGCCATTCTTTGTCAATATTTTTACCTAACCCTGACCTATGTCGCACAGAAATTTATCAAAACAATATTGTTTTCACAGTATTGCGTCAACAATATTATATTCTTTGCGAAATAAATTTCATGCAAAGATTTTACAAGTTTTAGTTCAAAATTTAATATCTAAGTTCTTCGTGAAACTGTTTTACAAGTGATAAAAATAGGTATGAAGGTATAGAATAAATTGTTAATATTTTTACTGTAAGATTTTAACAAAAACAGAGACAAAGAGGATTTTTTTAATGCTAATTAGTTTCATCTGGCTACCTCTGTGGCGCAGTGGACGAAGACGCAGAAGGTTGCGGGTTCGATTCCCTCTGCGAGACAAATGTTTGTAAGATTTGCAAATGTTTGTCACCGGCCTGGGTGTTTTCTATGTAAAAAATTTATATATTTACAAAATAAAAGTATATACGTAGTATATCAGTCATCCCATAATACAAGCTATGCTTAGTTTGGGGCTAGATGATGCTGTGTGAAAAATGTCCTGCATAATATATTTATTTAAAAAAAACACTGTCAAAGAGGTTTTTTTATGCTAATTAGTTCCATCTGTGCCGTGTGGGAAAAACTGGTCTTGTCTCAGCTTAGTAGAAAAGTGCAAGTCTTACCATAATAACATTTACTGACATCGACGAAGCCATCAGGCAGGCAGTTCTGTGTGCAGTTGCAGGCGTACTCGGAGGCCCTGTTGAAGGCCGTCTCTGCTATCGTGTACCTGGAAATTAAGAAACTCCTCGTGAATTTCTATAGCATTACTTGAATTGATGGTTTTAAATGTAATTAAACACAGCTCGCTCTATGTTCAGTTATAAGTAGATTAATGCAAAAATAAAACCTCCGGAGCAAAAATAAAAACATAAGAGAAACATGATTACCGAGTGGTACACTCTACTTTTCATATTCATATTCATATTCATATTCATATTCATATTCATATTCATATTCATATTCATATTCATATTCATATTCATATTCATATTCATATTCATATTCATATTCATATTCATATTCATATTCATATTCATATTCATATTCATATTCATACTTTGGGATCACAAAGAACACTTAGTCACGTCAATTCAAATGAGTATAAACAATAGAAAATTACAGAGTTAAAAGGATAGTTGGAAAGTACCAGCTGTATAGGGGCTTTGTCAAATCAAGGTCAGTTTATATAACAAAATAATTCAAATTATTTAATATTAATGAGCGGCCGTAAAATTAACTAAGAAGTCACTCTTGAATATATTATCCCGGGATTTATTAGTCAGGTCTATTTTTAAAACTTCCTAGTATTACTCAAAGTCAAAGTCAAAGTCAAAATTAATTTATTCATTAAAATCACAAGGATCACTTTTAAACGTCGGTTTTATCTACTGCCACTCTCATCTCTACAAGCCAGAAAAGAAAGGCAAGAAAACAAGGCTAGTTATTCTTTTTAATGACCCTTTTACAAAACAATGAGTTGGAGAATCCCAAGAGCTTTTATCATCTAAATAATCAGATATTTTATAGTATACCTTTTTATAAAGTTGTTTTTTAATTATGTTTTTAAATTTATTAATTGACAATTTTTGTACATCTCTTAAGAGTTTGTTATAAAAGCGTACACCTTGCCCTTTAAACGATTTACTAACTTTATGGAGTCTATAAGTGGCAACAGCGAGTTTATCTTTATTTCTGTTATTAAAATTGTGATTATCGCTTTTTTTCTTAAACAAATTAATATTTTTGTGAACATACATCAGATTTTCATATATGTATTGACAAGGAAATGTCATTATATTTATTTCTTTAAACTTCTGACGAAGTGATACTATTACTACTAGACAAACACAATATGCAAGTAGAAATATAGTAGTCTTTAACAACCCCTCCAGAAAATAGGCATGAGCTTCTTTAGTAATGTAAATAAATAATAAATGACTTACCTGTAGATATTGATTCCATTTTGATCCGTCATCTCCTTCTCATAGCTGAAGGGGTAGGTTCTGCAGGCCTGCTTTCTGAATATAGGGATGTCTTTGCCCTTGGGGTAGTTGGGGGTTATCATCAGACCCTCGTACACCCCGGTCACACGGTTGCAGAGAGTGCTGAAAAGTGAGGGTTGGGGTTTTTATAGGAGTTAACATAAATAGTAAATAATAATAACGCTGGTCATTTTTCACACAGCATCATTTAGCCTAAAGTTAGTAGGGCTTTGTTATGGGAACTACATGACTGATATACCACCTATATGTATATGTTTTGTAAATACATACAAAACATCCAAACATTTGTCCCGCGGCGGGAATCGTAATAGGATAGGATAGGATAGTAGGATATAAAGATATATATGCCTACCTGGTATTAAACGTTTGGAAACCTTGTTCGGGCAAACCCTGGATATCGTTCCAAGTTCTGATCGAGTACTTCGTCTCTGGATCCTTCAGCTCTATCTCCGCTCTCTCGGGTCTTACTGCATAGAACTGTCAACAAAACAGGTTTCAGTTAGTTTTAAGTAATAAATATTTTGGATATTACATAGTCCTGAGTCCACACTAGGATGGCCTGTGTCGTGGGTATCAGGAACAAGTACTGTGGTATCGCAATCGCAAAACAACAACGAATATATAGATGACAAATTTACATTTGAATTACTATTTAACTTTGAAATTATTTTATTTATTTTGACATCATTTCGAATTATTTTAATATTTGCATGCTAATTGATTAAGCAGAACATAATTGAACTTTATTATTTATTTATCTAACATTATGTTAAAGCAAATAAATTAATATGAATCTGTATACATTTGAGTTAGTATGACTTTAGGAAAGGAATGCTTGGATTATGTACATTCAGTCGTGTCACTTTCTCTGGCTAGTTAATTATTTTAACAAAGAAATGGTTCTATACATTGTAATAATAACTTTGACACGCAAACATCTTGCTTATTCGTATCTACATACAGGATATTAACATCAAACATCCGCTAAAAGACAATATCCTTTCCTTATTTGGTTGGACTTGAACTTGTTAGCAAAATAAGGTTTTGTTTGTTTAAGCGTGAACTGTGAATATAATTTTGTATTGTTCTATAGAATTATAGGAATTATTAGTATTTTGCCGAATCACCGTCACAGATATTGTTGAACCAATAGCTGTGACCGTGACCAACAGACAAGCAGGCACATTTATTATTCTATCTTACACTAGCAAAATATCAATGAGCAGACGATGGAACTCCTTTATCCAAGATCGAATCTTTTGAAACTTGAAAATGGATAGTTTATTTTGAAAAACCGGCACACCCTGTTTGTGTGGAACCAAAAATTCGAACCAAATGCATGTGTCATCAGTTGGTGTTCCAATAAGCAGCGATGGCTCGCACCGGTCACGTGGAATTCTACATACTTAAAGAACGCGGGCACATGCCAAATGTAATGTTTGGACGTGCTTCTGGCTACCCCCTACTTGGTATCCTCAAAGATCTACGCACTGAGCATGTAAATGAGGATATCCATCCCGGGGAACAAAGGGAAGTTTTTTTTTTTAATTAATGTTATTTGTAAATTTTGTCGTATTCACTTTAAATATAACAAAGATGAATATATATATATGACGATATAAAGACCTATAATGATCCTTGTAATGTCAATGGATAAAACCTCTTTACTTTGACTACGAGTCTTTGATGCTTACTCTATCCAGCAGACCGAGTTTCCCAAAATCAATCCACCCCGGCAATAAAGTGTTGGCGATGGAGACCAGGGGATCCTTGTATCCCCAGAACAGCTCCTGAACTGACAGCTTGCTGAACAGCTTCGAGCCAAGAGCCGAGATCGAGTAGTAGGCGCCAGCATTTGCCAGGTATCCTAGTCTGTCTGCTGCTAGAGTACTTATGGCCTGGAACAAAGAATCACAATCAGAATTCATATATTCTGAAGTATAAGAAAATAAAGATGTTGCTTTACTAGTTTATGTCTACTATGTTACCAATTTATATATGTGTACAATAAATTACTATGGAACATACAAGTGTACACAGAGGGCGACCTCTGTGGCGCAGTGTACTAAGATCCGCCTGAGAAGGTTGCGGGGTTCAATTCCCGCCGCGAGACAAATGTTTTTTACGACCTGCAAATATTTGTCTCGGGTCTAAGTCTTTCTATGAATATATATTGTACAAACAAACACGCTCACAACTGTCTTCCCCATGGTGGACATCCTCAGATACATACTCAGTGAGTAGATCTTTGAGGATACCAAGTAGGGGGTAGTCAGAGGCACGTCCAAACATTACATTCGGTCATGTCAGCGTTTTGCAAGTAGTAAGCATTCCACGTGACAGCTTGCAAGCCGCTTATTGGAACACTAACTGTTGGCACATGCCTTCGAATTTTTGGTTCTAGGGCATGCCGGTTTCCTCACGATGTTTTTCCTTTACCGTTTTAAGCACGTGTTAATGCGCACATACATTTTTCGAGTGGAAGAATCCATTGGTGCACGACCGGGTTCGAACTCACGACCTCCGGATCAGAAGTTGGGGCATCACCCACTAGGCCAACACAGCTGGTATTTTGTAATATGTATTTACAAAAGAAAATGTATATAAGTAGTACTCGTATATCAGTCATGTAGTTCCTATAACAGAAGCTCTGCTTACTTTGGATAACTAACGATTCTACACATAACAATTCCAAAATTTAAATTCACGTTATTTTTAAGTTGACATTTCAATATGATGCAATTAATTAAAAGCAAATAAACTTTGACTTTGAGCTATAAGGGACTGGGCATAACGCTTCTATAACGCGTTCTCATCGAATAGGTGACATCATTTTATCATCGTTAAATATATAAAAACACAATATATATACAGTAAAGTGAATTTATAATGAATTAAAACAAGTACAGGTAATGAAATCTTCTGATTTATCTTTATTGATTACCTCACATTATAACTCACAATTGACAAAACGAAACGAATTACTCAATTCCTAAGGAAGCCAGCTTTGTTTGTGAAAATGATATAAGGATTGGGTAAATTCAGTTAATCCAATCCTTAATCTTTAATCCTATTGATTATTTAAATTAACTATTATTAATCAAATGAATTGCTTGTCTCTTGTCATGCGTCAAACACGCATGAATTCTTTTTGTATGACATCTTTCCACTGAAATTTAAAATTTTCACTTATAATACTACAAGAGCTTCAAAATTATCGGGTATTTCCCGATAGGTTCGTTGCAAACAAATGAAGGAGTCAAGTTTTTCAGGTTAAAAAATCACGAGCGCGAAGCGCGAGTGATTTTTCCTGAAAAACTTGACGACTTTATTTGTTTGCAGGGAACCTTGAGGGAAATGCCAGATAATTTTGAAGCTCTTGTAGTATTCAGGGGATTATTTTTCCGACCCACTGTTTTTTTTGCCTTCTCCGTATTAATGGGAACATTTCCTTTGACTTTTTTATCGATGGTGGACAGAGAACAAACTCCAAATCGACTCATTTTCATGCAAAATCTCCAATTTTCACAATTGAATTCAACCTGTCAGTTTGACGTGTGGTTAATTTGACTGGATCATGTTTTGTTTTTTATATATAGCAACTACCAGAGAAAATTTTCAAAAAATTATCAGTATAATACCATGTAGGTTGTACCACGTGACGTCGAATGGTGCAATTCTATTGGTCGATATTTGGGTCGGAAAAATAATCACAATTATTCACTTAGTTTTTTTTCCATGCAACGCCTAATTTTTTTATTGTAAGTCTGGTCTTCAACTAACTGGATTCAACCCGCAGGTAGGCATTAGACACGTCAATCAAAATTTTCATCACTAATCACTTATCTTAAGCCAAACTTATATAACACAATGTACCTCCCTAATTAGGGTTTTCTTCCATTTTTTACATACTATATTAGCTATATAATTATGTTATTAGCTATATAATTAAACTACAGAGTTAATAGTTCGAGCTAGCTGTATAGCTATACAAAGGTTAGCTGGAAGAAAATGCTAATTAGCATTAAGTTCGCCTATGTACTTGTTTTATCTTGTGCAATAAAGCATTTTCTATCTAATGCTTTGTTAATCTTCCTAAGAGAAAACATTTTTTTACTATACTTTTAATATTTTTACATGGGATGGAATCATCATGCCCTTTGCACATCAAAAATACCAATCTAGTGGGAACAATCATTGCAGAGTAATCGAAAAACTTATATAGGTACACACACAAAAATATTGTTTAAGACACATCCATTTCTTACGTATAATTTCAAATAATCTCCTCTTTTTTTTAAGTTTATTTAAAAAGATGACAAATTTGTACATACAGTCACTACCTCAGTGTTTAGTTCTCAGGGGGTTAAAGATTGAAATTATCACCGACACACCCCCTTCAAATACGGAAAAACTGTACCGAAAAATGAACATCTTCTTTCGCAGAGGCTTTTCTGAATCTGAACATGAAATGAGAGTAGTAGCGGCCACTGCCTTTATTTCTCCACATTAGCTCCTTAAACTCCTCTAAATCCGTGATCAAGGCTGTCTCAAGACAGTCGAAACGTCAGGAAAATAATAATAAGGCAACCACGATAAAGACACGTATAAAACTAATTATGTTTAATAATAACGAAAGTTTTAAAAATACTAAAAAATTGTCATTCAGCGTGGCAATGCGGCCAGTATTTTGGGAACGCTTCCGTCTGGTAGTGATCTGGATCAGTTGTATCTATAGATCCTTTGCAACGGTCTTTAGATAGCTGTTTCATCTGTATTTTTTGTATATACCTACTTAAAAAAAACTTACAATGAGAGCAATGTTTGGTACGTAGACGTAAACGTCTTCCAGATCAGCCACAGACTCCTCCCGTATGAACTTGAGCGTGATCTTGGGGTTGATCTTCAGGACTCCTCTTTCTCTGTCTACCGTCATGTTCTCGTTCACCCGTATTTCTCTGCGGACAAACGGACAAATTTATTTATAATGAATGTGGGTTTCTTCTTGGCAAATTGTGGTTGAACACAAATTGCATCTCAGTTATATAATTTAACCCCCAAAAGATTATACTAATAAGTAGATTTATAATTTAAAAAAATATATGTAAGAATCAATATGCATTACGAACAAAACAGCCTTAAAAACATTACCTTGTGCGACTCCAGTATCCGATTTCTAGCAAGTTCCTAAATGCTGATGTTGAGGGCTCAATTTTAGAAGACTAGCTTTGCATTTTACGCAGTCCTAGCAAGATCCTAAATGACAGAAGCTAAGAGAACGTATCTACTAGACTCTACCGAAAACTTTTCACGTCATTGAAATACTAGTTCTATACCACGTTATGGTATCTAGGGGAGAAAACTTGTTGTAATCGTCATACTCCAATCAGATAAACAATAAAGATTCTAGAAGATAATTAGGAACTTACTGGAACTTAAAAGGTCCCACTTCTTTAATCTTCAGCTTCTGATCAGTCCCGCCTAAGAACTCTTGCACGTTTGTATAGTTGTACACCCAAACTTCTGAGTACAGCTGGTAAGGTGGCGCCTCCCACATCTTGTATAGAAATGAGCCTTCTTTCATGTCTAGGTACTGCAAATATATATTTTTTATTATAAAAACGTTGATTGTATAATAAGAAACATTGGAATAAGACGTTTTTAAAGATAACTTTATTTATTTGCGATAACAATTATTAACGTAACGATATCACGTGCTCGAAACGATAAAGGAAAGTATCGTGCGAAAACTGGCATGCCCTTAAATCAAACATTCGAAGACATGTGCTTCAGTTAGAATTTCAATAAGCGGCGTTGGGCTTAACCATATCACCCATAATTCAACATTTTATCATCAATCTTTCAAATAGTTTCATCAATTATCCACAAAATAACGTATGTTTTTATTAAAATTGTACAAAAAGGCCTTTTAGTGTTAGTTTCGACTCCACTAATGCCTGTAATCTCAACAAGCTTAAGCCTGAAATATTAAATACCCAACAATTATCTTATTTTAGGCAACACACTAAAGTACATGTACAAATACATAGCCTTTTATGATAAATACCTTAAAACGAAAACACATATAAATATGTGAAACGTATTTATACAGCTCGTAGTGACTGTGACGTGGACGCGGTCAGGTTCGGTAAACGAACCCGGGTACGTCGCGTCGTAAGGCAATTCGTAATGTTTGAACGAGATTCTGACTACCCCCTATTTGGTTGAAGGAATATAGTTGTGAGCGTGTTTTTTGTTTTTTTTTGAGAAGACCTTTCCATAAATTAGACGGAAACAACGAATAGACTTTTTAAATCTATATTTTCACAATCCTGATTTTATTATTATAACATTCAGAGTTTCTACACTAAACGTAATAAATATTTGACTTTTCAGATTAGTTTCTCGATTAATACGCGACTAAGTGGCAAACAGGCATACAGCCCACCTGTTGGTAAGCGGTTACCGTAACTTTGCAACATCAGAGGTACCAGACGGAAGCGTTCCCAAAATACTGGCCGTATTGCCTCGCTGAATGACAATGCTAATGCGTTGACCCCGATAAGAACCAGCTAGTTAATTAGTTAGTTACAAGTGAAGCTTATATTAGCGTGTTAAAAATCACAATTAATGGTAGGTATTTTAATGTCTACTTCCGTCAGTCATCATTATTAGTCATTATCATTAAAAGAACACATACTGTAGATTAAAATAACAATACTTAGGCCCCAGTTCATCAAAACAATTACCGGGGTTAGGTCTTAATGAAAGCTTTTTGACACATGTTTTTATATAAATCTGACATCATAATCATTGGTAATACTTGATCGTTTATTTTGTTTGTGAATTAAAGCCTAAAATCGAAGTCATTACTCTTGAACAAGTTAATGTTTAAAAAAAGAGACGTCCTTGAACTTAAATTACAAAAAAAAATTTTACGACGTAACTTTAAAAATTGTTACGTCTTTAATGGCCTTGAATAATCTTCGATCAAATATACGACATCATGTTATTTTTGGAATAATACCTTAGTATAAATGCGATGGTCTTGCGTCCCGTCACGTGGAATGGTAACTACTACGAAAAATGCTGACACATCCCAATAAAATGTTCGGACGTGTCTCTGACTGCCTCCTACTCGTTATCCTCACAGATCTACGTACTGAGTATGGATCTGAGGATCTCCATCATGCAGATTACAATCGTGAGCGTGTTTGTTGTTTTTAGAATATAATTACGACTATACCACGTACTTTACTATTCTCCTGCTGACGTTTCGTTGACCGTTTAGAGGTCCTTCCTCATGAGCACCGTCCGCGACCACGCTCGACGGTCGTGAGACGGGAACGTCAGCAGGAGAATAGTAAAGTACGTGGTATAGTCGTAATTATATTCTAAAATGATACCAAACCACGGTAATTTTAATTCCGTGTTTGTTGTTGTTTGTAAATTATAAAAAAAAAATATTTAAAAATAAAATCTACCTACAAAGGGTATCTACAAACTAAGAAACGAGACATACAGTTCAGATGTCAATTCATAATTTTCGCAACTGTCTACCTTCTCATTGTTCTATGGATGTAGGAATTGATCTTTCGCCTCTAATAAAAACAGAAAAAATGTTATCAAGAAAAGTATTGTTCAGTTACTTAGTAAATATTTGAGTACAATTGACGTGAGTGACGAAGTTAAATCATAAGCTGATGTGCATTGTTGAAACAAAAACAAAACAAACTAACGAACACGACTGTATCCCACATTATGGACATCCTCCGATACTCACTGCATAGATCTTTGAAGAGACCAAGTAGGGGGTAGTTAGAGGTATGCGCAAACAATTATAATTGGCACGTGTCCGCGTTTGGCTTGATAAGCATTCCACGTGACAGGTTATAAGCGCTTCGCTTTGTTGTTTTTTATTAAAAATAAAAAACCCATGCGTTTGAAAATGCTCCAACTCGATAAAAAACGTAGGTTCCTATGGTTTTGTAAAAGAATCATTAAAAAGAATAACCAGGCTTGTTTTGTTGCCTTTATTTCCTGGTCGCGGAGAAACAGGCAGTAGATAAAACCGACGTTTCAAAGTGATCCTTGTGATTTTAATGAATATTTCTATTTGGGGATATTTATATTTATTTATGAATATTTATATAACATTGCTACTGTAGCATAGCCTGTGGAGTGCTGGAGTAAGAAAGCGGTTTAATAAAAGTTGTAACAAATATAATAAATGTTTTACTAAACAATACAGCTACTGTTACTACTAACATTCCATTCATATTTATAGGGTAGGTAAACATTTTTCCCATATTGTGCGAAATAAATGATTTACATTAATTCTATACCTAAGCTAAATCTGCATACGGTATCGTTGGCGAAATCGAAAAGGCCAGGGTTAGAGTAAGGTTAGGATAGACTTTTCTTCATTACAGACATCCATGTAACATTGAAAAAATAAGCATACACTTATTCTGTGTATCGGTAAATTCTCACTGAAACTTAAACCCGTTTTTTGTATTGTAAGTGTATACATTAATTATAAATATATATATATATATTTATGTATTTATCTAGTATTTTGTGCATCGTCTTGCACTCTCCTCTTGTATATATTATTACGTGAACCACATACTATTGTTAAAGTTACTTACATAGATCCCGCATCCCAAGGTTATCTGGAAGAGATAGCTTCTAAGCGATAAGACCCCCATTATACTTTAAGTTATATCCAGTTGGAACGAAGTTCTTTATCACGCGTTGTGAAAGGGGGCTAGACGGAAAAAATTCTCACGAAAAGTTGTAACGACACTTTTTGCTATAGTAAGCTATTGTAAGCTGTGCGGCGTGCGCATGTTTCTCTGTCTCTCTCTCTCTCTCTTATAGAAAGCAAGCCAGTTTTTTTTTTTTTTTTTTTAGTTGGCTTGCTAAAAAAAAAATGTTATTACAATTCCTTCACTAATTAATAGAAAGGAACTTCGTTCCATCCGGGTGTCCCTTGACACCTCTCTTTTTTTTTGTTTATTTTGTTATATTCTCGTGTACAATAAAGTATTATAATTCATTGATTCATAATGTGTTCACAAAAAACCGAACAAAAGACATCAACGCGCTTCCTATGCATAAACTCTTGGTGAAAATCTTCAAAGGAATCAATTCTTAAACATCACTGAGTGACTAATTAAATATCACCAAAATGGCCGATAGTCACCGATATCCCGAAGTACGTTTCAAAAGCTCAATCAGTGCCTACAATTATCACACTAATGATAATCTATTACGAGTGCTTTATGTATAATATGTATGTATTTACAAAAAGTATCTAAGTACTATGTAGTTCACATACCACAAGCTATACTTATTTTGGAGCAAGAATGTACTCTGTGATCTAACAATCATAAATACATTGAGTACGTTTTACGTTTGGTGACTTTTTTTGTCAGCAGTGATTTCAAGATCATTCAGGTTTTTTTTTCGAACAACTCTGTACAAAAAATACAGATGAAACAGCTAGCTATCAAATCACCGTTGCTAACGATCTATAGATAAGTCAGATCCAGATCACTACCAGACAGAAGCGGTCCCATTGCTGGCTGCATTAGTATGATGAATGGCGACATTAGAAAATCGGTACCCTAAACGAAAACAGTAACTGCTTTCAATAACGCTAAGGTAACCTTGATATCACCTATAGACCGCATAGACAAAGTTGAATATGCTAATACCTTTCATAAGTATCGAAACAGCAATAAATCATACCTAGCATTTTTTTTTATAAAATTATGTTCGTAATAGCTATATTTCTGTATCTACCTGGACAAAATAATGCAATAGGTAATTAAGAGATTGTTCAGTCGATATTAAAAAATATTTTTGTAAAATTTTCCGTTTCTTAAAAAAAGGTATAGCAGTACAAAAACTAAGTTTAATACATGCAATAAATGTGGAATCACTAAAATGCAATAAAGTTACATGTTTGACTGTTAAATGGCTATAAAACTGACATCGCTCGGATGCGCCACTTTATGAGCCAATCATCAAATCGAAAACTTCAACAATCATCAAGTAAAAAACTAAAGAACTTATTCTGCTGGCTGGTTGCTTGGCAGCTATTTTGACTTTTTTAAAACACAACCGTTTTTAAAGTATATTTTATGACCTCTATCAATACATGTTTCATCCTTGTACTCAATAGGATTGGACAGTTCAGAGTAGAGTGGGCATAAAATTGGCACAATCTTGGATGCATTGCATTCAAATAACAGCTATATATAATATCTGAATCATAATAGGATGAAAGCGGACAAAAAACTGCAAAATTTTACAGGATTTCCCAGGCAGGCTGCGCCAGACAAAGTAGACACCAGAAAAGTGTTAAAACAATCCTGCCATGCATCGTCCGCAGCATAATAATACGTTTTACGTTATGTTTATGTCCTCTTATACCTCATGTATAACATAGTGCTCGACAGAAGACTGTGAATTTTTAGCCTATTCAGTTAGTAAAAAATCAGTAAAAATATTGCAATAAAATATGGGCACAGCATTGAGGGATAACCATAGATATCATCATCATCACCCACTGCACGTCCACAGCTGGATATCATCATCATCACCCACTGCACGTCCACAGCTGGATATAGGTCTCCCCCTTATAACTGTCATACTAATGTCTTTCATCTCTATTCAAATTATTTGGACTTTCAAAGTGACAATTTTATTTTTATCAGAAGAGGTCAGTCTAAATGTCTTTGATTGTTCTATTTATTCGTTATCTGTTCTCACAAAATATCTGAAGTAGAATAATTAAAATAGAGTAATGACCTCAATAAGTTTTAGGATATTAGTCAGCCAACAAGCAGACGCTTATTTTTCCTTTAAGTATTTTTTTTTATACAGCATACTAAGCAGAGCTGTGTTATGGGAACTGCATGAATGATATTACTACTAACATTTTTTTTTGTAAATACATATATATTATATATAGAAAACACTCAGACCCGAGACTATCTCGCGGCGGGAATCGAACCCGCTGTATGGCTGTTTTTTTTTTTAAGAAAACAAGGCCGCTTTTTGTTTTTTTCTAAAGCAAACTCTTTGATAGACACGACAAAGCATAATATCTAAATTTTTTGAGTTTTCAAATCATAACATCATAAAAAAAAAGCTTTTATAAATATAAACATACGAATAGAAAAAAAAACGATAAGTACTTTTTTATGAGATCGTTTTTTATGGATTACCACTATTTTAAACACTTTATTATTTGTGAACAAAATTGTAAGAAATTGGGACGTTACGATTTCCTCCAATTTTCGAACCCTATTTCCTTGGTGTTGCTTGGTTTGTGATTATCATATCATACCTATTTTGTTGATTTTTTGTTCTTGCTTTTTTTTCTTCTGATAAACGATAGAGCCTGTACTCGTTAGCATTTACAAAACAGGCATCAGCCTGATAAA
The DNA here is from genome assembly GCA_961405105.1 of Perizoma affinitatum. Taxonomy (NCBI): domain Eukaryota; kingdom Metazoa; phylum Arthropoda; class Insecta; order Lepidoptera; family Geometridae; genus Perizoma; species Perizoma affinitatum. The sequence continues at coordinate 12,800,922 of OY560197.1, forward strand.
AGTTCGGCAACCCGTTTTACATTTGAATGTAGACGAATGTGGTAGATAAGATAAGATAGGCGAAGATGTGAATGACTTACTTATTACTAATTATCATGAAGATTTTTTTTATTAATTAGTTTATCAGAATATATAATAGTATTACATTTATCTGACTAGGTAATAATTGACTAAAGAAAAAGTTTATAAAAAGTAAAGTTTACCTATGGTACAACACTACCGATGTTTTCTGTTTATACGCTAGCTCATTTTATTTTTCAGATCTCTGTTCGGAGACTACGCATGAGGCGTTAAGAAGTATCAATATACCCATGTATGTCAGTAGTAATAATCGCGTTACCTGCTTCGGATTTAAAGATATGGGTGCCGGTGAATTACAAGTACATGAGACTTCATCCGCTATTTCTCAGGGTTGGCAAGGCAAGCGTCCATAGGTTACAGTAACCACTTACCAACAAGTGGGTCGTTTGCCACTTTAGCTGTATAAATAAAAAAAACAGCAATGTATTCGTTTCTGGTAAGAGACTCCAAAATGTCCTTTAAACTTGTAAATTCAAAAACTTGTAACATTTGTATGTTACAAGTTTTTTAATCGCAACTAACAATCTTATTGCGATTAATGTGTGTTTACTGATTTAGTTATTAAGTTTTTCAACGTCACAAAACCGGTCGCTTTTCGTTCTGACGTAGGTACTATGTGTAAGATCTATGTAGTGATTATAAAATATGGAAATTTGCAAAAAACTAGGTACAGTCAACTGCGCGAACCGAAATTCTAAAAAGATTGATTTACGATTGTAAGTGAAACTTCTTTTATATGAATAGTTTGATTATCTATTTGCATATATATATTCTATTCTATATTTTCACGAATAAAAAAAAGCAAATGCGCTTTCTTGTCCAATCTTTAAACGAGCATTAGATAAGAAATATGTGTAGATGACTATACCAATATTAAATATAAAAAATTGGGCACGTCATAACCTCTTAAAACAGTTGATATATTAGTTACGGCTTATTTCAAAAGAAATATATATTTATTGTAATTTATTTTATGGGCATGCAAATGCCAGTAGCCAGTTTTTGCTACCTTGCCTTGATGTCGGTTCACGTAGGTCTTTCAAATACTAATGTCAAGCTAATTGGTTTTAGTCTGTTCAATCTTTAGGATAGATACCTACCAATGACCTTACAAATGCAATTAAATAAAAATCAGAATCATTTAATCACATAAAGGTGTCATAGACGTAATAATATCCGAAAATTATACAAAATTACCATAATTTCAGTCATAAGTTTTTCACCATAAGTGCAGTTAAACACAATTTAAAAAGCATCTATCAAAATGCTAGTCTTACGTTACATTTACAAACAGAAACAAACCCTGCAATAATAGGGAGAGGAGTTAGATAGGGTGATACTATGTCGCCAGAACTGTTTACGCTGGTGCTAGAAGACGTTTTTTAAAACTTAAACTGGGAAAACCGCGCACTTAACATAGCAGGCACTAGATTGAGTGATCTGAGATTCTCCGATGATATCGTCTTATTCTCGGATAACCCTCACGACCTTGAAGCTATGGTACAGGAACTTAGTGAGGCTTTTGGATTGGAAATGAACATCGATAAAACGAAGAATTGCTCGAATAACAACTTGATTAACCAAACCACCATTGAGCGCGTACAAAAATGCGTATATCGAAATTGATAGGCGCATAAGATTAGCGTGGGCAACTCTAAGATCGAATTTGCCTTTAAGATGAAAATCATACCGGAACAGAATGCACGCATTCACGAACAAAGTATCTTACTTGTACGGAGCTGAAACCTGGGTTTTCGCAAAAGATATCATCGCAAAGCTCAGAGTGGCCCAGAGAGCAATCGAAATGAAGATTGTAGGTTTCACGTTGAGAGACCGGAAAAGTAGGAATGACTGGCTTAGGGAACCGACTAAAGTCACAGACGTCATAAAATGCATTGCGAAACTTAAGTGGCAATGGGTTGGTCACGTTGCCAGAAAACAAGGCTCGTGGTGCAAAGCACTGGCCGAATGGAGACAATGGGATGAAACACGCCCACCCACAGGGCATGCCACAAATGCATTGGTACCATAATATCAGAAGAACCAAAAAAAAAAAAAAAACACGATCACGACTGTCTTCCCCATGGTGGACATCCTCAGATACATACTCAGTGAGTAGATCTTTGAGGATAACAAGAAGAGGGTAGTCAGAGGCACGTCCAAACATTATATTTGGTACATACCCGCATTTTGCAAGTAGTAAGCATTCCACGTGACAGGTTGCAAGCCCATCGCCGCTTATTGGAACACTAACTGTTGGCACATGGCTTCGAATTTTTGGTTCTAGGGCATGCCGGTTTCCTCACGATGTTTTCCTTCACCGTTTTGAGCACGTGTTAATGCGCACATAATATTTTCGAGTAGATAAATCCATTGTTGCACGACCGGGTTCGAAACCACGACCTCCGGATCAGAAGTCGGGGTAACGCCCACTAGACAGTCAGAAGAACAACTGGAGTGAAATGGATGGAGACCGCACAAGACTGAATAAAATAGCATCATATGAAGTAGGGAGGATTCAATGTGGCTAAAAAGAAGAAAGAAGAAGAAACACAAAATAATATTTTTAAGATAAACAATTTACAGCAAAATACAAAAATGTTGACGTCCTGGTGCCGATGAAAAAAAAATTTTTTTGTGCTGTATTCTGTTTAAAATAAAAACGGCCAAATACTGAACCGCTTTTTACGATTTAAGTAGAGTTGTAAAGGGATGGCGCTCTATGAAATTTACAAATCTGTCTTATCGTCTCTGGTAAGTCGCGATTAAAATTGTTGAGTCGCGTTTCAGTATCGGGCGGTAAATAATAATAATAATGACGGACATTTCCACACAGGGAAAATTGTGGAAGTGAAGGAAGCATATTCTTCTGGCCTCACACCATTGCCATATCTCTCTTGATAAATAATTAAGTATTGGGAACTGTATTCACCCCATATTATTTATGTATGACATAGCTGTAGTATTATCAATTCGCAGAATTATTTGATATTAACTTTTATCCTTATCAAAATATTATAACATTTCAAAATTAACACATTTACAAAATCACCGTGATATTTTCAAATCCCATCAAAACTATTGAAAATCCCACATTAAAAGTATTATTTTAATTTCCATCTAATAACTATGCTAAGAAAATGATGCCGTACGTATATATACCTACTTATGTTTGATTACTTATGGCTGCGGAACAGGACATAGAAATAGCGAAATCAGTTTTAATGTGTGTTGCATCGCATTCCAATGCCAATACACGAAAAATTAAATGATACGGAATTAATTTATGAATCGAAGCTATTATCGTCATCTTTGACATTCACCGTAATATGGCCTCTATAAAAAACTTTCTCGTGTCTACGTATTGTTTTTAATTTTATTATGACGTTTTAATTTTATGAGTACCTACAATTGAATCTTCTGGATTCAATTGTAGGTACTCTTCTACCGGCGGATTACCCCCTAATTAATTGATTCGCATATTAACAAGTTTATGTCTAATTAAATTATTTCATACAGTTTGTAAGAAAGCACCGTCCGATCGGCAAGTGCGATCAATCGCGTAAGAATTTTAGAAAATGTAAAAGTTATTGTTTTGTTGTCACGTGTCTAAATAATAAGAATAATTGTAATGATTTGGTCTGAATTAATATCATGTACATTTTATGTACATGTTTTTACAATGTTTTATCCATTGTTTTTAATAGTATCTGTCATCATTCACACTACGATATTATGCTTTTAGATACATACAAAAAGGCCCTTTAGCGTTAGCTCAGGTCCCGCTTATGCCTCTCAAAGATCCAGGACAAGACCTTATACCATTATAATATGTATATGTGCCTGAGATATCAAGTAAATGAGTTATAATATATAGTTAAATTATTTATTTTGCTTTATAATATTACCCTACGTGCTTAACCAAGTTTGTAAAAAAAGCTTGTAACCTGGCAATTAGTGCCATTCCTAGGTATATTTTTTTGTACATTTACATCACAAGTTTTTTTTATTCTAAAAAATCAGTTACCATAGACGCTTGCAACACCAGCCTACTTAGCATGAAGACCCAAGACAACGGTTTAGTCTACCGCCGAGAAGACAAAAAATATTTTGTCCCTCTCTTTTGTTTGACAGAATAGGCGACAGAAATAGTTTTTGTATTCTCTTTCGTAGACAAAACGTTATCTTGGGTACTCATGCTAAGCGGGCTGAACACACACTTTATCTACCCTTCAATAACTTCAAGATGCCCTTTTTGAAGTTGTTATACCTAGGTAAAATACATGTCAAGGCGGCGTATTGTTAGCCGACAAAAAAAATGGTAATGTAGTTGCGAAAATTACGTATCTAATATTCTAATACTTTATTCATAACAAAAAAAAAAGATTCCATTTTTCACGATATACATTCTCATTCAGTGTGTAGATATGTGAGGATACTAAATAGAAGATATTCAGAGGCAAGTCCAAATATAAAATTTGGAAAATTGAGACAATTATAATGTCACGTGACATTTCATTTACGCCGTCCATTGGAACACAAACCGATGGCACATGCTTTAATTTTTTGGTTTCTGAGCATGCCAGTGGTCCCACGATGTTTCATTGTTTTGAGCACGTTTAATTCTGATAATTATACATTTTTCGTATGGAAAAATCCATTGATGTAAGACCGGGTTCGAACTTACGACCTCCAAATCGGAAGTTGGTACCCACAAGGCCAACGAGGATATTAATTATTCGATTTCCTTAAATATTTTTAAAAGTATTTTTATAAATTCTTATAGAATACAGCATTTAAGGGTTGGGCAGGGTTTTCACTACATATTGTATATCATCTAATACTCACCCAATTGGTAGCTAACTGTATGGGGTTAATTGCTGCCATGATTATTGATACCACTATCAGCAGGGTTCCGTATGCCACTTTTAGGACTGTGTCTGTAAATAAAGAAATGTTTTAAGTGTGGTTACTTTAAACTGAAGGAGGGCATATGATTTTTTTAAAATAAATTATCAACTGTATGTCCAACACATAGACCAGAATTTCCTGTGTCGTTGGTATCAGGAACTACGAGTACCACGACACCGAGGCCCGGAACAAATATGCAACACATGCAAAGCATGTGTCCCACAGAGATTCAAACCTGCATTTCTTGCGTCGCAGCCCGCCACACCTTTATAGAACACCGTATACCGTATACTATACGGAGTTTTGAAATAAGTCGAAACAGTGCATGTTTTGATAATAACTATTTTATATGGAAATATTATATGTTGTCGATACGATTACCGTTTCTTCAGGCAGGTCGCGTCAGCCATGCTTGTGGCCATGTGGTGCGGGTTCGATTCCGGTACGAAAGTTTGCATGTTTTGCAGGTATTTTTTCCGGGTGTGTTGTGGTGCAACGGTACTCGTAGTTTCTGATACCCACGACACAGATTCATAGTATGGGATTAAGGAATATGTATTTATATGTTAGGTGTTGAATATGTTTGTATGCCTTTAAATAACATAAGATAAGTACATTTTTGCATAATTTTTAAAAGCATAAGTATACTCATTTTTTATCGTTATTTGCAGCGCTTCCTCAATAGGAAGTCAATTCTTGTGGCAATAATAATATCTAAGAACCATCCTTAAAGTTATAATAATAATAATAAATAATAATAATAGGATAAGTGTTTCGTAAATAAATGGTTACAGACAAACAAACAACCTCTAATGACAAACGCATGTACGAGCTCCAGACAACGTAGGAAAATTGAAAAATTAGTTCTTACAAATTTGATATGTTGGTAATTGTTAGTATAGCAATTGGGAAGTGACGAGAGTTGGGATATTTTGTGATGGTTCGGATATTTATAAAGGAGACATGCAAGAAAATTATACAAAAAAAATAGAAGGGGAAGGCCTCGGCGAACGTATCTGACTAAATTGGAGAAGTTCTAGAGAAAGGCCTATTCAAGTGTACCCTAAAACTTGCAGTAAACTTGTAGCTTGTTTGAAGAATGTGATGAGGATGAATAAAGCGAAAGAGGTATGGTAGGATCGTAGCCACTGGAAATCCCTGCCTACCCCTATGGGAAACAAGCGTGAATTATTGTATGTTTTTTTCTTACGTCTTCTCTGAACTGTGAAATTTTGGATCTTCAATACCGAGATGCGGCCTTTGCTGGGTATACTCTGCAGAGTTTTTTTGGCCCCTACAACCATTTTGATTTCTGAAACAAAGTAATATAAATAAAACAAAATGGAAACCATAAAATAAAATTTTATTCATGGTGGTCCATTCGTGTTCGTTCCGGCTCATTAAATCATATAAGGAAGAAGAACATTATTTTGGGACTGCATAATAATCAATATTAATTATTGAAAATACTTTTCAAGAATACCTTGAACTTTGACGGGTTAATATTAAACTGACATGGATGGTGACATCTTGCAATCCTGTCTATAATTTAAAAGTTAATAACGAATTTACTAATTAAAGATTTTAAAAATGTAGTTAAATATATGTTAGGTGAAAATACGTACAAGATACGTCAAGTTATTGGCGCATTTTTTTTATTACTTGGAACTAGCTGACCCGACAGACGTTATTTCATAATGCGTAGCATCTTAGTAGTCTGTGCGTTTTCAAGACCTTGAATGCGACAGATAAGAAACGTCAATTTGACAACCATAGAGGAAGTAATCACTACGTTCAACAACCAAGATCAGTTTGTATGGGATAAAAAAAACGACGCTTTTTACATAGACCGGGAAAATTACCCAATTTTTCTTTCCATAAAAACCTGATTCGGACTATACCGTAAACAAACGTTTAAAAAAAGTCAAATCGGTCCAGCCTTTCTCAAGTGAGGCGCTTACTAACGAACACCATTTAATTTTTATTCTTATATATGATATAGGTACCTTGTATAAGTTATGTAACCGGTAAAAAATAAACGAAATACTGTTATACTAGAAAATATTAATTCACGGTGAAACTAAAATATAAACAAGTACATGGGCTTATTCGTTTATTTTTTATATACCTGTTGGTAACCGGTTACCGTAACCTATGGACGCATTCAACACCAGATGTATCACTACGCGTTACCACGTAATTTTTTGACTTTATAACCTTGGCTCTCACATCACGACTTACTAATTTATATACTTAAGTATCATAAAGCCATTAATTTAATGCTAATACCTATTTATTGTATACAGTCAAAACACAGAAAACATGATTTAATAGACCTTCAATTTGCGAAAATGATAGAAGTATAGTTTTAATTGGCTTAAAGCGCACTTTGCCTTGAATTTCACTACATTATAATTTGTTTCAATCCGATGTATACATTAAATAATAATAATATTGGCGTTGATTCTCTTGTACACGAACTAAACTTAATTTATAATGTCGCTCTCTTTTACTGACAGTGCAATCAAGAAAGAGATGGCAATGTGACTCCTTACAAATAAGTCTACAAGTCAGCATTTTATGAAATCACGACTAAACTTGCATGGAAAACTTAAATCTGACAAATTTTCCAGCATTAAAATTGTTGCTATCTCTTTATTTTGTTACTGTTAGTACATAATAGAGAACGATAGCTTAAATTAAGTTTAGTTAGTGTTTAAGAGAATCGACGCCATTTTTGCAAAGGCAATGCGTTACTTCATTAGCAAATCATTTAATCAAGATTATATCATTTTAATGGCAGCAAAGTCAAGTTGAGTAGGAAAAAAACGTATTTTAAAAATAATATATCCATTAAAACTTAAAATTCGAAACCATATGGAACCATCAGTGTTTTAAAAAGCGGCAATGGAAGTGGGGCTGGCAAAAGGCGGGCACGTGCCAAATGTAGATGCTTCTACTTACTGGGTACGTATCTAAAAATGCTTATCATGAGGAATACAGTCGTGAGCGTGTTTGTTTTGATTTTTGTTTGTGCAGTTGCATACCAAGTAGAGGTAGCCAAAGGTACAACATTTGGTGCATGCCTGAGTTTAACAAGTAGTTAGCATTGGCATACTGATGGCACATGCCTTCGAATTTTAGATTCTATGGCATGCCGGTTTTCTCACGATGTTTGTTTCACCGTTTTGAGTACGTGTTGCGCACATATTTTTTTCGCTGGAAGAAATCCATATTGCACGAGGTGCAAACCTACGACCACCGCATCACCCACTAGGCCAACGTGGCACTAAGCGCGGTGGTTTACTAAGCTCTAAACAGGAAAAATAATCTTCCATTGGCCGTGAAATGTCAACATGTTATAAATGCATGTCCGGTGACCCTTTGAGCGATGACCGTGAAATTAACAAATATTTTGCATAGCTTCTTAAATAAAACATAGGTACGGATCATTTTATTTCTCACTAGCTGTTCTAGCTGTTGCCCCCGGCTTCGCTCGCGAGGTAAACGGATAAAAGTAGCGTTCGTAAGAAACACATTCGCTCGACCGTATTTCGTCGACTTACGTCGCAAAATTGGTGGTGAGTAGTTATTGTAACCTATGGACGCTTGCGGCAACAGAAGTATGACACAAGCGTAGCCGACCCTGATACATAACGGGCTGAGACATAACGGGCTGAGACATAACGGGCTGATACATAAGGGGCTGAGACATAACGGGCTGATACATAACGGGCTGAGACATAACGGGCTGATACATAACGGGCTGAGTCATAACGGGCTGAGACATAACGGGCTGAGACATAACGGGTGAAAAGTCTCATGAGCCAGTAATATCACCGGTACCCATGCTCTTCAAACCAATGCTCGCATTGCTGTGCTTCTACTTACTGCTTGCTTTATTTATAAGGTTCGGTTCATTGATTGGATAAAATATGGTAGCAGAGATCTTGCTGTGTAAAACTTAATTGTGGTCTCTTTGTTTCCTAATCAGATACCATATCGTGGAATAACTTAACCTTTATTTGTTCCGGGTCTGTGTGCTGTGGTACCACGGTACTCGTAGTTCCTGATACCTACGACACAGGGAATCCTAGTACTGTAGGGTCAGTATGTAGCTGTCTGTTGGGTGATATCAGTTATTAATGATGACCGAATTTACAAATTTAAAAAAATATGATAACTATTAATAATAATTACTTTGATAATTGATTTAAAAATGACAAAAAAATACAAGAGAATAATTTGTGAAAAATGTTTTAATTATTTTCGAGACTAGTTTATAAAATAAAAATAAAAATTGTGTACGAGTTTTTTACGCTGCTTATTTTCCTTTCCCGAAGATATACGAAGATTGCCGAAGCGCATAACCTTTGTCCTAGTATTATAGTTATTTTTATGGCTAATGGAGCTAAAGCAATCTAGTTTATACAATTTTCCAGTGTCAACATGTCTGTCTAAACATCACGTGGGATTTATATAAATCCAGCCTTGCATTTGTTATTTAAAAAGTTACACAATATTGATATACAATATAGATAAACGGTTCTAACGGCAGACCAGCGCTGGTTGTTGCAACCAGAATTGGAAACCAGAATTTCTGAATTGGGACTTTTTTTGCAACTACTGTTTGTCATTTGTTTGTTATTTGTATCGTATCATGGACAACTTCAGATCCATACTCAGTGTTTTAATAAGTTAGGAGGTAGTCTTAGACACGTCCAAAGATTATACTTGACACATAATGTTTTTATAGTACTTAAGATTTCACCTGTCACACGGAGCCCATCGCCGGTTATTGGAACACTAATTGATGGCAAATGCATTGATTCACTAGTAGGCGTGCCTGTTTCCTCCAGATGTTTCCCATAGTTTTGAGCACATGTTAATGAGAATATATTTTTGTAAAATAAGATCCATTGGTGAACGACCGGGTTCGAACCCACCTTCAGATTGAAAGATAAAAGTAAAAGATAGTAAAAAAATATAGATAATATGACTTAGGTAATTTCAAGAATTTTTCAGAAACCGACTCGGTAGTAAGATCTTTATTAATAATTCTTGCGAATATGCAATTTGTTTTTGTGGAAATGTTTCATCCCTCAGTATGTGTTGGATTTTTATTTCACACTTAGAGATACGTTAAATTTTAAGTGCCTATATATAACTATATATACATCTCAAAAGTCAAAATTCATTAATTCATTAAAACACAAGGATCACTTTGAAACGTTAGTTTTAACTACTGCTTGTTCTAAAATTTATATAATTATTTTAAGTAACTTTGATTATATTATATTGTATTTATTATATAAGTTGATAAAAATGGTAGCACGCTTACCGCCAATCACAATAAATTGGGTTGTGTGGTAGAAAATGCTTTAGCAATTAAGTCCGTCTTTTGTTCTTTCACTTTTTTGACAGTTTTTATAAAATATAGAGTAATAAAGTGTTAATAACTAACCAACTAACAGACGAGATTCCTGAGCGGGAATCGAGCCAACCCTTCTTGCGTTGTAGCCGGCTATTCACGCGCCGCGCAAATGGGTTCATAATTTTTTTTTTAAGTTTTTTTTCCTAGACCTGAGATATTCGAACTTTCTAAGACAAGCTATTATTCTTTCTATAAATAAGATAAGACATAATATATTTATGTTTTAAGAGGTCTTCCTTATCTATTTGGGTTAACTGAATATCTAAACTTATTAAATCGTTTGTCCTGACTGACTGACTGACTGACTGATCCATCAACGCACAGCCAAAACTACTAAGTCTAGAAAGCTGAAATTTGGAACATAGGTTTATTTTATAACGAAATCATCCGCAGCATTATTTATTAATTGTTTATGGTATTATATACGTTGTTAAATATTAAAACCCTGAATATAAAAAAAAACGGGTTAAAAATATATATTTGAGCTATTTAATTAGTTTTAAGTTACATGGTCATACATACATGGTCGCGCTTTGGATTGACCCCTACTTGTATGTCCATTGTCCATCATGGAGTATACAGTCGTGAGCGTGTTTTTAGGAAGAAATAGCACAGCAAATAGCCAATGATTAAATTAAAAATCTATGTCACATTTTTAGGTTTTGATTAAAATCTAACTGTGTCCAAAAAAGTAATGAACGCCTCATCACAATCTTTAATATATGCCTTTATAAATGCCGCTTTTATAAATGCCTATTTAATGAAAAAATTAACCGTTACGGAATAACACATAGATAAAATTAAGTAGCACTTCTACTATCTCTAAAAGTAGTACAACGGTACTGTTGTATGCTAAATATCTATTTTTACATACTTAAACCTAGTTTTAAAACGTGTATATAACTATTTTTTTATCGTATACATCTTTTAACTGCCATTTTCTTATATCTGCAGAATAACCCCCACATCTCTTTCTGGTGTTTATAATACGGTCTGTATTTCTAAATATAATATGTATGAATTTACATTTAAAAAGTAATGTAGTATATCAGTCATGTATAATACAAGCTCTGCTTAGTTTGGGGCTAGATGATGTTGTGTGAAAAATATTCCAGAATTATTTATTTATAGAAAAAAAATTGCCATTGTTATAATTAATTATTGTTATTGTATTTAAAACATATCATTTTAAATACCATGAAGTAGACGGATTATGCATTATTTACTGTGACTCACTTCCTTGATTACCTGATGGTTATTGGACATTTCTCAGTAAGTGCTAAAGACATTTATTTTCCCAGATGACGTCTACAAAACGAAAACCGTTGTGATTCACTATAAGAACTTCAAATACTTGCAAATGGAGATGAAAAGTAAACATCCATTAATTACACACCTTGGGGTACTGGGATTCACGTTATGCAACAATAATCACACAATTTCAATGTCATACATAATGCGACATTATTTGCATTTTAAAGCCGGTCTCACACATGGCGATACAAAACTGTCAATATTCTTGGACTTCATAGAATATCATGGAATTGAAATTATCGTGGTTTGGTATCATTTTAGAATATTGCTACGACTATACCACGTACTTTACGATTCTCCTGCTGACGTTTCGTTGACCGTTTAGAGGTCCTTCATCATGAGCACCGTCCGCGACCACGTCAGTTTCGACTTGGCGAAACGTCAGCAGGAGAATAGTAAGGTACGTGGTATAGTCGTATTTGTATGTTCTGTAGATTGTTTGTTTCAGGTTTGGTGGTAGCATGGTACTCGATGTTACTGATTTACACAACAAAGGGAATCCTAGTGTGGGGTCCAGGGAATCATAGTCCTGACCCTACACTAGGTTTCCCTGTATTGTGGGTAGCAGTATCTTTTTTTTTATGCTACTAATGAGGCAGACAATCTAACGGCCCATCTGATGGTAAGCGGTTACCGTAGCTTATTGACGCTTGCAATACCAGAGCTATAACACACGTTGCCTACCTGAGATATGATGCGTCTGTAACTACTCTGAATTATTTTTTTTATAAAATAATGTAACTTGTGTTTTAATAATTCCTGTTAATAAATGTTAAGCCTGTGCTTATTAATTTTAATGCATATTTTTTACATTTTATCACAAAGTTTGTTTGACTAAAATTCGGAGAAGTTCGGACACTTCGGATTTTCAATCGTGTATGTCTCTAATGCAAATAACCGGTAGTGGAATTAAGACCTTTTGAATCTCGTGCTTTGGAGGGCACGTTAAGGTGCAGCTATAACAGTCGCTAAGCCATGCCAGAGGCCTTTGGACAGCGTACAAACTCCACCTGAGAGTTGGTAACTTATGAACTCAAAACTACTTTAAGTGTTAATTCGTGTTATATACACTAAGTATGCAACCACCCTTATTTGCCAGATGTGGTATAATTAATTCAATTCATTGTATACTTCCGAATACCCGAACTGGCTCTTCCGAGATAATAACACTGCGGTTTAAAAACCTTGACTTAGAAATAAGGAAATAATAAAAAAAGCTAGTTTCCGAGGAAACTTTTAGTGATAATAATTTCATTTATTTTTTTAGAAAATATCTTGAAACTTTGATAATTTAATTTGAAAAAATAAATTGTTGTAAAAGTAAATTGTAATTGCTGATTGTTTTGGAATTGTTAATCGGTATTTTCATTTATCCCAATAAAAATATATTACTAACTGGTATAATATAACTACAAAACGAAAAAAAATGATAATAATAATATTTATTAAATTTATAAAATGAACTAACTTTGCCCGCGGCTTCGTCCGCGTGGTATTTTGATAAATATAGCAAATTTCATCACAAACGGCTCAGCGGTTTAGCCGTGAAACATATAGCTAGGGGATATTCCGATATAATTTTACTGGCCTAATTGATACTTACCGTTATATTATAGCCAAATGGCACATATTATTATAAATTATAGACTACGTGTTATTCTAATGTATAAGCTATATTACAATAATATTTAATACATTTCTAAAGAAAGATAAACATTAAAATTACCTTTCTAAAAACTCGAACAAAAAGTCCAATATTGTTTTAAAGCTCACTAAACGTCACTGTAAATTCTATCTGTAGAAGAAAAAATTTAGGCCGTAATGAGTGCCATAAACCGCGCGCGCGCATTCACTGCGCCGCGCCCGGTGTGCGATACCCCTATATACTTGGAGACAGACGCGGAGGCAGAGCTGGACCAGTCTGCCGGCGTCTTCAGCGATGACGTAGGCTGCCTAGAAACACGCTAGTGATATACATGAATGAACGAAATATTTATATCGATATTTTTTTCTTTTGATGACATAAATAAGTTTATTTGTCTTTATTAAATAGCTTAATCAAGGTGCGATTATGTCGCTCTGGTAAATCTACAAATGCATACTACTAATATTATTGAATAAAAAAAAACCTAGGATATATTATGTGAATAAGTGGCCCCAAAGTAAGCAGAGTGTTATGGGAACTACATGACTACTTATAGATATTTTTTTTTGTAAATACGCAATTTTATACATAGAAAACATCCAGAGACAAATATTTGGAGATCATACAAACATTTGTCCCGCGGCGGGAATCGAACCAGGTTCTACGTCTCAGGCGAGCCCTCGCCCACTGCGCCATAGATGTCGTCAGGTTTGCTACAAACACGCTGTTGGTATGATTGAATGAATGAATGAATGAATGAATGAAAATACTTTATTGTACACCTTATGAAATAAACGCGCTTAACGCGAGCATGGGCCAATTGTGATGTTTGGACGTGACTCGATAACCTCAACTCATTAAACATTATATCTGAGGATATCCATTATAGGGAATCAGTCGTGAGCATGTTTGTTATATGAAAGAAACAAAATTAAAAATAAAATATTAATATTAAAGGTACAAACGGAAGTCTTCTCTTCCGGACAACTGTCCTCTCTTCCAGATGGTTGGCAGAACACATCTTTGTGGGCTCACTGCCTTTCCACAGGATAATTATGTACGAAGGTCCGTATCAAGGTGCTCAGAACGGTGAAGGAAAACATTGTACCAATAATTCGAAGGCATACTCTTGGATAGTGTTCCAATAAGCGGCGATGGGCTTGCTGTCACATGGAATGCTAACTACAATGCAAAAGCTGGGCATTTGATGATTGATGAACTGTAAAGTTAAGTTAAGAGGCTAGCGGAGAATGGATTGCCCATCCAAACTAAAACTCATGAAAACTATTTGTAATTAGAGCTTATTTCCACCATATTATGCTATTATTGGTATTCGTATAGTATTTATCTAGGTACCTGGATATATATAAAAAAAATATCTAACGTATTGTTTGATTAGGCACATAGCTTATAATAATATTGTCTAGTAATATTACAGAATAATAACACGATGTGAAAAATACAACAAGGTTTTAGACATCATGACAAAAACCTTACCTGACAACCTCTGTGGCGCAGTGGGCGAAGGCCCGCCTGAGACGCAGAAGGTTGCGGGTTCGATTCCCGCCGCTGGACAAATGTTTGCATCTGCAAATATTTGTCTCGGGATCTGAGTGTTTTCTATGTATAATATGTATATATTTACATAAAAAGTATATAAGTAAAAGTATATAATTTATCAGTCATGTAGTTCCCATAACACAAGTTCTGCTTACTTTGGGGCTAGATGATGCTGTGTGAAAAATGACCAGAATTATTTATTATTTTATGGTATTACGGAATACCACCAAATTTATAACAAATTCTGAACGGCTAATATAGCTATCGCGCAAGCACGGACAGGCCTGCATCAGACAAAAAGAGATAACTTAGGAAAAAGCGATATTCGGGCAGATTTTCGGATGCGCCTCGAATTGAAGTTCTGAGTTGCGTTCGCCGCATCCTTAAGTGCAATGATTTTAAGAGCTCTTTGAGAAATAAAATGAATTGTCAACATTTTTTCAACGAATACGAATACCGTTTCAGAAGTAGTAGAGCTTGTCTGGGGTAGTCTACCAACTTACCTATTTCTGCCACCAAGCAGTAATGCTCGTATTGCTGTGTTCCGGTTTGAAGGGTATGGATGTCGGTAAAATTACAGGCATATGCAACTTTTCACATGTTATGTCCCAGAGTCGGCAACGCGCGAGAGAAACATCTGGTGTCGCAAGCGTCCATAGGTTACAGTAACCGCTTACCAACAGGTGGGCCGTATGCCTGTTTTTCAATTTCGTAGTATAAAGAAAATTACAACATGGATCAGGTGGTCCATAAACATTTGACCTGCGGCGGGAATCGAACCCGCAACCTTCTGCTTCTCAGGCGGGTCTTCGACCACTGCGCCACAGAGGTCGTCTGTTAAATTCATAATAAAATAAAATGTGTACCCTCAACAATAGTTGAGGGTACACCAGCCGCTACTTTTAAAATCTGCATGGAAGTAATAAGAACTCCTTTTAAAAAAGCCGCCTTACTTATACCGTCACCATACCTAAGCAGTAATGATCGCATTGCTGTGTTCCGGATTAAAGGGCCGGTCAAATTACACATGAGACTTTTCACCCGTTATGTCTCAGGGTCGGCAATGCGCGAGCGATACCACTGGTGTTGCAAGCGTCCATACGTTACGGTAACCACTCATCAACAATAAGGATGTATGATTGTTTGTCTTTAGTTAGTTTAAAAAAAAATAGGTATTTGAAACTAGTCTAGATGTCAGAGATTACACGGACAAATATAACCTAAGTTTAGCCTTGTCGTTTAGTCTATGAGATTCTTATGTCGAGATTCTTTAGGACGACAAAAACAGTTTTATTTATTTACAGAACGTAAAAATATATTTATTAAGGCCAAAAAAAAACCTTGCCTGTCAAGACAATCTCAGTAAAAAATAATGAATTCACGATAGTTTTTGGAAAAAAATAGATATTTTATCATATCTTTTTGCTATTATAATGTACCTTAAAGGGTCAATATCAGCCCCTAAAGTAAAACGGGAGGTCAAAGTGAAAGTCTATAGGTTTTTATTCATTGAAATCACAAGGATCATATAGAAACGTCAACTTAAAAACTAGGTGAATTTAAAATTTTAAAGTGAATTTTCGGCGATTCCTCGCGCGACCAAACCTAGAAGAATCAGACAACAAACTCTGCTTGGTTATTTTTTTCATGATCCTTCATTCAGCTTTAGTGTGGTGTCAATCGAACAAGGTGAACTCGTTTATAAAAAAAGTACTAATCAAAGAATTAAATCAAGTCTATCTATCAACCAAAGTTCATAAGACAACACACGATACGCTTTAATTGGTGTACAAGTGTTTTATGTATCAGATTATGAATTTGTGTATTTGTTGTGTCATTGTAGCTCCCAAGTGGAGAGACCAATTCTACTCCATTTAATTTTGTTATGATATATCCCAGAAAAGTTTTTCGCCACACGTCGCTAGGGGGCGCTACAGTAAATTATGGTGTACATTATTCGGGGTTTCAAGTTTTGTAAAAAAAAACTTGTACTGTTAGATATCAATACAAACACCAATACACCAATTATATGCTAAATGTGCATATTTAGTTTTTTTAGTCTAACTTTTTTGAACCTGAAAATAAATATAAATTATCTTTATAGAGCTGTTTCTTTTATATGTCTTTTATTTAAATCATGACCAATTAAAAAATCTTTTATCACATCCGACTTTGTGCGTACGAATGGAGGTTAAAGTTTTGGTTTCAAAAAGCTTTCTCTAAATATTCCACAGGTAAATGTGCAAGAGTTCATTAGCACTATAATTCATTATTTCATTTCTGTGAAAGGGTTGGGCCGATTATATAGGAACCAATTTTTAACCGCTATACGCCCGGATTTCATCCACAACACAATCCGCTTAGACTCAATACATTATTGTTGGAGTTACATCCTTGGCTTTCAAAGTCCTAATAACGCAAAACCTCAGACACCCCAAATAACGAATTGATATTTAAAAATATCTTTAATTTCGTTAATAATTGTAGAAGATATTTGCATTTGTTTTTCTGAGAATTACTGATCTCATTATAACACTAAGAATATTATCTGTGACGCGCACGCCTCTTTACCGGTCTCATCAGTCTGAGCACCGATATTATTTACCGTACTACTGATACTAGTATTGAGTTTAATTTATACCTTACTATAAACTTACATACTTACAAAAAGAAGATAAAGTTTTTTAAAAGATTTTATTAAAACCTATTTACGAACTTACAAGTCCCGATTTTCACGTTTTTTAAGCAGTGCCTCAAAGTGTTTTCGCGTCGCTGAACAGAGCATAGCACGCTATCTAAAGTTACTTTTCAATAATTCGAGCACTTTATTCTGACTTTTCATTTCTAGAGGCTAATCTAGTTTTATTTTTAAATTCCATCTCATTTACTTGACAATGCCCCTTTACAGCAGCTAATATTATTTATTAATACTTGTATTTTTTTTGTTTGGCAATGCCCCTGTACAGCATTTTAACCTATTCTTATAGTACCCTAATGATGTAAACATTCATAGGTATGTAAGTGACTATTTGCCTGTTTCTAGCACCCTTCCATATGGAAAATATGAAAAATGAAATGAAAAATGAAAAAATTAAAAATTCCATATCGAAAAATGTTACATACCTACAATATAAGATATGTAACATTTTTCGACGTAACCAAGTGTACTGTATAAATAAATAAGTAATGCTGGACATTTTTCACACAGCATCATCTAGCCCCAAACTAAGCAGAGCTTGTGTTATGGGAACTACATAACTTATATACTACTTATATACTTTTTGTATATACATACATATTATACATAGAAAACACCCAAACCCAAGGTTAAAAATAAATAAGTATGATTATGAGTATTTGTCGGTCCATTGTCACTCTCATACACTAGGGACTTAACACGTCGTCCACAATAAAAAGTCCAACGAGGTCAAATCTGGTTATCTCGCCAACCACTGGAAAAGCCCTCCGCGTCCAATCCAACGGTCTCCATACTCCGCATCCAGGTCATCCATTCATTTGGAAGTGATCTGGAGCACCACCTGTTGGTAGTATGTTTTGCTAATGGTTTGCAAAGGTAATGCTAACTTACAAAACGCGGGCATGTACCAAATGTAATGTTTGGAAGTGTCTCTGATTACCCCCTACATGGTATCCTCAAACATCTTCTCACTGAGTATGTATCTGACGATGTCCACTATGGGGAAGACAGTCGTGTTTGTTTGTTTTATTTTTGTTAAAAAAGTACATTTTCGTCTTCAAGCCATTCAAGTTTTAATTCTTGCAAAGTTACTGTCTTACTGAAGAATTCAAGGTATGCGTCACCTGTTAAATCGGATGATTCCTGCCCACATATTAAACGAGGATCGTTTCTGGAACGAATCTTCCTTCCTTAGGGAAGGGTTTTCATGTGCCCGCATTATACATAAGAACGTTTTGTCTCCTGGGTATGAGTTGCAGTGGACAATTTGGAAATCGCTTAATAGGCTTCGCACCCAAGTTGACCGCTGCGGTAATCTAGCCAAATGGGGGATAATTTACTCAACCCACGTTGAGTCTAGCAATGTGATTGCGGGGAACCCATACAGAGTATGGCACACTTGCTCTCCTGCCCTCTGTGCCCCATCACCTGCTCCCGGGAACATCTCATAGAGGCAACCGATGAGACTGTGCAAGTGGCCACACATTGGTAAAGACAAATTTAAAAAATGAGGCATTGAAATGACATGAATGAATGAATGAATGATGCATATTGTGACGATTGAACAGAACATTTCGAGTGAAAGTGCATTCATCTGTATATGTAGTATGTTCCATTCATTTGTCTATGTAGCAAATCTGTGTATGCAAAAGCACTTACAAAAGGCAATACGAGGCTGGTAATCGAATGCAAGTAGGTGTTGTTCCTCAAGGTTTTGACCATCATCATCAACATCATCATCCACGGAATGACTACACCCACTGCTGAGTATAGGTCTCTCTTTGTCTGCGCCAGTCCTCTCGGTCCTGTGCCAGCCTCAGGCCGAACCAGGTTCGTCTAGCAACGCTTACGATGACGTCTCTATAAGCGGTCCTTGGACTACATGCAGTCAGCACCTTACTCCATCTATCGTCATCTCGCCGAGCCATTTAGACCATCAAGGTTTTGAGGTTTTGACCATCTCGGTAATTTCCCCTGCCCACGGCCGTCGGGGGCCTAACGAGCCGCCAACATTGTTCGGTTAGACACTGTAGTATCGAACTCTTCCCGAAAACGTCGTACGGCTAAATTCACGTTGTCATCAAATCGTGCTAGCATTCCCACCATTCCACAGTACTATACGTTTGTATATACCTACCGAAAAGCCATCACGCTGCTATCAAAGATAATTAATTTAACTCCAGATTTCTTATTTAATTTTTAGGTGTGATCGATTGACATGACGTGACATATTTTTTTATTAAAACCTACAAAAAAATATCGACGTGCGTATTTTTTTAAGTGAGCCTGTGATGGCCTGTCATGGCTACGATAATTAAAACACGAAATTAAGAAAAAAAAATCGATTAAATTCTTATCTTTATGTTTTAAAGTTTTTCGTTATTTCATTAAGATTGTATAAGTAGAAGAAACTTAACTTCGTAGCTGAGGCGCAAAAGGTGCAGGTTCGGTGTAGAATAACCTAACCAAACCAAACCTGTACTAGGTTTGGTTTGACCGATACGAATAATAAGATACTCATTTGTGTGAGATCTGATAGATAGATAGAACATAGAAAATACTTAATTGCACAACACATATTTCAGCCTAAATAAATAGTATAAACTTTAACAATGGGCGGTCTTATCGCTAATTAGCGATCTCTACCAGAAAACCTTTGGATGAAACTGACTGTACGAAAGATTATAAGGGGTTGTAAGTAATGTACCAGTAATGTACTATGAAAACACTATATTATTATATTACCTACATAATCACTTACTTTACATCATAATACCGTTTTAATATATTAATATGTTTCTGGTTTAGTTAAGTATGTATGTATTCTTTTAAAATTCACTGTAACCCATATGTTCACTGTCACCCTACCGTTGATTCAAGCTGACGCGGTTCTGGGGAACAGAGAAACATTTCCCATTTTTTTAAATAAAGGACGTCATTTGATTATTATAATAGTTAGTGTCTAAATTGTATGCTTAATTTGTACTCTGATAGTTTAACTATATGTTAAATTAAAAAAAAAAACATCTAGACACATTATGCAGGGACATATTTGGCTTTACCTAAAAAGTGATTTACTGTTACCCTCTCTCCCCAACCATTTTATGTGAAAGATTCCTGCAGCCTCCAGAAAGATTGAATTGTATGGAAAGGACATTAGCTGTGGAAATGTCATGTGACCAAAATAGAACCAGTGAGCTGAGTATGTACACCATCGCTAAGAAGGTATATCAAAGTTATTGTCATTCAAAACACTTTGACCTCTTAGAAATATAATAAAAACGGCAGTGTCAAAAGGGACTATTAATAACTTCGTATTGTTTGTTTTTTTCTGACAAAAAAAGTCAAAATAAACTATTCAAGACCGTGTCAATACACGCTAAGGTGAGGTTCCGGTGTTGCTTCCCTAAAGTGATAATGAAGAATCCGTTGAAACTAATGTTACCTACTTGGAGGTTCCTATCAATCGCTAAACGGCAAGATCTCTTTCATACTTCTAGGACCAGTTTATAAAGTTAGGGGTACACAATTTTAGCTAGTTTAATGGCCTAAATAAAAGTCAATTCACGATATAAAAATAAAATATAGGGGGAAGTGAGAATGCGACGCAAAAAATAAATACCTTACTTAACGTAAGAGGTTCTGTAGAGATATTTTTGTTTTTGTGGTATGAAAAAACGCCTGTACATCAATAATCTTGATACGCTTTAAGCTAAGGGTTGAAACCCCTACGGATATGACAATCTTTATTATTATCAATTAATTTATTCAAGATTAAAAAACCTAACGGTTCCGGAAGGAACCTAAGGTACCATTGCCCTCAAAACCCCAAAAACGAACCGTAGTTGAACCTTGCCTTTGCAAAGTGGGTTGTTTGCGTGACGTTACCAAAACTGTTCCATAAAGATTATGTGTTGTTGCCACCACAGAACCAACAAAGCCAGTCATTTTGCTTTTCAAAATACTCACAAGCTGGAAGTTACAAAATACCTAAATTCTAGCAACTTCTCTGACGTCAAACATCAAAAGCGATAAATATTGATGATGAAGTGTTAACAAAAAAAAAACTGTAGCCAGTTAGATTCAAACCGTTTGCAGGTGTTAAGACAATAAAAGCTTATACTGCTTTTTCAAATGTGCCATCTAGAACGTACTTTTGATGGAAAAATTCATATGATTCATATGTTTGACCTCCAGGGGTCTAACCATCAAGTATAGCGATTCAATTCAGGCAAATATGTCAAATCCCGCTTTGCGAATGACAATGCTTCAACAATACCATACCGTCTTCAATGGCATAGTGGAAAGTGACTTGCCTGAACTGAATCGCTACAAGACTTCATGGTTAGGCCACTGGTCCTGTACAAAACTTTGAAAAAACAACTAAATTAAAAAAGTTTGGTCACTATGTGATTTTAAGTTTTAGCCTTAAGTTCACCTACAAAATAATTGGTTAGAACCAATATAATAGATTGGACGGACAAGTCTAATCTATTGATTATAATGACAGATTCCTGTGAAAACATGTCTTTAAATACTTTGATAAGGACCTAACCACTCGTTACTGTGTTGGTGAACTAGGATCTTAGAAAAGAAAGAAAGAATATTTTTATTTGAACCCAAAAAACACAAACAAGGGATAAAACTGAATAGAGGATTAGTATTTTGCTAACCGTCAAAAATTTAAACAATATGAGACAGCTTTATACACAGCATAATTTGGTTAAACAACGACGTCTCTACTAAAATCAAAGGTAGCTTTTCAGTATTACAGTCTATCCCTGTCCTTTTCTAACTCTAAACAAAGGATAGAGGAAGTTAGTGAGTGATTATGAATTAGAAGGTAGGTATAAGGTTTACTCGTAAACCACCATTGATTTTTAGCATGTTCATGCAAAAGTTATCTTGGTGGTTTACGAGTCATCGCTTTTGGTGATGACATCGCTTTTGGTGATGAGACCGCCCATTCTCTTATGTTTTTGTAAATTCCTATTTTTTTTATACAGAGTTTTTCTATCTATTTATTTGGCCCGTATTCATAGTTTGTTAATAGACTCCAAAGGCGTTACAATTTAGATTGTTTCTGCAAAAACGTACCATATATTGGATTGTATTTTAGTTATGAATTCCGAAATAATTCAGTTTATCAAAGGATTCGTTCTCCATTGTCATTTTGGTAGTCTAATTGGGAGGTTGGCTGACGTTCACTGAACATAAGTAATTAACCCTCTTATAGAATGGACGACGAATGATCTTTACACCGGAAAAAAAAGTTCGTTGGAAGTAGAAGTCTGCCATTTCTCTGACGTCATTGCGCATGCGCATCGGTTGTTTGTAAGGAAATGAACTTTTACTCGACTGCGCGAGTGAGGTAAATGGTTGGTTCGTTGAACTCAATAGTAGGTGAACCTTTTACGGTGCTTTTTGTATTTTGAATTATGTTAACTATTCTTTTTGAAGCGACAGTAAGAATGAGTCAGGCCCAGAGCGAAATATCAATTTTCACATTGGGCATGGTAGATTGTTCAACAAGGGACTAAAACGAGCTTATTCAATAAGCGACGTTTAGTCTCCCGAGCGAGAGTGAGGGCTATAGAATCGAGTAACATATGATTTTAGTGATTTTAGTAACATATGATTTTAGTCCCGAGTTAAACACTCTACTGTTCACTTCGATTGCGGGAAAATAAAATAAACTATGTATTGTAAATATTCTAGAGATATCGCGGCAAACGCACTGAGATTAAATGATCACCCATATACGCTGGTTCAGCAGTATAGACCACTTTCAGATTAATTTAAAAAAAACAATATTTATTTTTCGTACGACCTCATACATCAAACACAAATAATGGTTCCTTGGGCCACGGCTAAAATAAATTACGACAGCCTTCTTAGATTTTAGAATAAAAATAATTTTAAAACCGCACCCCACCAAACCCCAACTTGTCGAAAACGACTAACTATATAGTCGCTAATGGTTCCTTGGGCCACGGCTAAAATAAATTAAGACAGCCTTCTTAGATTTTAGAATAAAAATAATTTTAAAACCGCACCCACCCTCCCCAACTTGTCGAAAACGACTAACTATATAGTCGCTAATGGTTCCTTGGGCCACGGCTAAAATAAATTAAGACAGCCTTCTTAGATTTTAGAATAAAAATAATTTTAAAACCGCACCCCACCCTCCCCAACTTGTCGAAAACGACTAACTATATAGTCGCTAATGGTTCCTTGGGCCACGTCTAAAATAAATTAAGACAGCCTTCTTAGATTTTAGCATAAAAATAATTTTAAAACCGCACCCCACCCTCCCCAACTTGTCGAAAACGACTAACTATATAGTCGCTAATGGTTCCTTGGGCCACGGCTAAAATAAATTAAGACAGCCTTCTTAGATTTTAGAATAAAAATAATTTTAAAACCGCACCCCACCCTCCCCAACTTGTCGAAAACGACTAACTATATAGTCGCTAATGGTTCCTTGGGCCACGGCTAAAATAAATTAAGACAGCCTTCTTAGATTTTAGAATAAAAATAATTTTAAAACCGCACCCCACCCTCCCCAACTTGTCGAAAACGACTAACTATATAGTCGCTAATGGTTCCTTGGGCCACGGCTAAAATAAGACAGCCTTCTTAGATTTTACAATAAAAATAATTTTAAAACCGCACCCCACCCTCCCCAACTTGTCGAAAACGACTAACTATATAGTCGCTAATGGTTCCTTGGGCCACGGCTAAAATAAGACAGCCTTCTTAGATTTTAGAATAAAAATAATTTTAAAACCGCACCCCACCCTCCCCAACTTGTCGAAATGACTCACTATAGTATAGTCAATATCGCCTTGCAAGCCTGTCACCGTTGGATCGGAACATTACCCGTTGGACATTATCTTGTTGTTTTGGTTCTAGATCATGCCAGTTACCTCACCATGTTTTTCTTCACCGTTTTGGGCATGTGTTTACGAATGGAAAATTCATCAGCCAGAGTTTGAACAGAGTAAGACCGTCTAATTACTCAAAAAAATACCAGACCCTTAGTTTTTTGAAAAACCGGCATTGTCTGCAAATCTGATATTCAAAATTGATAGCAATTAAATTTTTAATCACCAAAAATAGCCTACGGAACATTCAATAGCAGGTAGGTACTTAATAGGAAAATTAGTTTTAAATTTTTATGTTGATAAAATGAACCTACAACATACGAAAAACGTTTTAGACCAGGCCCGACGACTAACGGCACGGTAGAACCTGGTTCGCAAGAAACCTTTATATATTTTTTTACGTTTGTCTTAAGGATTAAATGGAATCAAACGACAAATTGTTTATAATCACAAACAAGTAGAACAAAAGAAAACAATGAGAAACAATATTAAGGCATATCTTCTGGTACTTCGCGGGTTAAAAGTACATTCACACCCGTCCGTATTATAATAATAATAATGCTGGTCATTTTTCACACAGCATCATCTAGCCCCAAACTAAGCAGAGCTTGTGTTATGGGAACTACATGACTAATATACTACTAATATACCTCAAAACCCAGACTCGAAACAAATATTTACAGGTCATACAAACATTTATCCCGTGGCGGGAATTGAACACGCAATCTTCTGCGTCTCAGGCGGGCCTTCGCCCACTGCGGTGGTCGTATTAGTGGCGAGTGACGTGTCCGGCACTGACACGTCACGGATAGGTGTGGACAGGCTTTTAATTTAAGTACGTAATTGGTGCATGCGCATTATGGGTCACACACAGGTGAGATTAATGCATTGTATTGTTTACTGCGTGTCATAATAATTTGATCCTAGGAAGCAATTACTATGACACGTTTGCTTTGCTAAAGTCCTACGCCTACTGAAGTGCCGCGTGCTGATAATATAAACGAAAAACAGGCTTGTAAATCAATACCGGCCAAGTGCACACTAAAGGTGGTACTCCGATATAATATCTGTGGTGTATCTGAACGCCACTGGCAATATATGTAAGGTTGGCAACTCTGCCGAGTGGCTCAAACTACCAAATTCTGACGCTCGGTCACTACCGTTTTCATATTGCTTTTCGGGACGCAACGTGCAACTGCTGTCTAACCTTTCACAGTTCTTGTTCTAATGTGTTATAAATATAACACATTAGAACAAGATACTAATAAACTAATTGTGAGCTGTATCTATAGTAACAACATACCCAAAATCCTAGTTTTATTATGCTAAAAGTAATACTCATTCTATATGATTTTAACTGGCTATTATTTTAAGAAAGATCTGACCTTGAGATTGAGAGGCAGACAGACGGACGGCCATAGCTTATTATTAATAATAGGGTTCCTTTTTTACTTCTTCCACGGACGCAATCATTACTTGAAACGTCTATTTCAAAGTCCTCGATAATTTAATCGATATGTACAATAAAATAACACGGCTTCCGCTTAACCAATTTAAAACTAAATTATAGGAATTTCTTGAATGTAACCCTCTTTATCATGTTAATGAATACATGAGTTGTTCATTATCTGATTTGCATGCATAGTGGAAAAATCTAGATTATGAATTTATGTACACTTTGACATTTTTAGATTAAGAACATGATTATGTATACTTTGAAATGGTTAAATAAATAAATATAAAATTTAACGATTTCAAGTAATTTTGACGACCGCTGTGGCGCAGTGGGAGAAGGCCCGCCTGAGATGCAGAAGGTTGCGGGTTCGATTCCCGCCGCGGAAACAAATGTTTGTTTGATTTGAATAATTTGTCTAGTATGTTTTTGTTCTACCATTTTGGCAACAACGTGACGCTCAATATGACGGTGGCCTCAAAAAGTTAACTCACGTGTTTAGTAACGGGGGAGTTGAACTTGCAACCTCTTTATAGTTTTTTCCCTATGCTACGAAGATGCAGACAAGAAATTATCATAACAGACAAAGCCAACGAAAACAACATTTTAACAGCAAAATAATCTTTATCTACACTTTATAATATTATAAAGGGGCAGAGTTTGTAAGTTTGGATGTAGATTTCAAAAATTATTTCTCTAAAATATAGAATGCACCTTCAGCGGGATAAAGGATATATTGTTCTGTACGGATCTTATCCAGGTATTCCCTGCGGGTGGATGTCAATGTCAAAATTCATTTATTCATTAAAATCACAAGTATCGCTCTGAAACGTTGGTTTTAACTGCGTGTTTCCCTACTGGCTGTTCCTCCGCGACCAAGACAAGAAAGACTGGTAAGAAAACAGGGTTGTTTATTCTCTTAAATGATCATTTTACAAAACAATACTTACCTACATTCATCGCTTACAGACGATCAGGATTTGTTCCACCCGATTTCGGCCACCACTCGATCAAGGCTTTGCTCCACACATATCACCAAGTATCCTGTCCAACTCCTCGCGGCCTCGCAAGATTTATTGTCTCCAACACCACCACTACCTACGTACCTACTTTACTATTGTGAATGGTGCTCATAGGACCTGGGAACAGTCAACGAAATTGACCGATTTGACAACGAATTGAGAGTGTGTTGCATTTCAGTTCAGAGTTTACGTGTGAAAAATTAAGTATGTATTTTCCCCGAATTTATATTGATGATCAAATGTTAAAGTTTAACGAAACCACTCAAAACATGTTTATGGCATAATAATAGTAACATGCTGATTCGCACGTAGACAGACGTCACTTCGTAATATTCATATAATCACAGGTTCTATCGCGGACTAAATATGAACTGGACTACTCAGGCCCTATTTGGTATAAAGTCTGGTTCATTGGTATAACGGCCACCATTAAAATATTGCGTTTACGGACATGCTGTTCATTCAGGTCACAACTTTATTTTCATACCACCCTTCCATTTGAGTATAGTCCTAGAGTAGTACCAACTAATATTAGGTGTGACGATGATTCATCTCCAGTGAACCCAAGTACATCGCTCTTACATACTTTTGGACATACATAATGTACATTAAACTCGTGTTACGTAGATACGGTTCATCGATTCTTCGATATTCGAAGTTTTGTTTATTTTTTTATTTTCGTATACATCAGTCATTCTTATTTGGGTTGAAGACAGCAACCAAAAACTTTGCGGATTGAAACATAGACCTGACATAGATATTTTTGAATCTTGACGCATTACGTCGCCGTGTTTAAAATATTTTTATATGTAGAAACCTCTTGTTTACTTGTTTTTTTTATATAAAACGCATTTACGCATGCATGCTACTTACTTACCTTTGAAGGCCCGCCTGAGACGCAGAAGGTTGCGGGTTCGATTCCCGCCGCAGACACGAGACAAATATTTGAATAATATTCAAATATTTGTCTCGTGTCTGGGTATTTTCTATCTATAATATGTACTATACAAAACAATTTTTTAAAGTATTTTATTTTTTATGTAGTTCCCATAGTATAAGCTATGCTTAGTTTGGGTCTAGATGACGTTTGTGTAAATATGTCCAGCATATTTATTTATTTATTTTAAAAATAAGACAATTATTGATGAAAATGTTGCACGAGACGTTTGTGTAAAGATCAACTGTGGAATAGGAAATATATTCACGACCCAGCACGGTGCCGTGAAAATTGACGTCATGGGCCAAAACAATCAAAGCTAGCAATTTAGAAATGTACATTCAAATGGAATTTTACGGCACACACCAGCAAAAAGGCACCTAAGGTGACCTACAGGTTACTTGATAAACAATATTAATTAATATAATACCTATAGATTTAGTATTACTCATAATCTTCAGAAAACTGTTAGGCCTGTCCTTGATAGAAGACATATCTCAAGGACACATCTCCCCGTGCCGTCGCGCTGTTAAATTTCGTTTTACGGCTGACCTTACACCATTTCCATAATCGAAGTTATAATACATAACTCTTTGGTTATTATCTTAATAAATATTGGTAATAAAGTACATATGAGTTAAGCAGCCTTTTTAGCAACTACCTATAGGTAATTTACGCTTTGTTGTGTCCTGATGGAGAAGGCGTGGCATATTCATATAATGTTTGCTGCCACGTTAGTTTTGATTTATAAACCAACCATTAACCTATATAGGAGTATCAAGCCAAAAGAATACGGTTTAAAAAGTTTAATACGGTATTTTGCGACAGTAATGGCGATTAACAGTTTACCGTTGTATCTGAAATTTTGAAAAATATCCTCATAACTAATTCAGCGCTGCTTAACCTTGCCGGAGCAGCAATAAGCTGAGAGGACTGTTCCTACTCATATTTAACTCATCATAGACTGCCCTCGTTAGTAAAGAGAAACAGAAAGAAAATACATTTATTTACCATAACACAACACAACATGTGGAAAAGTACAGATCAAATAAACACACATAGAAATGTTACATTAAAAAATTACAAAAAATAAAAAATATACTTAAAGAATAAAATTGTAAAATAATAATAATAATAAAAGATGATGTGTTGTGTAGGGTCAAAAAGGTCCCTGTCTCAGCATAATGCTGCACCAAACCTGGGAAAGGTGTAGCGCTTTTCTGACAGGGCCTGCATCGTGATGTCATGAACAACGGGGAGCAACGTAAGAAATAAAACAAATATAAATAGATATTAAATTAATAAATAGATAATAAATTATTAAGTGTTGTGTGAATACATAAATATATAATTAATGTTATAATATAAAGATAATGATGTGGGAATAAATTATTATTTGTTTGTCTGTGGTCTCTGCAGTGTGTCTAGTGGCCATTCGAATTTACTTGAAACAGTCTGTGGTTATACGTAGTAACTAGTCTGTACTTTTCCTATATTAAAACTAAAAGTACCTACTCTGCGTCTGTGCTTCTGTTTGTATTCAGTGTATGGCAGAATTGTGACAAATACCTAGTTACTAAAGCCATAATCAAGAAGTGAAGTGAATGATGCGTAGTATCTTCCTATGTTCCGTCAGTAACTTAAACAAAGCATGATTGCTCCTTAAAAAACTGGACCTTACAAGTTTTTTTGAAAACCTGAACTGTTTTCAGAGCACGCACTAGCGGAGGAAGATTATTCCAGCACCAATAGGCAGCGAATCTGAAGGAACCACGGAAAGCCATGGACTTATGCTTCGGTGTTTCAAACACATAGGTGCTTGCTCTGCTTGGGTATCTAGTTTGAGCTTGTGCCCACACAAACTTATTAAATAGAAATTTTGGATACTGTTTATGTATAACCCCAAAGAGAAGTACTGCCAGGTGGAGCTTTCTGCGCGCTTCCATTTTGAGAAGATTGCATGAATTTAGGTAAGGAGTGATATGTAATCGTGGTGGGACATGAAAACAAAACCGTGCACATGCATTTTGTACACTTTAGATCAGACCATACGTCATTGTTAGCAGACAAGGGCCATTAACAACATCACATTAGTTAAGATTAGGGACTCACAAAATTTTATTCTGACAGCCTCACTTATAAATTGACGAATTTTATAAAGGAGCCTCAGGCGGTAGAAGCAGTTACGTACACTTTCAGCAACAAGTCTTTCGAAATGTAAATGGTTGTCCATCACTAGCCCAAGGCTTCTGGCTTCAGAAACACACTCCACAACTTCACCATCAACTATAATGCTGGCTGCAGTGGTTTTTTGGAGATCTTCGAATTTTTGTTTCGTACATACATACATAAATTTTGACTTTTTTGGGTTTATAGTCAATGAGTTATCCGCTGCCCAACTTAATATCTGGGCTAAATCAGAATTTATTATATTTACAGAACCAACCAGTTCCGATGGTGAAATGATAAATACAGTTGCAAGTCATCTGCATAGAGATGATACCTACAATGAGTTAAGGCATGGGTGATGTCTGCACTATATAATATAAATAGTATTGGGCCTAAAATAGAACCCTGGGGGACACCCCTGGACACTGACTGGAGGGAGAATTGTGACCTGGATAGTACTGGTTAGCACCCACGTATTGTATTCTACTATGTTTTTTTAATTGTTTTCATCCCATCTATTCGAAAAACGACGTTTTGGTTCTCGATAATTGCGAGCAAAATGGGCCATTCCGGCGCACTTAATGACGAAATGACTTTTGAATTAGGAACACTATTTACTTAAAAAGTCCTGGCTGGTAATAAAAAAAGCGCGCCTGTTCGCGCGTCATTGGTCAACTAAATTAAATTAAAAAACCGCGGGAACTTCTTATTCGATTTTTATTACTTTTTATAAAATATTATAGACAATTGACACGAATAAAATATGAGTTCTAGTAGTGAAAGTGGAATATTAACACCAGAAAGTGTAAAATTAAACGGTAGAAACTGTCATAAACAATTTATTACCAAACAAATCAAGAGAAAAATATCTAAAAGCCTATGAAAATATAATTCTCTATATAAATATAATTCTTTGAATCCCTCGCTACATTTAGGATTCTACTCTAGAATCCTTCGCTTCGCTCTGTATTCAAACAATCGCTCTCGCCCTCAATACATTATTTTGGTCCCTTGTGACATAATCTACTATTGTCCTTCTTGTCATTTGTACTTGTCTGCTGTATTTGTATGTGTTGAATAAAAAAACTACTATCTATAAAAAGTTAACATCTCGTGATGCCTTATTTCTGCAATAATTTAAAATTATTCATTGTTTTGTAAATGCTTGTTTTTTTATGTATAACCATTTATGTCATGGTAAATATCCCGTATTTTAGCAAAAAAAATAAATCTTTGAATAGATTTTGTGACCTGTTTACATTTCAACTCTAGGGGTATATTCAATCCCTCGGGGTAACAGGGGCCTGAACTTTCGGAAAACCCTCCACAAGAACGAAATCATGAACGCTGTTACTGATTTAAGTTTGACTAGCTACTGCCCACGGCCTCGCCTGTACCACACAGGATAAAAGGCCGATGAAAAGTACTTAACGAAGGCCGCGTTCGAGAATTTGGCATCCATGTAAAGCCCTTTTATTTTAACGGGATTATTATACACCATATGGTCACCATCCTGAGGGTCTATTCTAATTCGTAAAATATATTTTGAGATCGTATGTGTATATTTGAAGATTACATCCAAACTTACATAACATCCTTTGAAATGAGGGCCCGGTCAAATAACGTTTTTATTTTTTTAACTATGATTAACAGAGCCTGGAAGAAGGTCAGGTCATGAATACAGGCGTGAGTTTGCATGTATTTAATAGATCGTCACTGTACAGTTGAATAAATATTGAATTACCTAGAACCTTCTAAATCCGGGTATTTTTTTCTCTGAGGTCGGCTTTGTGATGACACGTTAATTAGCATAGATTACTAATGTTTTTTTTTTGGTATTCCCGCCTGTGATAGATTTACTTGAAGTGCGATTAATGATGTTTATAAATCAGAGTTCTAACTCCTAAATTCTCGGCGATAATCAAATGAGTTTATCAATTATTTATCTTTACAACGATTACCTAGTGCCTAATTTAAGAGTAAACATGTGCTGTGAATGTGGTTGCTTATAATACATTTATTTAAAAAAATATATATATTTTGAAGAAATAATAATTTACAAAGCTAGCTAAGATAAATTAAACAACGAGGTTTTCTATTTTTGTCTGTATAACTGTGTGACCAGTCCAAAATAAATCAATAGAAACTAAAATAAGAAATTAGAAATCAAAATGAATAGACCAGTGTAAAAGTCCTTAAATAAATTAAAATAAAAGATATTTACACTGAGTCCTAGCGACCCAACCTGGAAAAATCAGGCAGCAAACACGGCTTTTCTTATGGGAATTTATTGAGGACACTGCCATGAAGATGAATGACCCATTATTCAGCTTTAATGTGTGTAGATTACAAAAAGGAATCTATAAAGAAGTTGGTCCAAAACTGTCCTGGAGTCGTTTCATTTTTTAATATGGAAGATATACAAGAGACAGAAAAACACTGTGTAAATAAAATTATACATAATTAATCAGCAAAAAAAGGTTTATTTATTTACCTCGTGGCTAGAGAGAATATATTTATGATAATTTATTTGTAACTTCACCTCTCCTAACATTATTACTATCTGTGACAGAATACCGTTGGACGACCATAAAAACACAGTGACAATGCACGACTCAAGATTGCACAGACAGTTTTCCGTGTACATGAGTTTGAATTATCTGCATGTGTTTTCCAGGGTCGTATAGTACACGCCGTACAAATTAGCCCTTATTGGTCGATGAACATTACAAGGGCTCGTTTACACTGTGCCACTTACATATTCATAAGTTTATAAGTTAATGTTGCCCTGAAAAATCAATCCTTGACAAATCCATCTCCGATAGGTAGGATTAACTGGTTATTTTCTCTGTGAAAACTAACAGAGCAAACTTATCTACTGACATTTTACAATCACGTTAAATACTATGGCAACACAGCCCTTGTCACTTACATAGAACTCGCTTGAATGTACGGTATGTACGGAATATACGGAATAATGACTGTACATTCCATGATCGCGCAAAACATCATGTTGCATTTGTGTGTTTAAATAAAGAATTCGAATTTAACTTTGACAACCTCGTCGTAGTGATGTGCGTTTGACAGTTTCTTTAAGTCCATCTCCGAATTTGGAACGCATACTGTCTAACCGATTTTGCACTACATTGAAGTTTTAGATCGCAATGGATCATTATTCCCTTTGAATCGATTCTCAGATCAACTCCTTTACTAATGAATTGATCTCATAAAAATCGCAATATATTTCTTTATTTAACACCATTAAACCATTTTTACTAAATAAACCAATCATAGACATACTTTTCATTTCAAAAATAATATGTAAACTAATTGCTTTTTTTTTTAAGTTGGACGTCTATGAAAATTTAATGCTGTTATCAAAGTCATGAAATTGATAACAGCATCATGGTTTTTAGCACGTGCTCAAAACGGTGAAGCAATAAATCGCGAGAACACAGGTTAGTGTCCTTTTAAGCAGCGGCAATGGAATGCCAACTTCTATGCAAAAAGTCGGCATGTACCAAAAGTAATGCTTGTTTTGCCACTGAATTTATTTGGTATCCTGAGGAATCTGCGTATGTACTGATTTGCGATCTGTGGATGACCATCGTGACCCCATTGTAATTGGTATTACAACACCCGTATGTGGTACGATTCTCGTTTTTAATATAAATAATTATTAAGTTAAAGCACCAAAATTACATCCAAAACAGTTTTTAAAAACGGTATTCTTTTTAGAAATCGGTCACCTAGTGTTGCAAGCGTCGATAGGCTTCGGTAACTGCTAACCAACCCCGTTTTTTTTCTGTAAGTTCTGATAAAAAAGTTCTCGTAAAAACTAGATAGATAGATAGATAGAAAATTCTTTATTGCACAAAAATAAGAGTACATAGGCGAACTTAATGCTAAAAAGCATTCTCTTCCAGATAACCTTTGTGTATTGTTTAAAAAGATGTGTCGGTAGTGCGCAGAAAGGATTAAAACAAAAGTATTAATATATAGTAATTATGTAATGCAAATCTTTAAATAAAACTAGAGTATTGATTTTAATATTTAAATACTAGGGATATAATAACATAAATAAAAGAAAATAATATATACATATATACACAAATATATTGCTCAGATATTAAAAGTACAAAAGGCAAATTGCTCAATCTTTGCCTTCACCAAGGAAGTGATTGTAGACTCTAGCCCTGAACACTTCAACTGAAGGAGCTTCACGGAAAATGGTTGGGATATGATTCCAGAGACGGGTAGTTTTTTTTAAAAACTGTTTTTTTTTAAATAATTATAACTATGTGTTTTTTTACTTTACATACCTAACTCATCGTGATTATACAAATTCAGGCAAACGCCTTGAAAAACAGCTCAGCAACTTGTCAAAACCATTGCTCTGAGATCTAGCATGTAGCCGCAAGCGACTTCCTCATACGTGAAAAACTATTGTTTTTCCTACGCATTCGTACTCAGTTATAATTATTTCACCATTTTCATAGTAACTTTAAGATCCAACCTCTAATCTAAACCCTCTAGGGGCAGGAATTCGAAATACTATAGTGCATCCCAAATTAAAAGGAAATACCCTCCACAATGATTTAAAGATCTCTGTGAACTTGCAGCGCAGCGTAGTCTGCGCGGTGATTATCAGTCAGTCAGTCATAGAAACGATTTTCAATATTTAGATACACCAGAGCCGAGATCCTTGGCCCGCTGGTATTTACGATTGAACATGATTTCGACATAGCCAACTTTGCGCATATACTATTTAAACCTGTTTGGGTTCTTTTTACAATTTTAAATAGGTGTTCATACATAGGTTTCTATAAGCCTGGTTTTTAGTGGCTACAATTCCCGACTTTTGGTTTAAATCCCACTGGGCACCAATTGATTTTTCCACGCCATAAATGTTTTTGCTAGTACTCTTAAACGATGAAGGGAAACATTGATGCCCTACCTGACTGTTTCCGAAAAATCTTTTATCATATACTATATAGCGTCTGCCCACGGCTTCGCCTACAAGGTACTCGGCCAAAAAGTAGCATACTTATGTGTTATTTTGATGTATAAGACTGACTGAAAAGTTTTACTGAAAAGTTTCATCAAAATCCGTTCAGTATTTTTTGTGTGAAAGAATAACAATCGTACATCTATCCTCACAAACTTTCGTGTTTATAATAGTAGTAAGAGTTTATATGAAAATCTATAGATTATAAATACAGATTATCCTATCCTACTTTATATTCTACTAATATACGTCGAAGTTTGGATGTTTAGATGTTAGGATGCTTATGGTATCCGTAACGGATATACCGATTTGTATGAAATTTGGAGAAATATCTATAAATCTACATTTTATCCGAGCTTAGCTGTGGGCAGACAATAGTACCATATAAATATCTTTATAAAATCAAAATCAATCGGTTTGATTATTTATAATCGTTGTATAGACTTTATCTAATTCTTTGACTAGTACTTTTTTCTATAAACGAGTTCACCTTGTTCGATTGGCACCACACTAAAGCTGAATGAAGGATCATCAAAAAAATAATCAAGCAGAGTTTGTTGTCTGATTCTTCTAGGTTTGGTCGCGCGCGAGGAATCGCCGTAAATACACTTTAAAATTTTAAATTCACGTAGTTTTTAAGTTGACGTTTCTATGTGATCCTTGCGATTTCAATGAATAAAAACCTATTGACGTTGACTTTGAATTCGTCTCATAAAATAAATTAAATGACACGGATTCCTTGCGAGCAAGCCTAGAAGAATAAAAAAAAGACGATTTCTGTTCTGTTTTTATCAGTATTTGTGCTGAAGGCCTAAGTAAAGAAGAACAGCC
This sequence comes from Perizoma affinitatum, assembly GCA_961405105.1. Lineage (NCBI taxonomy): Eukaryota > Metazoa > Arthropoda > Insecta > Lepidoptera > Geometridae > Perizoma > Perizoma affinitatum. Next base: position 12,836,872 of record OY560197.1, read on the forward strand.
GCGACTAATGTCAAATAGTTTTTCTTCTAATGGGGAAAAGGTAAATAGATCTATGATTTACATTCAAACGTTTGTGATTGTTGTTTGATCAATGTTATTTTATACTTGACCATGATGGCAGCCATCATGGCTATATAATAACAGTATAAGGTCATTTTAGTGTTTATCTGTAGCCCAATCTATTTGCCCAGGTATTCTTTTTTGAGGCTGATTTTTTTTATTGTTATTCAATAATTTTCTATGTATTTATAAAATTTTGAATAGACTTAAAAAAAAGAGGTTTTAATTTTGTGTCTCGTTATTTTTGACAATTTTACCCGATGATTAGTTTGTTGTTGTATAAAGAATGATCCCGAAGAGGTACCATAAGTTTTATTCTTCCCGAGTGTGCAAAATAACGTAAGCACGTGTGTTTGTTTACATTTAATGTCTTATTATTTTTTTATTTAATCCCCATGATGTAGATCCAGATATCAGTACCTACGCATATCTGTGAGACTGATAGTTTTGCACTGACCTTTGGCACTTGCCTTCGAATGTATGGTTCTAGGGCATGCCAGTTTCTCCACGTCGTTTTCCTTTACCGTTTTGAGCAAGCGCACTAATATTGAAAAAAACATTGGTGAACGACCGCATTCGAACCCGCGTCTACCACCCAAGATGACTAGACAAGAGTGTGAGTTAACTATAATGAAATTTCGCAGTAGTACCAAATCGGTACTGTTCATTGATACTACCGGGAATAATCCTGTTTTTTGCACAAAATGAAATAATCAGAAATCGCAAAAGCGTGGCGACTACGATCCGGGGATTTCAGTGTATGGAGAATGAACTTTTATCCACTGAAAACATGCACTTTTTATATACATCAGTTGACTTCTCCAGATTATTAATTATGATGAATCGGAAATTTTGTCTACAGATACAATTAAAACATAATGTCAAGCTGATCCCTATTATACACTAGACAAATAGCTATGATAACAAGATAATGACACTAATTTTACCAACCTCAACACTATCTAAAAATACAAAAACAAAAAAGGAAATATTTGGTTTCTTCTTTTCAATTATCTGAAGTTTTAACATTGACAGTCTGTCAAAATGAGTCGTTCTTCACTATCGTTTTGATCAAGTAACCCATTGCATCACTGGGTGCAACCCTATCTAAGACACATGATCATTTTCGGATCATCACTTGTCACATAAATCAAGGAAACAAACTGTTCTATTTGCAAAACGAAAATAACATTAACAGTGAGCCGAGACATGCATCGAGTTAAGTTTAATCGATTCTAAGCCTCATTTGCAAATCAATTAAGTTTGAAACAGCACGAGAGGCATTTTTATCAGCAAACTATGTTGACATGACAAGTTAGTTAGGCGCACGCTGCGACGGACGACTTACGCTTTTTTATTTTAAGAATTAATGAATTAAAATGAATTTTATATCGTTAGCGGTGTGGACTCTAGAGAAGAACTGTTTTATTGTGTACACAGTGCTGATAGTTGGATTTGTGGGGTTCACATTGATGCACAAACAGAAGTTAGAAGCCCGTTACAGGAGGGATGAGAAGAAGGCTAAGTTGGCGCGAACGGGATCCAGACGGAAAGGTTAGTGACAGCTCTATAAAGTTGGTTCGTGTCATTCCTCGATGCGATATTGTTTTTACGCGAGACGCTAGAAGGTTGTGCGTTTGGGGTTAATGGTTTTTTTTTTGGTGTTTATCTGTTATCATTTTCCTCCAAAGCGTGTAAGCATGGTTTTTTTGCAATCGATTTATATGAGTTCTGAATGATTTTTATTTTTAGATAGCTTTTATCGCTAGGTGATCGAAATGTGGAACGGCGTAATCGATTTTCATATAGTTTTTTGTAGGTAATCGTTTAGTGTGACTACAAAAATGGTTCTTTGATATCAACGTAACAAATTTTTCAACATTTTCAAAATTTGAACAACACTTGTTCTTTGAAACTTACATTGGCAGGCAGTTTCTACGAGCGACCAATTTTGGCGTCGAAGGTGTGTTAGGCCAACCTTTGCAAAACACTCATAACTTATAAATTATTATTTAAAAAATATATCCGTTAGATTCTATGACAACATGCACAAACATTTTGTCAACATGAGGTTACTATAATTATAAGTTTAACGGGTCTTTATCGCGTTTACCTTTTTTATTATATTCCCGACGTTTCGACTGTATTGCAACAGCCGTGGCTGTTGTTAGAAGACAGCCCACGTTCTTGCCGTATTTGAAGGGGGTGACAGATAAGATTGGTAACATCTTGAAGAGGTTCTCAATCAAGTCAGTGTTCATTCCGCTCTCAAAAGTGGCTAAGCAGCTTCGTACACCTAAGGACGTGGTACCTCTGCAAATGCCGGGTGTTTATAAAATAGACTGTAGCTGTGGCCGTGCTTACATCGGCCAAACGAAGCGGACAATTGCTGAAAGGGACAAAAAGCACATTGCAGCTGTCAAAAATCGCCAGATCAATAAGTCGGCCATAGCGGAGCACCTAGTGGACTCAGGACCAAACCACTGGATCGAGCTTCATGACCCTAAAGTGCTATCTGGTGGACGCCAATACTATAAGAGAATAGTGCGGGAAGCGATTGAAATCAAAAAGTACCCCAATTTTAATCGTGAAGACGGCTATAGACTCTCTGCTTCCTGGAATCCCGTGATAAATAGGTGTTCGCGTCGCGATCCGATTGTGCAGTGCGGTGATACGGTTAGTGTAGTGTGTCGTAATGTGAACATGGACTTTTCTGATTCTGAAGATGAAATGAGGGTAGTTGCGGCTACTGCCTTTATTTCTCGACGATAGCTCCGTATACTCCCGTGACCACGGCTGTTGCAATACAGTCGAAACGTCGGGAATATAATAAAAAAGGTAAACGCGATAAAGACCCGTTAAACTTATAATTATGAGGTTACTGTCTCAACCAATGTGGTTTTAATATAGGCTATCTTATTCTAAAGTCATAATGTATCGGTAGACTAGGATATGTTAGGTGCCTACTCTGTTGGTTCTTCGATCTTTTCTTACTTGTAAATTAAGTTCAGTTTTGTACATACAAAATACATATAAAATTATGTGTATTTTATTTTTAAAACAAAAAGCTGGCCCCGATGTCTAAATGTTATTCAACGTTTTGTTAAGACGAATTAGTAAATGACAGCTTTATAAAACACTCTTTCTAACTCTACTTAAATCTTGAGTAGAGTTTTATTTACATGTATGTATTCAAAGTTAAGTAGCAGATTCTAATCGGTTAAAATTAGGGCCATAGTCACGTACCTCTGAGCAAAACTCTGTAATCTACAAACAGTTGTTGTATAATTATGACCTTGTTCCTAAATATTGTTCCTTGAATTACTAGTGTAATAGGTACTGACGTAAAAAATAAGTAACATTATTAACTAATTTACCAGGGCAACGTACTGAAGTAGATGTACGGTTTTGCCAAATATACCTACGAGTAGCTTACGAAAAATATACATGACAAAACGGAGAATAACAGATGAAAATTGAAATTTCTCTATTCATTTTCTACATCTCTTTTTAATCTCCTTATACGGTACTTAATTTTAGATTGTATTATCCGTCAATCAAAGTGTGAAATAGTTATTTTTTATAAGGAATTCTCCGAATGGTTGCAGTAGCCAGTACTTTCAAATCACTAGTAGGTATACAAATAGTTTTTACGAGTCAGCAAAAAACTCGGTGCTCGTGCACTTTAAATTGTATTGTAATGTTTGTAGACATGGTTTATTCAAGCGGCTGGCTTCCAACATACCAAAAGTATTTGCTCTTTCGAGCCCACAGTTTTATTACATTCAAGTTTTACGTACATTGAACAGTGCGTTCGAATTGGACTAACTCTATTTGACTGGTTCTCTACGCTTGTGAAAACCGCAAAAATAGGGTAAATTTACTAAAAAGTAATTCAAGCATACGGTCCACCTGTTGGTAAGCGGTTACCGTAACCTATGGACGCTTGCCACACTAGGGTTACCTAATATTAACAATAATAATGCTGGACATTTTTAATACAGCATCATCTAGCCCTAAACTAAGCAGAGCTTGTATTATGGGAACTACATGACTAATATACTTTATTTTTTGTTAATGAACATATTACACATAGAAAACACCCAGACCCGAGACAAATATTTGCAGATCATACAAACATAAATCCCGCGGCGGGAATCGAAACCGCTACCTTCTGAGTCTCAGGCGGGTTTTCGCCCACTGCGCCACAGAGGTCGTCGAGTATACCTATCTGACCCTGAGACAAACGGTTGAAAAGACTCATGAGCCTGTATTTTCGTAGGCAGCCATACTCTTCAAAGTGAAACAGCAATATGGACATTATTGCTTAGCGGCAGAAATATTAATGGTTATACTTCCCTGAACGAGCTCTTCCACAAGGAACTACTAATTCTTAGTCTAGTTGGCGATACCCCGACTTCTGATCCGGAGGTCGTGGGTTCGGACCCGATCGTGCACCAATGGATTTTTCCACTAGAAAAATTGATGTGCGCAATAACACGTGCTCAAAACGGTGAAGGAAAACATCGTGAGGAAACCGGCATGCCTTAGAACCAAAAATTCGAAGGTGTTTGCCAACAGTTAGTGTTCCAATAAGCGGCTATGGGCTTGCTGACGATGTCACGTGGAAACTTGCAAAACGCGGGCATGTAACAAAATGTAATATTTGGACATGCCTCTGACTACCCCCTACATCCTCAAAGATCTACTCACTGAGTATGTATCTGAGGAAGCCCACCATGGGGAAGAAAGTCGTGAGCGTGTTTCTTTGTTTTTTGTTGTATTTATTAAAAGAGTAAGCCAACATGTCCCAGCAGTTATTACGACAATTAGTAAGCGGAAAATTACAGTTTGCCCTGTCCCTAGCAAGCCAAAGTATTTAACAATAATTATAATATAATTGTTTACTCTCCTTGACTGTAACTATTTGTAGATCCATTAGCTCTAACACGACCAAGACATGAAATGATCTTTTTTTTTTCGATTTGGATTGAATGTAGATACTTTATGGTAGACCACAGGAAAATTAAAAACTTTACAACAATAAAAGAACGATGGAGCGGTTTCATCGCTCAGAAGCATTGGATCTCGGGTTTGCTGGAAGAAAACTCTTGTTAGGGTTAATCTCGCCTTTGTACATGTCCTATATGTAAGTTTTTTGTCTGTGTTTTCTGTATGTATAATAAAGAATGAGCGAAGAGTTTGATATTTGGACATAAAACTTGGCCTCAAAATCATTAAAGGCTCGGTCAGACTGACGCGTTGGCGGCGGCGGCAATCAATACATTCACGCGAACTTTGACAACTAATTAACAACTAATCAGCACCGAGTCAGTTTAACTGCGCCTTTATACTTAGCAAAATCACGAATTGATAAAAAATCTCGATAGAGTTATTCATTTAGTTTTTGTTCCCGTGACTCGAATCTGTCTCTCTCGCACTGCGCGTATCTTTGCATGGAATGAAAATAGCCGAGTCAAAATATTAATTTACAAATACCAAACAGTATGCATGTAGGGATGTAATTTTAGACCAACTTGACGCACGTACATATCAACAAATTATTATTCACAAGGTGCGTTAGCCTCAGAGGGCTTGAATAATTTATGTTTCTAAGTTAGATAATGTAGGTACCTACCTATTTCATTGAATTGATCCATATTAGTTTACAAATCAGGACGTTTCGGTGAGTGGTACACGGGGTTGTTGACCGGGTTATCAGTAACTGTCTACTGTAAAGTAGGCATTTAAGTGGTTTATTAATGATTATAATGTCTGTCCGAACACCAAAATGTAGTCAGTTTTGTTGACTTGAAATTATATTATTGTCTACAATATGAAAATATCGTTCTTATAAGACATTCTTATCAAAATTTTGTCATAACCTCTAACCTGATACGTCACGCGAGCGAGACGGGAATATCGGCGGGAAAGAGACGGTCGTTCCCTCGTTGGTCGGACCTATAAACGGTCAACGAAACGTCAGCAACTTTGTATAGTCGTAATAATATCCTAAATAGATAAAGAAGTTGTAATCGATATAATTTTATCGCAGAATGATAAGTGTTCTGACCAAAATACCAAGAATAGGTAAAAGTTTGACCTCATTAGTTTATTAATTACGAAAGACCTTTGGTTACGAAAATTTTTGAAAAGAATGTTATGTTATGTATTATTAGAACGAATATTTTCATTTTGTAGACAGTATGAAAAAAATGTGGCGCAAAGGATCTTCTGAGACGCAGACGGTTGCGGGTTCCGTTCCCGTCGTGGGACAAATGTTTTTGTATAATCTGCAAATATTTGTTACGGGTCTCAGGCAGGTCTTCGTCCACTAAGTTACAGAGGTCGTGGAAATCATGGAGAGGCAAGAAATAGGCCTGAATTAGTCAGTTCTATAATTATGTGTAAAAAGTGTTCTGTGTTCCCCAATATCATATAGTTTCCATAACACGAGGTCTGCTTACTTTGGGACTAGATTCTGTGTAAAAAATTACCAGCATTATTTATTATTATTATCATTGTTTTAACGCTCTGTGTGAGACTTGAAATCTTCGAGTCTCAATAAAATAAAATATAAAGTTTGGATAAATGTTTGGACGCTTGTTTTTCGTAATGGCTAAACCGATTTCGATCATGGAACAAGTTCATAGGCTAAATATAAAAATAGGCTAATTTTTATTCAAGTACCACACGGGGAAACCTTGCTTTTTGGAGTCTGCTAATATTGATAGATTAAGTTCGTTTGAACCAGTAATCAAATCTGGTACCTCAAAATCAATGTTGAGACTGAATGAATTTAGAAAAACATAAGTAGAAATTTATCATCATTGGTGTTCAGTTAAACTTCTCACCTTTCCATAACCAACATACACAGAAAAGTTCTCTGTCCCCAAGTTAGTTCGTAGAGCATATGATATCAGAAATTTAGCTACGTACATAGTCTTGCAAAACGGCGGAACTGTTATTATTTATAATTATGTTTTCGTTCATAATTGATCGACGCGTTTATAATTGGGTTGATATCTAATATGCGTGAAAACAGGAAATATAGCGTGGAGTGAAGTTGATAGGAAAGGCAATAAAATTGTACGTCACTTTCATATGCTTCGGTGGATACATCTGCGGTTCCCGGCTTTGAAATTTTGAAAAATACCTATTCGGATACCTTTGAGTCCTCTATTAACTGACACAAAAGACGCCACTAGCTCACAAAAATAATTTCATATACTATATTTCAATAAAAAAAAACAAAGATTTTTGGAAAACTACAAGATTTTGCTTTAATCCGGTTCATATAGGACCCCACCGGAATCTATCTCTATACTATAAAAATAACATTCTAGTAGGACAACCAACGCAGAGTTATCGCTATACAAAGAGTGGGTAAATGTGGGCTACTCTGTGTAAAATAAGGAGCGAGGCCTTTTGAAATTGGTTAAAATCTGCTACCATATCGTATACTTGTAGAATTTGAGGTTGCGAAAACGATTTAAAAGGTGCAGCACAAGTTAGACTACTATTTAATTAGGTAGAGCCAAAATATTTTAGTACGAGAAAATACCTGCCTTTATAAGGCTTTAGGACTCGGAGCCACTATGCCTAAGAAAAGTCCAGATCAAGTTCCACTCTTATAATGTTTGGTGAACGCGATTTTTAGTTACGGAACTTAGTTTTTATACGTTTATTGTTATTTATTTACATATTTTATCATAAAAAAGATAAAAAAAAATTATATAAAAAAGTTATCATTTTCCGATGTCTCCGTCACTGGTCAACGAACTTTGTGACCTAAAAAACCATTGCAGTAAAAAGGTTCAGTGCGCTTCATATATTATTTTTATGCTAATTTAATTAACTATGGTACCTGAACAAAAGTAAGCTACGTGTTCATCTTTGTTATTAACTGTAATACATTTATATTCCTTTTGAATCCAAATTGGTTCATGCAAAGATAGATAGATATGGAACCGTTCATCACCAGACGAATAGTTTGATGCTGCGTCAGATCTAGACGAAGAAATAACGAATAGAATACATATAAAATAACATAACAAAATTAAATAAAAAGTAACAAACTTACATGCTGTTGTATAGCAACAAATAATAGCAAAATCTATCCATACCTATGAAACTGCAATATTAATAGGTATAGGAAGAAAAATATACTCATAGACACGAATTTTGTTCGATTCTCATTATTATCATATGCATTTGTGACAAAGAAAAATCCACTTGGGTTCCACTTTGAAGCGGACATTGATAATATTTCCAGTAAGTTGATAACCGGGCCTGAAACAATAAGTAAATCTGCGATCTAATTTTCCAGAACGAGAATTCCCAGATGAGGACGACGATCCTGACCTGCTGTTACCTGCCATCGCTGAAGACACTCCTCAAATCCCCTACCAGCCTCCCAAGAGGGCAGACTATGAGCTGTTGCAGCGCTCCCAGGAGTACTACGAGCTGATGGCCAAACGAAGAACAGTGCGACGCTTCAGCCAGGAGGCCATCCCTCAGGAGGTGCTTGATAATATCATCAAGACAGCAGGTGAGTTTAGGTTAGGTTAGGTTAGCATAAAAAATCCTGGGGCCACTCATCCAACCTGGTCCTGTTCTCTATGTCTAGATCTGACGCAGCATCAAAATATTTTCTAGTGATGAACGGTTCTATAATGCATTGGCACAATGGTAAATAAATAATAATAATAATAAATAAATCAACAGACAACAGACACATACATGGTCCTGAACTACTCTAGAATTCCTTGGGTATTAGTCACTACGATTAACGTGGTAACACAACAACCAGAGCCGAAACAAAATATCTGCAAAACACAAACATTTGCCTCGCACCGGGCATAGTTCTTCACGGTAACGGAAAATAATAAGGATTGGGTGTTTAGTCAGTATTTAATTTCGTTGACGTTAGTCAGCGTCGATTCCTACTGATCTTTCCAATTCAGACCGAAGGAAAAAAGCCATATTTACCATCGTTAAAAAAAAGTTCGGCAAAGTATGGATTACTCAGTTATGGTTCTAATGAGCTGACCTCTATTATTTAATATTTTAATTGCTGCAATAACAAGCGACAATGAAAATTTAATTATCAGAATGATAATAATGATTGTGTGTAATAATATATTGTGACACACTTTTTATCATGTTGCTATCTCACAACCTTTCCTCCTCAGTCTTTTTTGTTTTAATAATCAATTTAACTGTTAAAAACTTAAGGCATTTCCTAAATATTTAACTTATCTACCTAGATTTCTGTGCATGTAGCAGGAATCTAGGTAGGAGGAACGTATGAGATTATGCGGTATGCCTATGAGTTTCAGCTTGTCATTTTAGCTTTAAAGAACTACAAGTATCTCTCCACCTGCCAGCAATTTCTGAAACATCTATGAAACATCAATAATGAACATTTTTAAGATTTGTTTATTGATGACACACAAAATAATGATGTTGAACAACACAGAAACAATAACGCGAACGTTCACAATAAACATATATAGACAGCAGTTGAACGAGTTACCCCGTATCACTAATGTACATACACAATGCAGGATCTCTTACGTCTTTCCATTCACCAGCTTGGATGACATCCCCAACAGTCTTGTTATCAGCGCTGAAGACCAGGTTGCGCGGATATAGGCCCCGATAGACTAGCTTTGCAAACCTCTTCACATCTTCTATGCTCTTATTTAAAGTGCAACCAGCAACGGTACCATCACACATATTGATCCTCAGAACCCTTGGAGCATCGCTGGAGAGCATCATTAAAGGTCCTTGTGGTCTCTGCCTCGCTAGATAGTTCAAAGACGCGTCCCATCTGTAGTCATCGTAATTACAGAAGTGATTGCGGTATTTCTTGAGACTCCTCCAAAAGGTCCGGTTGAATGCAAACCCTATATTGGGCTGAGCTGGATTCCATGGTTCTATGATGACGTTACCAATTGAGACGTGGTATTGTGATAGAGCCGGGGCGTGAGATCCAAAACTTAAAATCTCACACTGAGGACAGTTGTTTGGCATCAGAGTTACTAAAACCTTTAACATGAAGAGGAAATCATCCAAAACATACTGGTTTTCTTCGAGAAACACGATAGGGTCGTTGTAATTTTTCGTAATTTTTAAGTGATCGAAGACAAAATTCACATGCCACCACCAGAAGTGTTTCTGCTGGACTAGAATATAGTTCCTGTCACATTTATCGTTCTTAGCAGTGCAACAGTCTGTACAGTTGAAGTCACCTGAGCAACATTTAAGGTCATTTCCTGGGAATTTATTTGGAAACAGCTGGTTGCTGTATGGGTAGTATATTTGCATGTATTTCGCAAAATTGACTCCTTGCACTATACTGTTTATCCTTTTATCGTAACTATTATGGCAGAATATGAGGATAGAATTCGAGATGCCCATCACCTTTCTCAATGACAAGATTAGTAACTTCAGGAATGCAAGGTTATCGTTGACCTCAATGACTATGATGTAGGTGGTTTTCTTTACGGGGCCATATCTGTTCTGGTTGATGACATGTTGTTCTTTGTTCAGTTTCTCTACTCTGTTCTTTATGTAGATGATGTTATCGATGATTTCGATAGTGGCTCTATACTTTGCTTCGAAATAATCATCGTATAAGTTGTCGTTAGTATCATAATCATAGTATTCACTGGCAAACTTTCGTAATTTCTTTACCAAAAAAATTTTCATAGAAATTGAACAAACTGTTACGGTTATGAAGAATGCTAAAACAAATATACCAAGAAATATGTAAATGTGCTTAGAAAAACTATTATTGATATTCATATTGAACAATTTTCACTCATTTCCGCATAATAGTGTAGATAAAACGTTACTAGGAATATTTTACAGAATAACTTCTAAAACAACATAATTATTTCTTTGTGAATTTGGTTAACTGATTGTCAATAATCTTCGACAATGACAAAGAGTTTTTAAAAAGGAGTTTTAACCTAGTCTTTAAAAGGTTCTTCATTACAGGAACCTCTCCGTCGGGAGCCCACACAGAGCCATGGACCTTTGTGGTGGTTCAGGACAAAGAAACCAAAGAAGCCATCAGATATATCGTCGAAGAGGAAGAAGAACTTAATTACTCCATGAGGATGTCAAGGCAGTGGGTTACCGATCTTAAACCCTTTGCCACGAAACCGATGAAACCCTATCTGACGGACGCTCCTGTGCTGCTTCTGGTATTTAGACAGACACACTCCTGGAGACCAGATGGGAAGAAGAGGATGCATTATTACAGTGAGATATCTACAGCGATAGCGGCTGGTATCTTACTGACAGCCATTCAGGTAGTTATCTATTGCCCTTATATAGCCGCCGGACCACTTGTACCATTAGGCAGTACCCCTGATGGTACAATTGGCACCGATTTGTTCCACTAGTACCATTGATGGTACAACTGGCACCGAACTGCTAACATTGTTAACATTTAGGTAATACTAAGGTAATGTATTTACGTATTTAATCCAAAACGTGAATATCACAGGATCACTTTCACTTACATTTTTGGTTCACAAACCAGAGCCCACACAATTAAAAGACGAGATTGGCTACCAGATTCATAGAAAGCACTAAAGATGTTCACGTGCCCTGACCCAAGCTATATTTTACTACTATCATTAGAATTTCATGTAATAAATTTTGCGCTAGCCTCGAGAGTTACAGGTGTCGTAGCTTCTCGCCATGTGGTGTTGAGTGGAAACAAAGCGGTTGAGGTGATAAGAAAACTCATACAAACTACGTTTATTGAAAGCGAATGAAATGAAAGACAGAAGAGATTAAATGCTTAATGTTTCCCACAATAAATCTCTATCAATCCAAATTTTTGCCTAGAAGAAATCTCTTTTCACGCTTTGTATTTATTCCTAGTTTGATTAAAAAAAACGCATAGTTTGTTGCTTGATTCTTCTTCGAGGTATAGACGTAAATTCAATTTAAAGTATTAAATTCACGTAGTTTTTAAGCTGACGAAAACCTATTGACTTTGGTGTGACATTGTATACGCTATATCAATCAATTTGATTCCAGTACTGCGGACTGGTAGCTTTGACGTCAACGCCTCTGAATTGCAACGCCCGTCTACGAGACCTGCTGTCCAGGCCAGCTACGGAACGCTTGGAACTGCTGCTACCCGTCGGTAGACCCCATGAGGACTGCACAGTACCTGATCTTCAGAGGAAGACCCTGGACGAAATTATGGTCAAAGCGTGATATTAAGCTAAGGGTTTTCCTGCTTGGGTTTCTAATCAAAAATTGTGATATAGAAAATGATTAAATCTTCTGATTCACTGATAGTCTTGACCAGGTGCTCCTTACCAATACCAATCAGTATGTACAACTAGTTGTGTTACAACTTAAAACAACTAGTTCGTAGTTCAACTTGGTACAACAAGTTGTGCTATAATTGTTCCTAACATAGAAATGTTCCTTAATCATCCTTGGGTGGTCATAAAAAAACCTAACCTATCCGAGGAGGATCTGACCTGTAGGGATTACTTAGTTGTGCCAAGTTGAGTATAATGGAACTAATATTTGGGATGTTACAACTAGTTCTACGTACCGGTTGGTCCATGAGGAACTCGCTGTCAAGACTAGTGTAGTTTTGTTTGTGAGTGCAGGTGCAAAGCGAGTGAGGATAGGGCATCTAAAAGGATATAATTTAGAGATAAAAGAGGGAAACAAATTATTGGCGAACAAATTCTAAACCAATACAAAAAGTTGTTTAGGCTTCTAAAAGACTTTAAACAGTTGTTTAGTTTTCTTCCATTTAATTTGAAATAACATATAACAGAACAAGACAAAAGCAAACATTATTTAGTTACCTACGGTTTAATAATCTTTTTAAGATTAATTTACAGAATGTCCAACTTTCAGAATCTACGGTTTTCAAAATGTCCAATTCACAGAATGATACATTCAATCACATTCACGGGAACAGGAAATGCTATCAGATGCCAAATTGATTGAGATACAAAATTTAGAAATTACACAGGAAATATTAAGCTTTAGATCTTTAGATCATTTGCAAAAGTATTTTGATGGCTTATTATTTTGTATCTATACACTTTTTTATTACCTATATTATGCGTCAAAAGTATTAAATGACAAAAAAAAAAATTAACTGGTCAGTTGCGCGCAGTTTCACTTCTATGCGATAAGTCCTCATAGGTACAAACAATACATTGCTCGTACACCCGCCATCCTAATGCATACAACTTATTTCTTTCTTTGAGATGCTGAGTACTGCTAATTCCAATGTACATTCTGCGAATTGCACTTCTTGCGATTTGGTCGTTTTGCGATCACTGAAGATTTAAATTAAATATTCTACGCCTAAACGATTGATAACATTAAGCCTTTATGAATCGAGACAAGAACTGGAAAAATCATGACATAAAAATATTGCTCAAAGTAATAATAATAAATTTTATAAATTCAGACAACTCAGTCTATTTTGTTAGTATAACTTAAAACTAGGTTAGTACTTAAGAACTAATAGCGATTTGGTCATCTGGATGAGTTTCAATAAAAAAGGACAACTCCTAGGACAAGGAAATTTCTAAAGCCCTTCTTTCCCGTGGTTCACCTATTTTGTCCACCTGGTGGACCACGGGTAAACATATTCTTCCGTGGTCCACCAGGTGAACTAAGGTGAACCATAGGAAATTATTATTTAACCGTGGTCCACCTTTGAGCACACAATCTTTTTGGTCTTTCGTTGACGTGCTTCACTGTAATTGAAATTCGAATACAAACAAACTGAGTAAGGCCTACATTCCTAATTTCCACAAAGAAGAAGTAGGGTTAAATTAGGTTTTGTGATTCACCAACAAGTTCATAATTACGCTGCACTCGCATCGTGCTTGTGTTTTATGTTCCCTAGTGGACTGAACAGTGTCGGACTAAATTTAAAATTTGAATAGGGTCCATTTCGGTTCTGGCACTCGCCGGCCGCTGCCGCGGCACGCTGCGCTCGGCTCGTGCTTGTGTTTTTATGTTCCCTAGTGGACTGAACAGTGTTGGACTAAAATTAAAATTTGAATATTATCCAATAAAGTTGGTCCATTGTAATAACATGTATATCATATCGGAATCCAGGTGTTTAATTATAAAAGGTTAAAAATAAATTAATTTAAAACCCACGCACGCGTTTTATCGCGCTTTATTAATGACTTTTATTTTTATGATTTCGAAGCATGTGCGTTACAAAACAAGCCTTCAAATCTAGCCAATGAAAAGAGGTGGACAATAGGCAATATATTTCAATAAAAATAATTTACGCGATTATCAGGTGGACCACGGAAGAATATGTTTACCAGTGGTCCACCAGGTGGACAAAATAGGTGAACCACGGGAAAGAAGGTTTCTAAAGGACTACCAAATTGTTATGCAATCGCATTTAGGATGCTGTTTCTGCTCCCGCGGAGACTGCTCAGCAATGAGGCTGTTTTTTTGCGCCAGATGGCGGTGAAGGTGTCAGTGCGCGTCTCGGCGAATATACCTGACGCGCTGCAGAATCGCGGAAGACGCAACAGCGCCCTAAACGCGATGTTATATTGGACCCGCAGGGCATTGTAAGACTTTTGGGTATAGCTGAACCACAGACTCGCAGAATACAGAGATGTACAGTACGCTTTGAACAATATCACTTTCACTGCGTCTGTACACCGTGTGAATCTGCGGGCCAGCATATTCGCCCGGACTGACAATGATCTCGCCCTCTCCATATCGACATTATCCTTTAGGTCCTCGGTAAATAAAAAGCGTAAATCCAAATGATTTTTTTATTCAAAAACCTCTATCAAAATAAAACTTGAAAAAGACGAACACAAAACAAACAAATTGTAAAAGACAACACGTAAAGACAGACTAGCACTAGAATTTAGGTTTTTGTAGGTTGGTCGACTAGCAGCGACGGCGGCGGCGCTTGCGACGTCGTCCGCAGCTACGCCGGCGACGACGTCGACTGCGACGTCGACGGCTGCGACGTCGTCGACGGCGACGGCAACTACGGCGGCGACGACGCTGTTGACCAGAAAACACTTTTTTTTTTTTTCGTTGATGGATGACATCGTTATGGGAAACAGCCGGATGCAAAATACTTAGAACCGACTGGAGTGGTGTTTAAGGGAGAAGGATACATGCCCAGGTTGACAGGATAGCAGGTAGTTACTACAAGCTGATGATAGGTAGTGAAGGTTTGTATCAATATTTTGGTGCATAGGTTTCTAGTCTCTATTTCCAAACCTCTGTAAAGATTATAATGTACTACGTTTTACACCAGCGCCTTATTATGGACCTGACTATACACAAATGATCTACAATGCCCTAAGTGTGGAAAACAATAACGCTTTAAGGGTTCTTGTGATGATTTTGCAGGACCTCAGGCATGTTTAACAACGCGAGAAAAAAAAAGTGAACTATAACTTTTATGTAATTTTGCGTAAAGTCAGCCTCCGTTATTATTATGGATCTAAGTATATATTTGGATTAATGTATTTAAGTATAAATTATTTTCATTTATATTAGTAGTTAACTTCTATTTTTAGTAGCTAGTTATTTAATTTAATAAAATTTTCTCTTATTTTGGTAATTCTTCATACAACCGCTCCTTTCTTCATTACACAAAGTTTTGTTGGAAGAAAATGCTAATTAGCATTAATTTCGGCTATTTACTTATTTTATATTGTGAAATAAAGCATTTTCTATCTATCTACCTAATACGCGGAAGGACGCAGCAACGGAATCCTAATGATGATTGTAGAGATCTTGGCATTGAGCTATTTATATTTGACATTATGTGGCATGGTTTACAAAAAAAAACAAAGAGGTGTTGTTGTAAAACTGACTGTCTATCTCACTCTGAGATAGAAGAACTATAAACTATAATGAATGACACTCGCTACTGGGACAGATCACACGGGAAATATAGAAAACAATGTTTATCCGCGTGGTGACTGGTGGCATTGGCCTCCGTCCGTGAGCGCTCGAACGAAACAGAAAATTCTTTGCTTGGATACACGCATTTCTACTTGTTTTTCAAGCGTTTCAGACGTTTAGTTATGAAGCTTGATGACTAGATGATGCTGGAATTAAAATTATTGATGATGTTGTTCGAAAAACTGGACATTTTCGCTCAGCATCATCTAGCCCAAAAATAAGCAAAGCTTTTGTTATGAGAGCTTAATGATTAATAAACTACTTATATATATATTTATTAATACATAATACCCAGACCCGAGATAAACATTTGCAAATCATACAAACATTTTTCAAACGACGGGAATTGAACCCGCAACTTCTACGTTTCAGGCGGGCCTTTACCTACTGCGCCACAGAGGTCGTCAAAACTAAACTAGAGTCACGACCATTTAGATAATCCTTTTTCACAATACTCAAAGGTTGTCTGAAACGGAATGCCTTTTGTCTTAATAGCTTGCCTATAAATGTATGAAAATAACCTTATTACTTTTCAATACTGTTGCAAACATGCGAGTGAAAAAAGTGTATGAAAATCCATACCGAGAGTAGCCTTTTGCAGTAAAAGAACCAAGACGAAAAATACGGCTGAAAAATATTCCAATAGTAAAACGAATGAATACAAAGGTATAAGAATACATACTACCTACGATAATGTCGTTTTCTTTTTGCAACATAATACCTTGGGTCAATGACCGTTTTTCGCTCTGCATTTGGAATAGACTATATAGGCTTACACGGGAGCGGCGGCGACGTTTTCGGCGACAGCACTTGTCTGACGGCTCGGATCGTGACTGGGAGTAGTTCCGCGATCGATGCATGCACTTCTGTCCATCCGGGTTTTCACGCCTGAGGACACCAATATTGACCATATTATAAAAGCAACGTATGGATAAATAGATGGCTGTTTTTATAGTTGCAAAATAGTGAAGTTATAGGCTTGACAAAGACACTAGTGTGGGGACATAGCTCTTGAAGTGCAATCAAAAGATACATTTAATTAACAAAGTGTAATGAAAGTGTGTGAAATGTATCTACGAAACAGCCGGGACTCTGACAGAATTATTCTATCTAGAGTTCCGAGGATAGAACTTTACAAAAATATTATCTACAAAACACCCGGGACTCTGACAGAATTGTTCTATCTAGAGTTCCGAGGACGGCACTTTACAAAAATAACTGCTTTGCTATGTGCGGTGTCATTTACAACGCATTGCCTCGGAACATTAAAAGCCTTCCGCTGAATAAATTTACAAAAGAACTGAGATTCTGGCTAATTCGTAATGTATTTTATGATGTGAAAGAATTTCTTGGTAATTGACATTTTTATTTTGTAATTGTTCTTTTCTGCATGACATTTGTATTGAATTGGTAATTTATTTTTTAAATTTAATTAGATAAGTAAATTTGCATCCCCGATATTAGGGAATGTAAGATCCATCAAATATTATAAATAACTTTGTACTACCGCATTCAGGCAAATAAATGAATTATTAAATTATATTAGTGTAATGGGCCGCTATTTCATGGAATATAATTTTACATAAAAAAAATGAAGCAAAAGTAACTCGTATAGTATTTTTTTTTTTTCGTCAATCTGTCTTTTGTCTGTCCATGTTTCACACCCTTATTTCTCGCTCAGCTAAAGCGTAGGTATCGATATATAATTTGGTAAGCAGACCATAAACAGATTAAATAATATAAGAGTATGTTTTTTGTGCACACACTAGATATAGATCCATATAAAGCTGAGGTCTTTCATTGCACTTCCTCGCATGGGGTTTCATTGAATAGGTTAATTAGTGTGCGTTCATCTGTTTATAAATTACGCAATTTATCGCATTCGCTTGCAGGCGAATGCGCATACAATTGGATCAGAACGCCTTTCTGATCCAATTGTAAGCGTTTTAATTCTTTTGCATTTCTAGCTATTGTAATTCTTCTTTAAAAACAAGTTTTGTAAGTTATGACTGTTTTTTACAGTCCTGCTTTCGTCTGTAAGTAATCGGACCTTAGCTGTCATTTGTGATTATTCTAGACTTACAGGTATGGTTGAGAAGGATTGTAAGGTTAAGAATCTTTGTTAAAACGAGATTGGGGCGTCTTAAGGTCATTAAGGTCGTCTTAAGGTCATTAAGAAGAACTCACCTTCTACTTATTCGCTCATCGTTTGATCGATTATCGTTGTTTTCTTGATGATCACTGGAATCAAGTAAACAGTGGTTGATAAAACTTTATGGAACTTACCCTAAGTTACTCTTATTAAAACAATGGTAATATTTTATGATATCAAGGCTTCGGGAGAGCCTTGTCGGCCTAGTGTGCTGTACATCGACGCCCGATCTGAAAGTCGCAGGTAAGAACCTGGTCGTGCACAAATGACTTTTTCAATTTATATGCGATTGTCAGGTGATCGAAACAGTGACGGAAGCCTGAATGTCCAAGAACCGAAAATTGAAAGGCATATTGCCATAGGTTACTGTTACAATAAGCGGCGGTGGACTGCAACCTGTTTTGTAAAATGCTTACTATACTATGCAAAATGCGGGCATGTGTCTACCCCCAACCCTCATAGATATGCGTATTGGCTGACTATGAATCTAAGAATATCCATCATGGGGATTACAGTTGTAAGCATGTTTTTATTATTACGTACTTGACTAAAAAAAATCACAGAAATATATTTTTACAAATCTACTATTCACGATTACTATTCCACTAAGCTTAGACAGCTGAGTTGTTTGAAAAGTAAGATCAGCTCATGCTTAAACTGTTTTTGCCTTTAGTTTTTTTTATTAACTAAATGGCAATCAAGCATACGATCCACGTGTTGATATTCAGTTATCATAACCTACATACGCTTGAAACACCATACGTATTGAGTGCGTTGTCGACCCTGACACATAAAAGGTAAAAAGTCGAATGTGACTGTAATTTCACTGGCATCCATAGCCTTAGCATCATTAGTTACTAATTATCATTAGTTTTCTTAAAAGAGGCTTACATGTTATCAGAGGCATTGTCCTTCTGTTCAGCACTAGCCTTCTTCTTGGAAGAAGTCTTCTTGACGCGAGACTGGGCGAGGTGGTTACGCGCTTTGGCCGCGCGTTGGCGCCTAGGAAAGGTACAAGGCAAGAAATTAATAAGCATTCTTACCTCTAAAATCGCGAAAATAAATGGTTATGCCTTCAAGGATGACCTTGAAATAATACAAATTCATTGCCAAGAAACCCCCTTTAAATTGGATTAGCCATTTAGAAGTTAATATATAAACATACATCCAAACAAACAGACATCCTTTTATGGCAAACGCATATAAGCTTTAGCCACGCTCCAATTGGGAAAGGTGCAAGGCAAGGCAGGAATAGCTTGTAAAAGCGCCACAGAATAACTTTCCCTTAAGTCTTACAAATCAATTGCCAACAAACCCCCTTTCAATTGGATTAGCCGTATCGTGGGTAACAGATAAATTACCAAACTACATCTATTGGAAAACGCATAGAAAGGCTCCTTTCCGAATTTTGTCTAAGTTGAAGCTTGTAACAGTTCAGTCTTTCGAAGATGGTCTGTCTAACATTTTACTGGTAAATGGGAAAGTTTTGGTGAATATGAGTCGTTTCGTATTACCATTAGAATAAACGACTTATTTGATGTCATTTCATGACCATTTTGACCATTGTCATTTTGTTAGGTACTCGTAATTAGAAATAAAGTGTCATGACAAAATCATAGTTTTACTCACTTCTTGTGCAGGTCAGAGTATTTGTTCAACTGCGTTGAGTATTTAGTATCAACTTCAGAGTGGTGCTTTTTCAAGAAAACTAGCAAGTCTTCGCTTTCTGGCATCTTCTTCTCCTCGCCTTCAGAGTCCGTGATACTGCTCTTTTTGTCCTCATCGTCAGATCCCATGCCGCCGCTGCTGAAGCCGAAAGTCTGCAATCAATAATGACGTCACAAAAATATATAGGTAGGTAAGTTTGGTGAACTAGCAACCCTGTGGCAAAAATCCAGTGATAATCTTCTAACAGGTTGACCAAAATTAAACAGAAGGTACTACGAAGGCAAGAACTTACCATTCATTTATTGCCAGCTGCCGTCAGTGCATATTATTAGTTGTAAAAACGTACACAAAAATACAATTTACAAAATCACGAGGTTCCTACATGGATAACAAGAATATTTTCAAATCACAATAAAATTTAATCTTCTTTTGTTATGCTAAAAAGATGACAGCGAAGATTCTATTTCGAATGAAGTTCTGTAATGAGTTCTTATTCTTTCACACTCCAAAAAGTTTAGTTTTTGCAAAAATATTGTTTTGTTTTTGCTTGCAACATCATCATCATCATGTGAGTCATAACTCACTTCCACAGACTGCTAGGATACTTGATTATAGCTTGTGCTAGACATAACTCACCGCCTACAAAAAAATGGTATTTGCAGCACAATCAAGTTCCTATCCCCTGCTTCTAATGTCAAAGCTTTTGATGTTAGTTGCCAATAATCTCCGTAACTGATAGACCGATTGGGATCAAGTAAATTTCCAGACCTAGATGGCTAATATAAGTAACGGCAGAAAAGATTTGCATAATTTTTTAAAATAAACTTTTTGACCTAAGCAATATACAATATAGTGCTTGGTAAAAAAAAATACCTAAAAAAAAAAACGAAATCAAATATCGGGAAGTTGATAAAAAATCAATTTCGTCACACATTTTTCACCCAAATTTGAGGAGTTCCCTCAATTCCTTATGAATCCCACCATCAGAACTGTATTTTGATAAAAACGGGGCCAATCTGAAAGTATAATTTTCCAAATCGGTTTAGAAAGACGAAGTTCTGAGGAGACAAACATTAAAATACAACAGAATCGAAAAACTCCGGGCCACCCGTCGGGGTAAGATGGTGAATGCTAACGCGACCCCATCTTGCCCCACTATGGCGGGGGACTTAACCGGGGGGGTTTTAGTGGGTTCGAGTCCCACATACCCCCTTCCGTCATCCCCATGGCGGAAGGGAAATGCGTGGGCATTTCCCCCCCTCAAAAAAAAAAAAAGGCATTACGTAGGGGTGCCATGTCAGTCAACCTTCTCGTGTGCCTGTAGGCTCTTGTCGCTTAAGGATCAGCCGGATCCAAGTGAACGGAAGCTTACGGGACGGTGCGCCTCGTTTAAGCCCGATAATAACTTCTCATACGTGGGATCTTATTGTCGAGCAACTAATGGACTGACAGGGGGGGGGCCCTCCGCGTGTCCCTATGGGGCACTGTGGATGGGCCAAGCATGGTGGGCTCGTGGAGGAGCACCATGGGAGGGCCGGGGCGGTGAATGCTGCTCCGGTGGGCTTGCGCGTCCCAATGATCTTCAAGGCTATGCCGGCAGGTATACCCATACCGGACAGGCTTGGAGGGAGGGATCAGCGCAAGTGGAGGGGGCGCCCTTTTTAGGGCGCGGATGAGGGCTTGGCGTGGCCCTTTATGGGCCCGTCGGGCGAGCGGGGAGTGTGCCCTTTTCAGGGCGCACTGTGGCGGAAGGGCTGGGGCGGCATTCGCTGCTCTGGTCGGCTTGCGTGTCCCAATGATCTTCAAGGCTATACCGTCAGGGCTACCCATACCGGGCAGGCTTGGAGGGAGGGATCAGCGTAAGTGGAGGGGGCGCCCTTTTCAGGGCGCGGATGAGGGCCCGGCGAGGCCCTTTTCAGGGCCCGTCGGGCGGACGGAGTGTGCCCTTTTCAGGGCGCACTGTAGAGGGAGGGCCGGGGCGGCATTCGTTGCTCTGGTCGGCTTGCGTGTCCCAATGATCTTAAAGGCTATGCCGGCAGGTATACCCATACCGGACAGGCTTGGAGGGAGGGATTAGCGCAAGTGGAGGGGGCGCCCTTTTCAGGGCGCGTTTTTGGGGTCACTGGCGGAGATCGGGGAACTCCGCCGTCTTGCACGGCCCCACACATGGCCGGGGCTCGGCTGGTTTCCGGGCCACCCGTCGGGGTAAGAT
Source organism: Perizoma affinitatum (assembly GCA_961405105.1). Lineage (NCBI taxonomy): Eukaryota > Metazoa > Arthropoda > Insecta > Lepidoptera > Geometridae > Perizoma > Perizoma affinitatum. The sequence goes on from OY560197.1 coordinate 12,858,939, forward strand.
GGTGAATGCTAACGCGACCCCATCTTGCCCCACTATAGCGGGGGACTAAACCGGGGGGGTTTTAGTGGGTTCGAGTCCCACATACCCCCTTCCGTCATCCCCATGGCGGAAGGGAAATGCGTGGGCATTTCCCCCCCTCAAAAAAAAAAAAAAAAAGGCATTACGTAGGGGTGCCATGTCAGTCAACCTTCTCGTGTGCCTGTAGGCTCTTGTCGCTTAAGGATCAGCCGGATCCAAGTGAACGGAAGCTTACGGGACGGTGCGCCTCGTTTAAGCCCGATAATAACTTCTCATACGTGGGATCTTATTGTCGAGCAACTAATGGACTGACAGGGGGGGGGCCCTCCGCGTGTCCCTATGGGGCACTGTGGATGGGCCAAGCATGGTGGGCTCGTGGAGGAGCACCATGGGAGGGCCGGGGCGGTGAATGCTGCTCCGGTGGGCTTGCGCGTCCCAATGATCTTCAAGGCTATGCCGGCAGGTATACCCATACCGGACAGGCTTGGAGGGAGGGATCAGCGCAAGTGGAGGGGGCGCCCTTTTTAGGGCGCGGATGAGGGCGCGGCGTGGCCCTTTATGGGCCCGTCGGGCGAGCGGGGAGTGTGCCCTTTTCAGGGCGCACTGTGGCGGAAGGGCTGGGGCGGCATTCGCTGCTCTGGTCGGCTTGCGTGTCCCAATGATCTTCAAGGCTATACCGGCAGGGCTACCCATACCGGGCAGGCTTGGAGGGAGGGATCAGCGTAAGTGGAGGGGGCGCCCTTTTCAGGGCGCAGATGAGGGCCCGGCGAGGCCCTTTTCAGGGCCCGTCGGGCGGACGGAGTGTGCCCTTTTCAGGGCGCACTGTAGAGGGAGGGCCGGGGCGGCATTCGTTGCTCTGGTCGGCTTGCGTGTCCCAATGATCTTCAAGGCTATGCCGGCAGGGCTACCCATACCGGGCAGGCTTGGAGGGAGGGATCAGCGTAAGTGGATGGGGCGCCCTTTTTAGAGCGCGGATGAGGGCTCGGCGTGGCCCTTTTCAGGGCCCGTCTTGCGGAGTGAGTGTGCCCTTTTCAGGGCGCACTGTGGAGGGAGGGCCGGGGCGGCAATTGCTGCTCTGGTCGGCTTGCGTGTCCCAATGATCTTCAAGGCTATACCGGCAGGGCTACCCATACCGGGCAGGCTTGGAGGGAGGGACTGCGTAAGTTGGAGGGGGCGCCCTTTTCAGGGCGCGTTTGTGGGGTCACTGGCGGAGATCGGGGAACTCCGCCGGCTTGCACGGCCCCACACATGGCCGGGGCCCGGCTGGTTTCCGGGCCACCCGTCGGGGTGAGATGGTGAATGCTAACGCGACCCCATCTTGCCCAACTACGGCGGGGGACTTAACCGGGGGGGTTTTAGTGGGTTCGAGTCCCACATACCCCCTTCCGTCATCCCCATGGCGGAAGGGAAATGCGTGGGCATTTCCCCCCCTCAAAAAAAAAAAAAAAAAAAAGGCATTACGTGTCGTGTGATCGACCAACGCCGAGCCGTAGGGCGCTGGCTGGTCCAACAATCCTTGTTATCGGAACCCAAGGTTTCTTCATAATACTGTTGGCAACCCTAGTATGTAAGTCTGTAATGCTTCCCCCTCTTGGTTGTTGAATCACACATACGTTAGCATCCTAGTAGTCTATGAAACACTGAGGGGGCTACGGAATGCGCAGATTCTGTAGCAATAGGAGTATTTCTTGATCAAATCTGACAGATGTCTAACGACAGAAATTTTATCAAAAAAGTGACTACTTAAAAGGCTAACCTAGTGAGGGAATTTTAAAGGTTCTATAAAACTCTGCTGCAGACAGAATCGGACAACAGAGACTAACCCACAGTCTTATTGTCTGATTCCGCCTGCATAGGCCATCCGTGTCCTCAGACAACAGAGGCTGGATTGAAAGCATGCTATAAAAACGGTTGGCAAAAGAAGAACGGAAAGACGAAAAAACTTTTCATTTTATTAAATAATCAAATCACACGTTTTCAGACATTTTGAACTGTTGACAAACTTGCACTAAATTTAGCGATCAGCGGCTTGCTAGCAGCGGCGGCGACGGCGGCGGCGGCGGCAGCTACGCCTGCGACGGCGACAGCTGCGCCGGCGACGACGTCGACTGCGCCGTCGACGACGACTACGCCGTCGACGGCGACGACGGCGACCGCAACTACGACGGCGGCGGCGACGACGCTGAACAAAGATTTTTATATTATTCCAATATAATAATGGCGTCTGACATAGTAGGTATACCTACCTCACGGACAAATCAGTATGCACTACTAGTTGTGCCATCCCAAATATTAGTTCCGTTAGACACAACTTGGCAGAACCAGTTTTCCTATAAGTGTTCCTTACATAGAAATATTCCATAAGCTAGCATAATCCGTGGGCAGAAGCTAGTAACCTCTAAAAGGGAGATCGATGACTTTTCAAGTCGGTGGATGTTGATAACTCAAGGTCGTTTATCATTACACTCTTTAGGGAAGGCGTATGTGTGTATAACTGTCTTCTTCTGCAGAGTGTTGATGATGATCTAAACTTTACTTCTTTAAAGTGTATTTTTCTTTTTAATTCAATATAATTGTGTGTAGTGTTGAATTGGTGAGCTAACACGTGAGCGGCGACGTTTGCGCTTGCAGCCGCACTTGTCTGACGGCTCGGAGTCGGATCGCGACAAAGATCGGGAGTGATGAATGCATTTCTGTTCTTCACCTCTGAAAACATCAAACAAATGTTCAGAATGTTTGATTCGCACTGCATAGACCGACACAGGTCCCACGTTAAGTAAACGATATGCCTGGAAAACCTTTTATTTTATTTTATTGTTCAAACAAAATCTACATAAGGGTTTTATGTATAAATAGTTCTAACCTTAATAATCTAACTTACGGCCTTCAACAAAATGTTTACTAGTGACTAGGATTAAATTGATAATGCTGGACATTTCTTCACACAACGTCATCTAGCCCCAAACTAAGCATAGCTTGTACTATGGGAACTACAAAACTGATATAATACTAATATACCTGCTAGTTTTTTGTAAATACATACATATTATACATAGAACATAGAGACAAATATTTGCAGATTATACAAACATTTGTCCCGCGGCTGGAATCGAAACCGCAACCTTCTGCGTCTGAGGCGAGCCTTCGCCCTCTGCGCCACAAAGGTCGCCATCCCTAAAGAATGGCTTAGGCTTAGTGATACAGCCTTGAGTATGGATTTTATAAACCTATAAGCACTAATTTATAATTGTAAGTTACAGAGATAAAATAGGTATGTTTATTTGTTTTAAATAAAATGTGTAAAGGAAATAGCCGATGATTGATCTAGTGTTTCAACACAGTAGACAAAAGCCATTGCCGGATTGATACTGTACGCGAAAAAAACACATTTAAACACACACATTCCAATGGTTGTCTGGAAGAGATCGCTTTTAAGCGATAATACAGTCCGTTGTACTTTCTTTAGAATAAGATCAATAACAAGATCTTATTCTAAAGAAGATATTTTATTATTTAAGGTTTACAATAAGGTATTTTCATTCATTCATTAATTTCAAGCTAGTCTCATGCCATGTTCTATACACACCTTCTACTCATTCGTTCAGCCTCGTTGCCTTTGTGGTCACTGCAATAGAAAAAAAAAAAAAAGGCATAAAATAATTCTAAAGTAATTATTTTATGCCACTTAGCACAGTTCATTCGTGGATTAAAGAGGGCATAATAGTATCCATTAGTGCAACTTTGAAACGTAGTTGTAAATTGAAGTGAAAGAAGTTACATTAATTAGCAGATATCTAATAGGCTGGTGGATTTTTTTGAAGTCGACGATCTCTGTGACTCATTGGACTCATTCCCGCCGCGGGACAAAATGTTTGTATGATCTGCAAATATTTGTCTTGGGTCTGAGTGTTTCTATGTATAATATGTATGCATTATAAAAATAATGATATGATTAGTAGTCCCCATAACACAAGCTCAGCTTACTTTGGGGCTAGATGATGCTGTGTGAAAATTTCTATTATTATTTTTTAAGATATTAAGTATTAATACTCCTAATTGTTAAAAATAATCAAACACAGGTGTGTTTGATTATTTTTAACAATTAGGAGTTCAAGGAACCTTCACCTTCACCTTAAATGTAGGAATCCACAGTTGGATTAAACAGAAAAAAAATTGGATCCAAAGTTGAATTCAAGAGGAGGATAATATATCTATAAATCCGTAGGTGGATTGAAGAGATGAACAATTATTTATAAATCCAGAAAATTATACCTATGGATCCTATTAACAAAGATAGCAAAACATCTTTGTACGGCTTGCTCCAACGCAGTAAAACATTATTTTTTTGAAGAAAGTTGTGAGCTCGAATCTCCAAAAGAACAACCGAGCTTGGTGCCGATTCGTCTGGTATTTTTGGTAATTCGGTCGCGAGAAATCAGTGTAAACGATACATGTCCACGTGATTCATGCAATCTTATAGTATAGTGCTTTTATGTGCTTTGTCCGCGAGTCGATCGAGGTCCGTGAAATCAGCGCTGCAGTTCACTGCTGCATTATGCTGAACACGGATTTTAACGATACTAACTACGCATTGTCTTGTAACCTATAAAATAAGATCGGTGTATATATTAACTCAAAATAAATATCTAACAAAAGCGCTTAAATTTATTTTGACTTTTCAGGAGAACCTAATATTTCGATTATCAACTACGCGCAAGTTCAATTTTGTAAATTGAAATCGCTCACGGTTTTTATGTATGGAGAATCGTAGACTTACGCGATCTTTGAAAACCATAAAGACTTGCGCGATCATGATTGATTTTGAAAAACTACTTGTGATTGGTTGAAATGCAGTGTTTGTATCGGTTAACAGAAAGGCAGTGAAAATATCTATCCAATGTCATTAAAATTTCAAAACCTTAAAATTAGGACTTGAGCGGTATTATTTACTAGCCGCCCGATTATCTTCAGTTCCACTAGAATTAGCCTTGTAACTATTCTACAAATTTAGTTTATGTACTCACGCGTTCTCAGGGGCATCGTCCTTCTGCTCTGTGACTTTTTTCCTCGAAGGGGAGGCTGCTCTGCTTCGCCCTTGGTGCGCGTGCCGACGTGCATCGTTGGCACGGCGGCGCCTGACGAAAAACACATACTCATTCTTGGTGGCGAACAGGCAATCGGCCCAATAACAGTTAATTACTCTTTATTAATTACAGGCAGACAAATTCGTTGGCAGATACTAATATGAATATAATCATACGTTTTCTAGAAGATAGAACGAATAAAACACTATTTTACATAATTTTCCATTGCAATTCTCTCACCTAGAACAGATTCCTGTGGTAGTATATTAGCCATGGATGGCTAAGATAATATTTCACCACAGAACCTCGCGAGCATATCACCACATGCCAATGTAATTTTGACAACTCTAAGAGCCGTAAGATCAATAGTAGTCTAAACTTTGGATTTCGTAAATCTACGATAAAAGTTAATCGATCTACTGTCGTATTAGAACAAATTTGTTGATCAACTACCATTGAACTTATGAAATAATCTATGATAGAAGAACAAGCAAGAGAAATCTTGTGGTTTAAACTACTATTGATCTTACGTCCGTTACGTAGTGAAGTAATAACAGCAGACTAGAATTATATTTCTTTATTCTTGGTAGGTATCGACAAAGAGTACAGCAAGTAGACTTAAATAACAACCATTCGCAACGCTGGTTAGAGATCAACTGCCTGAAGAATCAAAGCTCCTTCGCACCACAACTCGGTTTTGAAGAGCTCAAAGCGGGAAAATATAAGTTTGGACACAGATTGTCGCTCGTGATTGGCGACCGTCTGTCCACCAATCACGCGCTAGTATTTAAAAAGCAATGCTATTTATAAGAAAATATTACTAATTTGTAAATAAATAATGTACTAAATAATAAGAATCACGACAGTAGGTAATGCCTATATACCTACTAGAGATCTGGGACTGCCACTTTGTTAATTGATACCCGCTGTTCTAATGAGGTTTCAAACAAAACGCGGCGCTCGTCACAATATTTAAAAAAAAATGGGACAACGGATCTTACTTCTTATGGATAATCACATATTTCTTGAGCTCTGCCGTGTAGCGCGGCGCTGTCACCCTGTCATCTCGCTTCCTCACAAAGACAACTACGTCATCTTTCAACTTCTTCCGGTTATCTTCGACTTGAACTTTCCTGTCTTCGTCGGATGCCATAACGCCGCCTACGCCTGCTGCAGTATATAGATGGTCACCTCATCTGTGACCATCAATGCGAAAGGTGATTATTTGTTTTTCAAGGTACAGAAGAGTTTCAAAAATTTTAACGGCAAGGAAATCCTCACATTATTTATACTCAGATACAACATTCTAGAGGATATCTCATCAGACCCTATCTGTGGATAGTGGAGGGTATTGAAGAAGTTAGGCTGTCCGCTGCGTTAAGTGAGGCCCGCGTGCAAAAAATAGCATTGAAATTATGGTGGTTCTGGTAACATTTTAGGATATACCGCCAGTTCCATCCAGCCGCGCGTAAAGGGCGGTATGGTAAGGCACGTCTCATTCGCTTGCTCGAATGGTCGCAGTCGACCTCTAAGTCTCAGGGGAAAAGACGGTCAACGAAACGTCAACTAGAGAGTAGTCCGTGGTAGTCGTAATATTATCCTAAAATGAACAAAAAATATTCAAATAACTCACCATATACTATTTGCCAGCCGCCAATACATTATACAAAATATAATTTCACAAAATTTAAAATAAAATTATCAAAACACAAAAATCACATTAAAATTTTCATCAGACAGTCATTTTTCGTCGAAAATAAATTGTCTGTTCTATTTTTGAAAATTCTACAGAAAAATAATCTGAACAGATTTTTCCAGACGTTCAAAATGCCAGAAACTTTTGGATTGAATACTTTTTTGTAACAGTTCAAAAAAGTATTAATGACAAGTTAAACGCATCTTAACTTGATGTTTGATCGTTCAGAAGCTTAAAAACAAGGATATACCTAATAAAGAAGTGGCATTCAATTATAATACTTTGCAGTTTGATATATTTTATATCTGTATTCAAGACCAAGAACTGATACAAGAACAAGTTCCGACTGATTGATTGACGCAAAGCCTAAACCGTATCTACGATTTCAGTCATCTGAAACAGTTATTGACTCGTTTCCTATTTCAGTTTATTTAGAGCAACTAAATATCACTTCACTTCACTTCTTGATTATGGCTTTTGTAACTATATTATTTAGATGCAATCACATGCTGTCAGTTTTGACAGTTTTTCGTAGAGAAACGAGATGTCGTTGAATTTCAACTGGGATGGTAATCTTAGGTAAGAGAAGAATTTTATATCTACGTAATACAAGAATATGAAATCTACCAAAACAAAGTGGCGGGCTGATCAGCTAGATAGGTTAATACTGCGTTTCTCAAGCATAATAATATGATTGTTGAAAAAACGTTTCGAGGAATTGTAAGCCAGTTTCTTAGTTGGCAAAATTTTAAAATTTTATTTCCGTCACCGTCATCAAATATAAAAAAAAAGTAAATAACATAAGACTAAATAATATTTAATTATTTAGAATATTATACTTATATTCTAAATAATAAAAAAAGATTTAACATGAAAAATAATTATAAATGAATGAAACAAAAAATCAGAAAGCAACTTTTAAAAAATGGGTTAATGGGATCCGAGCTCGAAGTTATGTATTACATTAAGAAAGTATTTAAAAATACAATCTTTTTTTTGCGGTAAATATAACCGTATTGCCTTGAAATAAAAGCGTTTTCATAACAACATGAAGTAATTGTGGAAGAGTTAAAAATACTTGATCGGAAACGTTCGGTAGTTTCCGCTGCGAGCTCGGCAGTATGCGGCCGCCCGCCCGCCCAATAATACACGCGTATTATTGGACATACAGTTTAGACGTCATTTCAATAACTTCGATTTGCTATGATAAGTTCGTACAAAAAAAAGCTGAGTAAATATTCTTATCTAATTTATGAAATTATAAGTATCATAAAGCTACAGTGTTTTAAGCTCAGAAAGTTTGTGAACAAAGTAATGTGATTTGCTATTTGTATTTAACAAATAATTCCAATTTAACTCTCTAAGTATAAAAATGCATTCCGTGAAAATTAGTCACTCCGGTCCGGCTACACGTGCGTTTATTTTCATTTATAAATAGCGCAGACAGTTGCCGACACGATGACATCATTGAAAGAAAGCGGTGACGTCCCCGATGGTCACGAAAATGACTTAACCGAGCTTCCTCCGAGTGGGACATCACTCCACAAAAGAAGAACCGGGGAGCCACCTGCAACATTATCAGTGAAACCTCAAACACCTTCCGATGCGGAAGGATCTTCTCCGTGCACAGCTGGTCCTACTCCTGAGGACTGGAGCATAAACGACAGTGAATCAGCCGACCCGGAGTCGATCTGCGAGTCTATGCTCCAACGGCTGAAAGACAGAGACGACGCCCTTTCCAAACGAGGAAAAGAAATCGCACTCAATGCTAAAGATACTGCCGAAGCATTAGATCAGCTAGAGAAGCTGCTAGACCTTCTGGACCAGTTCGTAACGCTAAGAGAATACAACGCTCGTCTTCTCAGAAATATAAAAGATGTGACACATTTAAAGAGACTGCACGGCGCTTTTATGAAGATAGAGAGTGAGAATGAGAGACTTAAGAGTGAAACTAAAGAGGTAGACGAAATAAATGAGGCTTTAGATGCAGATTTTGAGTGTGAGTACGGGCAGATGCTGTTTGACTCAATGATGAGTGGAAGGAGTATGAAGCGAACGGGGTCAAAGTGGAAAGGTCATGCTCGATTCGGGGGGTCATTGCTGAGGAGGCAGAGGTCTAGGTCGGCAGGAGGGGACGACAGTGACGCTCCACCAGGGACGCCGCTGAGGAGGCGGTCTGAGGGTATATTTCTAAAGGAAGTGGAGAAGTCGAAGGTGTCGAAATGGACTAGAGTCAAGGCTGCTTTTAGGTGAGATATTGAAGTTGCATTAATTGAACGACAAACTGAATGGCGCGGTGGTCGAGGAGTTGACGCCATTTCAGCAAATTAGGTTGCTGGCATTAAGTCCGCCAATCGCCATTTTTAATAATTATAATATTTCATACGATCCATAGTAACACACAAAGTACACAAAATAAAATGAAAATATTAATATTTGATAAAGTCAAAGTTTGTGTTTGGATGTTTATTGCTAACAATCCCGTAACGGCTGAACCGTTTTGAATTACATTTTGGAACTGGTTCAAATTTGGAGTTCGTGATTTAGAATAATACATAAACTGCTTTTTAACAAGGTACAAATCTGTGGATAGTGGCTAGTAGATAAATAAAAGTAATAGCTATAATTATAGCTTTACTAACAGCTCTATATCTTTACTAACAGCTCTATATCTTTTCCGAGTTAGTGGGAGAGAGTGTGTGGGATTTAACATTACTTCACCAATATAGTTGAAGTTGAAATATTTATTGGTGAGATCAAAGGGGTACTTAAAATCGTCTTCAGTACATAAAAAATGGAAATGAACGAAATTTAACACGTTCACCCAATGGCAAATCTATAAAAATAACGAAGAAAAGGAATGCACAATACAGTTAATGGGGTCAGTCTGTAAACAATGCATTTATGTTGAAAAACACCAGATGCAGTTCCGCGGAACTGAATCACGGCTGTTTTGGCACGCGCCGGCCCGCGCGGCCTTTTGGCAAAACAATAAGCTGCTTAGGATTGAAATGCAAAACAACTGTAAAATCTTTCAGAGTTATGAAATCTAAATAATAATAAGGGTTTTATTGATAACTAGTGATTTTCATTCTTGGCGTAAATTCATTGTCAACTGAATCTTGCAATGTTTGGACGATAAATACGATCTTGAAATAATTTATTAGACACCGTCAATGTCACGTGACAATGTTAAGATGTTTACGTATTGTTGCTAATAATCGTACGGCTGGGTCGATTTGGATGAAATTTGGACTGATATAGTTCGTGACCTAGAATAACACCAAAGCTACTATTTATCTGGATACCACGCGAGTTAACCATAGGCAGAGAGAGACTTGTAAAACATAAAAATGTTTTTTTTATCTGTGTATTTAAATATTTATAAGTTAAAACAACAAAAAACCCAGAATAAAAAAAATGAGTATTTTAAAAAAAACGCTCTTATGCATGCACTGTAAAAAAGAATTCCACTATCCTGTCTCCATAATCAGACCCTCGTTTCCAAGCCCTATCTATTGGGCTCGTCAAAACGAATCATATGAGCCCAAATTCGACAGGTTTACTTTACTAGTGCCACTGAAGAGTTCCACAATCCACCTCCTGGCTCCATCATCAAATCAGCTCCAAGGTACCAAATTATAGTATTGTCCTCCGATTTACATATACATACCAAGTTCCATTTCGATACGACACTTAGAAGTAGGTTAAAATTATTTACTTCCAAGTTTACATTGTTTGTTTGTTAGTTACAACTGAAGCTAAGCGTGTTAAAAATAATTGTTTTGGTATTGTATAATCATTTTTTTTTATATGACACATGACCTAAAATATAATTTCACTTCCTTTACCCCTTCTTTTATTTTATTTTATCAAAACACAGTTCAAATTTAACGAAGATCGCATTAACAATGCTTGAGCTTTTAAACCAACTCGAAAAGCGCAGATTTTTCAACTTAAATCGAAGATCTTATCACATTCGATCAATGATTTTACTATTTAATCAGCGTCCAGTGACCTTTTGGTATATTTGGCCCACAGAGTTTCCGTGTAAAAGCTCTGACAATATGCTATAAAGAGCGCAATCTTCACTTGATTAGAACAACGGGAGAATCTGCCAACATATTACCTCTGACCGCTAGAGCCCTACGCTCCCTTTCAGTGTCATTGTCATCCTTAAGGTCAATAAATGTTCCAGGTATTTAAAATTCGTAACACGGTTAACGCTCAAGCGTTTTAAGGTAATGATATGTGGGTACTAGGGACATTGACCGGTGGCCTTAAAAATCATGTATTAACTTTTTTCACATTATATAAGTGTAACATGCCAACACCGTCTACACTACAGCGAACACGCATGCTGCTCAGCCCGCGATGAGGTCATTATCATACAGGTTGAAGAGTTAGGGAGAAGTTAACCTCCCCTGCCTCACTCCGCTCTCAAGTCTGTAAACCTCAGAGAGTGTATTAGCCCATCTCACGAAATTTGTTTGGTTGGCATACTAGTACATAAAATACTCCGCTTGCGCGATCTAGACACTTTAATGGCCATCTGTCTATTGTATGTGGTAGCTCTTCGTATATCAGTTGGTTCATTGATCGTTTCTTCATCAGATGGGAGAAAGCTCAGTGGACAGCAGTCACGATCGGTGGCGCTGCTGGGGCAGTAGCAGCAGGTGCCATGGTTGGGGCCGTGGCCCTGGCTGGATCCTCTCCTACATCAGCCACGCTCACCAACCCTGACCCGCGGGACTCCACCAGTCTGACGCCGGGAAGCGCTATTTCTTTGACGCCTAACTCTTCTTGTGAAGAGTTGAGGATGGATTCGGGTAAAATTACTGAACACCTACGTTTGGTACCACACTGAAGCTGAATACCTTTATTCAGCATCAAAAAAAAACCTGTTCAGATTTTTCTAGTAATGATCGTGATAAATCGGTTTAGAATCAATTTAATAACTGTCCATGTTCACTTGTAAAGTTTAAAGTGAAGTAAAAAAAAAAATTAAAAAATTAAAAATAAAAAAAAACAATGTTTTGTTTTTACTGTTGAAATCTTGAGATGAAAAGTGTTTATTTACGATTTGACCAAAAAAAACTTATTGTCTTTGACTTTGTGGTGTAACTAGATATTTTAAGGTCACTCTGAGTTATGCCAGAAACCAACCCTCAGATTACACTCGCAAAATGTCTTCAAGGAACAAAACCTGTGACAACCCAGCTTTCTTATCATTGTACTTCAATTATATAACATTTTCGTTATCAGATCGCGATGGTGCGGCGGGCGAATAGCCTGCTGCAACGCAATAGGTGCGGGTTCGATTCGCGAATGACAAATGTTTGCATGTTCTGCAGATATTTGTGCCGGGCTCTGTATATTATAGTATCACGGTACTTGTAGTTCCTGAAACCAAGGACACAGGGAATCCTAGTGTGGGGTCAGAAACATATATGAGACGGTTGGTTTAAAAAAAGACAGAAATGTGAGAAAGCGGGAATAATCAATTTTACTTTGACACCCGCAGGGACCTTACAAGATGGTGACAGCCCTCCATTTCGTCAGGTTTAGCAATATTTAAAACTTTTCTATGTAACTTGAAAACAATGGCCCGGTCAGACGCGGTGACGGTGGCTATCATTACATTCACGCGAACTTCAGAATACTTAACAATAATTCATTTTGATCGAGCCATTTTAACCGGGCCTTAAATATGTTTTATTTTATTTGCGGTGGTGGTGTGTTGAAAAATCTAATCACCACCCGCCAGTTAGCGCGGACATTTACAAAGCACATCTATTATTCTTTGCCACGTAAGAAGCCATTTAAATCTCTGATATACCATTTTATTTAACACATATCTTTCATAAAGCCACTGTTACCCAGTATTTTACAAGATCAAAGCATCAAATGATTTCGCAAATATACTGCCAATAAACAATTTTCATAATTGCAGGTATCAGAAAGCTACAGTGTGATGAAAATGACAACACATTCCTACACCCTCCCACGCAGGTATGATACATAAATACTTAACTTACGCTGCAATTCAATTCTTTCAGTTTTACGTATTCAAAACTAGATTTAAGTTTGAGTTTCCTTTTAGTTAAAATGCTTGCAAAATATGGTCGGATTATTCCCTTTGTTACGCATCAGGCAGTAGTGAAAAGCTAGCTGAAGCTTACACCTAAGCTCTGGCGTATTCATACCGATCATACCGGCTACGAATAAGGAAGGGAAAAGATACTGGTAATAGCCGGTAAGATTTACTGGTAACATTTGTTTGAAGATGCGTTTAGAAGGCAAATCTATTCTCCTTCATGTAAAGAATTCCCTTTCGGGGTAGCATTCGTATTTGTACCACCATATGTTTTATTCTAGCTTGATATTCCCAGGACGACAGCTCTACGTCCCCCTCCCCAAATAAACTGCACAAAACCCCTTGGGGCAAAATGCGGGACATTATCCAGACGCACCGGGAGTCGGTGAAGAAACGAGGTTCGAGAGGTTCCACGCGAGGGTCGAAGAGTTCTCCTGAAGCTATGCAGCTGCGGCGGAGATCCTTCAGTGATGGAGGGGATAGCGATGCTCCGCCGGCGCTGACGCTGACCATACCTTCTTCTGAGGAGTTAGGTAAGACTACCCTATCCTACTACCATACCCCGGCTACTCTTGATAAATGTATGAAACAATCGCGTCCGTAATCACGACATGCAAGATGTTTGTATATAAACAGTGGCTTTGTTGTAGTAATGTTGATTTAATTAAAAATGCTTTGGTTATTACTATAAGCCTATGTAAATGGCGATACAGACCTACAGACCTGTCGATTGTGAATAGTTTTATTACATCGATATTGAACAAACGGTCTGGAGTCCTGTACGATCCCAGTTAGAACCATACAGTTAGTTGAAATAAATGGCCTTACCATGGAGCTAGAGTAAAATCTAAGTTATATCTGCACATCACTTACGTGCTATTCAGTTAATTTATATGAAACAAGTTAGTTTAGATAGAAAATATAGATAGATAAAAAATACTTTAGTGCACACCAAATATTTCAGTGTTAATAAATATTAAAAACTTTAACATTGTTGTTAATTGTTGTTTCACTTAAGTTTAAAGTTTATTCACCATCATTTACGTGAAAAACGAATTCCCACGCATCGTGACTATCCCGCGCGATCGGCGAAAGTACTTAACAATACAAAATTTTACTAATCACACAAACAACGAATAAGTACCCAAATTCATGCTCATTTATTGAAATCTAAGGAACACTGACTACATTTGGTTACGTCACTAAGATTATAAATAAAACTTACATTTTGTGTTATGTACGTCATCTTAAAAGTCACCGTACTTGTGTAGTAGGGCTCTTGTGGAAGGGCTCGTCCGGGGAAGTGCTACCACCACGCATATTTCCGCCAAGCAGTAATGCTCCCATTGCTGTGTTCCGGTTTGAAGTGTACCCAGGTACTACAAATAATCTTATACCAACCGATACATTTTGTTTTCGCAGAGTCGGACCCTCATCCGATTCTGCGCAAGCAACGCTCGTTGGAGTTGGGTGCCCGCCCGCCGCAGCACCGCCCTCCCAGAGCCTCTAAGTGGACGAAGGTGAAGAGAGCGTTCCTCACGTCCGCTTCAGCATCAGTGCCGTCCAGTCCCAGTCGACATTCTGCCTTCTTCACTGATGCAGGTTAGTGGACCTTCTTTACCAGCGACTTAATGAGCTCTAATATAATGTACCAATGAAATAACGCAAAACCTGAAAATAGTTTGATTAGAATCGAGAGTAAAATCGTTGTAGTTACTTTTTTGGTACATTTTTTGTTTTTATTACGCAGTGTCTAAAAATTCTAAAAATGATTTATAAGGCAAGAAACCGACTTCATATAACGGGAAATTGATAAAAAGTCCAATAATTGTATAGTATATACGTATTTACAAAAAAAAACGTAAGTAAGTAGTATAACAGTCATGTAGTTACCATAACACAAGCTCTGCTTATTTAAAGGCTAGATGATGCTGTGTGAAAAATGACCAGCATTATTATTATTATTAATTTTTGTATGACCTAAACGGTGTTTTTAGATAGGGTTGATTACCACGACGCACCACTGCGTAACTGATTATTATGGATCTATTTGTAATCGTTTTATATGACTTAAAGAAAAGTTTCAAAGGTTTTAACACCACACTTCCCTGCTCATCAACAGCTGGTAAAAGTCTACGTGACTCCCCTAAAGAGTGCTCCGACCATGAACATTACTCTAGTCATACTGCGTAGGTGCATAAACTATTCGTAGTATTGCGAATGTAAAGTTATACTTACCCTCGTATTCTTAGACGATCCTCGATATTTATTCGACTCGACTCCAACTCACTTTTGTATTTTAAATCATATTCAAACTGCTATTTCCTAAGAAACGGACAAAGCCGAGCAATGGGTATCTCGAAATAGCTGGAAAAGTCGTCCATTGTTTATAATCACGTTACACGTTGAGAGATGAACGGGAGACGGCCAATATTCACCGCTTGTATCATAGATCTTACCACTATTTAACACTCTGAAACCAAGACAATAAGCTTGAGCAAAGCCAAAGATGGCCCCATCTGCAAACCAGCGTTGCACCGCTCCTAGATTTATTACAGCTTATGCTGAGATAGGGGGACCTTTTGACCCCACACAATACAGCATTAATTGTTTCTTCATTGTGTTGCAAGCGTCCATAGGTTACAGTAACCGCTTAATAACAGATGGGCCGTATGCTTGTTAGCCACATGGCTGCTATAAAAAGACATGGGTGCAATAATTGTATTGTCTTTCTTTCATTTCTTTATATCCTAATTATTAAATCCTAATTAATAAAATATATATATCCTAATTATTGAAACAAAACTGAACAATGAATACTTAAAATTGATAGTATTAGCTATACTAATCGTTGGAAATATAATTAATTTGTTGTTTATTTTTTAACGGGTATTTTGAGATGTTTTTTTATATTGTTGATACCATGAAACTATTGAAGTGTTGTGTTTGTTCGACACAAGAGGTGAGTAACATCTTTTGATTCCCTTTGTGTGGCAAACGTTTGCATGTTCTGCAAATAATTGTTCCGGATCCGGGTGGTGTGGTACTACGGTCCTCGTAGTCTTTAATGTTGTACCAAATATTTATTTATTCACACAAAATAAAAATATAATTCCTATTAATAGTAGGTATGAATAAAACAGATTCTTTCTGTACTATCAATTCTAACTCTAAATATAACCAAACATTCGGTCTTCAAACTTTTGAAATCTCCAAATGCTATCGCTCCATAACCTGAGATATGTGACCTACGTCACAGATACAAAACAGAGTCTATATATCTATACCCTGCCAGTATTAATTATAATTTGGGGCAATAGTGTAACGCTATATAATTCTCCTAGTAACAGTTGAACCGTAAACTTTAGGAGGTATTAAACAGCGGTATTTTGACACCAATTTGAGTAGTAAATACAGCAATATCCCAGGTTTATCGTTATTAAATGTGCCAAGGTCTACAATGACGTTGATGAGGATCGGACGGGTACTAAAGTCAATCCTCCATCGCCTGTACCATATAAACGAGCTTGGGGTGAAAGGAAAACAAATTTGTTTGTTTGTTTGTCTGTTTATCGGATTGTAATGCGTATATTTGTTATATATTAGGTTGGGGAAAAAGTCTTTTCGCATTATTGTATGTATGAACTTGTAATAAAATCTCTTTGGCTATACTATTTGTATCTGGCTGGTTTTGGTATCATTAAAAGTTTAAATTTTAAAGAAGATAATTCCAAATTCAAATTAGGAAAATGTGTGATTTTTATTTGTTTTGCGTACTGTCAAGATGAGTGAATCTAATGAAGAAATTCGATACATTTTAAAATTTTACTACAAAAAAGGTAAAAATGCAACGCAAGCCGCGAAAAAAATTTGCGATGTTTATGGACCTAGTGCAGTGTCTGTGAGAGTAGCACAAATTTGGTTTAAGCGTTTTCAATCCGGAAATTTTGATGTCAAAGATGCACGTCGCTCTGGTCGCCCTATTACGGATAAAATGGATGCCATTTTTGAAAAAGTGGAGCAAGATCGGCATATCAGTAGTTACGACGTAGCTGAAGAACTGGGAATTGACCACAAAACAGTTTTGGCGCATTTGAAAAAAACTGGGTACACAAAAAAGCTCGATATTTGGGTACCTCACGAGCTCACTGAAAGAAACCTAATGAACCGTGTTCTCATTTGTGATTCTTTATTACGACGTAATGAAACCGAACCATTTTTGAAGAAGCTGATAACTGGTGATGAAAAGTGGATCACGTACGACAAGAACGTGCGAAAAAGGTCGTGGTCAAAGGCCGGTCAGGCTTCACAGACTGTGGCGAAACCCGGGTTAACTCGCAACAAGGTGATGCTGTGTGTGTGGTGGGATTGGAAGGGCATTATTCATTATGAGCTGTTACCACCAGGCAGGACCATCGATTCTGAACTCTACTGCGAACAACTGATGAGATTAAAACAAGAAGTTGAGAGAAAGCGGCCGGAGTTAATCAACAGAAGGGGTGTGGTTTTTCATCATGATAACGCTAGACCTCACACATCTTTAGCCACTCAGCAAAAATTAAGAGAGTTTGGCTGGGATGTGTTAATGCATCCGCCGTATAGTCCTGACCTTGCACCTTCAGATTTCCACCTGTTTCGGTCTCTTCAGAATTCTTTAGGCAGTGTCAGGTTAACATCACGAGAGGACTGCCAAAACCACTTGTCGCGGTATTTTGAACAGAAGCCCCAAAGTTTTTATAGCAATGGGATCATGTCCCTGCCTACAAAATGGCAAAAAGTTATCGAACAAAATGGTACCTACATACTTTAGTTAAATGTAAATAAACTATATTAAAAAATGTTTTGAATTTTCTTAAAAAATGCGAAGAAACTTTTTCCCCAACCTATTATATGTACGGCTTATGTTATATATATATAAGGATGGTTCTTAGATAGGTTTTATAGCTACAAATCACTTCAATCAATGATGAAATACGAAACGGCGTAACCAATCATCATGCAGTTTGTAGTAATTTCTTGTTTTTTATGTAATTTCTTGATTTTACTATTTATTTTGTTCCGTAGATTGCGGCATTCTCTAGTAGCGTATGGGCTACTAGAGAATGCCGCAATCTACAATGGAAAAACACGTTATTATGTTGCATTCGCTTTTCACTCCATGTATGTTTCATGGCGATAAACTGGTATGGTTGCCTACAGTGACCGTTCGATCTTATCGACATAAGATCTCACTTAAGCGCCATGAGTAATGTTACAGAAATAACAATAAGAATTACGTTTTCTGAACGCAAATTCTATTATTGCCTATCTACATTTCACTTTCATGAAATATTTATTCAAGAACTTATTCTGACGTTAAGAGAGAACAAAATTCTGCTCGTGTTCACCACACAGTCTTTCATCGTCCGTCTTTACGCAGAATGAACTCGTAAATACTCTGCTATGATGAATATCAGATAAAAGCATCGTTCTATCAAAAATAACAAATTGCTTTGTGTTTGTGAACTAGGGAAAATGTCTTGCTTTTAAGCAAAATCTTAGTTTATACGATATTATATTTACTAAAAAATATAAGATCAAGAATGATTAATTAGCCTTATCTGGATCAACGCATTAGCATTGCCATTCAGCGTGGCAATGCGGCCAGTATTTTGGAAACGCTTCCGCCTGGTAGTGATCTGGATCAGTTGAGCTATAGATCGTTTGCAACGGTCTTTTTCATCTGTATTTTTTGTAAATACCTACTTGTACATACTTATAATTTTTAATGATTAAATTATTATATTAAAAAGGATCTTGCTTTTTGTACCTTCTGAATAAAAAAAATCGTATCCCCGATGATTAGTTTTTTCAGTAAACTGATGCACAAATGGCACAGATGTGACTAATTAGCCCATCTGTAAAAAAATCCTCCCTATGACTCTGAGCTTTTGTAAAAATCTTACTGTTTCCCATCTATAAAGTCTGGAGTCTGGAATCCTTTAGTGAGATTGTGCAAGAATCGAAAAAACATGGTACCAGCTGCGCGTCAGGATGCTGTTAGTGTTGTGTGTCGGAGTCGAGATGTGCTCGAATGTGACAGTGGAACCGGTGGTAGTGGTATTTTTCGCAATAAAAGAGTGAGAAAGAGGGTAGATCGATTTATCTGCTACTAACATTTAAAACTCGCACTTCAGTCTCTCACATGCAACTGTGCCGCAATATCGAGAAACATTCATACTCAGAAATCATGGTAAATATCCCGTTTTTTAGTAAAAAAATACATCTATAAAGTGTATTTTTTTATTTATTTTGTTCCTGTCCTTTGTGTGCTTTATTGTAATGTTAAGTAAACCACTTTCTATTCCACGAGTATTCTATTCCATTCAAAGCAAGTCCTCTTAAATGAACTAACCCATTTCCCGACAACCCACAGACATACATATATAAAAACCCAGGAACATGGCCGTCCATTAGTTCCTGGCAGCTAGCCAGATGGTGAAAAGTTAATAATTAACAAGTAAGGCATTCACCTCTAGGCCAATCTATCAGTATGCTGGAGATGAAGTATGAAACTCAAGAATTGCGAAAAGTGTAATAAATTACTGGTCTGGAAAAGTATTATTGTCCGTGTTACTATTGTTATTGCAGCTGGTAGTAAAACGGCCAACAAAGGAAATTTTGGACTAAAATGAGACCCTTGCAGACCCTAACTTGTCTATACGTAAAACCTTGGAATATCAACAAGAAATAAAACTTTTACCGATCATCCCATTGTTTGATCCCATTCGTTCTTTCTAATGAATCATTCTACCTATTTGAATTTTCATATCGGACAGGAAAATTTCTACGTTAGATTTGCCAATAGTAAACAAAACTTCATCACTCCATTGCTAGCATCCTCAAATCTCGGAATCCACGAACCCCGTGATCTATCTCACATATTCCGTATTTACGACCGAATAAACAGAATTATGTAAACAAGTAGGTACTCGTATATATTACGAGTACATCTTTACACTGGTTCGAGAAGGATATATACTTGATGTTTCGCAAAGCTTACATTGATTTAAAAGCTATAATTTTCTGGGTCAAATCTTTAGCCAAATAAAACAAAAAAGTCCATAAATAACGCGGAAATCCTTAGCCGAGTTAGTTTGCTTTGTAGTATATTGGCCTCATTCTCGGAAATATTATCTTTGTTATTTTCAAGCACGTAACAAACATCTTTATATATTCTGTCTTACTCATCTAGATTGTTTGCATATGAAAATATCAATACTTCTAAAATAATATTATAATTCAAAGATACTTATTGTTTCTAATCAACTTTATCATTCTTTACATCATTACTTATCAGATTATTACTGGGTGATCCCAAATCATTTTGTAGTTTCACCAGATCTTTTTTAATATCTTTATGCAAATCTTTTCCTTGTGTATCTGTCAGAATTCTTCTGATCAAGTTTTTCATTTCCTTAACATTTTCATTATTCTCACCTTTTTTTATTTTATCTTTTCTGTGATCAATATCTAAAACTGTAGCGTTGTTTTCTTCGATGTAGCTTTGAATGTCTGGTAAAGTTTCATTTTCATATACGCATCTTTTGACTGTTTTCACAAGTTTGAAGGCATCATCTTCCGTTGTTCTAATGACTTCAATAAGACAAGCTTCATGCATAGCTCCGTGAGCCATCATTTTGGTGAGATCCACCACACCTTCGATCAGCTTGCCGGTTATTTCCATCATGGTTGATTTTATTAGCGGTGACTGTGACAACAAAAAGTATTTTAATGAAAAGGGTATTTAAGCTCAATAATAAAAAGCATACACATATTTACGCCCAATTATCGCAAAAACTGATTCCTATACACATTGCAAGTTGTAGTCTATGTTGTCTTTTTTATTTAATTTATTTAAACTACTAACAAGCGTGGCCACGCTTGGATAAATCTAATCTACAGTTATGTTATTTTTTACATCATATAGGTAACTTATAAATTATAAATATCTTTGTATTTTTTTTATTTGACTCCCAGAGCGTTATTTATTCACCGGATGTGACGAATTTTCCGTGAAGTATTGGAATATTTCACTCGTAGCAATGTGCATTCTAAATAATTATTTCCGGAAATTGTTGATCTTTGCTAATGTGTTGGGTTTCGATACATTCATTGTTAGCAACATTTGTAAATTTCACAAATCTGATGAAAGATTTGTGTTAGTTTCTACATGGCACTTAGTTTCGATATAACTATTTCGATATAACTATTCAACAAACACTTAAAAAAACATAAAAAAAATCTATTGATTTTTCAATTAAATTGTTTAAGACAAACATATTTATTAAAATAATGTTATATATATTGATCTCGTTGTTTTTTTTTTAAGAAAAAAAACTAGTTTATAAATGTTATTTCGTCGAGCTTAAACCAAATCCATCTCTCACCTTTGAAATGACGCACTTGATGACCTTCTTAAGCGTGTCGTGATCATGACCGCAGACTTTTAGTAGCCCGTACACTTCTTTCTTCTGGTCGTATATCTGCAAATTTTAATGCGTTAGCTGACCTCGAGTGCTGCCTTTGATGTCTGGTGATGCAAGGTCGGACCGAATTGGTGCGAAGTGTCTATTATTTTATAACGTAAGCTAAGTATAGCAACTATACCTATTCGGTATTATCATGGTCAATTTTCGATCATTATGTAAAGTGATTGTTCTATAAAGAACCGTTGCACAGACCCAGAAGAAGGCTTTGAACTCATCGCGTCGTTTTGATGATATTAAGGTTACCGCACACGAGAGGCCAAAAATGGTTAATCGTAGTAACAAGTGGTCATAGCATTGTCATGTCGCGTGCTAGCAGTTGTGACTGGCTTCACATATTAATGGTAACTGTCACTGGCCACTTGTGTATGACCTTAGAGTATCTTTAGACGGATACCATAAAATTTTCAGTTTTCACTCAAATGTCAATTTATTATTGTGCTATACAATAATAGATAAATTAAAAGAAGAATGGAATAAAAATGGCATATAAATTCTACCCGATATTTCGTATGTGACAATGAAACTGGTGGACGTCGTATTGTTATGAGAAATGAGGTAGAACAATTTATCTGTCAATAACATTTACCCGCAAAAGTATCAGCTCCTTCCGTAATTATTGTACATACTAGGGTGCCAAAATATCGGAAAGCATTCAAGCTCATAAATCACGTTTTTGTAAAAATTATGTTTCAAAAGTTGCTTAGTCGTAAGTTATGATTCAATTTTTATGGCAACTAAAGACTGTAAATTCACTAACATGCATCGATTTTTCACAAACAATTTTAGCTTCTCTAAAGAGAAGCTTAAATTCATTGCATTGCTTTATAGTTTCACCGGGATTGTTCTATTTTTGGTCGCATTTAGAAATGATGCAAGTGTTGATCGAATGTATTAGCGGCTTGCGCCATTTCTACTTTGTAGTGTTGTGTAAACTGTTACATGTTTTGTGGTTAAAATTAAATATAGAGAGAAAAGCCGTTATAACATTCAATATTCTAAAAATCTAGAACTCTACACTTTGAAACGGATATTGTGAACATTAAAGTCAGTGGATTCTAGAAATCTTGAATAGAAACAACAATACTAGAGTTTTTGTTTGGTACAATTTATGTGACGAGACATTATAAGAGGAAGGTGGAGAAAATTTTACTGAATTATCTTCTGCTAGTTCACTGGGAGAATCCACTGCTTAACATACTTAATCCAATGGTATTATCAAATCAGTTAGTAGTGCCACGGGCACTTAAAATAAGGCTCGTTACCAGTAGTAACACGAGTAAATAGAGGCACTAGCGTCACCTAAACTCGATCTACTGTTCTCATATCCTAGAGTTTTCGCAGACAGAGAGCGGTCGGCGTTCAAACGTTACGCATGCATTGCGTCTTACACAGGCATTCTGACCACGTCGGTCAGTATACGAGGCGCAATGCAAAGCGATGGAACGCTCAAACGCGTCAACCGCCGTTTTTAGATGAAAACCCCTGAAGGTTCCCAGCTTCTAAAGATTTGTAACTTGTTTTCCACTATTCAAAAAATTGCTGTCTTACCGGTTTGACTCCCTGACTGATCATGCTCTTCAGTGATATGACCTTAGATACTGCCTGTGCTGGATCGTGGCCTATCAGTGCGTATCCACACACCACCATCTGATGCAAGGCTTTCTCTGCCAGTGCTGATGTCTCAGCATGATGCTCTAGGAGGCATACTTCTAGCTGAAAATTTGAAGACGAGTCCATAATCACGAAATATGAACTGGAGTTTTTATAAGTATGATATTTTGTGTCAAAATTATCCTTTGCAAATAATACTATGCCTGATCGGTGCATTTGTTACTTGTATTTTTAAGAAAATTTGGTATGTTAAGTTCTCTTAACTTTTCCAACTTTGCCTGCTGTCACTTATAAAATGTTTAGTTAAAAAACACTCTATTATCACGCACTAAAAGTTATAAAAGTTCACCTTCTGGCTCCATCAACATACCCTAGTTACTAAGTCCAATATATTGGACTCATCAAAACGAATAATATGAGCCCAAACTTGAGGAGTTTACTAGTAGCCAGAGTTCAACTATCCACCTCGTGGCTTCATCATCAGATCAGCTTCAAAATACCAAATTAGAGTATTGTCATTCAAACTACATTAACATATTAAGTTTCATTTCGGTACCAAAATTAGCAATATTTGATTACATTATTTGTTTGTTATTTTGTTAGTTATAAGTGAAGCTAATATAAGTGTTTTAAAAAAGTGTCAGAGAGCTTGGACTAAACTGCTAAAAGTTATGTTAAGAAATTATGGAAGTATAAAGCAATGCAGCATCGAGGCAAACTTCGACAAAAAATTGGGCAGAATGATTCTTATGTCATTCATAAATCATTGGTTTTTGCGACTCCTATTAATTATTATTATTATTGTGGCTCTAAAGACGATTTTACTTGCACCGTTATTTAATTTTATTAAAAATGACATGCATTTACTTTTGATACACGCTTACCTCTTTTTCTCCATTATTCTTCATAACCTCTAGCATGTTCTGAAGCTCCACCAGCTTATCCTGTATGTGAGATGTTCCATTCTGCAGCAGCATCTTGATTTTCACCAGGACCATGTCCACCGACCTTTCAAATTAATTGGATAACATTCGATTGACATGAACCTATTAGGTATTTAATTATGTATTACCATGCGACGTAGTGCAGGAAGATACCCCACGCGATGCAACATATAAGTTGAGAGAAGTCGGTGGCCATCCACCGACTTCTCTTTATATGTTGCATCATCTGGAGGTAGAAGACCGTTTATTATGACACTTTTCGGAGAGCCCTTTATTATGTAGTGAATGTGTTTTAGGCAGATGATGATATTGCAGAAAAAAACAGTCTAAGTGGCAATAATCAGGTTTTACATACATACATACATATAGTCACGCCTGTTTCCCGGAGGGGTAAGCAGAGACCAAGGATTTCCACTTGCTACGATCCTGGCATACTTCTTTCGCTTCGTTCATCCTCATCAAATTCTTCATACAAGCTCGGCGATTAAGTGTACTTCTGACCTGGCCATTCTGTAGAACGTCTTCAATTTGGTCAGAGTACGTTCGCCGAGGCCTTCCTCTTACAACCTTCCCATTCACGCTCGCCTTGTATATTTGTTTTGTTAATCTTCTTTCATCCATCCTTTCTATATGCCCAAACCATCTCAACATACCTTTCTCAACTCTCGTTACTACATCTTCATTCACTCCACACTGCTCTCTTAACACACTGTTTCTCACTCTATCGCTCAAATTGACACCACACATACTTCTCAAAACTCTCATCTCCACTGCATTTACTCGACTTTGATGTTTCTTCTGCCATACCCAACTTTCACTTCCATACATTAGTGTCGGCACTAACACTCCTTTATGCACGGCTAGTCGTGCAGTTTCAGATAAATTCCGGCTGCTCATGAAGGAGTGAAGTGCCCCATTCACTCGATTTCCAGCATTTACTCTCCTTTCAATATCTTCGTCATGCTTCCCATCCCTAGTAAACAAAGTACCCAGATATACAAACTCTCTCACTTGTTCCACTCTCTCTCCGCCGATAAGAATATCACATGCATTCATGCATTCGTCTTTATCAAAAACCATTACTTTCGTCTTACTTACATTAACTTTCATCCCTTTTCTTTCAAACGCATCATGCATAATTGTTACCATCTCTTGTAACTCATCTACCGATGACGCAAGTATAACTTGATCATCGGCGTAGAGAAAACATTTGACGAGTAACTCATTCATTCTTAATCCACATTCACTATCTTTCAAATCTTTCAAACAACTATCCATGAATAGATTAAACAGCCACGGTGACGCTACACATTCCTGTCTAACACCCTTTTGGATGCTAAACCATTCAGTGTATGCCCCGTTTATCCTTACGCAAGCACTGGAATCCTCATAGATAGATTTCAGAGCTCGAATTAGTTTGCTGTCTACTCCATACACTGACAGCACCGACCATAGTTCATTCCTCATCACTTTGTCATAGGCCTTTTCCAAATCCACGAAAGCGCAATAGACCTTTTGACCCTTGGCCAAAAACGTTTCGGCTATGCATCGCAAGGAAAATACCTGATCTGTACATCCCATACCCTTCTGAAATCCCGCTTGTGCATCCCATATTTTCTCATCGGTTTCTTTCATAACTCTTTCAATCAACACTTTCGCATATAATTTGCCGACGATGCTGAGTAGGCTAATGCCTCTGTAGTTTTTACAGTCTTGCTTTGAACCTTTTCCTTTGTAAAGCGGTACGATGACAGCCTTGCACCAGTCACTTGGTGCTTGGCCGGTGTTCCAGCACATATTGAAAAGGCGATATAGCTGACTTGCTACTAAGCCATGTCCGGCCTTCAGCATCTCGACCGTTATCCTGTCATACCCAGCAGCCTTCCCTGATCATACTTCTCAAAGCTTTCACAATTTCATCCATACTAATACTACTTTCATCTTCGATTTCATTCATAACAGAAGAAGACGCTTGAGTCTCCTCTCTTTCAAACAAACTTTCAAAATACTCTTTCCATCTTCTTAATATACTTTCTTCTCCATTCACTATACTTCCATTCTGGTCTCTGATCGAGTTCAGCTCTGAGGTTTGTTTTTTCCCTCTAGCCGAGCGAACTGACTTCCAGAAAAACTTAATGTTCTTTTTAAACATCTTTTTGTTCATGTTTCTTTCTTTTAACCACTTCTTTCACGACCTCTTTCAATCTCTTATATTCATTCCTAGCTTCATTCACATCCTCATTTGTAGCCTTATCCATTCTTTCGTTAGCTCGAACTGCTAACCAATCTAACCATCCTTTCTTCTTCTCACATACGACCTTTTGTACATCTTTATCCCACCAAAAATTCTTCTTCTTAATCCTTTTGTTCCTTTTACTTACACCACATACTTCAGAAGCCACACTCACTACCTCTTCTTTAAAAGATTGCCACAATTCTTCACTCTCACAAATATCATCAAACCTAACAAACCTTTCACTCAATTTTCTTTTATACTCATCTTTCACTTCTTTTCCTTGCAGGTTTTCTACTTTTATTCTTTCGAGTACACTTATGGGTTCTTTTGTCCGATGTCGCCATCCCTTGAAAAGACCCCTTAACCGGCTCATTACAAGGAAATGATCAGTATGAATACCGACACCGCGATACACCCTAGTGTCAAGAACGTTCTTTCTCACTCTTTCATCCACTATTACAAAATCGATCTTACTTTTTCGCCTCTCGAGTGTACAAATGAATCTTTTTGTGGTCAAACATGGTGTTTGTCACACACAGATTCCACTCCAGGCATATTTCAAGAACACTTTTATCATTATCATTCACTCTTTCGTCACCATGCAGTCCAAGAACCCTTTCAAATTTATCACGCTTTACTCCCACCCATCCATTAAAATCACCTAACATTATTAACCTTTCATTATCCTTGCATATTTTCAGGACATCTCTCAAACTCTTCCAAAAATCATCTTGTTCGTCCTGTGCTCGTTTAGACGCCCCTGTACCTATGTCCACAGGAGCATATACCCCTACGACAAAGATACGGGTCAAGCCTACTTTCATTCTGATCCATAATAATCTGGCACTCACACATTCAAACTCATTCACACATTCAGCCATTCGCGCGGAAAGTATAACACCCACACCCTGGCAAGCTCTGTCAGTATTAGGTACCCCAGACCAGTACGCTGTGTAGGGTCCATGCTTGGTGGTGTCACACCCTTTCCGCTTCGTCTCATTCACACAAAGAACATCAATACGTCTTTCATCCATCATCTGGTACACCTCATTCAATTTTTCATCCATGCCTCCTCCAACATTCAACGTAGCAAAACGACTCTCCATGGGCCGCTTTTCGCCCTCGCGAGAAACGAGACGTGACGGGTGGCGGACCGCGTCGCCGCCATGCGGATGATTTACGTTTCCAAAAATCTCCATTGCGTTCCCACGAGTAAAAGGGATATAAAGGTCCACCCCCGCAGAGCCCTTTACGGGGGTAAGGCGGATCAAGGCTGTGTCCTGTGACCGCCAACACAGACACCCTCCGTTAACAACCAGACCTCCCTCTGGCTACGAATCCCTCGGCACGGTTCGGCTGACACCTTGGATTAGGGTTTTTTTCCGGGTGTTTTCCCTGAATGTTGGTTTGATTTCGGAGTTTCCTTCTCCTAGAAGAGTTGCAGGCCAATGCTAACGGGTCCCATCTACCCGGATTTGATTTTGGAGTTGTCCTTCTCCTAGAAGGGTTGCAGCCCAATGCTGACGAGGCCCATCTCCCCGACTTCAGGTTTTATTGCTCAGAAAACCGATAACTGATATTTTTTTAAAGATAACGCGATTTGAAGACGCATTGCACCAACTCAATGGTCCGATTACATATAAAAAGATATGCCCGTCTACTCATGGGGAAATCGATCATGAAGCCAAGGCAAAGATATAGGCGTGTCTTAACGACATTCTTTCAAAGAAATCTTTGAGTCAAGTAAGATATAGTATCGTGCAATCTAGGCAAGTTGAATCATTTTAGTTGATTATAATATATAACCTTTATTTCTGGGAATTAAATAGGTATATTCTTATGTAACTTATCAGTACGTACCTAAATATTGAACTATTTCTCAGTGTGTTCCTAATGGATCAATCAGTATGCACAACTAATTGATCCATTAGGAACTCACTGTGTTATAGGAACACCTGCCCAAATATGTATTAGTTCTGTTAGACACAACTTAGCACAACTGAAAAATCCTTCCTGGGCAGATCCAGCTCGGATAGGTAAGGATTTTTTATGGCCATTTAGAAAGGGTGATATCATATGGAACATTTCTATAAAAGGAACACTTATAGTTAAAATAGTTCTACTAAGTTGAACTTATAACGAATATTTGGAATGGCACAACTAGTTGTGCATAGTGATTTGTCCGTGAGGAACACCTGCTATTTCTTAACATAAATAATTAGTTAACTGACAAGCTAAATAGGTTTATTAAGTATCATTGAATTTTCCGTGTGCCATTTTAGTAGTTTATCATCTTCTAAATTGTCACTATCATCAATATCAAGGTCTACTTACTTCTCCAGATCGACTTGGAATTTCTTTTCAATGCTTTGCATCAGATCCTCGCTAAGTTTTTGTGTGATTTCATCTTCTATGACTTCGTCTACTGATTCTTTTACCATTTCTATTGATTGGACCTTTAATTCATTAAGATAATTTTTATAATGCCCGTTCAGTTGGAACCAAATTTCAGCATTTGTTTTTTTTATTCCCTGTGCCGTGGGTATCAGTAACTACAAGCACCTTGGTACCACAACGCCCAGACTCGGAACAAATAACTGCAGTGCATACAAACAATTGTCCTGCAGCAGGAATCGAACTCGCACCTCTGGCGTCACAGCTGGCTTCTTGCCCGCCACTCCACCGAGGTAAACCGAGGCATTGTACAAGGTAGGTAACAGTATGTTTTGAAAATATTTAGATTAAAACCATTAAATAGAAACTCAAGTTTTATCTAGTTTTAAATGAATAGATGAAACACTTTAATCTAATAGTATAAACATGTTTAAACTGATAGCTCACCAAAACCACAGAACATATAGCGTAAACACCAATAAAACATTGGACATTCCTCATCACGGGCGATGGCGAAAAAAACATTTAAAAATAACCCTCTTGAAATAGCTGCGATTCTTAGATTCAACTCGAGTAAACGATAAAAATCTCAATAAAATAAAATTTTATCGCAAAGTAAGTGTTGATTTGGGAATGCGATTTCGATTATTATTTTGCTGGTTTGCTTTGCTTTTACGTAAATTATGTGCGTGGCCTTTTTTTCCAAGTTTTATGACACGTGTGTGTATCTGACACACCATTATTTCACCAATATTTTATACGGTTCTTATTTGAGCGATATATCGGATGGGCACAGACTACTAGGGCGGATGAAGGTTTGACACACGGATGACAAACAGACATAACAAAGTTGGTTCCGTATACAACATTCATCATCATCTCCGCACGGAATCACCCTCTGCTGGAGCCTTTTTTCTCTTTTACCAGCCTCATCTGTGTTGTGCGTCTCTCGTCCAGATGTTAAGACGTAAAGACTTTATTCCAATCTAAAGTACACGTGTTTCCAAATAATTGTGTAAGTAATTATATATAAAATTAAAAATTAAAAGTTCCTCATCATGTACCAAACTACAGTAAGAACTTAATAAAATATTTATAATTTATTTATCATTGAAGAGACCATTTGGTATACGTTTATTTTGTAGCCGGATAACAATGGTTCTATTGATTACAGACACAATTCAAATTCCAAATACAAATACTTTAATTCGGAAAGAGAATTTGCATTAAGCCACGACCAGACCAGCGCGACAAAATCGATTCGGTCTGTCAATATTTAACAGATGATTTTGAGTCCCCGCTTCACCTACCGCGTCGGTTTGGCCGTAGCTTAGCTTTGTTTCAATAAGGTATGCAGACACAAGCTAGTTACGTTGGTTGTTAACGCTACAACACTTCTTTTTGGAGCAGCGGCAATTGAGACGCGGCCGCTTTTCTCTGCCTTGCTCTAGGTCTTCGCCCTAAAACATAAAAATAAGGTAGTTTTTAACAACATTGGAAACCCCCGACGTGTATTTCTATCATCGATTCCAACGCCCTCTAATGACTTATGGAGGTAAGACCTACCTAAGAACCATCCTAGAAGACGATTGCAAAAACCCCGCTCTATTCAAATCCAAGAGTCACATCCCTTCATTAACTAGAAAAGATCAGATGATTTTCAAACGACTGAACAGATTTTCTTGATTAATAGTTTAAAACAAACTCGATCAATTTATTGGCTATTGAAATTATTTTAATTCATTAGGATATTATTTTTTAAAACAGTTTATTAAATTGACGAGAGACTGATGTCACACCAATTATATTAATTAAGTTTAATAATTAATAATGTGTTTTTCGGTCTTAATAAATGATATTCTATTATATTCATATCATTATCTAGGCTAGTGCTTCTAAAAATGATAATCAAATTATATCTTACCGCATCCTTAGAACAGCAAACTGAGTTACATAAATCGTTTCCGTCAATTTTTTCTAACACTTCGTAGAACTGGAACATACGAGATTGAAAGATCTGAATTTATTTTTCCATAACATTGTGAGGTGCATTATGAGCCGTGTTGGACTAGTGGGCGGTACCCTGACTTCCGATCCGGAGGCCTCGGGTTCGGTCGAGCACCAATGGAAAAATGAGTGCGTGCATTAACACGTGCTTAACCGCATACACAATAAATAGACATGAAACAGACGCATAAACGTAGCTAGATGAATAAGAGGGAGTTTTAAGCAGAAAGGACTTAGAGGGAGATTTTATTATTTACAAAGTTATACTAAAGACGATATACCGTAAAGTTAAAGAACAACGGGAAAGTGGTCTTTCAAAAATGTGACAACTGTCCCTTACGTTACAACGCCATCTAGTAAGCTGCGAAGAACTAACAAGGCAGCCACTTATGAAAAACTACTAGTTTCACCATGTAGATACCTTTAATTTAGCTTCGTAAAGGGCATCTAAAAGCACACAAACTAGAGACTCGACCGTCTTAGTAGTTACACGGGCCAATCTGAAAGAAATAAACACTATTAATAACTGTATGAGTATGTAAAAATGTACTTAAAAGATCTCATTATAGCAATTTATAGAACTTGATTCTTAGACAAAAATAAGCCTGCAGTGCACAGTCTAAGCTAGAGCGTGTAAGAAAGATATACTGAGTCTGTCTAATCCTGTCTAATCTTGTCCTAACAATTACGAACGCAACAAAAAAAACAGCCAAATCCGTCAAATCGTTGTGAACGATGATATTTCATACATGCGATATGATTTTTATTTATATTGAAGTACAATTTTTAACATATATTTAATAATATTTAAACAACGTCAAAAAATTTTCAAACTGATCGCAAACTTTTTTGATGTGTGTAGGTATTCTAATGGTACTTAAATTGTTATATCCGCTACATCAAAGTATTTCATGAACTACTAAAAGTTTTTTCATTATTCTCGATTCCGGTTATAACTCACAAATTTCACAACACCCGGCCACAACAGCATTAACAGAAGTTAAAAAACTAGTGTCCAACAATAAAAAACATCATAAAGAAACCGGAAGTACAAAAACAACTAGATTACATTAAGATAGTGATGTACAATATTTTGCCAATTAAAATGTCAAATTTGAAGCACTTAACAGATTTCAAACAAAAAATCAAATATATATTAGAAAACAAACGGTTTACTGTCGGAATGAGTCCATGAATATGACTCTAGCAGAATCTTCATTTCTGCAAGACAACGAGGTTGGGTAGTGTGTGCTCTTAACAAATACTTGAATATTATAGGGATTTATTAACTTATTTTAATTAATAGCGTAATTTTGAAATTTATGTGTATTATTTTAATCCGTATTTGTAAACAGAATTGACTTGCCTTGTATAACAACCATACCATAACAATGTTCAATAAAAGAAATGAAATGAAATAACACTTTTATTTCGTCACACTTGATAGAGTACCTACGTAAAATCGTTGACAATCTTCAATTTCATCGACATTAGACCATCCTATTCTTATTCTTTATTGTACACACAAATAAACATTTACAATAGGCAGAATTAAATGACATGTACAAAGGCGAGCTTAACCCTAAACAGAGTTTTCTTCCAGCAAACCTTGAGCTAGAGAGAGGTAGTTATAGAAGTAGGATAGTGTACAGAAAAAAAAATCCTAAAAATAACTAAATATATATAAACATATATAAACCATGCTAAAATATATAGATACTATAAAACATATACAATACAATTTTTTAGAGAGACAGGTAGTGCTCTTTAACTCTTCTCCTGAAGACATCAATTGAAGGACTATCACATATAGTATGTGGTAGGGCATTCCAACGCTTAACCGCATAAACAGTAAATTAATCGCTGTAGCGGCTAGATGAGTGAGAGGGAGTTTTAAGTAGAAGGGACTTAGAGGACCGACACGGCATACCACGAGGGACCAGAAATTGAAAACGCTCACGAAGATAAGGGGGAGATAGAGGGCTATAAATAATCTTATAGAGAAGTGTCAGAACGTGAAGATCACGACGACGACGAATAGGGAGCCATTTTAGTTGGGATCTAAACTCGGATACGTGATCAAACTTGCGCAATCCGAATATAAAACGGATGCACAGGTTTTGTAGACGCTCCAGTTTGTTAATAAGATCTTCTGTGGCATCAAGAAAACAGACATCGGCATAATCCAGAAGGGGTAACATCAAAGTTTGAGCAAGAGTGATTTTTGTTTCGAAGGGAAGAAACTTCTGGAGGCGCTTGAGCGACTGGAACGCAAAATGAATTCTTTTACTGACATCATTAACATGACCTACCCAAGAAAGATTGTCGTTCTTAATCTTTGAAAACCTCACCTAGAAATGCAAGTGATACCTCTGGTGTTATCTACCTCTATCCACTCCAGCAGCTTTTGAACATTGCCACTGCAAGTTGCAATTTTCCAACCTTGCAAATAGCAAGTCCCAGTACTGGGCAAAGGCCTCCCTAACCTCTTTCCACTCTTTGCGATCTAACTCTGTCACGTGCCACGATTCCAGATACGCATCGAGCTCGGCCCGCCATCTCATCCTGTGTCACCCACGATGTCGCATTGCATTGGATGGGATCCAGTCTGGTGGTTTCCCACAAATTGATCGACATGGGCAGATTTGCCCGGCCCATTTCACTTTAGGCTTCCAGTTTTTTGATATAGCAAGTGATTCTCGTATATTCTCAATATAAGGCCGAAGTGATTGTTTTTTTTTAGTTTTAAATAAATTGGCAGTTGGCCTCAACTTCTGTGAGCGCAGTCTACATTAAACACGCTAACCAAGTAGATGCTTGTTGACTCTTAAGAATCTAGCACATATCATCGCTATATTCAAACCATATCTCAATCATACCTTATTTCAGATCGTTGGCACAAAAGAATTTAACTCTTCGGAAAATTTCAATTTCAGTGACAAAAATAAGGAGAAAAAGGCTGGCAGTGGCATCAAAATGCCAACGAAGATACCCATGTTATAAATTAGTCTACAAGAATTAGTCAAGGCGCAACTTTAAAGGATCATTGGTAACTCTAAAGTGGTCTGTAGACTTTCTAGACGTTTTCCGCATTTATAGGTTATTCGTAAATGCGTGACCGCATTTACGAATAACCTATAAATGCCTAACATGGTTAACCCTAAAATGGTTTAATGAATTGAATACTTGCAGACTGATTTGATCTTTGTATAATGTAATTGTATATAGGGGAAGCATGTTAAGAGCAACTTTGTGTGTATCTTTTACGTGTACCTGAATTTAAGTAAATTAATTCTAGCGCTGGTTCTGTTAAATCAAAATAACTCAAAGATCAGAACAACACATCGCCCCTTGCTTTGTGAAAAGTAAAAGGTTAATAAAAATACTCACTTTAGCAGATGCTTGTGGATATCACAGAGACAGCACAGTGCACCACTATTGTTTCCTAAAGATGTGTTTGAGCAGTGTGTCTGGGGGTCGCCTAGTGGTAAATACTGAAAACCACAAACCCAACATGCAATTAAGGTACACCAAAAACACTTTGAAATACGAATAATATTCCAGTTTTATTCCGTAAATTAGATCATTTATATTGTTAGATGGGAATTTTCAAATTAGTTAGGTAGCAAACCAGTCAATTACTACAATGCAGGGAACACAAGCGTCCTCTCGTTTCGAGTCACTCGACGTGGACGGATAGCTTCGCGATCACATAACTTATCAGAATGATTACTCTCAGAATGAGTCGAAACTTAGTCGTTTAGTCGGTGACTTGCCCGATAGTACGGTTTGTTAGAATTCCCGTTTTACAATATGAAAGTTATTTATTAGTAAAAAAACGGACAAGTGCGTGTTAGGCTACGAGTAGTGTAGGGTTCCGTAGTTGCCCGTCAGAATATGCGTATTTAGGAGGCTTTTTGGTTTTACACAACTACCAACTTCATCTAACGGATGAAGTTAATCGAAATAGTTAGAATAGTTTACACCGTTTTAACCTAAAATACTTTTTGAAGACCTATCGACACCCCACTCGGTAGTACTAAGTCTCTGAGCTTAGCCGGGTACTGACAGGCAGACAGACGGACGGACATGGCGAAACTATAAGGGTTCCTTTTTGACTACGGAACCCTAAAAAAGTTGTAAAGGCTTACCAAAACGAAAACAGCTACAATGACGAACACGCATGACTTTGTAATGCATAATATCGGACAATCGTGAACTACAACCAAAAAATACATTAATATTAATGTACACACCCAAAACATGCCAAAGTCTCATTTATAAACAAAGGGAACTTTGACTTACCTACGGAAAAATTCGATCTATTTCTTTCCATTTCGAATGAAGATGGAATCATTTTAAGCAGAAACGCCTAAAACGTACATTGAAGGATTCTATACGGTTTCAGACCACATTATTTAGAATTTTACCATAAAAATTAACTCAGTGGAATTTAAATTTTCAGCAGTAATAAAAAACGTGACATTTTGAAGTTTTACTTCACTTCACTTCTTGATTATGGCTAAGCTGATAGAAGTTTTAAAATCACAGACTTAACAAAGATGCTAACGTTTAAAATCCACTGACATCGAGCAAAAACAAAGTAGTTCCAGTTTTTATTTGGCCATTAATGTTTGTAATATGTTTGCTTTGATATGTGGACCACCTCTTACAAAAAGCTCTTCGCGCTAGCCACAGATTTACTAGGGTAGAGGAAAAATAATAACATAACATATTCAGTGTTTGTCTGTATTGTTTTTGCCACTTTAAACATTAGTTTCTATTATTGCAAAATAACCCCTAAAATATAAAAACATATTGCAAAAAGCAAACGTTTCTCGGGTGGAAAGCATGGAGTATTTTTTAAACAGCTAAATTGGCAAACAAGAGTACGGCCCACCTGTTGGTAAGCCGTTACCGGATCTATGAACACTTGCAACAGCAGAGGCGCGTGTTGCCTACCCTGAGACAACAGGTGAAAAGTCTCATGTGTTTGTAATTTCTCCGGCACCCATAAAAACACACAGTTCTACACGCTCAGTGTAATTGCGGTTCGTTTTGGCTTCACTTCGGCTCATACTGTTGGTATTTACGCAGCTTTTGGTTGATCTATACTTTCTTATTCTAGGAATAAAACATGATCATAATTTTAATACTTGATTTTTGATTCCCAGTTTATCATAAAGAGACACACTATTATCACAGAAAAACTTAATGCTTTTTAGCTCGCGGACACTCACTTATACACGTTTTCCCTTGTTCAACACATTTTGAACAGTATCCCTTAGGCGGCACAGATCCTGAAGACCCTGAGGGTTTCAGCGTCTCATCAGATTCTTGGCTTTTCTTACTATCTTTGCTTATGCTCTCACCGGAACCTTTACCTTCAGATTTTTTACCTTCAGAACCTTTGTCTTCACTAGAATTATCAGATTTCACAGGTTCCTTGAAGGAAATTGATGATTTCTTCGACAAAGCCATTTTGGAAAGGTCGATAGCTGATCTTACGAATTTTGGCATTTTTATGCCACTGCCAGCTTTTTTCTCCTTATTTTTGTCACTGAAATTGAAATTTTCCGAAGAGTTGAATTCTTTTGTGCCAACGATCTGAAATAAGATATGATTGAGATATGGTTTGAATATAGCGATGACATGTGCAAGATAGCTGAGCTGATAGCACTGCTTGGAAAGAGCTGAAGAAAAAGACAGTGGCGCGTACTGATGATATTGTGGACTGCAATAGTTTCATATTAATGAGGATGAAGGAATAATTTCTAATGAATTACTTAAAAAGAGTTTTCTGTGATCTGGTAATGTTGTTGATAATTTCTATTAGTTCACGATGGGATTTGACCCCACGACCCTCAGATTGATTTTTCGTTAGTGCTAAAGTACCAGTGTGGTAAAACGTTTAGTGCGCTGGCACTGAATATTACATGTTTTATTAAAAGACAATATAATATGAAAAAAATAGTAGACAATTCATATTGTAACACGGGAATTTTCACGGTACTATCGCACCGCGGATTGAAAGCGTCGTGATCATTCACCCTGAAGAAGACTCTCGAAATGAGTCGAAACGTAGCCTCCACCGATTGAAAGGTACGTGTAAATTCCCGCTTCACGATTATGAAAAATAAGTAAGTATTAGGTACGTACTTAGTAATTACCTGAGCTTGTCTTTGACATGAGGTGCCGCATTCAAGGACCCTAGCGACATATTCGTACGCTTCTACAACCTAAAACAGTAAGGATTATCTTTGATATATTTTTTTTTATAAAAAAGTGCTTGTGATATATCGCGTTTAGTGAAAAGACCCATTTTTATGGAAATGTTTAGTTATAACACATGTATATAATGTTATAATTTGTGATTTTTTAAATTGTGTTTGTACGTATTTTATCTTACGGCCAATCATTATTAAGAGAGACAAGACGAAACTTTAACGCTTTGGTTTACCCCTTAAAAATCTTACGGCAAGTACCGTCATTAGGTTTCTCCTCAATATTTTCTAGAAGTAGAAAAATTAAGAAGATTTTTTGTTAAGATGTCCTAGTTATTCTTCTTAACCATTTTATTTGTGTTATTTGCTGTCGTGCCTGAATCCGTGTCACTCGCACTACGCGTATTTTCGCATGGAGTGAGAGTGACGAAATGCATATTTTAAATTCACCTATCACCTTAGGCACAGATTTTGTCGAGACACAATAGATTTTCTATATCCCAGTTCTAAGAGCGGCCTATTTACCGCCCAAACGCCAAAGATAACGCTTGGATTTAGTCCAGACTTATTTTTTCGGTCTAGTCTCGCCACGTTTAATAATATTTCTGTTTATTATGCGATAAACGATATCTGGCACCAATTGAAAGTGAATACTAAAATTTTAACCGCATACAAAGAGCTGTTCTAATTTAGCGTTTTACTTCCGACGCCAATAAAATTCTGTTATTGAACTGAACATATTTACATCGTCTTTTGATACCACAAGGCTTTAGATACCATTATTATCTGCTAACGTATTTTTTTATAATATCATCCGCCTGTATCATCATTATTAGCCGAAAGAAGTCTTGGGACATAGGCTTTTCCCAAAGAGCACGTAACTTCTTTCTTTCATTTCAAATAATCTGCCATTCTGAGATGGATTCTTCTATAATCTACCTACATCGTTTTTTATAATATTTGGTCGTTCACCAGAAGATCAAAATTCACACGAAAAAACACGTGCTCAAAACGGCGAAGGAATAGTGAAGAAGCCGAAATGCCTCTAAACTAAACATTCGAAGGTATTGTCTCCTTGATTTGTATAAGTGGCGACGAGCTTGCAGTTTATTTTTATGAATACAACTAAAATATCAATCAAGCATACGGTCCACTTGTTGATAAGCGATAAGGGATGCTTGCAACACCAGAGTTATCACTCGCACCTGAGACAGAACGGGTAAAAAGTCTCATGTACCTGTAGTTTAACTGGCACTCATACCCTCAAACTACAACGAGTTTAGACTTCACTTCGCCTTTGTTTGAAAAGTTGAACATATTACCGATTTCAGAAAATGATAGTAGTAGTGTGATAGAGATTCCGTTACGTTCGTATACATCCGAGTCGCTGGGCTGCAGGTCCTGAAAAGCTTAGCAAATAAACGTCTTAAACATCAAAACTTTGACATTTATAACATAGATAGATTTTAAGATATTGTGAACACACTGGGTTCGTAGAAATGAAAAGAGTGGCGTGTGAGGAGGCCTATGCCCAGCAGTGGGTAAATAGAGGACACACCGTGTTCATCATTCTTTGAACTTATATAAAATCTCCCATCAACAACTGCTGGTCTTATGATCTGGCTAAGTCAATTAGGTGGATCAGCCCGGTGTATCTAACCATATCAAATGAAAGTTGGTGATACACCACCAACCATGGCCGTCAGACAATGTTATTCGCTTCGCTTCGTTCTAAAATGTATGGATTTGATATAGCTATCGGAATCGGCAGGGCGATCACACTATCCCATGGCTATCGAGATGGCAATCAATCCACAAATCATCTGATTATAAATTATGTAAAAAAACGGGTGGTATGAATCGTATCACGCTATTTTTCAGAATGTATATCACATTCTGGATGTGCCATAGATGGACAATGCGAATGAACGAAATTGGTTCCCTAGTGGACGTTCCGTTTTTTACATAACTTATAATCATTTAATTTGTGGATTGATTGCGACCTCGATAGCAATGGGTTAGTGTGATCGCCCTGCAGTCGCGTGACATTACCTTGCTTTCCATAGATGAAAGTGGAATGGCTAGATAGATAGAACGGAGTATACTTGATTGTGTCATATGAAGTCGGGAGTGAGCTAGTACAGAGTATACTTGATTGTGTCATATGAAGTCGGGAGTGAGCTAGTACAGAGTATACTTGATTGTGTCATATGAAGACGGGAGTGAGCTAGTACCTCAATACGTTCTCGATCATAGCACAAGGGCAGGTATCACAGACGCATTCACCATTGCTGGTGCTGGCTTGACACGGAGCCTCGCCGGGCAGCCCGCTCAGGCCACTCATCTGGCTCGGCCGACACGACAGCCGGCAGCCACCGGACCAGACCTGCCGGATCGCGGAAGCGGTCGCAGCGAATTGGGTGTTTTCATTCGACTACAAGAACAGCTTGTATTATCTAGTTGTCGCAGATTATATGATTCGCAGTATGTCCGAATCACAGAATTTCCAGTTCACGTGATTTTTAACTTTTGGAGAGCAATGTGTCGATGAAATTGTTGATGCATATAGCTGGAGCAATTGAAGGAGTGGGCTGCATGCGCGACCACGTGCGTCACTGGACCTGCGCACTTTACATGATTGTTTTCACGATGCATAATATAACTTTTGCAAGTACCTCAACCTGAATTATTCCCATCTGTCACCCTGCTCTGTCCCCCTAGGGTGACAGTTGGGAATAATTCATGTTGAGGTACTTGCAAAAGTTATATTATGCATCGTGAAAGCTATCGTGTAAAGTGTAAGTTTTTTATTTGAAAAAGTTATTTCTGTCCCTCGTTGTTAACAGGGGGACAGATAGCATTTTACGCAAATTTGAAAAATGCTTTTGTGATTATTTTGAAAACTCGTGCTCATAATGATGTAGACATTCAGTGTGACAGCGGCCTAAATACGGGTTTTTTAATACCTTCAATAATAAGGGGAATATACCTTCTGAATTGACCACAATCTCACCTAATGGTAAGTTATGATATGGCCAACGATGGAGCCTGAAGATCTGGAACATACCTATTCACTCTTACCTTGAATTAACCCAGATTGATTCACAGAAGTGAATTGTTATCGTGTTACAGTAACAGCAGGAAGGTTTTTGGAAAAATTTACCAGCTCAGAGGTCTACTTACGGCAGCATGATAAAATATTATAAAAAAAACGATGATGACAATGTAACCTGGAACCATTTGCATGAATCTTTTGACCACCTGAAATTCAGTAATAAACAATTTAAGAATTCTGTAAGATCCAAATGAATAAATGTATGGAATGAGAAACTTTACATGGTCTTTTTTCTTTTCTTTGAAAGTTGAAACTGTTATTCCCAAGAACTTTTATAATTTTCCATTTTTTTTTCACATTTTTACGCGTAGAAACTGTTGTGGTTTAAAACGTCATTATGATTATGACAGGCACAGAATATCAATATCCTGATAGAATTGACTGGGCACTGGTATGGTTCTAAACATACAACCTGTTTGCAACCTTTACATACATGCTAACCTCATAATTACTCATATACTCATAAGCTGTGCTGCTTTATACATCATTTAAAAAAAACAGGACTTCCAGAATATTTACATAGAAAACTCAAATGGCAAAGTAATAGACCAGGCAGAATCAGAACAGTGCGTAATGATACACTAGAAATATCGCGCCCTAAACTAGAGCGATTTAGGGGTAGCTTCCGTTTCGCAGCATCAAAGTGCTGGAACGATCTTCCTCCACCTATTTGACACATACAAGGATTAGTAAAATTTAAGATGAACTGTAAAAATTGGCTCCTGGAAACACAAAAATCAGTGTGTTGCTGGTAAGTCCCTACCTGACTAACCTTACATATCTTATGGCTACCACGCAAAAGCTAGTATCTCGTACCATGCAATTATTAGATATATATTATCATAATCTGTGCGATGGGTAAATGTTCATAAAACGTACCTAGTGAACCTATTCTTTAGTCAATTGCGACCCTTAAGATATGAGGCCTCAAAACCATCTTTGAAATCATACAATTCTATTCAAATATAATATTCAACCGATTGTAATATTTATTACAATCGGTTGATTATTATATTTGAGCCATTTAGGCGTGCGCTGACTCGATAAAAAACACCCAACTGCAAAACCAGTTTCCCTGAACTATCTATAAGAAGAATGATGTATAATGTTTACCTACTTATTCTTGTATACCTTCTTCTATAGACATTCCAATAGCTTAAGAAGCCGGCAGTCATGCGCATATACCTAACCTCCTATTTACCACCATTTATGGCGTGTTTGTTACCTGGGTGCCGTGTGCCTATGTACCTACCTGTCATGTCCAATACCAATCAACATTAAATTAAAATGAAACATATTTTATGAATATAATATGTAGCAATAAACATTTTAAATTAAACAAAATAGAATAAGTACCTATCAACTCGCTACTCACGTATTTTGTGATTGTACGTTTATAGTTTTATAGGTTTATAATGTCATAACATACCTACTTATAAAATATCGCCGTAGGGAATGTAGGTTAGGTGGTTGGGTAAGATTGTTTAGTTGTACCTACCAATAATCATTGTTGTTGCATTGTCATTATTATAGATTTAATTAGTGGTAGCTGTGACGTCAGCAGCTACATCAATAGGCGGGGCTGAAAAACAGCGTGGCTGAGTCCTCGACCTTTTTACTTACATACAGACATACCTTCTCACTATACCTACTATTTTTATTATGTACCTACTATATTATTATATTGTACTTAGACTAGGTATGTTTGTTTAAGTGTAAGTAAATAAATAAATAAAATGTATTATTTATTTTACAAATAAAATAAAAAATCAGAACACACGCTTTTACGTAGGTATACTAGTTAATAGTTGGAAACCTTTGATCGATCCCAATCAAAGTAGCAAAGTACTTATAAAAAAAACTGTTGATGATGATGATGATATTTGTTCCATATGTTCCATATTAATTCATTCTTATTTACTTACAGATACAGAAGGGCTAAGCAGCGGATGTGAAGCAAGTGGAGTTAGAGAAGAGATTGCGAGAGACTACGCAGCTCTTCAGACGAGACTTGGAAGAGAGTTCTCCGACAGACGGGGCAAGCTACATGCTGGTGAGCATTTCAACCAACCTTTTGACCACCAGAACCAGCGACGCCAGACCCCTTAGATAACAACCACGTTTTGTTGGCGTCAATAACTGCGGAAAGGTTGAATAGTATGGAAATGACATAAGCTTTTAAAATGACACGTGACTGTTGCCAAGTTTTGACGTTCAAGCCTTGACCACGCAAGTTAGTGTGAAAGAAAAACTGGGACATTCTCACCAATGCCAAATCTATTGTTCATCAAATTTAAAATTCCATTTATGGGTTCCCATGCCATTTTTAATCTATATTATAAGGTCAAATTTTGTATATTGACACTGTGCACTCTATAATCGATACTGAAGCCAAAAAATAGTTTTTTGTTTTTCATTTTTGTCTGTCTGTCTGTCAGTACGTTGCCCACGCATCACGCCGAAACTACTAAATGAATTCAAACGAAACTTGGCATGATTTGAGTTCATACTACGAGGTAGAACATAGGATACTTTTTATTCCGAAATTCAGCACAGTTCCCTTAGAGAGGGAATGAAAGTCAAAAACCAAATTCAGGAATAGCTTCTTGAGTACTTAAAAAAGTAGGTACTTATCTGAATGTAGGCACAGAATGCGGAACCCTGAGAACTCTGAACTCTTTGTATAGCTCATCAGTGGGAAAGCAAATGTAGGCACGGAAGGACCAGCGGTAGCTTCGTCTTCTACGGTCTCACTCATTTTGCACAACCTATACACTCACAGAACTCCGACAGACATTTTAGCACACCGCACGTTGCAAGGGATCAAGGTTAACTGTAATTGCTTAGTTCTTTACTTACATGCATATTAATACCGCTATAATCATTTTTAAATAAGGGCATTCGTTCAGAATTCAGAAATCTAATAAATCCTCCTTGTTTAGTAAGCTCAGCGCAATAATAAAGAAGTTAGCCTCTCCGACTTCATCAGTTAGGTTTGTTTTTGTAAAGTTTTAACAATATTCGACCTTACAAGTCACTAGGAGACGCTGCAACCAATGATGGAAATAAATGATGTTCAGAAATTTTGTGAAAAAAAAACTTTAAAACGGCCTAAATCGGATTGTAAATCTATTTGTATGTCTTCAAGGATGGTTCTTAGACAGGTGCTGTCATTAGAAGATGTTGCAAACGATGATGGAAATACACGTCGGGGTATTCTATTTTTCTTTTAAATAGCTTTTGGTTGAGCGGGTCGATAAATTAAATTTTATAAGTGGACTGTATCTTTAGGGGTAGGCAGACTGTGTATGTACTAATATTTCAACAATCGCAGTAGAAATGATTTGGAAAGGAAACTGCACTCACCTTGCTGTCCTTTAACACTGCAATCCTTAGTAATAGGTAGGTATCACACGCGAATTGTTTCAGCACACATTAAAACAGCTTATTAACGTGATTGTCCAGGTAAATTTTGATATGATCGATTAGCGGAGAAAGTACAATAGAGCTTGTGTCTTCGCGAGTCGCTGTCGCGGTAGCGGTAAGCGATAGCGTGAGCGGTGCGCGTAGCGCCGTTCCCAGTGCAGTTAGGATTAGGGTGGGGGAAAGATAGGTATATTTTCTGCGATTGGCTACTACTATTGGTAGGTAAGTAAACAGTGGCGTAACCAGCTTTCATTCACAGTGTCCTACCATCCAGCAACGCGCCCGGTGGCTACTGAAGAACAGCTTTCAGCGGACTTCAGGAAGAAGCTGGAGGAATGGAAGTTGAAGAAGGGAGTCAAGCAGCCGCTGCCGATTCCTGCGAGACAGGACCTGAGCGAGGACTTCCTGAAGAGATGGGGTAAGATTACCTTTGGCCTTAGACTTGGATTGGTTAGATTTATTTTGTTGCAACATAGAAAATAAAAATGCGTAATACAAAAACACCTAACTTTTGTTATCTCGGGAAAACACCCATTCGGAAAAATTAATAAATCTTCGTTACCACGATGAGTATAGTATTAAAATATCTGTGCCACGGTTAAACTTTTTGTCGTTATTCAAGTATTTGATTTGAAAGAAGGATTACTATAATATAATGTTAAAATAGAATGTAATATATTTATTTGCCAAAAACAGGTGTTAAAGTTTAATATATACAGGTTATTGAGTAATGCCCAAGGTTTTTTAATATGGTTTTCTGCGAGACCCAAAATAGGCGTGCAAGCCTGTATCTTGAGTCTCTGGAGTACGAGTTATCAAGATTCGATTGACATAGTTAGTAATTGGGTGAATTTCGGGTAGAAGGTGCTTGGCAAAATTAAAAAAAGGTTGAGAAACAATCAAATAGACAAATAATTAAAGCAACTAGGACAGTGGCAGATTTGTTTGGTTGTGTGGTGGGGTGTGTGCATGCATGTGTGTTTTTGTGGGGGTATATCAGGGTTTGAGTGTGTGAGTGTGGGTTGGGGTGTGTGTATGGGGGGGGAGTATGTATGAATAATAGAGTATGTTGTGTGTTTGTATATTACGCATTTAGTGAAAGTCTATATTAGATCTTCAGCGTCAGTGTAAGAGAGACCGTGGAGCCAGTTTTTAATGAGATTTTTACATTTGCAGTGAATCTTTTATTTCGCATGATTTACTGACTTTGTTGTAAGTGTACGGAAGTGAAAAACTCGTGCCACGGCTAGCTATTTTGGAATCAATTTTATTTAATTTTATTTTTTGTTTTCCCGAAGTTAATGATTTGAATCCATACCAGTTTCATTACGATTGATTTTTCTTAAGGCGCGCCTATCTGCATTTGAATTCATGGTGATCTTTATGAGTCGAAACGACTAAGAAACAACTAAGTAGTGTAAGACATATCCTCTTACTAAAAATGTTTGTTTCTCTATTCCAGATGAATGGAATCGAATGAAAAACACTAACACTGTACCAGCTTGGGAAGAAGAACCCAAGCCGGA
The DNA here is from genome assembly GCA_961405105.1 of Perizoma affinitatum. Classification (NCBI taxonomy): domain Eukaryota; kingdom Metazoa; phylum Arthropoda; class Insecta; order Lepidoptera; family Geometridae; genus Perizoma; species Perizoma affinitatum. The sequence continues at coordinate 12,903,848 of OY560197.1, forward strand.
TGAAGTCCTTGTACAAACTTCTACAGGACTCTTCAAATTCCAAGGTAAGCCCCAAACTACTAGCCTTCAGAACCAGTAATAGCTGCTGCGATGATTAAAGTCCTTGACCACGAAGCGTGTCTCCCATTCATTTTAACGACGGTAGTTCCGTGGAGGACAAAAAAATCTTACGTATGTGTGTTTTGCTTGTTACACCTTTTTATAGCGAAAAACGAGAAATCAGACAAGCACGATATGAAGTCTCAACTACTTACGTATTAGTTTAAGGAACCCCCGAGACGTGAGATGCAAAGCCAGTCGTTTAAGTCCAGCAGCAGCCTTGGAGATTGCTATTAGTTATTTATTTTGGTAACGTTTCAGGAATCTCCCGATCTTTCACCCGCAAGCTCCATGAATGGGAGAAGTCCCGGGGCATAGCCCCCGAAGCGTCCACTTCAGCCCTGCTCCAGGCAGCCAGGGCTCAGAAGAAGGTTCCTCAAGCATCCCTCACCAGGACCCAGTCTGACGGCAGCGTGGCGCCATCAGGAACAGGGTCGGGCAGGCATCATGCGTCCAGTTTAAGCGTCAATGACGTTGATGACTTCGAATCGGAATACGAAAGAGAGCAATCTGTAAGGTTCTAGCAAATCAAATCAAGCTATTTTTACAGAAATATCAGTATATATCAGGAGCAGTGTTGGCCTAATGGAAGAGACACCGACTTCTGGGTTCGTCCCCCGAGGTCGTGGGTTCGAGCCCAGCCGTGTAACAATGGATTTTTCCACTCGAAAAAAATATTTGCGCAATAACACGTGCTCAAAACGGCTAAGAAAAACATCGTGAGGAAATCGGCATGCCCTGGAACTAAAAATTCCAAGGCATGTGCTAACAGTTACTGTTCCAATTAATTTATTAATACACAATGTAAACGAATACTAATAAAATTCCTAACCCTACACTTGCATAAGCACAAAATAACAGATTAGGAGTCAACCCCCCACCACTGCTTATAATGTGAAAATCCAAAAACCTTGAAACACGTCATTATTTATTTATGATGAGTAGTACTATTTTAATGTTCAAGTTTCTACAAAGTTCTTCCCCCATTTCGCATTAAGTGAAAAATTTTCAAAAATACTTTTTTAGCACATGCTTAATGTTAGCTTTCTATACTTAGTAGTTTTCGCTGTGCGTCGATAGATATGTCAGTCAGTCAGTCAGGACAAAAGATTTTATAAGTATAGAGAGCGTATTTTATTTAGTTCAAGTTTAATTTTCATTGTCAGCTTCATGGGTTGGATGAAGACGAGGAGAACACTCGAGGAGCAGTGCTCGTGGAAGTGGAATGTGAAGAGGTCTGTACAGCGGCACCTCTCATGGCTGTGTCCCCCCAACACACTCCTCAGAAACCTGTGTACACTTACGGCCAAGCTGAAGCGAGGCTTTTGTGCGAGACCAGTTCTGCTGTCACGGGTACTGCAGTTCTGCAACCGAATGGAGCTGGTAAGTCTTATAATCAAGCACTTTTATTTTCATTAATTATCACTTACCCTTTATTTAGGGTACATTACGTAAGAAGCCTTGAGTCGATACTAGAAATGAATATTTAGCAGCTAACATAGTTTTGCACAAGTTTAATATTTTTTGAACAGTTATCATTTCAGAAGACCGAGCAGCTAAACCAAAGGGAACTGGAGCAAGACCTAAGACGATGACCCGAGAACAGGTAAAGTTAAGCTGTTTATAAAAAGATAACCTGTTAGAAACTTCTAACAAATGAAATACTTACAGCCCAGATCATCAGAGAAAAGTCGAAGAAGGATAAGTAGACAAACAAGCATTGAAGAAGACGCTAAACTTATCAGAAGAACAATTGAAGAAGTAGAAAGAGGTAGTTCTAGGCGATTCAAAGAAGAAGAAGAAACTAATTCTGAACAAGATCGTCTTCGAGAGCTTTATGTTATGGAACTGCGAGAATCATCACCACCTAATAGCATTTTCAGTATTCAAAAATCATCAAAACAGAACAATGTCAAGGAACTACTCAAAGATAAAACCAGTACTGACGATTTAAGAGAAGAAAACAAGCGCAAAGAGGCTGAGAAAAATAATGGTAAGAAAAAAACTAAGACAAGAGCAAGATTGGAAAGGGAACAATCAAAACCTTCTGAGAGTGATACAGCCCCAGAAGTAGACACGGTTACTGTAGAGATTCCAAGAAGAAAAAAAAGACCAAGACGAGCTTCTGAAAAACCTAGAACACCTCCGATTTCGTTACATTCAGATTCAGAAGGAGAAGTAAGTTCTAAAAATAACCAACAACCTTAAATTAAAATAGCAATAACGAACTGAATTTGTTTCTATTTTAGGTATTTGTCCTCAAACTAAAAGCACCAGAACAGCGTGATGGCTCTCCAGAAGTAATAGTTAAAACCACTCGTAAGATATTCTCTCCTGTAGTCCGTAGCGGAGAATCAGTCCCTAGAGCTGTCATACCTGTAGATGTTGAAGACTTAGATGATGTAAGACCAAAGACCCAGCTTAAATACGATGGCAAAAAGAGAGAAAAAAAAACTGAAAAAAACAATGATAACTATTCCCACGCCAAGGGTTATGGTGATCTAAAAGGATCTGGTGACCTTCAAGATGCAGAAGAATATAAAAAGAGAACTAGACCTCCGCTGCCATCGTCACCATCTTCACAAAGGAAACCACAATCGAAAGAAACAGCACCATCTATCAGAATAATGATTCAGAGATATAATAAGAAAATCAACGAAGAAGGTAGGTGATTTTTGGTTTTATTTGCCTTCTGTGTTCTGATTTTACCATGGGTTTGTCTGATAATATAATTTATTTTTCAGGTCACACTTCTGGAGAAAACAGTGGTGCTTCATCACCAGCTTGGAGATCACCTTCTGCTGAGAGACGAAGACCTCCCGATATGCCTGTTGGGGTAAACATAAGGTAGTTTGCAACTTTCATGGATGGAATTTTTGCCCAATTAATTATTTAGAAATTATTAAGAACTGAAACTTATTTTGTTTAAGAAACAACCCATTCCTCGAGAGGGAAGTCCAGAAATCGGCAAGTGCCTGCCAACTGTCCAGGCAAGACCAAATGTCTATTGAAAAACAACTTACACCCACACCCTCCACTAACTTCGATGGCGTTCTCAAATCCCACAGTGCTAATGCGTTGCACCCCAATAAACAACAGATATCCGAGAAATCGTTGAAGAAGATAAAAGACAGTCAAGAGACCATAGTTGGCACTGGTACAACAGCCAGCATAGATACAATAGTGCCAGATCTAACACGAAACCTGCCAAAATTTACAAACACAGTGACAGTACAACCTTTACCAGTCATGAGGCAATTCTCTGAAACAGTCATACCAACTTACTCCCGCCTTATATCAGAGACTCCTAGTGTAAGCCCTTCCATCTACGGCAGATCAGTGTCTACAGTCGATGTACCAGTGTTTCCAGTGGATCCTGAAGCGACAGCCAGGATATCTGAAAGGGCTGCTAGGATAAAGGCTGCTCGTGATAGGTTCCTATTGTCTTCTGGATCGATGAGGAGAAGAGAAGGAACAAGTTCCGCAAGTGATTTGAGGAGAGCTGCTGACAGGTGTGTTTTTATGAGAAATAATTTATAATAAACTTTGAGGCAAGATCTCGTCGATGGGCGTGGCTTAGTGCTTGTTATCTCACGGCATAGTGTGAGAGAAGATAGAGAGCCAGTGCTGAGCAGTAAGAGAGCGTGCGTTTTCACTTCCGTAAAGTATTATTGTGCATTATGTTACACAATGATTCCTAAAACGACTGCGTAAAAAAATATGATACATGATACATATGAAACAGATAAAAATAATAATGAATCAATTTTAAATAAATAAATATTGTTGGACATTTTTCACCCAGCATCATCAAGCCCCAAACTAAGCAGAGTTTGAATTAGGCATCAGGACTGATATACATTTTACACATTATATATATTTTCTTGTAAATATATACATAGAAATCACCCAGACTCCAGAAAAATATTTGCCTTCACCCACTGCGCCACAGAAGACAGCGTAAAGTTAAATAATAAATAAATAAGTCTTTATTATTATTATAATTCTGCGGGAATTATTTTTGAGTTTGCAAAATCCGTGGGAATATTATTTATTTACGCGCAAAATTACCCTCAAATCAGCGTTAAAATACGATTGTTATGAGGCTTGTATCTTTCGAATCCATATTTTATTTTCAATTTTGTTTACAAACAAGAAGAAATAAATTAATTTTGATCTATGAATGTTCAACACTAAACAGAAGTACGACGTCAAATAATTGGTTAATTATTTATTGTTAATAATTAGCTTCAATGAATATTTTGATTCAATATTTTGATATAGCTGCACGTCTGCATGCAAATTGGATACATTAACTAGCTTAGCTTTAAGATCTGTTATATAAATTATACTAGCGTCTGCTAACGGCATCGCCTGCGTGGTACCCGGATAAAAAGTAGCCTATGTGTTATTTTGATGTATAAGCTATATTACTGTAAAGTTTCATCAAAATCCGATCAGTAGTTTTTGCGTGAATGAGTAAAAAACATACATCTTCACAAACTTTCGCGTTTATAATAGTAGTAGGATTACATATGAATTCTAGCAAATACCTAAACGATTGTCTTGAATCTTGACGTTTGTATGGTAAGGTGACTGACAGTTCAACCTTAAGGTACTGTTCTGAATTGCAGATCCAGTAGAATCAGCTGTGACAGTGATGTGGCAGAGTCACATAGTTCCAACTCGCAAACCCAGGAGCTAAGCCTGGGAAGAAGCGCCTCCACTGGCATGGTGAATGTGGACCAAGAGGCGTGGCAAAGAGTTGCTGAAGGTACGAGAAAACTATAGATAACAATTTACTATAGAGAGAGATAAGAGATTTAAAAGGTTCTAAAGACGATTAAAGTAAACGAAATAAAACCTTATAAGTAACTTAATGTTAAAAATTCTACACGAAAAGTCAGTAGAATTTTTCATACAAAATCACGGTACCTGTGTTTGGTGTAAACAAAGTTATAATATAGACGGCCGTTACCTACTGAATGCTATCTTATGGCTTTTCCAAACAGAAAGCATAGATAACTAGAACGCGCGAGAGCGTTATAGCACCGCGTCCTATAGCCGCGAATTGCTAGTGCCCGCAATCGGACGGCTATAAAGCGGCGACAAGACGCGTGCTATAGCCCTTTGAAGCGCGCTACGTAGTACGCATTCTGTTTAGAGAAGCCTTAAGATGATCATGGTTGTACAATACTATTTAATAATAGTATACTATGTATCGCCAAATAAAGAGAAATTGAATTTAAATTCTTTTTTCTAGGGGGTCGTCGTGAGGGTCGATCCAGGTCACGGTTCAGTTTGGCTCGACTGGCAGCAAAGCTGCGACGCAGTGCCAAGGACGAAAGCGCGGTCTCACGGCTCTGCCGACAGAGCCTTCTCGTACAACTTATCAATAAGCAATAAAATATTATAAGAAAAAGTTTATCTGAGTTCTTTATTAGCTGCTTTTCCTCCTCAGCCTGTAAATACTAATTTACTTTGAAGAAAGGACTGTTAAAATGGTAAATTCTTTATCTATATTTCAGACAATAATCATTTACCTTAATATTATTTATATAAAAAATATAAGCTTCTTTAAAGTTTTATTAAAATACGTTTAGTTAAGTAAAGAGTAACAAACATCCATCCTCACAAACTTTCGCGTTTATAATAGTAGTAGGAAGTAGGACATTTAAAGATGCAAATAAAACCTCATAATCATCCTTTATTTTCAATTTTAATATCATCTCGAACTTTACAACACCGCTCAACAATCCATCGACCACATTCAATATGTCTGGTAACAATAATTACCTTATCAAAAGGGGATGTGGGAACCAATACTAATATCTATTATTTTTATAAAAACACTACAATTCAGTTTATTATAAGACCCAAAAGAACACTTACATACAAACATTAATGGGTCATTTTGGTTGAGGTAGATTCATACTTTAACTAATTTATTTTGTGAGAACACGATAACAGATAAAATTCTGTAAAATATTTCATTGCATTCCAATAATATTGGAAACGTGAATTTTCATAACGAGCTTGAATTGTTAAAAGCAATACTTAGTCAAAATGTTAATATAACAACACATTGTAATTAATTTAAGTATAAGTATCTCCACATTTAAAAAAAAACTATAAAATCTTATTTATTCAAATTTTACCTGTTTTACTAGTTGCAGGGGTTGTTTGTAAATAATTAGACGTTTTGAATAATAATGTTGAAAAATTCTCCAAAATATATCAATTGATCCATTAAAAAATGAAATGTGGCTACGTTCTATAGCGAGATTAAGACTCCACATTTTGTGTCAAAACAATGCAATATTCATATTCTGATTTGACTAACCTAATCTCGGTGCTTTGCAAAATAAGTATTCTATGTCTAAGTTACTTAACTGTTATTTATTCAAAGTGGTGAATGCAATTAGTTACACTTAGATGCCTTTATAAATTATAGGTATCATAACTTCAAGCTAGTCTTCCATTGTGCGTAACCAGGCAAGTAACTGAACATATTTATAACATTTGTAATAGAGGTCAGTTTGGTCCCCTGATTCAAGCTAGATGAACTTGTGATAGCGAATTCCATTATTATTCATAAATCCAATAATATAAGTACCAACTGTTACTTGGATGACGTTTATTCACAAAGCAATACAGCAACTGAGGTGTAATATAAAAATAAAATAAAATAAAAAGTTTTAAATTATTTTTAGAACTCGCACTATCAAACCTTTTGTTAGATAAAAATAATGGACGCACTTATGTAAGTACTTCATATTTATCGCAGTAATACAAAACGAAGTTTTAATTTAAAAATAAAATAATTAAAGTTACAAACTGCAGCTTACAAAATAAAATAACTACGATATTCAATTGTTACTTTATCAATAGGTACGTGTTTAAAAACTTCAAGAAATACATATGTAGAAATGTGTCGTGGTGGTTAGATCTATTCAGAAATTTATAAACAAAATATATTATTTTTATTAAGTTTAATAGAAATTAATAATGATAAATCATGTTAATAATTATATCTTTAAAATTTAATTTTCAATTTTAAACAACGGTAGGCTCTTTTAATTACTCAACATTAGACATAATACCATAAATAACTATGTAATCTATTGCTTTGTAGTTACAGTATCACGAGGTATAATAATGCTAAAGTACAAGATAATGATAACTATTATTATTATTTTTATTACATATAATAAAGTAATAACGGTTTATAACAAATAAAATCTGGCAGGTAAAACTATTGCAGGCAATCATGGAATGTGTAATGTAAACTATTTGATAAAAATAATAACAAGCTATTGTGTATAAAATATCGTAAAAATGGAATGGTAAACCCGTTTCAGTTGAAAAGTAATTGAACGTTCAATGCAATAAGTTTTTATATAGACCTTTTATTTGATATAGACAGGAAGACCACAAAAATAATCTGCATGCATAACATATTACATTAGTATTTTTCAAATAAATATAATAAAGTGGTTAGATAATTTATCATTATAACAAAAGAACTAACTCCAACCAATGTTTCTCCAAATTCAGAGAAAGTTGAAATTTTAAATGATATACTGTTAAAGTTATTATTTTTAAAATAATAAAGCTACCTTTCTGTTAAGAAGAGTGCTTATAATTATAAGGTTATACATAAATGAACAATACAATTTTAATCAGGTACTTTCTGTTTTTGCGTGGCAATTAACATTTTTGTAATAAAAATAGAATTTATAAAAAACAGTAGGTATCGATAACGAACAAGGATTAAAATATGTATACAGTATGCTTAACACAACCTCGAGTGAACAGTGCAAAAGAAGAAAGACTATTTGCAAGTTAAATTAATTAAAATATCTTGAATAATAAAGTCTTTAATAATAATAAATAATAATAAAATTATTAAAGACTTTATTTTAATAAAATAAAATTATTAAAGTCTATTTACTGTAGAAACTTTGTTAGATACTTACGTCAATAAACAATACACTAGCTAGGCGTAGAATACTATTTGAACATTTTCAAAGGTACTATTAAGTATATTTAAATATTTTTCAAAGATTGGTAATACATAATTATAACACAATGTACATAAGGTAAAATGCCAAAGCATTGCATTGGTCTAAGAACACTGAGTCTTATAATGTTATGTAAACTATTTAACACAAACGAATTATTAAATAAAAAGTACGTAAATACAGATTTTGATAACTATTACGCGTTATTTTTGGCAAATAGTTAGGGAGTTCATTACTATTTTACATAGTTTTATCAATATTATTAATAAATTGCGAGAGAGAACAGCAAAATTCACCCTCAAGAAGCATTCGTTCTGTTCATAGAAGACGCCAAACATTATTTGTGTTGCAATTACTTATTTACCGAAAATATGGGACGTAATAAAAGTTTATAGTACGTACGTACGTATTATCCCTAGATCCCTTAAGATAAAACTCCAGCTGTGTACTAAATCTCATCGAAACAAGAGTTTTCGAGCTGAGGTCAGAGCTCAACCCTGTGACAAAACTTACAATTGAAGATACAATTCTAGAATTCTATCATACCTAAAAACTACACCCTAAGTCTTATGCTTAGTTGTAATTGAATTTCAGGTACTCATGTAGTCAGCGATTCCCTTCCATGTTTAACTGAATTAATTTGATTTATACTTCATAATATTTACAATGAGAGCTTAGTTGTTTAGAAAGTCAAAGTTCATTCATATCAAATTGTTACCAAGAAATATTTTTAAATCTTTTATTGTTTTATTTGACTTTATAAATACCCGGCTTCGTAATTATTTAAGTTACACTTAGATGTTATTAGGTATTTGGTCCTGCGGACTTTCCCCGAACCACTCTGGTTCCTTCCCGCCACTTAACATTTCGCGCTCAAATTACTTATTCTGTTAATATATTAGAACAAAACATATGTATTTCAACAAGGATAGATAGAAAACATCTAAAACTTCTGGCGGCTTGGTGAATAACGTCAAATTATATCTTTAAAATAGGTTCTGGTATTGACACTTACCGAGATGGCCGCTCGTAACAAAATTATGTTTTTAAAGATTTATTATTATTTTTACAGGTTTTTGATTTAATAACATATTTATACATATTTTAAAGAGTCACTTTACGTGGTCAACATCATCGTTATTAAACCGTACAAAATAACACGCTGGGTAGATTCACATTTTGAAATAAAGTACGTAACTAATGTTAATGGAATTACAGGTACAATTAAATAAATACAGGTTATCTATAGGTTCCTACCAAAACAAGAAATTCTATTACGAGCGACTTGTTTCTCATACGATTTGGCCTGTCAAAGATGGCGCGCGTTTTTTAGTCCGTAGGATAATATGTTAGTATAACAGAACTTACAGTGACAACTGAAACAGTAGGCGTTATAAATAAACAGCATAATTCATAGGCGGAAATAATAAAAACACTCACTAAACTGTTAAAGTTAAACTGACGGACACAGTCTGTATTCCTTTGAAAATGAAAAATGAAAAGAAACGATTAGTTGGGCTTGAGTACTAACTAACTAAATGCAACATTAACTAATTCTACAAAAAATAAATAAGAGCCACCAGAACCTAAGAAGAAAGATTTAACATAAAAAAAGATATATACAGATCGATGGGCAGAATTAAGAACTTTATAATTTTCAATCAACACAAAAAAAATATAATCTAATTAATCTTAACAAATAAATGAGGTAGATTCAAATTGTGATATGGGATAACGAACAGAGAATAATAATTTTAAATTCGGAACATTATAATTTTAGGCTGAATCAGAGCTAAAAAGGGAAAACTGGATCACCGCTATACAGAGGTACATGTTTTCCGAAAAGTAAAAGATAAACGTAACGTTCATCTTACGTGATCTTACTGCACCTACTTGCATGCAAGCATGAATGCAAGCATGTTAGAATAAACAAAACAATTCTGATAATCAGAGAGTAAACATTAAACATTTAAAACACATCTGCCAGATCTTACCAATTCGAGCGAGTGCCTAATGGCCTAAATAATGCTCCAGTCTTCACCTTTTGAGCAATGACAGAATAGATCCAAGTTCCGACAGAAGTAACTATAAACTATTTATATCAATAGTTCGTTGTATAATTGAATTATTATTTATATTAAATAGACATTTTACTTTTACGTTTTGCTATCTACTTGAATCCTATTTAAGTATCTACTTTTGTGTCATCTATGATAAATAGCTGTCTTAAAATGTATGTCATATATTAATAACTGTGCATTTAGGGAAGGTATGTACAAAACGGACTATGGAGTGGAATGTTACTTAAGGTAGCATCTACTAGGGCTTAATCTATGAAATCGTCTATGAAATAGAGATAAAATAAATAGTTTCATAACATTGTTAAATATTTATATGTTCATAAGAATTTCTAGGTAATATTATCGGGTGTTTGGAATTTATTTTGGTCTATGTTTTGTACGATAATGTTGCACTAACGGTGATATTTTTTTAAGTAGTTTTATTTTATAAAGGTTTTTTGTTGCGTTATTTTCTGAGGCACTGTCTTAACACTATAATTTTGTTTTTGTTACAACGCAACAACAGTACTAAATATTTCTCGATATTCAATAATTTTGTGTGATCCTTAGGTACCTTATTGTCTCGAAGATCAACCCCTCAGGTCGACTCTCAACGGCAAATCGAATCAAGAATGCTATTTACAGTGTTCTTGACCTAAAACTGCAATAGAATTTATATTTACATTTAACAATAACATTAGTAGGGGGATGGAAGTAGCCGAATGCTATGTAGTCGACTCAATTTTGAACCGAAGTGGAGGCGTGAGGTCAAGCGAGAATAACTTCACGTGCCTTTGAAACTAGAGTTATTTTCGACCTGATTTTTTACTCTTAAAATTATCACGTACCCGTACTATTGATTACCAAAAAATCAGCCTTACGTCATTAAAAATAAAGTCTATAATTAGGAACAAATCACGCCAAGCCATCCTCGCGCGAACCTCACTTTCAAGCCTCATCATCAACCATTAAACAACTTTAAGTAGATACCCTATTTTAGTCGTATATCCTCGCCGTCGCGACCGCCTAATTCTGTACAAAATCTCAAACTTTCCTTAACTATTACAAGATTCGAATTGACGCTTGATCGGAGACCGATCATAGGGGCCGCCTACCCCTGTGTAGTTCTGTGAGCCACGGCGAGATGGCGTCTCAACCGTTCGGCTGAAGGGTAGGGTGAATTTTGCTATTGTCTAGCTCAAAGACACTCCGCGTGAGCTCAGAGTTCATGTTATCGTCAGGTAGCTTGTTGAAGGAGGTGTTAGGGCTGATGTCTCGAGGCCGGTGGTCAAAGTCTGGCTTGCGCGAGGTGTCGAATAGGTTCAAGGTGGTGTTGGCGGTGTCGTCGAGGACAGTTTCTAGAGTGATGTCGGCGTCGTCGTAGCGGGCTAAGTCGAACGGTGCAGCCTCGTAGCGCTGTCCTTTGCGGACCTTGCCGTTTGGTGTTTTTGATTGCTGGAAACATTGAAACTTTTAATATCCGACTTTTGCAAGTTCGTGTGAAAGTTGTACTGTAAAAAGACTTACTGAAGGATTCTCAGTGATATGGACGTGTCCGTTGAGCAATGGCTCACCAGCGTCCTTTGAACCACCACCGTTAGCGAGACGATCTCCGACATGCTAGAATTAAAATTGCATTGTTGTCAAACTAGTCGCCTTTAGTGAGTGGTTAGATTAGTTATCTGTAGTATGCGTTATTTTATGAACAACCAGTCGAAACAGGGAGTCCCTAGCAGAAAACCTCTTGTTCCGGTTTAACCTTCACCATATCTTATTATACATACTGCTGTTTCTACTTACTATTAGGCATATTCTAAAATCAAACTTCGAATACCTAGATGATGAAAATATAAATTACTAATAAATTCACCACACTGCTTTTTACCAGCAAAAACCGAAAAAATAAATTTGTTTAAAAAATCCCACTCTCATCATCAGTATAACAATAGGGATCGGCGGTTTACCAAAGTCCTCTATACCTTTAAACTAACCTTCATTTCAGCGACTTCTTCTTCAATCCCTTCGATGGGAGATCTGGTCCTTGTCCGAGATCTGGTTTTCCTCTTATGCCAGATGCAGACAGCAACGGCAGCCATTAGGCATAGCAGAAAGACCCCACAGCTGATACCGATATCTAGAAAATATTTTCAAATTGTTAGCAAAAAAATCTCTCAGGATAAAGCAAGAATAATTTAAACGAGGTAAAGGACCTGCTTACATCAATTATTTAGGCAGGGTAGGATTCAAAGTACTAAGGAAAATACACTTGGTACGTTGGGTCAATTTTAAAATCGATTCGGCTTCGGATCAACCAAAGTGCAAGTCAGACTCGTGCACTTAAGATTCCGTGGATGTATGATTGTTTGTTCTACGATAACTGCTGAACCGTTTATAAAATCTTGATGAGACTTGGTAAACCAAGTCTTATACAATTCGAATAGGTTTTACTTATAAATTTAAAGTTCGAATATGAGCTTAATTGGTAGGAGGAACTAAGGAAGTTTTGGTAGTCGGGTAAAAACGATACTTCACAAGATTTGTGGCGTGGAAACTGCTAGTTTACTTTATCATCAATATGATGTCGTGCCAGTGATAAAACAGCCCTTTTATTTCCAATCAGACTCCCTATTCTCTATCTTTGTTGTTCACTTAATCTAGTGAGTAACCGTTTTTTTTAATTATTTGCGATTACGTATCTGAAAGACGTATTGTTGCACTAAGCCCTAGCTCAGTTACTTTCAACGTTTATCGATATTATTTTGACAACTCTAATAACTTTCAGGATTATTACGCGAGCAAGAGTAAGAGTATTACAACTAACTCAGCTTTTATTTCTATTGAATTTAGACATGTTTTTTTTTGTTTCAAATTGCGCTGCGCACAAACGCATCTCTAGCCAATCTGTGGCACCAAAGTCAAAACTTTTAACTTGTGATGTTATCCAAATAAAACTACCAAATATTACAATTTATCAACAGGTCAAAATTACTTGTTGCTTATTTTATTCTTCTGCTAATATCTGTAACCAACAGACAGACAGATGGGCAAACAGAGGCTCATTTTTGGTACGGAACCTTATAAAGTTACGCTGTTTCTTCAGTAACTTACAGAGATACACGTTCAAGGTCTCAACGGGTCGAGGTTTGATGGTGAGGACCTGATGTCGCTGGTCTCTCGGCCAGGGTGCAGCTACTATCACAAACGTGGACAGTTTTGGATCCAGGCCTGTGATCTGTATACATTAAATTAGATAAATAGAAGCATAGATAGTTTTTTTATTCAATACATACAAATATAGCACAGACAAGTACAAATGACAAGAAGGACAAACAATTAAAAAACATAGTAGTATAGAATACGTGGGTGCTAACCAGTACTAACGAGGGCAGTCTATGGTGCAGTGGTAAATAATGAGTTGAGAAGGTCCTATCTCAGCTTATTGCTGCTCCGCCAAATCAAAGCATCTCTGAAATTAGATCATTTTTAAATCGATCATGACATCAAATTCTCGATGGCGCAGCGGGCGAGTACTTGTAGTTCCTGATACCCATGATTTAGGAAGGTTTAGTAAGGGCTCCCATTCTTTTTTGCCTTGTACTATTTAACTATGATCCAAAATAATGTCTTCATAGTATTGTTTAAAATTTAGCGATCAGAAAACGCAATGAAGCCCCTTATAAACTTGCCTTCATTATTAATTTTCATATCTATAAGGTATGTTCTGCAGAACATCTATCAGGTATGTATGCTATTAATGCTATAGGATGTTATAGGCTGTTTAGCAGAATATTAGAAACGTAAGGAGTTCCTGAACAATTTTGAAGATTCTTGTTCACAGTTCCTTTCGACTTATTGAGTAGGTTGCCGTCACCATAACTGTAACCTATTAAGTTACAGTTATGGTGACAGCATGCTGATCTGATGGAAACGGAATGTAGACGAAGTCCTTGGTAGATAATAGTAGGCTTGTCATGTGTTCGGGTTTATATTGGTCATGGACAGGACAATGTTACATCAATAAATATAGAAGTTAATGATTAATTTGTGCCATCTTAGTATCTTTGTCCGATTACTACGCCTACTTTAACGACGAATGAATATGGAGCCTTCTGATAAAGGAAATATGGATAATGTGCTTACAAATAAATGTCTGCGTATCTTATCTTATCAAAAGTGAACTATCCCCTAATTATATGAGCAAAATTACCTCACGACTCTATTCCCCATGATGGGATGCTCAGGAACGAGACTTTGCACTTTTTTTGCCAGGTATAGCAATAAACTTCTATAATAAAGTAAACGTTCAGATACATAAATCCTCATTACAAGTTCAAGAACTTATTTTGGCTTATTTTGACAGGCAAAATAAGTCGTTCACTATTGTAATTTTGCTAATGTTTAATTAGGGGGCAGAAAGTGGGGAGTGGTGGGGGGGGAGGGGGGGGGGTTAGTACCTCCACATAAGTTTGAGAAGTAGTCGTGTTGATCGTATGCCAGGTCTGCAGCGGCTTCGTCAGGTTATGCGAGTAGTGCACGTAACGCGGCCCAGAACCGCGCCAGCGGACCACTACGCCGTCGCTAGTGTAAGCGTATTTCAGTTCATCTGCAAACGAGCAAAGCAAGGATAAGAGTAATTGCAAAATGACGCTCACGACTGTTATATCCATGATCTGTGAGAATATCAAGTAGGGGTAGTCAGAGGCACGTCCGAACATATATTTGGCACATGTCCACGTTTTTAATACAGTCGACATTGCGTGATACTTGAAGGTTGTCCTACCAGTTCCTTCACCGTTCGAGAGCATAATCATATTTTTAAAGTGGAAATAATCAATGGTACCACTTTTTGTTGGCGTTAACACCTGCGGAAAGATTGAATTGTATGGGAATGACATAAGCTGGAAATGAACCGTGACAGCTGCCAAATTTAACCTTAACAAATTTGTGTTAGCGTAAAAGGAAAAGTAAGTGAGGTATTTGTCTACCCTTGACCTATGGCGTAATTTTCAAATACCGACCGACTACGGACCGGATGGTGCAGGCCTCCATGATGGACTGCATGACAACTTAAAAGTCGGAGACGAAGATCAAGATTATCCGTCCTTACTTAATTCAGGAGAAGCCTATAGTAGAGGAACTTATCACTTCGTTTAAGGCCTGGTGAACTTCTACTGGATTTATTTGACAAGACTAGTGTAATCTTCCAGCTGAATTATTTTGAATCTTATTTTGTAAAGTTG
The DNA here is from genome assembly GCA_961405105.1 of Perizoma affinitatum. Classification (NCBI taxonomy): domain Eukaryota; kingdom Metazoa; phylum Arthropoda; class Insecta; order Lepidoptera; family Geometridae; genus Perizoma; species Perizoma affinitatum. The sequence goes on from OY560197.1 coordinate 12,919,271, forward strand.
ACTTTCTTAAGTTCAATGATTTTATATGCCTTCTGAGAAATAAATTGAATTGAGTGTACCTTCGGGGGGCGTGCTGGTTTGTACCGGAGCGCTGAATTCTCCCCCGACCGCTTTACCCATCAGCTTGGCTTGGACTCGAGTCTCGTACTCCGTGTCTGGTTGCAAGGAGCTTATCTTGAGCGCTGTTAGATAACTGTCAGCAAAAACAAAAAGGTTAAAAAGCATGTTACCCACAAATTTTGATCCACAAAAATATAATATAAAACAAAGAAGCTCACGATGGTTTTCCCATGATGGAGATCCTCAGATACATACTTAGATTGTAGGTCTTTGAGAATACCAAGAAGGGGTTAGTCAGAGGCATGTCCTAACTTTATTGGTATTTGCCACATGCCTACGTGGCATGTGGAGGCACATGCAAGTAGTTAGCATTCCACATGACAGGTCAAAAGCCCATCGCCGCTCATTAGAACAAAAACCGATGCCTTCACACATGCCTTCGAATTTTGTATTCTGGAGCATGCCGGTTTCCTCACGATGTTTTACTTCACCATTTTGAGCAAGTGTTACAACGTACATAATTTTTTCGAGGGCAAAATCCATTGGTGCTCTACCGGGTTCGAATCAACAACATCCATCGGAAGTCGATCGAAAGTCGTAGTACCGGCCACGAGGCCAACACGGTTCTTAATCCCCCATTCCTCATGATGGTTTAAAACCATTAAAAAGATGGAGTGCCCCTCACAGTAAATGCGGTAAATATCGGCCACGGCACTGTCACGGAACGACCACGGCTCGGATGTGCTCACCTGTCCCAGCATTCTTCGCTGCCTCCCACCTTCTTCACACACACGAGATAAGCATATTTGTTATCCTGTTCGCACTGCCATTGCACCGTGAAGTTCCGAGGGTTCACGTCTGTCACTTCCACATTCACTGGTGTCGGTATCACCTCACTGTGCGAGGGAAAGATGGAAACACTTCAAAATTAATCAACACTGGAGTGTCCGCGCATTGGAATCAAAATCATCGTAAGACTGTATCATATGCTTTACTATGGAGCTGCCTAACTCTTATGTTGTCTGGTAGAGATAATGGACCACCTGAACATTTCCAGTACTGAAAAAAATTCAGTACTGGAAATGTTCAGTACTGCAAATTTGCAGTACTGAACTAAACTAATGTGTTATTTGGTGTGCAATAAAGTATTTTCTGTTTCTATCCATCTAACTCAAATCTCACGCTTGTCTCATAATCGTCTTACGCCTATCAGTATTATCCTACTATTTTTAAGAGTAAATGTTTAGATATTTATTATTCACACACAATCTTCATATTCATCCATTCTCATGTAGGTACGTAACTCGCATGTTGCTATCATAACTCTTCCTTATCGTTACGTCTCACTCTAGTCTTATACGAGTATTGTTAATACAGCAATTAAGCATAATCATCTAACTCTTATTTCCCTTTTGCCTCATTATCTTCAAACACACATATTTCTTTCATCCTTCTATTGTCTCACGCTGGCTCACTCTCATACTTTCATACTTAATCATCTGATCTCAAATTTATTGTCTGGAGTCGACAGAACCTCACCCAGGTCCTAGTTGGTGCAAGGCGTTGGCGCTAGAAGTCCAAGGCACCAGCTCCAAGTCTTGATGCTGCCAGGGTAATGACCTGGTGCCGAGAACACGCACTTGTACAGGTTCTGATGGTGACACTGGAAAATATTGATATATTGTTACTGTGTGACAAGGCAGGAAAGGCGGCTTGTGATGATACATATTTTGCCGTAGGTCCTTTGTTAGTTGCATTGCTGCAAAGAACTCAAAAATATCTTCAAGGTAATCAAATAATTCCAAGATAATATTCATTGAACTACTTCTAAACTTGTCTGTATTTGACTCGACTTTGAACCACCGCCATGCTGCTTGATTTTCCAAAGTGTGGTGAATTCAGAATATTCCTTTGACGATGTGATATAATGATGACTCACCATTTAAAGTGAAGTTATACAAATGACCGTCTATCGTCACATTATGTTCTTCCGTGCTGTTTTCAATTTTGTACTGCAGGATCCACTGCACCACGCCAGCGTTTTCATCGTAAAACTGCTGCCAAGACACCAGGATTGTGTCGTTTTCTACTTTTGACAGTTTTATCGGGACTGGGGACAAAAAATATTAATATGTAGAAACAAAATATTGTACACTTACTAATAACAGTCAGACATGGATTAGAAAAGTGCAGTGCTTGGAAATTCTTCTTTGTATTATCAAAATATTGAGATGCTTACCTCCTTGTCCCTGGCAGGTGACGGTTTTGGACATATCGCTGGCACCATTTTTCTTACTGACCGGTGACTGGATGTAAGCACGAACCTGAATCAGACAAACATTCACTAGAAACACTTGGGAAGATACTTTACAAGAGTATTTAGAGTTCAAACGGTATTAAAAGCAAATCAAAACAATCCAATATTTAAAGCCTATTCACCATTTTGACTTATTTTAAAACATAAAGTCAAGTCCAAATGTGTATTTTATTCGTAGTAACTTTATGGATAAAGTGCTAATTTCTAATTTTTGATGATCCTTCATTCTGCTTTTGTGTTTTGCTAATGGAACCAGAGGAGCTCATCTATCAGAAATTAAATTGATACATTGTATTTCACCGATAAATTTACACTTACTTGAAAACCGTAGGATGTCAACGGTGACTTGACTTTTATCGTTGTATTTGTGCTGGTAACTGGTTGCTCAGGGAACGAATCTCCTCCTGAAAAATATCAATCAGTTAGTGAATGGCAATTCCAGTAAATTTATCTCATGCAGTAATTACTGTTTGAAAATACAATCATGCCTACATTTATTTCTGTCATTTTTTTTTCATGTGAGGCATACTCAATCAGCTCAAGTAAAATCTGTTTTACTATAATTATCTCTGAAGTCTCATATTATCTGTTTTCAGTCAGTGACAACGGGCTATCAAAAAATAACCAGCGATATGAAGATCGCCTACTTAGAGTTCGTAATAGGGTTAGAAATATTCTTACTTAGATGAAGTAATGCTGGTCATTTTAAACACATCTAGCCCCAAACCAAGCAGAGCTTGTATTATGAGAACTACATGACTGATGTGTGTGTTCGTACATCAGTCATGTAGTTAGTGTTAGTAGTGTGTTAGTAGTTAGTGTACGTTAGTGTAAGTGTTCTAAGATGTGGCGATGGGCTTGCAACCTGTCACATGGAATGCTAAAGTTAGAATTTTATATAATTTATACCCATCATAAGTGTACACTTATGATGGGTATATTATTAATACCCATCATAAGTGTACAAATGCTTGAATCATAAGTGTCTCCAGGTGTACAATAATCCAAATGGGATAAAATATATTGAAAAGGGAATACAGTCGTGAGCGTATTTGTTTTTTGTATTTTTTTTATTATACTCACTGAGTATGTATTTGAAGATCATGGGGAATACAGTCTTGTCTTGAGCGTTTTTTTAAAGTGACCTACCAGCTGTTGGAAGGTTGATTACCTGGCATAGTCGTCTGCACAGTGTAAGCAATAACATCGTGTGGTACTTTTGTCCACTTCAGGACTACATCAGCAGCACCTGCCGGCCAGCATCTTAGGGATCCCGGGGCGGCGGCTTCAGCACCGGTCACGTTTAGGACTCCCCAGGCTGATGCGACCGAGACAGAGTTACGGGCGAAGCACTGATACACTCCTGCGTCTTCAGATGTTACTCCCCTTATTAATAACTGAGGGATTCTTTTGTCGTCTGCTGAAAGTACTACGCCGATCTGTAACAAATATTTAAGTTAAACTTTACGGTCATGTTATTGTAAAAGTGTCAGTTTCAAGGAAATCTTAAGGTATTATAAAATCCCAAATACTTACAAACACAGTGGCTCAGCTATTAGAGCTACCTCGTGAGTGGGTAATCGCGGGATATACCTCTACCAGAGTTGATTGTTTTTGGAATGTGATAATATATTCTTAAATCGTAGAGTAGGGTCATAATAACATCATTCAGATTTATAATTTCTTAGCTCTTCTGAATCAGTATGCTATCGAAAACGAGGACAAAAACTATATCTGTCGAATATTCTATTAAACCAAAGAGAGGGACAAGATTTTTGGTCTTCTAGACAAAACCGTTGTCTTCGGTCTTCACGCTAAGCAGGCTGGAGTAATAGCAATATCAGTTGATCAACTCAGGTGTAATTTTTCTGCTTCTCTTTTATCTCTTTTTCAGTTTCTCCAACTCACCCTTCTAGTCAGCTGTAGTTCCTTCCCATCCTTGTACCAGGTGACTTGAGGCATCGGACGCCCAGTTGCAGTACAATTGAATCGGACGGTGCTGGCTCGCACTGCCTGCTTCGTCTCCGGAGCGTGGGTAATGGTGACTGGTTCCGTGATCGTGACGTTAAAGGTCTGAAAGATGAATGGTGAATTACCACAATACTCTGAAAGCAGATCTGATTTATGAAATTATCGTGGTTTGGTATAATTTTAGAATATTATTACGACTATACCATGTATTTACTCCTGCTGACGTTACGCTGACTGTTCCTTTCCGCAGAAGTCCTTCCTCATGCCCTCCTCGTTTAGAGGTTCCTAACGGTCACAAAACCATCATTAGGTAGTACAGTACGTGGTATAGTCGTTACCATATCCTAAGTAAAGAGATCTGATGCAGTGCACTGATTTTTTGTCTTTAGTAGGAGAGCTCTTTTGTGAAAAAATCATAAGGGACCACTATAATCTATTGCTGTTTCCATGCTCGCGGTAAAAGTCAACAATACATCTGGTGTGCACATATTAATTGGTGACGGTCACCGTTTATAAATTGATTAGGTACATTCAGTTTCTACTAAACCCAGTTAGTTTATCTCAATAAAATCCACATTTTCCATTCTAGGAATATTAATTCATGTTTTTTATAAAATAATTAACCACATGATTCTGGCAAGAACACTCTGTTTAAAAGATGATCTACGTAAAGCATTTACAAGTACAAGCTTTCTACCAGATTTTTTTTTTTAGACCTAAATCAGAGTAAAAAATATAAATGACCAGTGATCACATACATACCTTTACTAAATCGCTGTAGCCCTCAACTCTGCAGGTATAGACTCCCTCCTGATCGAGCTCAATATTAGAGAGGACCAGGTTTTCATCCACAAACTCCAACTCTCCAGTCCTCTCCCCTGGTGCTGTCAACTCCCAGATAAGCTGTATAGGAAAAAATATATATCTGAGTTGCTTCTTCGTGTCCCCAGTACTGTCTTCAAGCTGTGGTATAGGTCTGTGAACAGGTCTATGTATGATGACCTCGCGGAGAATTCCTATACATAATGATTTACGGCGGGAAAATGACGAAGTCAGGATAGGATTTCTAACGTTTTTGTTTTCTCTTGTTTCAGTTTACCTTAGGCTTATGGTCCCCAACAACAGGGCACGCCAGTACAACCCTGCTCCTCCTACGAGCAGCGATGGTGATATTGTAAAGAATTGGTAGAAATGACACTTCCAGGTCTCCAGGACTATCTTCCACCACCAGCCTGCCGCCGTGGCTGGTGCGACTCTTGTTGGCTTGAGGGTTTGATGCCCTGCATCTAGAATGGCATGGAGAGAATCCTTTATTACTATAAATGTAATTAGTTGTAGTAAACTTGGTATAAAGGTCCTTCAAACTGACGCTGTGGAGAATTTCAGAAAACAAAGCAAAGCAAGAGTAAAAGATCCAGGAGTTTATAAGAATCTTACCTATACAACCCGGCATCTTCGTGTGTTACTTCCGTTATTAATAACTGGTTCTTCATTAAAATATATCTGAAACAAAAAATAAGATTTGATTGTAAATTTTAATCCACTTGTTCGGAAGAAAATACAAAAAATACGAAATAATATTTGTGCCCCCACAGCACAATCAGGTCGAATTTGGATTTTTGTTGCAAAATATTTCCAAAACCCATTTAATAATCCAACCCAATCGGTTACTCCGGTAACCTATGGGATGAAATTTTAAAAAGATATAATTTGTGATCTAAAACAGCCATAGGCAGAAGCTAATAATAAATATATAGCTAGCAAAATTACCAGCCTCATTTTTAATTAAAAGTCACCGCATCGAAGTTATCGAAGGCTTCAAAGGCTTGTGATGTATACCTGCTATCCTTGGGCAAAGGCTTGCTGTTCCTTAACCAGGAGACCACAGCTGGTGGTCCTGAGCTGATGTCGCACGTCAAGATGTAAGGCTGCCCCCTCCATGCTGTCGCATTCGAAGGGTGAACAGAGAACTGCTTATCTAGATCTGGAACAAGACATGATAACATATCATGATTTGTAGTATTTTCCAGATATTTTGTACGCCATGATCACGGAAGCAACTGGAGTCTTGCTTGCGGGTGGGTGGATTCTATTGTCAAATGAATCGACTCTCATTTGCACGTATTTATGTATAGGTAATTAAGTACACTCACTAAAAAACATAACTGCTACTTTCTGTATCTATACAGAAAGTAGCAGTAAACAATGAGCCTATTACTGGAATCAAAAACCAAAAGCACTGAAGTTAAAAAGCTGAAATTTAGAATCCAGATTCCTTTTATAGCCAAAATCAACCACTAATAAGAATATCTAAGGTCCTAAGATTCCTAAAATCTGTTTTGTTCGCAAATTTTGTGCCAAATACTGACATCTTAAAAGTTGAGGGAAATTGGTGGCCCAGATCAAGTCAAGTCAAAATTCATTTATTCATTAAAATCACAAGCATCACTTTGAAACGTCGGTTTTATCTACTGCCTGTTCCTCCGCGACCAAGCCAGGAAAGAAAGGCAAGAAAACAAGGCTGATTATTCTTTTTAATGATCCTTTTACAAAACAATAGGTACCTCCATTTTTTAACGAGTTGGAACATTTTCAATCCCAAGAGTTTATATCATTTAAATAATCAGATATTTTATATTTTTTTTGTTTAATTACGTTTTTAAATTTGTTAATTTTAAATTTTTGTATTTCCCTTGGGAGTTTGTTATAAAATCGTACACATTGCCCTCTACAGATTTACTAACTTTATGGAGTATGGAATAAACAAGTGGCAACAGCGAGTTTATATATATTTCTGGTATTAACATAGTGATTATCGCGTTTTTTCTTAAACAAGAAAAAAAGCTCCATTAGATTTTTATAGATGTATTGAAAAGGGAATGTCATTATATTTATTTCATTAAACTATTAGCGAAGTGATTATCTGGAGCCCATATTATAAATTGCTCGAACAGCCCTCATGCCACTCTTTAGGCTTATGTGAAGCAGTGATGATGATTATTAAGCTATGTATTCACTAGACACGTTGAGCGACGACGCAAAACTTTTGTTTAACAAAGTTGCTGTTGAACAAATATGTTGAACGGAGACAAAAAACTAGACGCGTGTATTGATACGCGTCTTCTGGCAACGTAGGGCTCTGCTATGCAACGTTACCAAATATGTTGAGCGTCACGTGTTTTACATCAAATGTTGCCTAGTGAATATATAGCTTTAATAATGTTTTTTTACCTAGACACAAGACTACACCTTCGTACGTGCAGATAACATCAAAGAGGAAGCATCGCACGCGTTTCTGAATTCCAAGCGAATCCATCGGGAAGCTGGTATCCTCGCATAATCGTGATACCAAGCTGTCACATCCTCCTGACGCAGAATAATATTAATAGATATCACAGAGGAATCATAATGTTACTCGCTTCTCCACTGCATATTATTTAGGTGACGTTATGAAACGGAGGTGAAGTGAAAGCACCGCGTGGAGGACTGTCAATAACTCGTTCATAGTCACGTTCATAGACAATAATTCCCTGTGGATTACTCGCATTGGACTTTTAGAAGCGACCGTTTAATTTTAACTAAACGACATATTAACATGTATTTTTTTTACCACAATCTTACCTGATTAGCACGTTTGTGTAGAAGATTAGCGAGCTATTACTATTTGTAAGTTTGATTGTTTGTCGATATTTCTAATGTCAGCGTTGAATGAGTTTGACGACCTTTGTGGCGCAGTGGACGAACGCCCGCCTGAGACGCAGAAGGTTGAGGGTTCGATTCCCGTCGCGGGACAAATGTTTGCATCTGCAAATGTTTGTCTCTGGTCTGAGTGTTTTCTGATGATGTGGGGCTAGATGATGTTGTGTGAAAATATCCAGCATTATTTATTTATGATTAAGCTAGTCTTTGCAGGTGGAAATTAATCTATTTATTATCTTAGTTAGATTTTACCAGTTATTTGTTACTAATTTTACTTTGACTTTGATTTGGTATCGCTCACTGTTCAGGGATTGTAGCAACTATACTGTCATGCCCTATAGTGTTTTACTATCCTATTTTCCGAGTCGTGTAATGTGATACTAAGCCGCGTGTTGGATACTAATGATGACCAGGATCTAATCACGTAAGAATTACGCGCATCGTGTATATTATAAATCTAAGGGCATTGAAGGTGAAAATAACTAATCTTCAGGCACTTAAGTAAAAACTTATTAGACAGGAATTAAGGAGGTAGTTTCGATTTTGTATAAAATATATAGAAAGGTATTATGGTCAAGGCTGTGTTTCATGTTATCGAATTTGATTGAAATAAACACTGCATTCATATATTTTTCCAAAATCATATACACGCTCGCTTCGGGAATCGAACTCTTGTATGTGAATAGTACATTCTTAGCTGGTTCATAAAACATGAATATTGAAAAAAAAACAGTAGATTTTATTATAAACGTGACTTTTTGGAACTTTGTAACATAAGCCTGCGGCAACTTTCAACAATTTAAAAAAAATTATGTGCTAAATTTAAACATGTATTCTATATGAAATAAAATATAAGGATTTAGTCAGAGGTGCAAAATGTTATGGTCAAACGAACACCTTAACTCGAATTTCTGTGCTAACGCTTTTGATAAATGTGTTTGCTCTTACTATTATTTAACTCCTAATATTTGATCATATCATCAAAAGACATCAGATCAAATCATCAGATGGGTCCAGATTTGTGTAATTTTTTTGTTATTACTACTAATGATAAAATACGCAAACTGAAATGGAGGTGGACAGGCCATACAATGAGGTCAATGGAAAATAAATGGGCATAGGATACAACTGTCTGGTAACAAAGAGATGGAAAGCGCAGTAGAGGCAGACCTGTAAAACGATGGGAGGATGATTTACCCAAGGGATGGCGAAGAATAAGCTTGGACCGAGTGCAATGGCACAAAATGAAGGAGGCTTATGTCAAAGGACAACCTGACTGTGAGAATACTGGTGTCACAGTATTATGATATACAACATGTAATAATATAATTAGTATGTAAGCATAGATAAATAACTTCGTATGTTACAGTCAGCGAAAAAGGCTTTTTTTTTATTTATTTATAAATGATAAACTACTGGCCCAACTGGTGGTAAGCGGTTATTGTAGCCTATAGACGCTTGCAATAACAGAGGTATCACTCACGCGTTGCCTCTCTGATGGTTCTGACTACTTGATATCCTACTTGATATATACTGAATGATATATCTTAATATATCTATATCTAAATAGTCGTGAGGTATTTGCTTTTTTGTTTAGTGTTTAAGCAATCATGATTATGATTTTAGGATATTATTACGACTATACCATGTACTTTACTATTCTCCTGCTGACGTTACATTGACCGTTTAGAGGTATTTCTCTTCCGTTTTGAGGTGAAGAGAGGTTTAGAGGAGGAAACGTCAGCGGGTGAATAGTACGTGCTTAAAGTCCTGATAAAATTGTAATATTATACTAAGCCACGATGATTTCAATCCTATGATTACTTATGGTTTATTTAAGCTAAGACGTTACACTTGCAATAAAAATATGTTTTCGGATATTTCCTGAAACAAATACTGTATCAATCAATCAAAGGTAGTACCTATCATGATAGTTGATACGAACAATGGGCGGACGTCGAGATTGATGAAGGAACGAATCAATTGCATTTTATGTATCAACGAAAACGCTTTTGAAACGATAAAAAAAATGTGCCTACCGTAACATTATTTATTCTATGGTTATTTGATTTTAGTAAAAGTTAATATTATTATTATTCATTTATTTCAGATTATAAAAAATCCATATAATATTATTATTCACAAAACTTAACACTAACATACATGCATGATAAAACATAATTAAATAAAATGTAACAAGGAATTTAATATGATATTCCAAAAATTCGACCTGACCGGGACTCGCGAACTGCCGCTTAAGGGATCAATCAAATTAATTGAACCAAATGCAACTTTAGGCTTGGATAACTGCAAAATTTCCCTTATAAAAGGTTCGGCGCTTCGAGCTAATAGGAGCATCCCAAGAATTTCGACCAGGCTGGTAACTATCTCTTAGTTGGTATAGCACCCGCGTACGAAGCGGGAGGGCGGGTTCTAATCCTGCCGAGCTTGAATTTTGGGACATTATAACAATAATGTAGCACAAAATAACAATAATGTAGCAAAATACGAAAAAAAATATCAATATGACCACCTATGTACCTACCATGTGAAATAAATGTATTGAGTCAAGTCTAAGTCAATAGGTTTTTATTCATTGTAATCACAAGGATCATATAGAAACGTCAACTTAAAAACTAGGTGAATTTAACATTTTAAAGTGAATTTACGCCGATTCCTCGCGCGTGACCAAGTCTAGAAGAATCAGGCAACAAACTCTGCTTCGTTATTTTTTTCATGATCCTTCATTCAGCTTTAGAACAAGGTGAACTCGTTTATAGAAAAAAAAATGAGTACAGGAGAAGCCTCCCAAAAAACCCATGCTGTATTCAATTGTAGTTTTAGCGCTCTCCCGGTGATCATTTGGTGGAGATTAGAGAATAGCAATTTGCTCCAATATATCGGGCTCTGTTTGTAACTACAAATTAAACTAAACTACCTAAAAGGATTACGAAGTTTCGGCTCGACTAAGCAATACCAACTTTCACATAACAGGTATATTGGTAAATTTTAATGTAAGCTTACCTTACCTTACCTTAATTTATTGGTCTACTAGCTACTGCCCACGGATTCGCGCGCGTGGTACCCGGATAAAAAGTAGCTCTTTCCGATATGGCAGCGTTCGTGAGTAACGCATTCGCTCGACCGTTTTTTCATCGATTTGCGTTGAAAAATTGGTCTCCACGAAGAGCCATTTTATTTAAACGGGATAATATACAGCATATATCCACTCTGAAGGTTTTAAATATTGGTGAAAGAATTTTTGAAACCAGATGTGTAGTTTTGGAGACTAACTCCTACATGCAAAACTTATAAACTTTACTTTATAATATTATTAATAATAATATCCTTTATTATCAATCTTAAATGTAACATTTCTACTTAGTATTATTACTTATATATTACTTAGTACAAAGAAATTTAATTTGTGTGAGTATATGTAAATTGTATATATATTAGACACCATTTTCTTGATCGTCTTGCTTTCAGCATAGGCCTATTACATTAGTATTATGAACTATATAAAATATATTTGTGTAAACTGAAAAAATATAGTGCGGCCGCGTAGTTTATAAACATCGTCTGACATATTTTCATAGGCTATTGTCGTCATCAACATCAGCCTCAATCCGATCCGATTTTGCAGTACGATTTTGATGTAAACATGATCTTTTCATGATGCTAATTATATTAGAAATAAAGATAAACTCGCTGTTGCCACTTGTAGACACCATTTACAATAAAATTGTTAAATTGTCTAAAGGGCAGATGTACGCTTTTGATTTAAGCCATGTTCGTCCCTAGAAAGTTCGGCCCGCTTCAAAAAATCTGCTTTCGTCTCACTTTGCATGCCATATTCGGCCCACAATAAATTTTATTTTAATAAATCTTATTTCGTCCTACTTTGCAGCTCCACGTTCGGCCCAAAGTTTTTTTAATAGGCAAATTATAATCACTTTAGTACAGTTGAAGCAATAAGTCTTCACTTGACTTTTATATTTTAATTTATGAACAAGTCTCAAGTAGTCTCAAGTTTTTGATTATGTCTACAAAAAAACAAGAATGTTGGCTTTTGCTGATGAAAAAGTCCGGGAATCCGTGCACCATATAAAGGATTACCTCGGAGACGGAGCTGTAGGTACGTTGTTTATGGAGACATCGGAAGCACAGGAGAGAAGATAAACATTGTACCCTTGATATATATCTTACTGATGGATAAGAAACAATCAACGTATGAAACCATGTTTGCACTTATAAAATCAGAAATACCTAGTTGGGAACCTTGTACCTTAAGACGGATTATGAGAAAGCAGCGAAGAACGGTATATCAAACATCTTTCCAAATGTAGCAAGTAAAGGGTATTACTTTCACTTCACTAAAGCGGTGTGGAAAAAAGCTAAATTATTGGATTTGAAGAAAAAAAAATCTTCCGAAAGCACGTCGCTCTATGTACTGCACTAGCTTTACTACCTTCAGAATTAAAATCTGATGGATTTATGTATATTATGGAAGACTGTCCCAAAAACAAAAACATCGAGAAGTTCAATGACTACTTCGTATCATATTGGTTGGAAAATGATTTCATGAGGGGAAAGTGGGATTTCTTCAACGACACATACAGAACCAATAACCCAGCTGAGGGCGCTAATTCTAGACTGAATAAAACTTTTAAAGGAAAATTAATTATAATAACATTCATGAAAACAAAAAAAAATATGCAAATATCAATCGTAGCCGACTTCATGGCGAGGGGACTAAGAGACACCGAGACACTATTGAAATGGACCAATATATACAACAATCTATAACATCATTGCTGCACGGAACCATATCCCTCGGCCATTGCCTAGATAAAATATGTCCTTTCGTATTTTAAAAATGCGTTAAGTTTACTATATTCAATCACACACACAGACAGAGACATGTACATTACCATTACTATTAATCATATTTTCATTATGTTTCATTGTTGATTTTTATACTTGCGTTTATTATAATTACCCTAATACTAAGACTAAATTACTGTAAGACTGATTGTTTACTAATGTTTTTGATTGTTTTAATTATTTTGAGTTGTTATAAGACTGATTACTGTTAACAAACCGAACTGAATAGGTATAGTATAATTAAGCGTGAATTTTTTGAAACTACATTTTTTATTGTTACCTCAGAGGTTTTGTTTTTATAATACTCAGGTTATGATTGACGAATGGATATTAATAAAAATGTTTCATAGGTTAAGTTCATTGTGATAAGTACCATAATATATATACTTATATAAATATTTCTAGCCGAATTTCTTCCTTTTAATTATTATACTTATCTTTGAGATTTAGGTAGTAGAGAGCTATGAGTTCGATTATTGTGTAAACTAATAATACTAGTAATGACCATCACTATTGGGTGATGGTAAGTGCTGGGTGGTAGATAACATACTTCTTAGTCTTCAACCTATAATGATTGATGATGACCGTGTTTTGGTTGCGCAGATAAATTATACTTTTGACTCTAACTGTACTTACACTAAGTTTGGTATGCGAGACGAACATGGACAAATATCATCGTGAGGGACGTATAAAGACTTTTAAATAATGTGGGCCGAAAACTAGGGACGAATATGGCATAAATCACGCTTTTAGAACAAACTCTAAATAGGTAAACAAGGTACTATAAAATATCGGATTATTTAGATGATAAAAACTCTTGGACTTGAAAATGTTCAAACTCGATAAAAAACGCAGGTACCTATTGTTTTTAAAAGGATTTGTTTTCTTGCCTTTCTTTCCTGGCTTGGTCGCGGAGGAATAGGCAGTAGATAAAATTGAGCTTTCAAAGTGATCCTTGTGATTTTAATGAATAAACCAATTTTGACTTTGACTGTCTTTATTTCTATAGCTCCATATTACTCCAGAGAACCCGTGACCACGGCTGTTGCAACAAGTGGATATTTCGGTATAGTAAGGAATTCAAATATTATTAATTATGAAAGTCTCTCCAGGAAGTCCCGAAGTTCATTTTCTTCGGAGTCCCTAATGGTAATAACCCAAAAAGATAAACGTGATAAATACCCGTACAAAAATGATTATCAAGCTTGTAGAAGTCCATTACTGCAAATAGGTGTCCCCTTTAAGTATCTCTTCTTTAAGTATCTCTTCTTTAAGATAACTTTACGTTTATTGTTAATTAACGTTAACATTTTTTTTTCAGTTTCAGTACAACTTTTTAAAGGTCCCGTTAAAGTTTTCTTGATTTTCCTTATTAGCCTTATAACCTACCTGTAATGTGTACATACTACGTACCTTTATTTTATTTTATTTATTCGGAAGCGTATAATAAATAACATTTCCCGGATATTCCTAATCCATCAACGTTGAAAGAAAAAGCTGTAAGTACCTACGGAAGCTGAATACTGATTCTTCCGGAAAATACTCTGAATTATGAATAGAGGCCGCAATTACATAGAAAGCTTGCGGGCACTACCTGGGGCGTATTCAAAAATATAAATAAATAAACATCCAATAGACACAAACTAGTCCTGACACCACTCTAGGATTCCATGTTTCGTGGGTATCAGGAATTACAAGTACCATGGTACCACAATACCCAAACCCGAAAAAAACATCTGCAGAACATACGCAGCGGGAATCGAACCCTTACATTTCAGCCATCTACTCGCCCACAGCGCCATCGAGGTTATCAGGAAAATAGAAAATACAAAATTTAATAAAACTGTACATTGTATATAATTTATATATTATATAGTAATAGTTGTATATAGTATAGCAGGGGTCGTTGTTATTTTGTAAAAGGAAAAATTTTGTGCCCATGCAAACAAAGAAATATTATTAAACCGACCAAAATTCCAAGATAATCTTTTTTTTATAGAAAACAAGAAAATCAGATATGACTTTGTCCTATTGAATCTTGAATGTTCCGTATTTCTTAGGGCTTTGCTCTTCCCCGGATTTAAGAAGTGTATGTTTTTGTTATTTTGTGTCGCGAACTAGAACTTCCAAACTTCATTCAAATCAGAATTCAGTTCAAACAATTAAACATTGTTAATTTAATATTTATTAATTAGTATGGTGTTGGGACCGTATGTATGACATTTGACCCATCCATATGATCACATTGTTTCTTTTTAATATTACTTGTGAGTCATACGCCGGCTAATATATATTACTGACAGCCTGGTTTCTGTGTTTGAAACCGCCTAATTAGCCAATATAACATCAAAACCTCTCTAGAAAGGTAATTTGAAATTCCTCTGATAATTATTCAAAGACTAATGTTTTATAAACACGTGTAAAGGCTACCTTATCATCATCATCGTGAACTGCCTGCAGAAGTACACTGCTGGACATAAATGTCTCCCTTAAAGAGTGCCATGAAGAACGTTCTTGGGCTATCTCCGTCCAACGATTTCTCGCAACCTCATTAGATCCATAGAGTGGGAAGCCTTTTTACCTAGTTTTCGTAATGCTATATGAAAAATAAATGCTGGACAAATTTTTCACACAGCATCATCTAACCCCTAACTAAGCATAGCTTGTTTTATGGGAACTAAATGACAGATATACTACATAAATAATTTTTTTGTAAATACATACATATTATACATAGAATACACCCAGACACGAGACAAACGTTAGCTAATCTTACAAACATATGTCCCGCAGCGGGAATTGAATCCGCAACCTTCTGCTTCTCAGGCGGGCCTTCGTCCACTGCGTCACAGAGGTAGTCAAATATTATGCTATAAGTTATATATATTCTGCTGGCGATATTGCCACTTCAACTTGCTGATTTTAAGAGCTATCTATGGTGTGGTCAGGTACCACAATAGACAATATTTTTCTTATAACTTATCCCACCATCCTAACT
Source organism: Perizoma affinitatum (assembly GCA_961405105.1). Lineage (NCBI taxonomy): Eukaryota > Metazoa > Arthropoda > Insecta > Lepidoptera > Geometridae > Perizoma > Perizoma affinitatum. The sequence goes on from OY560197.1 coordinate 12,935,203, forward strand.
TCCAAAATTTATTGTTTTTTAATTATGTCGTGCTAAATAAATGTTTTTCTTTTGTTTTGTTATTTTCTTCATTTGCCGCCATTCCTCCAGACAACCTTAGGATGGAGAGAACTATTTAAAAGAATTACGATGTCATTGCCTTACTGAAAGTGTGCGGAGGATAAACATAAAATACAATATTAAATATTATTTTAGAATCTTATTATTTTTTTCTGTTTTTAAAGTAGTAGTCAGGAATAACATTTTGGCAGAATGAAATATTCCTAAACATATAGAGCAACCAGAAACAACATCAAAGTCTCACATTTGTCGTGTTCGGGACGTCATGAATTATTCCTGAACCCGGCTATTTTGATAACATACCGCGTTTACTTTGCCCGAATCTATTTGAATATCAAAAGGCATCTTATTTATTTACTGATAATATAACTTGTTAGCGGGTAACTTATTGGAATTCTGGTTAGATGCGGAAGCAGATATTCTCAAATTACGAACATGATGGAAACTAATCTTTTAATCTAATCCCTACCTACAAATTCTCATCCAATCTCAAGCCGTATCAGTTACAAACGAAACTTAAACCATACATACATTCACGCCTATTTCCCGGAGGGGTAGGCAGAGACCTCAGATTTCTACTTGCTAAGTTCCTGACATGCCCTTCTTCAAGCTTTCCTGTTAAGGGATTGATCTGATATTTCTCCAGTTTTACCACCTATAGTAAAATCTTAACTAATTTAAAAATTAGCTACTAGCTACTTAGAGGGAGCGGTGGCTGTGGCGGGGCGGTGGCAATCAATACATTCACGCATACTTTGACACTCATTTGACGACCATTTCTCTTTTATCGCCACCGCGTCAGTTTGACCGGGCCCTTAGTGAATTCAATACCCGTGGTTTATTGGGGCCTTCCTGAACTGAGTCGTTCGGTTCTTTTTTATACAACTAAAGATGCAAACAAGTATACAGCCCACCTGTTGGTAAGCGGTTACAGTAGCCTATGGACGATTGCAATACCAGAGGTAACACTCGCGCGTAGCAAAACCTGAGACATTAATGAAGTCTAATGTCGCTGCAATTCCACTGGCATTCATACACTTTAAATCAGAACACAGCAAACAAAGACAAAAGTCAAAATTAATTTATTCATTAAAATCACAAGGATCACTTGGAAACAATTTCACTGCCAGTTCCTGAACCTTATTTTGAATGATCTTTTTACAAAACAACCTATACAATAATGAAATTAAATGAAATGTTTATTGCTATCTCAAACAGATATCGTAGGTACATATTTTGTTATCGGTACGTAGGTAAGTAATGAATAGCATAATTCTAATAAAACAGTATCATAGGTTATGCTCTGTTCTCCGCACTAGGAGTTTATAGCCTGTATGGTCACAGGGACTCACTACGGACTCTCCCACACCCGACCTCTGCGTAGTGGGCGAAGGCTCGCCTGAGACACAGAAGTTTGCGGGTTCGATTCCCGCCGCGGTACAAATGTGTATCTGCGAATATTTGTCTCGGGTCTGGGTGTTTTCTATGTGTGTATGTACTACAAAAAATATCTATATATAAGTAGTAACACAAGCTCTGTTACTTTGGGGCTAGATGATGCTGTGTGAAAAAGGTCCAGCGTTATTTATTTATTATCTATGTATAATGAAATAAGTTACGTGTAAATTGTAACATTTCCAATGCGAGCATTATTGTTTGGCGTCAAAAATAGGCCTATTTATTCTACACTTTGCTCTGGATGCTATCTGCCATTGACAATACTTCAATGATGCAGCGGATGAGTAGGCGACTGAAACGTTAGAGATGAGGTTTCATGCGGCTTCGAGTCCCGCTGCGGGACAAATGTTTGTTTGTTCTGCAGATATTTGCGCCGAGTCTGTTGCGGTACCACGGTACTAGCAGTTTCTGATAACCCACGACACAGGAAATTCTAGAGTGGGCTTTCATCGCTAGCCTATTACTAAGGGCTGACTAAGGCAGATTATAAAACAAATGCGATTTCAACTCGTTCTACGATTATGAGTGGGGAAATACTCACAGGCAAACTTCAAGTTGACAGGATAGCCCAGCACCTTCCCTCCTTGATACCTCGTGGAGCATTGGTAAATACCCTCAGTATCCTTGCGCTTCGACACCTCCAAAGTTCCATTGTTTGATACCCTGGAACGACATTAGCGTGAGCTTGGGTCGTTAGTTTTTGGACTATACCTCGATGGGAAGGACCTTGGAATCATTGTAACGTGGATATAAAGAAGAGGGCTCTTCTAACACAAGTATTGTTTACTTAACAGAAGGTGTTTACTTAACCTTAGATATATTATGCGACAAGCTTGGAATACAATTTATTAGAAATAAGTTTGACGGGTCTTTACCAGCAAGGTTTCCTACTTCTTGGAAGACCTAGAAGCCTTCCTAGAACTTATCTTCAAAGACAAAAAGCATACTTTTTTAAATCTTCATCTCCACGTTTCCACGTGTAGGGCTTCAACCGCGTCCTATCCTCAGCTTCAAGGGGCGGTGGTGGGCGCCGCACCGGGATCCTCTCAGCACCAGGAATCTGACATGGCAGCGAGCCGCGCGACGGCAACCATGTTATCGCCACATCTGTAAAGACAAATATTACTTAATCCTATTTTTTTACAAAAGAGGCAAACACGAATACTGCCTAATAGTTGGTAAGCGGTTACCGTAACCTATGGACGCTTGCAACTTCAACTGTATCACTCGCACGTAGCCGACCCCGAGAAATAACAGGCGAAAAGTCACATGTGATTGTAATGTCACTGGCACCTTCAAACCGGAACACAGCAATGGTAAAATTATTGCTTGGCGGCAGAATTAGGCATGGCGGTAGTAAACGTTTTGTTTCACCTTTATAATGAAAACAGCGAAGGAATGGAACATACTTCCATCATCTGTCTTTCCTGAAAATTCTTTAAGTATTTGAAAATCTTCCAGAATTGATAAAGAATTCTTCAATTCTTCTTCGGTAAGAACAGGTATCTTCAAGATCTTCATGCTCCATCGTCATCACTTACCATCAGGTGAGATTATGGCTAAAGAAAGGTCTATTTTTGATTTAAAAAAAAGAACTTCACCAAGCTCTTCACAAGGAGCTCTACTTATCCAAGATATGGGTTTCAAAATCTCTTTTGTGTGTGGAATCCCAGAAGTCTGGTCTTGAACTGTTTGCTAGAAACGTAAGCTAAGGATACACAAAAGTCTATAGACCAGTGGTTAGTTCCTCTATGTATGAGTCCACATTACACGCAATCTTTAGATTATTCAACAGCATTACTGATCGACACTGAAATATATGATACTCAGTGTTGTAGCAGTGTAAACACTCCGACACTCGGTCTACAGACATTACCTAGTGTCCAAGTCCAGTGTCTGGCTCTAATACGGTGTTTTCTTTTTTACCTGAGGCAAGCCGAAATAGTTCCATGGAGCTTACTAGATGGCACTATACTTTTTGACAGTCTGCTAGAGTCTATGAGTATTTCTTACCTTTGTTGTATTATTACAACGACGTCAGTGTAACTTTTGAGGACCTAGATAGCGCGGCAGGTGAGATGCCAGATACGCAAGAGGTGCGATTTCCCGTCACGGAAACAATGTTTGCATTTTCTGCAAATATTTGTTACTAGTCTGCGTTTTGTTGTACCGTAATAAAATAAAAACTTTAGAAATAGGCATTATATAAAATATCAGATTATTTAGATGATAAGATCTCTTGGGATTGTAAATGATCCAATTCAATTAAAAAGTAGGTACTTATGTTTTGTAAGAGAATCATTAAAAATAATAACTAGCCTTGTTTTCTTGCTTTCTTCCCTGGCTTGGTCGCGGAGGAACAGACAGTAGATAAAATCGAAGTGGTAAATCCTTGTGGTTTTAATGAATAAATTAATTTTGACTTTGACTTGCCTCGTAGTTCCTGATACCCACGATACAGATAATTCTAATGTGGGGTCATCACTATGCAGGTAAGTGACTGTTGGTTATATGTAACTATATTTGACAAACTATCATAAGGTTTCTAAGGTGTACTTAGAATATGCATATTACTGTAAATATTACATACTATGAATAAATAAAAAGAAAACAACTTTTTTGTACAATAAAATAAAACTTGTCACTGATCAAAGAGGAAAAAACTCTTATTTCGAGAACCTTCGGCAAGATATTTTAGCTAGAAACATTTTCTTTGAAACCAACAAAATAACTGGTAATAACTTTCCCTGTAGGCATATCAATCATCAGAAAATAAGTCATATCGAACAACAATATTGCCAGTTATTCTTGATATGTTACAATATGAAAATGTATTGTACACAAAGGAGCTTGTACTCATGAAATATAACGTAAAGATAATTAGATCTATAAAGCTGTAGAGTTTGTTTTTACGCGGAACTCTACTGGAACTTACAGTTGGATTTGAAAAAATATTTTTGCACTTGATAGTTTTTTTCTTGCGAATGGTATTTAACATCACACGACGACCCGTGGGTCAAAGTCAAATTCAAAGTCAATAAGTTTTTTTTTATTGAAATAACAAGGATCATATAGACAGTCAACTTAAAAGAAAAGTGAATTTAAAATTGTTAAGTGAATTTACGGCGATTCCTCGCGCGCGACCAAGCCTTGAAGAATCAGGCAGTTTTAGTGTGGTGCCAATCGAACAAGGTGAACTCGTTTATAGAAAAAAAGTACTAATCAAAGAATGCCGAACAAAAAGGAAAAACTCAGAAAGACCGCTAAGCGAAAGCGAAGTAGTAGCGCGGTCGGGCGATGCGACGCAATGAGTCGGGGGCCGAGGGCGCCCGCGGCATAGCTAGTCTCAGATATAATTGACTGAGCCACGTTATTCAAATGTCAGTCTTATGATAAGTAGGGACGTAGGTACCTTCTTTAATAATAATCCCATAGGGCGCACTTGTGGCGAGCCCCATTACTCCCTGGGGTCAACAGAGACCCCTGACCCTCGGCTTGCCTTAGCCAGCCGGTCGGAGTTGGAGGCGCAAGAGCCGGAACCTATGCTCCAAGGGTGGAAGTGTTAAAGGCTTAAAGCCGGGATTAGCGTTTAGTGATATTGCAGCCACACCTGTCGACACCCTTTCGCCGTTCAAACCGACGTTGTCCTTACGCTGCCTATTGTTGGCGGCACTTACGGGGCCCGTTAAGTGGACAACTCATCACATGCCAATGATTTGATTTGAATTTAAGTAAGACGTGCCGTTTAATCCTACATAGCCGAGCAACCAATTAGCATATACTCCTGCAATAGTCCAGTTTATCACACAAATATTTACAATAGTTTCATTAGTCGCCATAAACAAAATAACGTTTTTTATATATTGTATTGTACAAAAAGGCCTCTTAGTGTTAGCTTCGGCGCCACTAATGCATGTCAAGGATCCAGGCATAAGCCTGAGATTTTAAATAAATAAAGAGGAATAATAATAATGCTGTGTGAAATTCACACAGCAACATCTAGCCCCAAACTAAACAGAGCTTGTGTTATGGGAACTACATGACTGATATACTACTTGTACACATTTCTGTAAATACGTACATATTATACATAGAACATCCAGACCCGAGCCAAATATTTGCATATCATACAAACATTTGCCCCGCGGCGGGAATCGAAGCCCCAACCTACTGCGTCTCAGGCGGGCCTACTCCCACTGCACCACAGAGGTCGTATTGTTTTAGTTGTAGGTTTAAAGTTATTGTTGCGTAAGTTTTACAAAATATATGACATGGTGGACACGTGCCTATATGATTGAACGTGCCTCTGACCACCCCCTACTTGATATCCTCACAGATCTGCATTATGAGTATTAATCTGAGATCTGTTTATAATACATCATAAAGTATTTTTTTAAATTTTCTCTTATTTGGCGAATAACTTGAATAAAATAAACTAAAATATAAATACTGAGTGAACTTTCTACGTGTGTCATGTAAGAAAATCTTCGAGTAAAAGTTGTATCCTCTTTTATTAACTTTTCACAGTTTATAAAAAAGAGAGTGCCTTAATAGGCATATTGCTAGCTACCAGGCACAATATTGACGGGGAAAAGAAACATGCCCAGAGGAAATTGTAACGATTACCTACCTGATGGTTGGGAGTTGTTCGATTTCTATGATAATGTTTCTTTTCTGTCACGAACTGGAAGGTAGGTAATTCACTTTGTAGGTTTTCCATTTATCTGTATTGTTATACCAACCTTCCTACGCACTATACTTACCTATGTTCTTTTTTTTTACTACTTGACTTAAATAGTGGGAGAGCGTCGCGATCACTCACCCTGATGAAGACTCTCGAAATGAGTCGAAACTTAGTCGGTTCCTTCACCGATAGTGCGTGAAAAATCCCGTTTTTATAATGAATAATCAAATTCACGATAGTTTTTGGAATAAAATTGACTTAAATACTTATGATATATAGCACACCACTAAGGTTTGTACATAATAATATAATGCTATTTATGAATCTAAATCGTAGCTCAGTATAATTAGTAGGAACGTAACATAGGTATTGCGTAAAGCCTTTCACAAGACGTAAATAGATAGAGATAACTAATTATTTGATAGGAGGTTGATACTTTTAAAATTTGGTTACCTATATTGAATATCATAATTTATTTTAGGTTTGTCGCCTCAATAAGTAGTTACTAATCTCCTATCCCTTCCTTTTCTTCAAATAGTTACATCTATTTACGCCGTGTTAAAGCCTTTACGCAATCAAACCAAGTATTTACCAAGTATTTATAACCTAAGTAAGTACTGAAGTTACATCCAAGCTATGTAATATATTTCCAATATAAACGCCATCTATCCATCCTCTTAGACATTAACTGCTCCTAAGATTCTATTTTTAAAATTTAATGAACTTTCAATTTGGAAACCTAGTACCGTCTAAAGGAGCCGCAGCAAGGTTACGTCCTTGTCAGACCACAGTGACGTCATATCTCTATCTCTCTTGCACGTAGTAAATCCACGTGATGACTGTCCGTTTTCGCACTCTGTGTAAATATAACGTAGTTATTGCTTTGATGTGAAACGATAATAAGCCCTATTCTTTTGATGCAAAAGTTCGTGGTCGTTTGGGATTGTTATGCAGAGAACAATAACATTTATCGTATTCATTTACGAGTTTTTCCTCTGCGTCTGTAGGATCGTCGCGAAATTTTGTATGTCTGTAGTAAATGTATGTAGTAGATTTCAAATTTGGCATATTTTTAAGCATATGTCTGTTTTTTCACCAGTAAATACACTTTTATAATAGAACCTACACTCTCAATACCTATACCTACTTGTTACACTTACTTGTTTTGGTTTAATTTAACAAATTTTCACAGAAAAATAAATTCTTGAATTTATAAATTAGTGCCATCAGCGCCGCAAGAAATTTCACAACTCTAATTACTAAAATGAAAAAGTCGTAAAACTTCACAATGACCAATTTGTGAAATAAAACTTGTTAAATCTCAGCAAGGGGTAATACGGCAGAAGTTGACAGCAATTGAACAAATTAAACTTCTGGTTGACGGAAAGTTTAACCGAAATGGATCTTTATTTAGATTCCGTAACCCATAAACCTAAGTTAGAAACATTAATGTTGTGTACTGGTAGGTACTATCAAAATATTGAAATGTGAAACTGCATTGACTACTTATAAATAAGAAACATAAGCAATATTGGAACCGAATTCAGCAAATAGGAACCTACAAAAATGCATGTGGATTTATATTTAATAAAAAATATGGACATATTAAAGAATAAACAGAATTGGACATAAAAAACCTGAAAAACACAATTAGATAGTGACAAGTCTAATCAAAACGACGAATACGATGTAAATTATATGTAAAGGAGGTCAATTTTATATAGCCAGGTACCTACTCCTTAGTTACAACAAAAATACAAGTAGGTTACCTTACATCGTCTAATATCCTTACAACGTAGGTGTAATGTAAAAGACACCAATTTAATAAATTCTTGGGAGTCTTCTGCAGTAATATCATTTTGTTTATACGTTATTGCCTTCTCACTATCACAACATAAAGCTCATCGCGTGGAAAAGCTTTGTCATAAAATAAAGGTATCTCTCAAAAAAGATTCGAAAACTTTTTACGATCCGTGGATCTCATAGCTCCACGATCTAATTGATCGACGTAACAAAAGCCGTTATTGACTAACACAAAGTTTTAAATTGCTAACAGATCGCTTTATAAACAAATATACCCTACTTCAAACAATTCATGAAAATCAACATTCTAATCTAAATACCTATTCATTAAGTTTTTTTTTAACGAAGTACGTAATAACATTTATTCATACAACTATGTACAAGTAGGTACGTACAAGAATAGCCCGTCACTTTATTTCCCTTGATCGGATAAAAGACACTGCGAGTATGTATTGTCAGACAGCGAAAACTAACATTTTAGTTCTTTGGAGCACCCTTAAACAAACTTTTTCTTATGAAAAATGTCTGCTGTGTGAAAAATGTCCAGCATTATATTGTTATTATTATTATAATCTTGAAATTGGGCAGACGAGTAAACTAAATAACTATCAGTTTGTTTTTTAGTTTGACATAAAGGTTATTTGTGGAAGAATTTGTAAAAGTACGGACACAGCAACAAAACTACAAACTTTTGCAGATATCTAATTCTGGCAACCCTTTTCATGTAAACCCATTGAAGGGATAGGATAACTGCTGCCCCTTAAATGCTAAATCATGTCCACAGATCTGTCCGATTCAGCATGTTTTTATATTGTAGGCCGTTTGTGTTCATAAGAAAGTTTGTTGGGCCTCTAACCATTTATGGCTCTATACGTTTCCGATACTTAAATCGAGCATAACGTTGTTTAGGGGCTTTTGCCGTTATTACCTACTAGGAAACATTATGACGCTCTTGCAGTAAAAAATCCTGATAGTGTCACGTCATAGACACTGGACACACACGTCATACGTGTATTATTATTACGTATATTATTATTTAATATATTTTTTAACCTCTGACACAAACAGAGGGTAGAAGTTTAACGTGTGTATCTGTGTATCAGTCTTTGGCATCGTAGCTCCCAAACGGATGAACCGATGTTGGTTTAGTTTTTTGTTTGAAAGTGTTCTTAGCTGTTATTCAAAAAGAGCTCTTTTGTCTGTCAGCATTTATTTCTTAATGTCACGGAATCCTAGTGTGGTGTCAGGACTATGTTGGGTGTTATTTACGAAACGGCTTTGTTCAATCAAAATGCGTATTTTTTTCTATATACTTGTGTATCTTTAAGGACCACAAATCACTAGCGAGCGCTGCAATATACGTAAAAACATAATAATATTGTGATTTACAATTTAGCAAAATTTACTTGTATTAATCAATTTAATATGGAGAGTGGGTAGGTTTTTATTTCAATGATGTACGCTTGTTTAGAAGATAGCTATTTACCTTCGCCTTGAAGACTCCACGATTATATTGATCGGGGAAGTCAGCCGCCGGCAACGTGTTCCATAACTTTGCTGTACTGATGATGAAGATAAACTTGGACCGCTTTGTGTGGAAGGTACGTCTATAAAAGGGTGACGCATTATGAAATGGATGCCGGGATAAGGTCGTGGAGTGCCTGACACACTCTCCGAAATGAAATATTTAGAATACGCCTGTCTTCATAATTATGAGTATACCTATCATAAGATACAATCTCAAGAAACATTTAATTACCAAATTTAATTAATAAGAAAGATTTATTGAATCACCAGTAAACCAAAAACTAGGTACCGCATGAAGTTTTAATGCTACAGTTTGAAGAAATAAATATTTTTATATTAATATTACTAACTAAAGCAATACATATTTACACAGTTAAATAGGTAAAAAGTACCTTTAGATTGTATGACGTAATAAATTCTTACAACATAATAATTCATTAGTTTTTAACCATCCCAATAATTCCCTTGGGCAGGCATCTAGCTGGCGGCAGCTAGTTCGATAAATTCCTACAGCAGAGCGAGAGGGACACAGCACGATACTAGTGAATGAGGAAAGAGTGCAGAAATACTGACCTACATCAATAAGTGGACATTTTGCACCGAACGGAAGAATGTTGCAGTCCGGTCTGTGTGTGTGGAACAGAGTAGGATTAAGGAATGCAATAGGGGCCTACGTTTGTAAAAAAAATATATTGTAAATATAATTTATTAATCAATGTATATATCAAATAATACCTATATGTTCCTATAGATTACGAAAAAATAAGGCCTGTGAAGTTATAACGCAAGATTATTATTTTTGCCTGAAAACTTGATGTCGGTATTAAAAGCCATAAAGCGTATCTCAATTTAAATTGTACTCCTGGGCTATTGTAGTTTTTCGCGTTAATAAGTCATCCTTCTTAGGCCCTGTCTGAAAATCAGCGCTGCTTTTCGGAGCAGCACTAAGGTGAGACAGGACCTGTTAGGCTCACACAGATGGGGCTGATTAACACAAAAAATCTTCCTCTGTATTTTTGTAAATTTACCTATTTATAGAGTATATATATTATTTATTTTGTACCTTTCTGTGCTTTGTTGTTGTGTCAAATAAACTACTTTCTAAATACTTAGACTTTCCGACTTATATTAGTAGAAGACAAGGACTATCTACACTTAAACCTGCCGTTTTCGGGTCATTTACTCATGTCATGGTACGTTAAGTGTGCATAGTTCTTTATTACTATTTTAGTTTTTTTGTGTTTAGTTTAGTAGAAGGGAAACTAGTTTGCAATTGTAAAAATAAAATATTAATTTTACATAATTTTCCAAAAAAAAAAATGTTATATTTTCAATATTTACTGATGGAATACGTAAAACGGGTTTAAAATTATTGTGTATAAATTTATTTAGCTATTGAACCTTTTACTTAATTGTTTGTTTGGCATAGATTGCATACATAAACTATATACATAAATAAATAATACTGGTCATTTTTCATACAGCACCATCAAGCCCCAAACTAAGCAGAGCTTGTATTGTGGGAACTACATGACTGATATACTACTTATATACTTACTTTTTGTAAATACATAAATGTTATACATAGAACAATACCCAAACCCGAGACAAATCTTTGCAAGTCATACAAACATTTGTCCCCCGGCGGGTATCGAACCTATACTTACGTATCCGAGATAAAGTTTGGAATGGACGAAACCCCCGCCCTGAGTACAACCCTCGTTCTAATCTTTGTGCATGTGTGTGTGAACGTCGGGTCTATAATACTGCATTCTCCAGTTTATTCTATTAGAATCTTAATGGATTATAGACTTACAATTTATATGATCAAGAATGGCTTGGAGAACAAATTGCCGTATCATAGAAGAAAACTATTTTATAAATACATTGTAATTACGATTCACAGCATAATCATTTCATTTCATACTTTAGATAATATATAAATAATATAAATATAATATTAAACACCTAACAGACACATTCCTTATATTATCTTAGGATTCCCTGTGCCGTGGGTATCAAAAACTACGAGTATCTGCAATATCAAGAAAATGCAAACATGTATCGTACAGCGAGAATCGAACTCATTTCTTTTCCGTCGCAGCCGGCTACTTGCTGGTCATGCCGATTTTGATAGATCACCTCGACTATTTATGCACACATTTTTGTGTTGTGTTATAGTAAAACAGTGAAACACTAAAATAATAATAACGTAATAAAATAAATATTTTTACATTCAATGACGAAATAATTAATTTTCACCTAAAAAGTTTCGTTGAAGTTGCCAGAACAGCTAGCGTTAGTTTTGATTTAATTCTAACCTTAGTTAAGTATCCAATTAGCAATGTTTTGCCACAATGGAGTACAATTTTTATGTCCTTGAATAATTTTCCTTGTTATTGGCATTTATTGTATGTAGTTATATTTATGAATGGTTTTGACGAAAATAACTCAGGGATAGAGGTAATCGTTTTGAAAAATAGTCTTGATTGTATTTTATTTATTTATTTACTTTAACTAAAATGGTTGCACCAATAATATTAATTAAAGATAGTCATAATTAAAATATCAGAAAATAATATATCAATAGTCAAAATAATTCATGAAATTACAATAAATAATAAAAAAGTAATAACAGACATATCAATTAAAATATATGTTTAAAATAGAATAAAATAACAAAAATTAGATAAACGCACAGTCATACATTATGCTCACAGAACTTAGAATATTCTGTCAAAATATTCATCCATAATAGCATGAGTGAGAACAAAGGATTTGATTGGTAGGTATGTGCCAAATTTATGTTTTCACTTGTCTATGACTATTGGATATTTCTACCAATATTTTTCCATGACTAAATGAGGACTGAGGATGCCTACCATAAAGGCTTACATTATAAGGTAGGTAACAACCTTTTTTGTTTCGTTTTCTGAATAAATCTAATTAGATTTTTTCGTCTTAATTGCCCGGATAAAAGTGTGCAAAGCTCTTAAGAGAAAGTGGGTTTGTAAAGCTTTCTAAGATTAGTTGCCGTTTGAAGAATCTTTCCAAAGTACTACCCTTTAGTTTGCGCTTACGCTAAAATCAGATAGACAAGGTTTTTATAATATCCCAAATATTCTACCTCGGCGGGACCCTACCAAGAGATTTTTACCAGCCTGGTCAATATTTTTGAGATTTTTTCAGATTGAAACGCTGAATCGATATATAGAATTTCTGTTAGTTAAAATTAAACCTGCTACCTGTTTTCATAAAACCTGCTCGCCGCGCCACCTCCTTGGTGGCGCGGCGAGCAGGTAGCCAGCGACGCAATTGATACGGGTTCGATTTCCGCTGCGGCCTGAAAAATTGCATGTTCTGCAAATATTTTTTCCGGCTCCCAGTATTGTTGTACTACAGTACTCGTAGTTCCTGATATCCACAACACAGAGGATCGTAGAGGACTATGTATGTATCTGTTGGTTTAAAAAAAACTGCTTCATTACAAAAGCCTTCAACGCGCGGTTCATAGTGCTACAAAATGCTACGTGATTTTCTAACTTCATGCATACACAAACTCACGCCTATTTCCCGGAGGGGTAGGCAGATACCACGGATTTCCACACGCTATAATCCTGACCTACCTCTTTATTCCATTCACACTCAATATATTTATGCGTTGGTCATGCTCAAGGATGTTACGGACGATCTTTCTACAGTACGTCTTTTTAGATATATACCATTTATTTTTGGTTCATACTTAGGTTCAAACTATATAAAGAAAGAGGTATACAATTAGAAACAAAAACAAACTATAACGCTCACTACTATATTATATGTTGGATGTCCTTAGACACATACTCAGTGATCTTTGAGGATATCAAGTTGGGGGTAGTCAGAGAGGGTATATTTGTGATTTCAATGAATAAAAACATATTGACTTTGACTTTTAACTAAGGGTCACTTTTATTAGGTTGTTAGGTACATTTCGTTTCGTGAAAATAACCTTTATTTCCATTAATAATTTATTTATTTGGTCTTGATAACCCGAATTAATGTCTACAGAAAGGTTTCTTGAAACGTAAAAATGTATTTACCATTTCAACTATAATTAATTTCATAACCTTTTAATTTCTTAGCTCGGACTTTAATTGCCTTTAAAAGAGAATATCTTTACAATACAAAAAACCAACACGCTAACGACTGTATTCTCCGTTATATACATCATCAGATATATACTCGGTGCATAGATTTTTGAAGATGAGAGGGGAGGAGAGATCTACGTCCGAATATTGCATTTGGTACATGCCCGCGTTTTGCAAGTAATTCGCATTCCACGTGACAAGTTGCAAGCCCATTGCCGCTTATAAGGACACTACTTATGGCACATGCCTTACAACTTTTGGTTCTAGGCATGTCGGTTTCCTCACGAAGTTTTACCGTTTTTACGCACATAGACTTTTTTAGTGGAAAAATCCATTGGTGCATGACCGGGTTCGAACCCACGATCTTTGGATCGGAAGTTGGTGCACCGCCCACTATGAGGAATATATTCGTTAGCGTGGTTGTTTTTTTTTTCTCTGAGCATGTGTCTTATTAATTTAGAGAGGTTGCTATTTTACATTAATTTCTCGGTAACTATTAGGTAAAGTAACAAACTTGATATTTATATAGTAATTACTTAATCAAAATAAATAAAAGATAGAATCACGATAGATTGAACTTTTCTCGATAGATAAACTTTTTGAAGTCTCCTTTGAAGCTCTTTCGAAATACATTTGAGGTCCATCGTTTGACTCTTGAAAATATTTACGGGTAATTTTTATTTTATTCAGCAAGTAATCACGATACCTACTTATATAGAACAAAAAGTAGTTTTTGTTCATTAAATCATACAACTATGTACAAGTAGGTATATAAAAAAAATACAGAAGAAACAGCTATCTAAAGACCGTTGCAAACGATCTATAGATAGCTCAACTGATCCAGATCACTACCAGACGGAAGCGTTCCCAAAATACTGGCCGCATTACCACGCTGAATGGCAATGCTAATGCGTTGACCCAGATAAGAGCCAGTTCTCTGGTCACGCGTCGCTTCGTTCAGTCGCCCTGAAAGAATTTTGAAAACGCGAAGAACCCCGGTTTCCCACGGACCCAGATTCTCAACCCCAAAAGGCGCAAATAAGTAAGCTCTGTCGAGATTTCTCTTTAGATTCTGTTTGTTTAATTTTCTAGAAGATTCTAGACCATTTTATATTTGTGTTTTGGGAGAAACAAATTTTCAATTCACATATTAAACAGCTGATTAAAGTACCCCAATATACCCTGGATGTTTTTGTGTATAAAGTGGAAACAAAAATTTTACTCAATTTTGAATTCTTAAGAATGTACGTTCATATCTTATTTTGATAATGAAGGCTTTATTATAATTATTATTATTAAAGTGGGAAACAAGCATGAGGCCCATCTGTTGGTAAGCGGTTACCGTAATCACTCGCAGCTTGCCGACTTGAGACATAACGGGCATTCATACCCTTCAAACCGAGACACAGCAATTCTAGCATTACTGCTTGGCGACAGAAATAGATATAGTGGTCGTACTTCCCCGGACGAGCTCTGTCACAAGGAGTTCACTACTTAAATTGTAAAAACGGGATTTTTCACGTACTGCACTATCGGCGAAGTGCACGACGCGACGCGGAGAGCGTCGCGATCACTCACCCTGATGAAGACTCTCGGAATTAGTCGAAACTTAGTCGGTGCCTTCACCGATAGTGCGGTACATGAAAAATCCGTATTTACAATATAATTTCACTACTTCTTGATAGATTATAAAGACGTTCTTTGATTTGCAATAAAGAGTATATGTATCTATTTTATTCTACAAAAATATTAAAGAAGCTTACAAGCTTCGCTCGTGGTACCCGGATAAAAAGCATATGTGTTATTCTGATGTATATGCTATATTACTGTAAAGGTTCATCAAAATCCGTTTAGTAGTATTTGCGTGAAAGAGTAACACACAAAAAAAAACTTTCGCGATTAAAAAAATGTAGGTTTCGTTCAGAACTGAAAACACAACCCATTATGACTCCAATTACAAATAAAAAGCTGCGTAGTGCATCGATGTAACGATGATGTAATCCTGTACAGTGCAATGATCTTGGAATGCAAGCGCTGGATTAATGCGCGCATATCAGTACACTTGTATCATCAGCACAAGTACATACTCGACAAATAAATTATAATTTAAAAAGGTGAGCTTTATGCTTAAAACTTTAACGACCTCTGTGGTGCAGTGGGCCTGCGCCCGAGACGCAATCGGGTTCTATTCCCTACTGCTTCAAATGTTTGTATGATCTACAAATATTTGTCTCGGGTCTGGGTGTTCTATGCATAATATGTGTGTATTTACAAAAAAATATATAAAAAGTAGTATATCAGTCATGTAGTTTCCATAATACAAGCTCTGCTTAGTTTAGGGCTAGATGATGCTGTGTGAAAATGTCAATTACAAAAAAAAGTGCAACGACGAATGATCTTTGATTTGCCAAACGCGGGCGTACCAAATGTAAAGTTTGGACGTGCCTCTGACTACCTGGCTGCGTTTAATCTAGGGCCACATTCATCCGCGGGCTGCCCACAATCTTTGCGACCTTATTGTATAATAGCTACTGTCCACGGTTTCACCCGCGTGGTTCCCGAATAAAAAGTAGTTCGTAGGAAACGCATTCGCTCGACCACTTAAGTTACGTTGCAAAAAAAATGCCCTTTGGGTCCATTCTGAATGTTGTTGGAAGACTTTTTAAAGCGGATGAGTAGTTTCGGATTACCTACCTCATATTTCCAAACTCACAAACTCTTCCTCTTTATAATATTAGATAACAAAATAAACAAACCAACAATGGGCGGTTTTATAGCTTGAACCAAACCTTAGTATTCTATTCTGCATTGCACTTTACTTGCGGTACACACCTTTTACTGAAAAAGGCTTCTCAGGAGATATAAGCTAGGATAGATGGCGACCAACTTTGACAACCACTTGACAACCATTTTCCTTTGTCGCCACCGCCACCGCCACCGCGTCTGTTTGACCGAGCCCTTAGTCTTCCTTGTCTTCCTAGATGTATATATCAGGATGGACTTGCCCTAGTCATATCAAGATCTAGGCTACCTAGCCAGTAAGCCTGTATATAATTATATCTAACTAGACCAAAAGCTTCGGACCTTTGTAAGACGCAAGTTTTTTTTTTTTTTGACACAATGTTTTATCTTATATACGAAATAAAAGTAGGTACAAAACAAATACATAAGTAATAAGTATGTAGGTATCGAAATGAATTGTATAGTCAAGGTACCAATAGAACATCGCACTAGAAATGCTTTCGACGTACTTACAAACATGCACACGACCACATTTCTATGTTAACGAGGCAGGATATTACGTCATGTGAAGGACGTGACGTCACTGTGAAACAATTATGTAAATTAAGCAGGTAATATTTGTCGTATTTCATTGTTTTATTGAAGTAATTCACATATTTTGAGGTTCTTATCTATTTTAAATATCTGAAAAAAAATGGTCTTCCTGACAACCACTGCACAGCCTACGCCATCACTAATAACGACTTTAGCAAGATTAAAATGTTTTTTTCTGAAATACCTCCGAAATAGAGGGCAGATGCTATTTGTATGAGAAAACACAACTTAGGATAAGTCGTGGATCGTTCTAAAAGTGAAAAGTAATCCAAAAGATTTTCTATTTAGTTTATTTTAATCAGTTATCATTTTGACTATACGATTAAAAAACTCAGTCGTTTGTGTGATCAGAACAACAGACCAACACAAACACGTCCACGACTCTATACACAAAGATGGACATCCTCAGATACTCAGTGAGGATCCTGCCACCTAGAATAATAACTACTTACAAAACTCCAAATATAATGTTTAAACGTGGAAAAGTTCAGTCGTGAGCGTGTTTCTTTTTCGATCAACAAGTTTTATAGTCAATCAACAAATCAGAAGGCAAGCAGTACTATGCAGTGTATGCCTGTACCTACTTACCACTCGACTCAACAAACAATTATTCAATTGTACAGTGCTACTCAATTTCATCTCAGATATATTTGTGAAATCCACCAATGGATTTGTTCAGTGGATTAGAGTGGAACGGTACTACAAAGCTGGTGGCGCAGTTATCTGATATTAATGTTTTGACAGGACCAAATAAAACAGACCGTCTAGACAAATGCCTCGCGCTTAGTTTTCCTTTCACGCTAACGCAAATGCGTCAAGGAAAATATTTGGTCAGCAGTCACGTGACATCTCAACAGCTAATGTCATTTCCATACAATTACATGTTTCCGCAGGCGTTAACGCTAACAGAATGTGATTGTTGATCTACGGGGGCCGGACATATTTTGCTTAGCAAAGACTACAGATAGCCCCATATTAGTTGGCATAATCTATACCTAGCCGTAGGTCTTGAGGGCTGTTAACCCGACTTCTGATCTGAAGGACGTAGGTTCTGATCCGGTCGTGCACTAATGAGTTTTTTAAAATATGTGCGCTTAACACGTGATTAAAACGGTGAAAGAAATACATCGCGAGGAAAACCGGCATGCCCAAGAACCAAACGTCTGGAAGAGATTGCTTTTAGTGTCTTATCGCTAAAAGCGATCTCTTCCAGACTACCCTCGGATGGACAGGATAAAATGGAACCAAAAGTCGGCTGTGAAAAGAGAAAATGTTATTCACATACGTATTTTTTTCAGGTAAAAATAGAACCCTTTTTCAAATAACGGGTAGTTAATAAAAAGTTCAACATAAAACTTCGACCCCCATTTTACCCTTAGAGGTGGATTTTTTTCAGACATATTTATGGGACCACCCATAAAGTAAGTGTACACTTAACCTTAAAAAAAAAAAAATCGGTTCACAATTGGCGAAGATATCGAGTAAAATACAAACAACAAAACATAGAGGCGAATTAAGAGCCTCCTACTTTTTTTAATTCTGTTGAATAATAGATCAAACTTATTACAAGTATATAACTAAGTTACAACAACAATTGGCCTATTTGACAACAGGCAAATAGGCCAATTGAAGAGAAATAGAGCCATAGAGGTATACTACCAGAATGCGAGAGGGTTACGGACAAAGTTGGATATGATTTGTAACAACATCGAATCCTCAGGTGCAGATTTATTCGCAATCACGGAGACGGGTTGTGTAGAGTCCATTCACGATGCCGAGATAGTACCTCCGGGATACCAGATCTTGAGATGTGACCGAGCGGACGGGCGGAAGCAGGGGGGAGTGTTTCTGGCGTCGTCGCACCGCCTCCAGGTACGACGAGCGAAGGTCCCGGACGGCGTGGATATTGACGCCTGCGCGTTCGAATTAGTTGGAGCCGCAGTGTTTATTTTTTTGTTGTGTTGTTTACATTCCGCCTAATAGTACTGAAGATGATTATTTAAATTTATTCCATATTTTAGAAAAATGGTGTCCTAACTATAAGTCATGTTTAGTTATAGGGGATTTTAATTTATACTCGTGTAATGATAATGTTTTAAACTATTTTGAATATTTTGTTGCCTTTTGCGAATTCGCTCAGAAGAACGAGGTGAGAAATTGTAACGACAGGTTACTAGATTTAGTGCTGGTTTCTTCAGAAATGGATGAAGTGCATGTGTCCATGGCCGACGAGGCGTTAGTGCCTGTTGACCAGCAGCACCCGCCGCTCGAGGTGACGGTGCAGAGATGCGCGCGCGCCGAGCCCAGCCCGGCCCCGCCACCTCCTAGCACTCTACCGAGCTGGAACTTTCGTAAGGCCGATTACCACGCTTTGTATTCCTCAATAGCGGCAGCCGATTGGAGCGCTCTATATCAAATGCAAGAGCCCGAAGATGCTCTAGATTCTTTTTATGATATCCTGAAGGAGATTTTTGACAAATGTGTACCAAAAAAACGTACAGGTAAGGTAAACTCAAGATATAGTTACCCAAGATGGTATACGGTAGAGGTCATCCGAGAAATAGAACACAAGGCGAAGCTGCATAAAGTGTACAAGGCGAGAGGGTCGAAAGAAAACTACCAGGCCTTTTCAGAATGTAGAGCGAGGGTCAAGGAAATGATACACATACAGCATCAACATCATCAGGAGCGAGTGCAGAGCCGACTATCGGAGGACCCAAAGGCATTCTGGGACTATGTCAGAGAGAAACGGGGTGCAGTAGATCGAAAGAAAATAACTAAAGATGGTAGTACACTTCCGGAGGCAGAATGTGCAGAGGAATTTGCTAAGTATTTTCTTTCGGTATACGGCACCAGTACAGCGACCCTCAACGTGCGCAAAGCGGAGGCTTTTAGCAGTGCCGGGAGCTCGCGCGTCCATGTGCCGCGGCTAACAGAGGCAGAGGTATGGGAGGCACTCACACGACTTAAGCCAAAGCACTCTGCAGGCCCAGACGGGATACCCGTGTTTGTAATGAGGGACTGTCGGAGGATTCTGGCGGAGCCTCTGGGCCATATATTTCCCATACAGAAAGGTGACGGTAGCTCGGAGGTAAACGGATTCAGACCTGTGGCGATCCTTTCAACACCAGCAAAAGTGTTCGAGTCGGCGGTGCAGCGCAGCATACAACACCAAATATCGGCTTATCTCTCGGATGCTCAGCACGGCTTCAGACCAGGGCGCAGCACGACTAGTAACCTCCTCAGCTCGATGTCGTACATTATCCCGTACGTGGATGCAGGGGTGCAAGTCGACGTCGCCTACTTTGATTTTAAAAAAGCTTTTGACATGGTCGATAACAACATCTTATTGACAAAGCTGGCAACGATCGGCTGCACTCCCAAACTGCTGCAGTTCTTCACTAGTTACATGAAGGCAAGGCAGCAGTATGTGGAGTACGCGGGATACAAATCCGAGCCTTACTTCACGAGAACTGGGGTGAGTCAGGGCAGTAACTTAGGGCCGCTGGAATTTATCGTAATGATTAACGATCTCCCTGAAGTTGTAACAGCGGCCAAATGTCTTCTGTTCGCAGACGACCTCAAGCTGATCTTACCGATAAAGGAGAAAGGAGACTGCGTCCGTCTTCAACAAGACGTGGATAGGGTAGTGGAGTGGAGCCAGAGAAACAAGTTGCAGTTTAATGTAAACAAATGTTCCATTATTACATTTAGTAGAGCAACAGCCCCACTCCACTACAACTACCAGATAGAGGAAGCGCAGTTGAAGCGGGTGGATTCGGTGAGGGATCTTGGGGTTCGACTGGACACAGAGTTGAGGTTGAGGGCCCATGTTGTGAGCGTCTGTAAAAAGGCGTACAGAATTCTTGGATTCATTTTACGCCGTGCAAACGGTTTCACGAACATCAGGGCTCTAACAGCAATGTATGACGCCCTGGTCAGAAGCCAGATGGAAAGCGCAGCTTCTGTATGGGCTCCTCATGAATCTAAATATAGTCTCATGATGGAGCGCATACAGAACAAGTTCACCCGATATCTTTATTGGAAGAGATATGGCGTCTATCCCTTCTATCCCTTGATGTATCCAACCTTATTCGTTTTAGGTATGGTTGGATATAACAAGTTGGAAATTAGGAGAGATATGGCACTTGGTCTGTATGTGGTTAAGGTGTTCCGGGGGATGATTTCAAACCCGACTATCTTAGAGATGATGAACCTGTGCGTACCGGATGAGTACGTGGGGAGGCGCAGGCAGCCGACTTTGTTCGTAATGCCTCGCGGAAGAACTAACCTGCTGAACAAGGCGCCTCTGACGCGCACCATACAAGTACTAAATCTGTTAGCGACAACCATTGACGTTTTCCACTGTTCACAGAGCGAGTTCGCAAGGGCTTTACTATTTAATTTGTGTTATGGTAAATAATTATGGTTTTTTGAATTATTTTTGAATTATTGTTGACCTATAGGTACTTGACTTATTTTGCTAGAAGACATGTGTATCAATTAATTTTATTTTGCTTATTGACATTTTGTATTGTGCCTATTATTTATATTTTGATTATTGATATTTTTATTGCATTATTTATCTTATTGTGTTTTGATTAATTAATTATTTTGACTTTTATATATAATGTGGACTACTCTATTGTATTAGGTCATATCCTGTAAAAATAGATGTAAGTGTTTTCAATAAATAAATAAATAAATAAACTACCTTTACTTGCGCAAGCGCCGAAAACAATACCGCGTCTACCAGTTTCGCATGTATTACTAGACGTGAACGCACTGCCCAAGGTTGTCTGTCGTAGGTGTCTGTCACTGATGTAATTTAATCAGACATTAGATTCTGCACGGATTCTGCACATCCCGTTAGCTAACTGGGTGTGGTTCTGCGACCGCTGGCGGTGGCGATGCAAACGTTTGTCTAAGTTAGCATCAGTGTGGAGACAAGACCAAAATTAAAATGATAGAATTGAATGGAATAAGAGACAAATTATGGCTCTGTTAAATGTATTTAACAATAATAACATAGCATTACAATATATACCAATGCACTATGAAATACAAAAAATTAAGAAAAAAACATGAATAATTATGATGAATAATTATTGATGGTGGTAACCCTGATGCTAGAATTGATATTATCGTCGTTTGGTATATTTTTTAGGATATTATTTCGTCTGTAACACGTACTTTATTTTTTTTTACTATTCAGTCTAAACATGGGTGTTTCATAGTGAAATAAGTCAGAAATGATGGGTACTCCACGCCCTTAACGGATCTATTTTTCCTGTAACCCTGTATATAAGTACGTAGAATACTATTTTTTGTATTTTTTGCAATAAAACGGGCGTATTTACCATGATTTGTGAGAATGTTTCCCGTTATTTCCCTTCAAACTGGAATACAGCAATGATATCATTACTGCTTGGCGGCAAAAATAGTCATGGTGGTAGCACTTCTCCGGACGAGCCCTTACTACGTCCAAAAACTATCGTGAATTTGATTTTCACGTACCGCACTATCGGTGAAGGCACTGACTAAGTTTCGACCCATTCCGAGAGTCTTCATCAGGATCGCGACGCTCTGCCTCCGTAAACTCCCGTTTTTCAATAGCAAAAGAGTTATGTCAGGATTATAGCAAGTGTAAATCCGTGGCCTTTGCCCTCTGGGAAGCAAGCCTGAGTGTCTGTATTTATAAGAATTAATTTATTAAACTACCAAGTCTGATGATCTCACGTTGGTGGCCGATTGCCGTCGGCTAGAATAGGCCTAGGTCCCAGAAAAGGAACATTATGGCTCAGATGTCTAAAATTCTTATTACGGGCTACGTCCGGTTCTTATTTGTAGCTATTTAAAAGTCTAGTTATGTTATACTATAGTCTAGTTCTCAGAACGCTACCTTCCATTGTGTTATTCAAGTTGATGCATTCGTAAAATGCAGGGGCTACATAAAGAGAATTGGATAACATTACTAATTAATAAGTGCCTAATTATAAGTTTTCCGGGTATTTTTTTTTTATTATTTTTTAAATAATAAAAAAGGTAAACGCGATAAATACCCGTAACTTATAAGTTATCTAATAGCGAAAGTTTGAAAAATACTCCTAGTACCTATTTATTATAGTGCATTACTTTTGTTTTCTAGTTATAATACTAGCTTCTGCCCACGACTTCGCCTGTATGGTACCCAGGTAAAAAGTACTCTATGTGTTATTCTGATGTATAAGATTTATTACTGTAAAGTTTCAATCACAACCCGTTCAGTAGTTTTTGTGTGAAAGAGTAACAAACATCCATCCTCGTTTCTAAAAGTAAACTTTTTACTTCTCCAAGTACATTTTATAAATTGGTGGACTAATAACCGATAACTTGTAAAAACTACTTAGCTGTTTTCCTTTTAACTTCGTTATAATAATATACTACTGTGTTTTTTTTATTCGTTTAGCTGGCAGTAGGGGGACACTTGACTCTAACAAAAATTAATACTTTAAAGCAACCCCAATTTTTTTAAACGACCTATCTTTTGACACACTACGGGAGAAACGAGAAAAAAATACATCCCCATTTAACGTGTAGAGAAGGTACCCTAAAATAATATTTTTCAAGGTTTTTATTTTACCACTTTGTCGGCCTAATTAATATGTATACCCATTACACATGCCATATAACAACTTTCTAGTACTCGAGTCTCTGAGCTAAGCCGCGGACAGACAGCCAGACGGACATGGCGTGGACTATTATTAATAAATAATCCACGCACTAGTCTCGCAAACTAAAGTACAACCACGGTCATTCTCAAAATCACATAGAATCCTCTACAAATTTGTCTAAAAGAGATCGCTTTTAAGCGATAAGACAATACATTGCACCTTATTTTAAACAATGTATTGATTATTTTGTTTATTTCTTAAAGTGAATAATAAGTAATTTATTCATACTATCTGACCTAACACTAAAATTCCGAGTATCGTGAGTAACAGAAACTGTTAAAATAACACAAAATAAAAATAACAAACACATTCACGACTTTGAATGAATGAATAATGAATGATATTTATTTGCAAGAATATATTTAAATTATTATTATTACATAGGTATAGTCAGCTTCTCTATATTCGACATTTTGCTCGTGAATTTTTTTGACATATAATTTGGTAAATACCTAGCTACAATTACAATTAAGCCTAGGATCTTTATTCTGTGCGTATTGCGTAGATCTGTGACGGTGACTTAGGAGGGGGAAGTTAGATACAAGCCTAAACATTATTTATAACATTATTTGGCATATGCCCAGGTTTTGCTTAGGAGTTAGCAAGTCACGTGCAAGCGCATCATCGCTTATAGGAACACCTTCGATTTTTTCAAGTATCAAGATTGAAACTAATTAATGTTTGTAGTTCATAAAAGTATTGTCCTGCTGAGAACACTCAAACCCGCACCTACCAAGTCTACGCCCGCTAAGCAACAACAGTAATAGCAATATCGAACAAATCTGTAAATTTTGGATCAAGTATAATACGACTACTTTCAGAATATTAAACATGAAATTTAGACGTGATTTTCAGACGAGATCAATTCATCGAAATATACAAAAAAAACTTATTATTATTGTCATTTTTTTTATAAAAGTTAAGATAAAATAATAATGCTGGAATTTTTTTCACACAGCATCATCTAGGCCCAATGCATACATAGCTTGTGCTATGGGAACTACATTTTTTTTGTAAATACAAACAATTATTAGACAGAAAACACCAAGACCCGTTATTTTGGCAGCGTAACCCCCTCCATAAATCCTGACATTTTCAAATCCCTAGGGATTCTGGAATACGATATTTCGAGCGGCAAACTCAAACAAAAACTGTTATTGATTGAGAACTTCCTTTGGAATAAAGCGATTTGGTTTTCACCTTTGGCCTATGTTGAGATAGCTATATATACTCGTCCATGTACAGTGTGCACAATATTATTCTTTAGGTGTTTTAGTCTAACATTTATTTAAATTCGCTGGCGTATACTTTTGAAAGTACTTTCTTGTAATCAAAAAAGTAGGAAAAAAATAGTTCAAGAATTTTAATTAAGTGACATAAAATATTAATGTTGCTGTAACTTAGTGAAAGCGTATTTAGAGTACATCTTAGTGAGGTTGTTTGATTAACCAGATATTTCTTCAAAAAGAGGAACCGATTCTGACTTCCGGAAGAGGGACAATGCGTTTCGTGATAAGAATTGTATTAATGACGGACTATTTTTGGCGAGACAATGAGACGCATTTTCCCGAATGCCTTATTTGGAATCTATTACTGATAAAAAAAACGCAATTCTATTGAAGGTTTTCTTCTAAGAATTTATTACTCTGTCAATGCGGTTAGTAGGTTACCAAAGATAACATGGTTGCTATTCAGCTAAATATTCTATGGTAACACCTAACGTGAATTATTTGAAATGATTCATAAAAAATATGCTAACTATACCTTCATACAAAACCATGTTATATGTAAAATGTAATAGCATGCCTCTGCAGGCTTATTTCTCCTCTAGATGATGCTGTGTGAAATATATCCAGCATTATTTATTTATTTCAGCCTGAGTACTTTCTTTATGGTTTGAGGGAATTATCACCTGACTTGTCATGAGTCTGATAATTTAGGCACATTATTATAACCATTTTTTTTTCTGATGACTAGACAAAATGACAGTTTCATTTGTCTGTTTTGGGCTTAGGAATAAGGTTTAAGAAACCCGACGTTTGAAATCTTCAACTCCTATACCTCGATGGTATGCGCCGCATGAGGTGTTGGTTCGATTTCTGCTGCGAGATAAATGTTTGCATGTTTTATAGATATGTGTTCATGATCTGGGTGTTGTGGTATACTAGTAGTTCCTGATACCCACATCACAGGGAATCCTAGTGAGGGTCAGGACTGTGTCTGTTAGGTAATTTCCACATTTTGGTGCAAAAACTGACACTTAAATGGATTTTTCACATTCGTTATATCCCTAGAGAATACCAACACGTCTTGGGCAGTTTACTGAAAACCGTTGCCATTAACCAGTTAACTATACGAACTCTTTCGAAATACACTTCGCAGTAGACTTGGTTTTGTCAAATAAGTAAAAAAAAAACATACATAATAAATCTGGTCAGTTATTCAGAGCCATTAAAAATGACAAGCACAATGATTTCAGAATGGGTTTGGGACAAATAAATACATTTGAATTAATACAATTTATCTGATGTATGCAATTCAATAAAATATAATTTAAAATGATTATGAAATTTCAATAGATGTCAAATCACAACTTTAGTGTTCATATACCGTTAGGTTATTTTGTTTTGATTAAGCTTTAATTTATTTTAAAAAACAAAAAGGCTCCATTTTGTCCGGAGTATTATAAAATACTAGCTTCCGCCCACGGCCCACGTGGTACCCGGATAAAAAGTAGCCGATTTGTTATTCTGATGTATAAGCTATATTACTGTAAAGTTTCATCAAAATGCGTTCAGTAGTTTTTGCGTGATAGAGTAACAAACATCCATCCTCACAAACTTTTACGTTTATAATAGTAGTAAGAAGGTGGATGTATGTAATAGGTTGGGGAAAAAGTTTCTTCGCATTTTTTAAGAAAATTCAAAACATTTTTTAATATAGTTTATTTACATTTAACTAAAGTATGTAGGTACCATTTTGTTCGATAACTTTTTGCCATTTTGTAGGCAGGGACATGATCCCATTGCTATAAAAACTTTGGGGCTTCTGTTCAAAATACCGCGACAAGTGGTTTTGGCAGTCCTCTCGTGATGTTAACCTGACACTGCCTAAAGAATTCTGAAGAGACCGAAACAGGTGGAAATCTGAAGGTGCAAGGTCAGGACTATACGGCGGATGCATTAACACATCCCAGCCAAACTCTCTTAATTTTTGCTGAGTGGCTAAAGATGTGTGAGGTCAAAAATGGTCAAAAATTTCTTCAAAAATGGTTCGGTTTCATTACGTCGTAATAAAGAATCACAAATGAGAACACGGTTCATTAGGTTTCTTTCAGTGAGCTCGTGAGGTACCCAAATATCGAGCTTTTTTGTGTACCCAGTTTTTTTCAAATGCGCCAAAACTGTTTTGTGGTCAATTCCCAGTTCTTCAGCTACGTCGTAACTACTGATATGCCGATCTTGCTCCACTTTTTCAAAAATGGCATCCATTTTATCCGTAATAGGGCGACCAGAGCGACGTGCATCTTTGACATCAAAATTTCCGGATTGAAAACGCTTAAACCAAATTTGTGCTACTCTCACAGACACTGCACTAGGTCCATAAACATCGCAAATTTTTTTCGCGGCTTGCGTTGCATTTTTACCTTTTTTGTAGTAAAATTTTAAAATGTATCGAATTTCTTCATTAGATTCACTCATCTTAACAGTACGAAAAACAAATAAAAATCACACATTTTCCTAATTTGAATTTGGAATTATCTTCTTTAAAATTTAAACTTTTAATGATACCAAAACCAGCTAGATACAAATAGTATAGCCAAAGATATTTTATTACAAGTTCATACATACAATAATGCGAAAAGACTTTTTCCCCAACCTAATATATTAAGCATTTTCTGTTATTAAACAGCTGTCGTATCTAGCGAATGTAATGCAATAACCAAGCACTTAAACGGTTAAACGTTAACTTATAAACGAGGTTCAGGCTCTAGTGAAATATTCAGGGCGGATGTTGGGATGCGGGGGTGATTTCCGGTGGAGCTCACACAAATATGCTACTCTCGTGATTGCTTGAATTCAGTTACAAGTATATTTGTTGTTTGTTAACTCTAGCTAGTTTAGAAATAAGATAATAATAATAAATAATATTATTTAATTTATTTAAAAAAATATATATTTTGTTTTTGGCTTCGATTCTCCTGTACACCAATCAAACTTAGTTTGATCTATCGCTCTTTTACTAACAATAACAAAAGAAAGAGATACCAACTTAGTGCTGTTTTTCAAATTAGTCAGATTTAAGTTTTCCGAAGTTAAATCGTAATTTCAAAACATGCTGACTATAACCACGGAGACGAGCGACACGTAAACTAATTTGACAGGACTAAAATTCTCGGCATCTCTGAGCGACAGTTTAAATTAAGTTTAGTTGATGTAGAAGAGGATCGACGCCATGTTAGCTATTATTATGTAGTTTCAAATTATTGGTCAATTTTCATCATTTAGTTTTTTTCGGGTTTTGCTTGTTGTTGTTTCAGGAGTCTTGTTTAGATATTATAGAAGATGGTTCTGACAACAGGCCACTGAGGTCACCTGGCCCAAAAAAAAGGTCTGGTGACTGATGCTATAGAAACAAAGTAGTGAAAGAATTCATAGAAATCTTTCCATTCACGAGTCACAGCTTATCCAACTTTTCGCTTTTATAACAAGCTGGCACATACATCGCTTTCCTTACGACTTGATCACAAATACCTACGAAAGTATTTTTTTTTTTATCAAAAATAAACCTGCTTCAATACAGGGAAGTTGTTAAAAGTATTTCATCCCCATTTTTCACGCTTACGGGTGTTTTTTTGTCATAAAATGTATAAAGAACCACCCTTAAAGTATATCGTACCCATTAAAAAAGAATCACTAAAATCGGTTCACAATTGGCGTAAATATTGCGTTACATACATACAAAAAAAAAAAATCTCTTTGAGAACCTACTGCTCAAACTGAGGCTAAGTAAGCCTGCCTGAATATTCCTAAAACTAGGTTTTCGCAGGTGCATCGCACTGGGGTTAGAGGGCATCGAACCCACTTTAATTACCACCCTCTTTACCCCTTCCCAGTCAGCAGTGTTGCCAGCTGATTATGTGCATGGCTATATTACTTGAGCCTATCCTTGCTATAAACTGAAAATATATGTAATTAAAGCATACAAACTTCGAGAGAAAAGGATGGTAGGTACGGCTGTGCTTTACGCAACTTGCCAAAAATAAGCTGAGCTTGTGGCGATCGAAGCTTTAAAGAACCATCCTTAAAGACACACAAATCTATTACAAGAAACCAAATAACAATGCGATAGGCCGTTTCGCAGAGAAATTGTAACAGACATTAGAAGAGAAGTGATCTTCCAGACAACCTTTGGGTGGAGAGGATTTTATGAGATTGTAAGAATGCCCTTGTTCAAGTAAAGAACTTGCCGGTCTCCATAGTATTGTTTGATAATGGACCATATAATGTATTTTGCTTTTAATAAAAATAAATTTGTGCTAAAATGGATCCAAATTCCCTAAAACTAGCGGAAGAAATTGTTTCGTTGGCAACACGACAATCGTATGAAGCATAGAGCAGAATCACGCAAAGTGATAAAATGGGTTCTCAGTTCGTGGTTTTCTAAAATAGAGTCACTAAAATCGTTAAAACCGAGCCGTGTTGGCCTAGTGGGCAGAACCCCGACTTCCGATCCGAAGGTCATGGGTTCGAACCCGGTCGTAGACCAATGAATTTATCAAATTATATGCGCTTAACACGTGAAACGGTGAAGGGAAACAACGTGATAAAACGGACATGCTCTAGAACCAGAAATTCGAAGGCATGTGCTTTTGGTTAGTATTCCAATAAGCTGCGATAGGCTTGCAACCTGTCACGTGAAATGCTTACTACTTGCAAAACGTGGGCATATGCCAAATTAAAATTTGGACGTGCCTCTGACTATACCTTACTTGGTATCCTCTACGCACTGAATATGTATCTGAAGACATCCATCATGGCGGATACAGTCGTGAACGTGTTTGTTCATATTTCACGGGGATCATTAATAATCTACTTTTTAACCTTTACGGAAATTGAGGTATTCCTAAAAATAACACCAATTTTCAGATCACATTAGTATCACATCTAATCTATTTGCAAACTGAGCACCTGCTTTTGTGCTCAGTTTGGGAACAGTTTCTAATATTGAAAACTATTCCGAAAATAGCACCTGGCTTCTAGAGATAGGGTTTTCGTTGTTTTATTTTATTCGCGAACAAGCCTCGAGGAAGATCCAAGCTTTTAGCACCTTCAGCTTACGTTTAGGTAGGTATTACATTCGATATTATGTTGTCAACTCGTGTCTGTATTTATTTTAATAATTCTGTATCAAAATCTACAACATAGTCGGACGTTTTGACATGGATTATTGAAATATTTTACTACAGAGTAAACAACAGATACCTAATATACAAATATTAGCACATGTGGAAAAATTGTGACACTCGGCTGGCAAGCTATTGAAATAACCCGATTTGAAATAAGCCATTGAATAAACAGTTTATTTTATTCAGTTAGAATATAAACTCTCCGTGGTAGTATCTATTACACGTACAGGCACACAGCATAAACACCTACCTTAGAAATAAAATACATATCCTACTACTTATTATAAACGCGAAAGTTTGTGAGGTCGGATATATGTTTGTTTCTCTTTCACGTAAAAACTACTGAACGGATTTTGATAAAACTTTACAGTAGTAAAGCATAAACATCAGAATAACATATAGGTTAAAAACGTACTTAAAATCAACTTTATAAAAAGGCATACTTTAAAATATCTGAGAAAAATATCCAAGAGGTTTTATCATCTAAGTAAGATGATAAAACCTCCTGGGATTGAAAATGCTCCAACTCGTTTTTTTGTAAAAGGATCATTAAAAAGAATAACCAGACTTGTTTTGTTGCCTTTCTTTCCTGGCTTGGTCGCGGAGGAACAGGCAGTAGATAAAACCGACGTTTCAAAGTGATCCTTGTGATTTTAATGAAGAAATGAATTTTGACTTGACTTGACATGACTTGAAATAAACAAACATAACTTTTTTATCATTAGGTTTAAAATTTATAGGTAACTCGTTACCTACCTATCGTTCATACACCTGCTCTCCAAGAATCGGTTATTTGGTCCAAACGGCAATTTAGAGTCTTTATTAAACTTTAAGTATATTCCATTTTTGTGTTAATTTCCGAAGTTTATTGATTCATTATCAATTTAGATGAGTTGTTAAGTGTAAAATCATGGTACTTATCTGCTTAACCCTGCAAGAGACTTGCGTAGATATAGATATTAAATATGCAGATTGTTATTATGATAGCCAAATAACAACCAATTTTCAGTGAATGAACAAGTTATCGAGGGAAAATAATATTTGTAGTTTTTATTTCAAAAAACTAGCAACTGCTTTTATTAAATGATTCGCTCGTATGATATCTGGATGAAAATTAGCTCTTACCGCTAAGGCAGCGTTCGTAAGAAACGCATTCCCTCGACCGTTTTTCCCTCGACATACGTTGCCTAATTGGTCGCCACGAAAAGCCCTTTTACGTATTTAAACGGGATAATTTATAGCTTTTGCCCACCCTGATTGAAGGTCCATTCTAAATATAGGTGAAATAATTTTTGAAATCGGATTAGTATTTTCTGAGGTTACCATACAAACTTACAAACTACTTCTTTATAACATCATAGTAAATATAGTATACATACTTAATTGGAATATAGTACCTTCCTATAATCTATAGTCAAACCAAATAATTTCTGAAATATTTGTACACGTATCGTTTGAAGACCCGTTAAAAGTTATTCTACCTTTTATTATATTCTGTGCACAAGCAGGTAGAAAATATTTTATACCTCAACCAACGCTCCCTTTTTTCTAAGAATTACGTATTAACATCAACACCTTGTGTCCTTTTCGATCAATTTGAGGGCTTTTAAAAGTAAGAACTTTATTTATTTTTCAAAATGATAAAATAAACAACGCAATTTGAAAATGTGTTTCTCATTTATAATAATAATAATGATAATAATGCTGGAAATTTTCACACAGCATCATCTAGCCCCAAACTAAGCAGAGCTTGTATTATGGGAACTACATGACTGATATACTAATTACTATTCATTACGGCCTCTGTGGCGCAGTGGGCGAAGGCTAGCCTGAGACGCAGAAAG
The DNA here is from genome assembly GCA_961405105.1 of Perizoma affinitatum. NCBI lineage: Eukaryota > Metazoa > Arthropoda > Insecta > Lepidoptera > Geometridae > Perizoma > Perizoma affinitatum. The sequence continues at coordinate 12,967,164 of OY560197.1, forward strand.
TTGCAGGTTCGATTCCCGCCGCGAGACTAATGTTTGTATCATCTGCAAATATTTGTCTCGGGTCTGGGTGTTATCTATGTATAGTATGAATGTATTTACAAATATTTATTTATTTATTTATTTATTAAAAAAACAAACTCTTAAACTTACAGCTAAGGGCCAAAACGTTTTAGAGCTAAAGATATTACAACTTATAGAGAACATAAAAAAATCATACAGTATTTGTCGAATATACGTTTTTTCATAATAAAGACATCTATATTGGGTTCCTGAATAATCATCGAGTTGAGTAGTGCGAGCGCATTCGCTGTAGGGGCATACCGCGCGGTGTTAGTGCGGGATGCGGGCGGTGCGAACAAGCGCCGCGCGCGCGCACGTACGTACCGGGAGGGGACGTAGAGCCTACACTCAGACAGGGCGGCAGGGTTGTCGATGCTACCCCGCAAAACCGAAAAGTAGTGGATGAGAAGTGCACATTTCCGACGTAGCTCGAGCGTATTTAGTTCGATCATACCGCAAATAAAGAGGGATGGGTATAAATAGGGATAGTATCCGTACAATTTCTTGTAGAGGAATCTACCAAACTTTTTCTGAACCCGTTCTAGCATTATTTTGTACTTTTCCTCGTGGGGGTCCCATATCAATGCATTATATTCGAGCTTGGATCTTACAAATGCATAAAAGAGTGATACGATTGCAGTCCTATCATGGAACCGTGCCGATTGCCTCATCACGAAACCCAAAGACTTGTAGGCTTTAATGCAAGTTTCAGCTATATGCGTATTGAAAGATAGTTCGCCATCCAGAGTCACGCCTAGGTCACGGATCTGAGTGACACGTTCCAGAGGTACACCTGACACATTGTATGGGTGTGCGTAGGGCGAGGGTGATCTTGTGAAAGTGATTGTCTTGCATTTGGATATATTAAATTGTAAGAAGTTCCGCTCGCTCCACGCAACAACATTATCGATGTCACGCTGCATCGCCATACAATCCGCAGCACTTTCAATTCCCAAGAATAATTTCAGGTCATCGGCAAACATCAGGCATCTAGCCGTCTTAATAAAATCCGGCAGATCATTGATCATTATCAGAAACTGAGTCGGACCGAGTGTACTTCCTTGACTCACCCCTGACAACGTCAAATAAGGATCTGATCGAAAACCGAGTAGTTGGACATATTGAAAACGATTTAAAAAATAGTTAGAAAAAAAATTCAGTAAGTTTGGAGTAAATCCTATGGTGGCTAACTTCTTTAGGAGAACGTCATTGTGGACACGGTCGAAAGCTTTTTTAAAGTCGAAATAGGCCACATCTACTTGTCTCCTCCGATCCATCTCCGCGGTAGCATAATCCACAAAGTTGACATGGTTAGTGGCAGTCGATTTGCCTGCCAAGAAACCGTGTTGGTTTTCGTTTAAAAAAGGCCGAATTTGACTAGAGATGCGACGGTTGAGTATAGCTTCAAATACCTTGCCACAGGCTGAAAGAACGGCTATGGGCCTGTAGTTCTCGACCTTTGACCTGATCCCACCCTTGGGTATAGGTGAAACTCGCGATACCTTCCATGCGTCTGGATATGTTGCAGTTTTCAAAGCTAAATTGAAAATAAATAGCAATGGCAGTTCCAAAACGCTATAACAGTCTTTTATTAAATAAGGCGGTATTCCATCAGGTCCAATTGAAGAATGCTCCTTAAGGCGTTTAACTGATAGTTTAAGGTCAGCCGAAGAAATGCTATCGATGCTTATAGACGCTGAACAGAACGGGCTGGCGGCAGCTTGCTCAGCGGCCTCGGGAGATAAAGCTGGCGCATCGGTTAAAAAAACAGATTGGAAATATGTAGCGAATATATTAGCAGCATCCCTTCCTGTGAAGAGATTGCCATCGTACTCAAATTCGTCACAAGATTTCCCGCAAGATTGCTGCTCCTTCACGAACTTCCAAAAAGTTTTCGGATCCCTACCTATGTTATTTTCAGTACGTCTTATATAATCATAGTAAGTTTTTTTTATTAATTTCTTGGACTGGTGCCTATAGAACGTAAACATTTCTCGGTTGAAACTCTTGCCCTCTTTTTTAAAAATTTTTAGATGGTAGTATTTATTCCGAAGCCCATTCTTAATTTCCGGCGTAAACCAAATGGGATATTGGAACCGCGTAAACGAGATAATCTTTTTGAGGGGGACATGGACAGATAAACACGTATTCAATTTTTCGTAGAATAAATTAACAGCCTCATTAACTTCGACTGAAAGAAAAATATCATCCCAGTCTATGGCGGCGATAGAGGAATACAAAGAATTAAAATCGGCCTTACGGAAATTCCACTGCTGCGGCGGATCGTCACCGCCAGCAGACGGAGGCGGGCGCGGCGCTGTCGCTACTGGCGGGTGCGGCCGCGGGATCTTGATGCCTACGCGGAACGCAGGGTGATACGCGTCCTCCTTCACCACGGGATCCACATCACCGCACACACTCACACACTCATCACTCAGATTACTCAGTACCAAGTCTAACATGTTCCCATACTTATTTGAAATAACGTTATACTGTTTAAGTTTGCAGTAAGTTAGCATACAGTGATAATGCATAATAACATTTTGGGATGTGTAACTATTTAGATTAAAATCGCCAATAACAAGCAAATCCATCTTGGGGTATTTTGCCACTAGATTTTCCAATACTACAAAGGTATTTAAGTACTTCTCATCATTTGCACCCGACGGCACATAAACAACACAACACAACACTTTCTTATATCTAAGCGTGACCATAGCTATCACTATTTCGACGTCTCGAGAACAACCATCGTCGTCTGATATTTGCTGGACTCTGTATTGGTTTCGGATGGCCAGAAGTACTCCTCCCCATCCAGCGTCATAGGGACGGTCTTGGCGTAGCACGGTATATCCCGGAGGGAATACTTCACCATCACCAAGACTGCTCAGCAAAAATGTTTCAGTGAATGCAAACATATCAGATGGTTCATTCAGAATACCTTTTTTGCATTCATCTAACTTTGTGCGTAATCCACGTACATTCTGATACAACAATGAAAAGGATTTAAACTTGGACCCCTTGTTCGGCATGCGTGGATGTCTTGCGAAACCCACTTCGCCAGGGTTTGATGTGCACATCTTCAGCCCAGTGCTCGGGCGCTAGGTATTTATCTACGTGCTTTGTAAGTACGGATAATTTGAACGAACCATAGTCGCCTCTAGACTTCAATGCCTCTGCTGTGCATTTATCGTCTGGGCAGATACTCCGCAGATGTTCGATCACTTGATCTTCAGTCGTTCCAAGTTTGAGATAGTACAAGTGCAGAAAAGATTTACGCTCAGCTGCTGATAGCACAGTTGTTCCTGGTACGGCAGTACCACGAGTCACATTCTCTAACGGACGGCGAGTACGTCGTGACTTCAACTCGATCCAACTCGACGCATCATGATCACCGCCTTTGGAATCCGTACCACGTTCTAGTTCTAGTTGCAGTGGGTCCGGCGCCGCACTCGGAGTAGGGGGCGCGCTACGGCTTGATGACGCAGCGCCAGCCGGCGTTAGCGCAATGGAGGCGAGCGGAGAAATGTTCCGTCCCGCTTTGGCCTTCCGTCCAGTGGAATTGGCGGCGGAGATTGCCGATACTGCGCGAACCCGGGCTTCTCTAATTGGCCGTTGCGATGACATCGTCGAAATCTTCGGCTGCTTACCCTCTTCCGTACTCGATGTTGTGGATGATTTTGTTGTATCCTTATCGTCGACCAGCTTTTTAATTATATTATTTTGGTCAACAACAAGTTTTTCAAGGGACAAAACTTTATCTTGGAGGTCGAGCACAGTCTTAGCCAATTCGCGAATAGCACTTTCAAGAGATTTGGTTGACATTACGAATTTTTGGAAATAAAAAATCAGAGAGCTACGTAGATAACATCCGTCTCGCAAAGATGACAAAGACGAAAAAAATAAAATTATATAAGTAGTATATCAGTCATGTAATTCCTATAACACAAGGTATGCTTAGTTTGGAGCTAGATGATGCTGTTTGAAAATGTCAAGCATTTTTTTTTTATGTTTCGTGATTCTCCTTTCGTCCATCCTTTCTCCATGCCCAAACCATCTTGGCGTAGATGGACATAGGCATACAAATGGGAAATATTAAAATAGCAGGTAAATATTTATTTGCGGAATTATAAATTCTTTTTCTCTGTTTCATAATCATTCGCAACTTTAGCAGCTTGCTAAAAAATCCAGACTCTATCCTTTGTTTAGTGTTAGAAAAGTACAGGGCTAGGTTTAGCGGCTTGCTAAATAAGCGAGTGATTATGAAACAGAGGGTTGGTATTTGTCTATTTCCGCCAAAGAAATACAAAAAACGAGATAGGTATGTATCTACAAGCATGATATCGCAAAACAATGTAGGTACCTACTTAACTGACCGTGCAGGTTGGTATGCCGACCATTTCCGAACCCCAGCGTTGTGGCAACGATATTATATCTACAGGCTGATTCATAGGGCAATACACCCAACAGTCACTCACCAGATATAATATAGACCGTACCCACACAAGATTCCTAGTTTGAAAACAAAAATGAACAGAAAAATTGTCACAGATATTAGATCAGAATTAACCTTCTCTCACCCAAACTGTTTAAGCTTGTCACCAAGAAGTATAAATGAAAAATTGATTTGAGTGACAGATTCACGATGATAATTTTAGGAGACGACGCATTCAACCTTTGATACCTAAGGGTCGCTAAGGCGACAGATATTGTAATTCTATACTAGACTGAAAGCCCGGTCAATTAGACGTGGTGGTCAATCAGACGTGGTGGTGGTGGCACACTTGACAACCATTCATAGGGAAATGGTCGCCAGCATTGAAAAAAACATGATTTCGGCCATTTCGGCCACGCCCTTATAAAAATCTTATCTATTAATTCCTTGGTTTAAAATTGGAAAATAATAAAAAAAAGATATGCCTCTACGAGGACTAAATCTTATCTCCACACTGGTTGTTTCTACACCTAGAACCATTCTAGTATGTATTTGAGGATGTCCATCATGCAGTATGAAGTCTACTAATCGCGAAAGTCGAATCGAAGAAAAATACAATTATCAGAATGTATCTCTGTGAGGTTTCATAGGTCGTTGGTTGTCGGTCAGTGCATTCACCCTGGCTAGGCTTTGCATGCTTGTTGCGCCTGCGCAGGCATTTCCGGAGGGGCGGAGCTTAAGGGGCAGGGTGGCGGGGGTGAGGGGATGAGGGGGTGCCGTGGGAGAGCCTTAGCTTAGGAATGCGTACTTGCCGTGGAATGTACTAACGGAACTTTGGTACGAGCCACGGGGTATGCGAATTGGTATTTAGAAAGTAGGCTTCGTTGGGTATTTTATTTGATTGTTGTACTAGCTGACCCAACATACGTTGCGCTATCCTTGTGATCAATGTGACAGTTAAGAAACGTCAATTTGACAACCAAGAAGTTTGTATGGAAGAAATAAACACCCGCTATTTCATATTTGAAGGTAGGTACTTAGGTATGAGTAATTTCACGAGAGAACCTTGATTTCTCTTATAAACAACTAAAGTGGCAAACGAGCATACGACCCACCTGTTGGTAAGCGGTTACCGTAACCTATAGACGCTTGCAAAACCAGAATTATAACACGCGCGTTGCCGACGCGACGTTGTAACATAACGGGAGAAAAAATAAATTATAAAAACTGCAAAATAATGTATGTCCTTACTTAGATAATAATTCAAAGCTAGATATCAAGTTACAACTTAATGTATAATTATAACCTGTATTTAGTATAATTTTATGGGTTTAATTACTTTTTATAATAATCGTCCGATCTCAGCATCGTAACTTACGCAAATTAATTTAGAGTATACCTATGCAATTATATTTATTTTAACTACAAGAAGATAATTAATTACCCTATAATTTAAACAACAGTTTCGTTTACAATAAAACGTATTTTTTGGGAGAAGCTTTAAAAACAAAAAATGTTAGTCATTCTCTGACTAGCTCACTAGAAGTATATAAAATAATCTATGTACATAAAGGACTATTACACCGGAGACGAAACGAGCTATAGACCCTCAATTTTGTGTGATGAAAGTCAACCACAGATTCTACACCCGAAAACGCTGATGTTTTACCATAGACTATATAACAATCAACAGTAGTACTACCGTACGTACAGAATGCCCACTCACCCCCTCCCGCTGATTTAATTTACTCCACCCCGCCCGATTCCAATTAAAACTTCATTTGGTCTAAGCATAGGCATACTTTAGCGTTATGTTGTAAGTAGGGATCGAAATCCCCAATTTTTATTCATTCACGTACACAAACGGACGGCACAATCTCCAACAGCGATATCTTCCAGGCCTCTTGCTATAAATGTTATCAAATTCTAACCACTTACTTTACCGAAAAAATACCATGTTCCTTTTTTTTAGGAATTTTTTTAGGCCTGGAAAATATCGGTATTCCGTTCTGTTATCCTAGTTCAAATACCATAGAGGCACATCATCTATATTTTTCAATTGGTACTCTCAGGTGTACGCTTCTGAAAAAAGAGTATTTCAGTTTTGGAAGCTTGATCACGAAACTTATAAAGCCTCAGGAAAGCAGCACCACTATTTCAATATGTTATTCAAATCGTCAACGTTCGCCGTTCATTAGGATTCCACTGTGGTTTGCGCATGCACTGCCGTCACGATCTCCTCATTATCGTTACAGTTATGTACTTGCTGGATGCCTATTGCCTAGACCACAGCTCTGGGCTGGGAGTCTAGATGGCAAGGGCGGTCTCACATGAGCGAATACAATGCTACAATCCATTTGCCACATCAATAGCCAGTAAAGTCCATTGCTTCATCATCTGCACCATGAGTGGTATGACGAACAGTTTGAGCCACCCTTAAGATGTCATCGTTCCATCGAATGGGGAACTTTCTTACACTGCGTGGTCAAAAACCTTTTTCTCTCAGCAGTTTTTGGGTTCTGCGAGATAAAATGCCCTGCCCATTACCAGCTTGCTCATTTTAAGGGATATATCGGTGAGTTTAGTTATTATATGGACTGTGAAGGGCTGAATACCTGTCTATAGAAAGCTCTTCAACGGCTAATATTTGATTACGCTTAATTTATAACATGGCCTAAGATACCCAGAAACCAGAAACAGATTAATAAACTAGACATGTTATATGTGTGCTATGCTATGTGTTATCTTAACTCATCATTACACATCAATGATAAATATTAGTGATGTTTCATGATAATCAATCAAAAAGCATCACTCATATAAAAATATTTGCAGATTTAGTGAAGTAATTAATTCGAAATGAATGCACACTGATTATGATATGAAAATACTATTCATCACGACGATCCATTTTTTACCGAAGCCAACAAACGTCAGCGCGCCGTCACGTTCGCGACTGTTCATACATCATCCATGCTCGGTGGTGTAGATCAGCCATTATTACAAATGGCTTCCTGTCAAATGCTTGAAGTAGCAAGCTAACGTGCATTAAGTTTATATAATTACACAGACATTGGTAGTCTCTAGAATTATGAATAATTCAACACACTGAATTCATCCAAAGTTTGGCATTCTTATTTAAATCGTAGATCAATAATACTACTTTGCTACTTGAAATAGTACATGCTATATTTTTACTGCACGGAGTTAATTTCGAGAATTCACATTAAATAATATGAGAGAGCCCATAAGGAAATATGTATTAGAATATTCACAAATATTTAACAATTCGTTATTTTGACGAGATGCTGTTGTCAGTATGACAACTTTATTACTGTTTCTTTATTTCATATTATTCTGTCTTTTGTAAATTAACATTTACAAAAGACAGAATAATATGAAATGTACAAAGGCGAATGATATGTTATTATTAATAATTCGCTTTTTATTTTAATTTCCTATATTTTATTATATTCTGCCAACACGTCTTTCCAACACCAGGGCTGTAGGTATCTTTTTAATCTTCACGTCTTCAAGTACCTAGTACATTAAAATATTCACAGAAAACGTTTTATGTCCCAAACCCTCTATTATAGTTTATAGCAAATAGCATAATATTTTTCTTCGTTGTCCATCGTCTATTGCTCGGGCTCCCCTAGTGACTTTTTCTTTAATTCAATTTATTTAAAGGGTTCGTTATTAGTAGAACATACCACCCTGCCCCTAGTGGCATTATAGCGATAAAACTTAATTAAGGTCCTTTAAGTCAGACAAATAGATTGCAAAATATTGTATTGGAATAGGATTAAGCCGTTTCGACGATAAATGGCGACAGACGAACAAACAAACACACAAAAAATAAATACACGGGCTCCTGTCGTCACGGGTAACAAATATATCTATCATAACGGGACAAGTGTATGTATGATCTGCAAATGTTTGTCACGGGTCTGGGTGTTTTTTATGTATAATATGCATGTATTTACAAAATGTATATAAGTAGTATATCAGTAACACAAGCTCTGCTTAGTTTGGGTTGGATGATGCTGAGTGAAAACGTCCAGCATTATTTATTAATATAATCATTACTAAAACTGATGGGTTTAGCCTGTTTTGAATATATGAACATTGTTCAACCGGTCTATATTTTTTTATGTGAACCTGTGTAGGTTAATGACAAGATTTAATCAATGTAGATTTTAGGGATACTTTAAAAATCTTAGCTGCTCTAGTTTATTAAAGGATGTTTTTTCTTTATGTGTGAAGAATCGCAAGAATCCGAATATTGACTTACCTATATGTATATCTATACCTAAGAAAGGGTGTAGACGGGCTAGTTAAAATTATGATATTAACAATAATAAATTATCGTTAATGTTAATTAAAAATTTCAACTTATCAAGTACTCCGGCCATTCTTAATAACACATTAAATCCTTTCCATCCAAAGGCGCTAAGATAAGACATTTTTACTGTATTTTTACAGGACATTGTTAAATATGTAAGGAAACCGTCATGCCCTAGAAACAAAAAATCTAAGGCATGTACCATCAGTTAGTGTTCTGATAAGCGGCAATGGGCTTGCAACCTGTCACGTGGAATGCTAACTACTTTCAAAACGCGGGCATGTGCTCAATACAATGTTCGTAGCTCTCTCCTCCCCTCTCATCTTCAAAAATGTATGCGCTGAGTATGTATCTGAAGATGTCTATATGGAGAATACAGTCGTGAGCGTTTTTTTTTTTTTTTAGTAAAGATATCCTCTTTCAATGGCAATGAAAGTCCGAGCGGACAAAGTAAAAGGTTATGAAATTTATTATAGTTGAAATGGGAAATACATTTTTACGTTTTAAGAAACCTGTAGACACGTGGGTTACCAAGGTCAAAGGAATTAGTTATTAATGGAAATAAAAGTAATTTTCACGAAACGAAATGTAACTAAAAACCTAATAAAAGTGACCATTAGTTAAAAAGTAAAAAACAATAGGTTTTTGTAAATTGTGATCCCAAAGGTCATCTAAATCTATAAAACTGTTCCGTTACTGACTGATCGATTAACGTACAGCCTAAATCATAAGTTCTAGAAGTATAAAATTTAAAGGGTATATTATGATGTAGGGGTGCACTAAAAAATGAATTTGGAAAATTCTACCCTTAAGGGGGTGAAAAGGGCTGAATACTTGTATGAAAATTGAACTTACAAACATGAAACTTCGCATAAAAATTCTTCAATAGTAATAATAACAGACTAATATAATTATTTTACCAAATTACTCCTCTAAGGGTGTGTGAGAAGGTGTTCAAGCAAATATTATTCGGTACAAATTCTAAAAGACATGTATTATTCCAAATTAGACCTCAAAAGGGACAAGATGTTAATTTTGTATGTGTATGGGAAATGTTAAACGCGTGGTGCGATTTGCTGTAAACTTAGTTTGGATAGTTCATATACAAAATAACTGAATACAATTACCTAATCTACGCAAGTAAAACTTCGGGCATTGACTAGTATATATTATAAAAAACGTTAGCTTGACAAATATGTACGTGCATTCAAAAAAATAAAATGAATTTACGCCAATTCCTCGTACGACCAAGCCTAGAAGAATCAGGCAATAAATCCTGTTTTGTTTTTTTTATGATCTCAGATATAGTGTTGCTTGATTTTTTGTGGATTAAGTACAATAGGCGGTCTTATCGCTTAAAAGCGATCTCTTCCAGAGAAGCAAGTGTGGACTTTCGGCTGGTAATAATAATTTTGCAGATGTCTGTTGCAAGAAATGTAAAGATAAACCTCAGATCAGGTATTGTTCTCGTCTAGAAAAACTGGATAGCCTAGTGAAAGTGAACATTCACTCGGTCGGTGACACTGGATAAGCGGGAGATGCATAGCTTTCTCAGATAACTACAAATAGATAACTAGGTATAAACATATCTTAAAAAAAATTTTACTCGTCATGAGATCTTTCATCTTGAGATCTCAGGGAGGCAACGCGTGAGAGATACCTCTGGTATTGCAAGCGTCCATAGGCTACGGTAACCGCTTACCAACAGGTGGGCCGTATGATTGTTTGCAACATTAGTACCTAGTATAAAAAAGTATTGATCGATTTTCCGCAGTCCCCGTCTCCTGTAGTTGGTAAGTCCGATAGACCCCACACCGGCCTTTGTAGAGATCGGGTCGGAAAAAGGCTATGGTAATTAAATTTTCCCATAGAAAAAAAGTTATTAATGGATCTTTATTGCAGGAACCCGCTGTAGATTCATCGATACAGTTGAAAGCTAAATCAAACAGACTTATTGGACCCATTCAAGCTGATTAATGAAGGAACCACATTATGGTTCGAAAACTTTAGTAATGCCAGCATCGATCTCTACAAAGATCGCAACAACTCTAGTTAGGACAAAAGTAGGTAAGGTTGTAAGGCTCGTTGGTTAGACAGAGTAGCCACATAAACTATTTTACAAGTAGATAAAACAATTATCAAACTGAAGGGTGTTCAATTATTCAAGTCTGACATGAAACGGACCTTTGTGAGGCATCGATTTATTGCCCCTACACAACTGTTATATAACCTAGTAGGTATTACTGATCAAATATTTACTTAAGTCTGTGTATGTGTATTTGATGTAAAATCCTAAATGGTAAATGATATACAAAATATATTTATTTAGGAAATCCAACAAAGAAATGACAATCGTAATCCAAAGAAAAAAAAAATCAGAACTTTATTGTAGTTTTGAAAAAAAAAATACGTGTTTTATTATTTATTTTAAAGTTTATTTGTACTTAGTTTTGAGCGAATCAAACCAAGGAATAAAATGTTCCATAGTTACTTTGATTTTCTAAAATTAGATTATCCTATGTGTCATTTCAGAAACTCAACTATCTGAACTAGTCTGAACATTCCAAACTTCATCAAAACCTTTTAAGTAGCTTCGGAGATACGTGGTTACAAACATTCACACACACAGACTTTTAAGCTACGGAGATACGTGGTAACAAACATTCACAGACTTTCGCATTTATTATATAAGTAGGATTAGTAAAGATACTATAACATCAAAATAATAAAGAAAAAGTTAAAATAAAATATTGCTAAGTATCAATATTTTATCATATTAACATTTATATTATAAACAATGCAATTAATGAAACACACGTCACAAATTTTAATAAAAATAAAACTGGATTTTTGAAAAAATATATACAAGACTAGGCTTCTGCCCACGGCTTCGCACGCGTGGTACCCGGATAAAAAGTATGTCGATGTGTTATTCTGATGTCTAAACTATAAAGTACTGTAAAGTTTCATCAAAATCCGTTCAGTAGTTTTTGCGTGACAGAGTAACAATCATACATCCTTACAAACTTTCACGTTTATAATAGTAGTAGAATAGGATAGTTACATGCCTCGGGAATATAACATACTTTTTTCGAAAAAAAAAAACATTTCTTGTTTTATTATGGGAATCAAAAGTAGCCTTCTATTTATTTTTAAAAAGGCCGGTCTTATCGCTTAAAAGTTCTTACCTATGGATGTAGAGGATTCTCTGTGATTTTGATAATGGCCGGGGTATTTTTTTTATGATGGTGATGAAAATGACTCACCTGCCCAAAATAACGTGATCACACCGCTGATTGGAACGCATGAATCAGGCCGCAGACGTACCTACATAATGAATATTTATAAGTTTACAAAAGCTCAGCAACAATATTTTTATTGTTACCTACTCAATCTTTATGAATGAAATATTCCGAGATTGCTATATTGTTGAGGTTGTTTTGCGAACCGTACCTGCCTAGACGGCGGACGAAGTAAAGATGGAAAGTAGTGCCTCAATCCCGCTAGAATCAATTAATATAATTTTGATTAATGCGGTACCGCAAGACGCTTCTTGATTCTAAAAGTGACAGGGAAAGAGTTAACATTAAATTCCAAATATAACTTTATTACTATACCGCGAGTAAAGTTTCTTCCTTGATTTTTGTCAAAAGTTCGCGATCAGTTAGTATTATATTTTGTTTTATTGTAATATTAGTATGAATAAATTAATTTTGACTTTGACTTTGACTTTGACGGTTTCAACTAGTCTACGCAGTATGCACATGAAACTCCTAATTTAATAAGGTTTGCGTTAGCAGAGAATGGCTACCGAAGAGTGCAGCCAATGACTTCAATTTCTAGAAAGACAGTAGAGTAATTTCTACACTTATAGCCTCCAGCTTCCCCTCAATAGCAATCAGCGGATTTGGCGAAAATGAAATACTGAATACTGTGATACTATGTTACAGTTAAATTGCCCACGCAGATTACGCGCCTCGCAATAACTTGGAATAAGGTTACTACTTAGTTATTTTTATTTTTCCGGTTTGGCACAAATGGCCCAATAATGTTTTGTTCATAGATTTATTTTATACTAGCTTCTGCCCGCGGCTTCGCCCTCGTGTTATGTTGTTAAACCACCGACTTTTGAGTGTATCAAACCAGGGAATATTTTTTTTCCATTCAAAATTTTAGAACTTTATTGCACACTTACTAGGTGTAGTTTTGAAAAAATAAAAAATATTTGTTTATTATTTATTTTAAAGTTTAATTGTACCGAGTTTTGAGCGAATCTAACCAAGGAATAAAAATCTCCAGAGTAACTTCACTACCCTATTTAACCCTCTTAGGGTTAAATAGGGGTTGTTTTCGATTAGAAATTAGATCAGCCTATGTGTTATTCCGGAACCTCAACTATCTACATTCCAAATTACATCAAAACCTGTTTAGTAGGTACGGAGATACACAGACTTTCGCATTTATTATATTATTATAAGTAAGATACTATAACATCAAAATCCGACGCTACTTGTAGCTCAGCCATGTTTGAGACGGATCCGCTTTCAATTCGACATTATCAACATTGTTCTTCGGACATCCACGGAGTTCGTTTGCAAGATCAAAATTTCCAAAACAAATGCGACCTACTGTAAAATACTTGTGTTCGTTAGATGGTAGAGTTTAGTCCATAAACGTCGTTAATATTGGGTGCGGTTTGAGATTAATTGTTTCCACGTCAAAAATAACACGAGTTTTCTTATAGTAAATGTAATGAATATGGAGATAAAATAAAACCCAAAAAAAATACTATCGGTTTTGAAAATAGAATATCCAGCCTTAAAAACAGCATTTTATTGAACGGCAATTTCATGTCAGGTAAAGACTTAATAATTAGTAAGCTAGGGTGATTAGCATCCGCTATGTAATAAATAACGTTCACGTATTCAGGCAAAGATGAAAAATGACACTTACTAATATATTCAATGCAATTACTATATATTCAGTACCTGTATATATTTACCTATATCCTGGTACTAGGTTCCTATATACCTGGCGCCTCTGTCTGCGTTCCTACTGAATCCTTTCACCTAACGAGCTCATTTTCTATCAGTCAAGACTTAGAAATAAATTCAGTTTTATATTCAAACGAAATATAGCTTAGAAAGCTTCCCCTCTCTTCAAACTTGGATACTTTCCCAAGCTCTATAATATAAACTCTATCTAGGTAACTTACCTACCACTAGAAGCCTACTTGTACTTCAATATCTAGGAGGCACTTGTTACCCATAGAATAAAAAATGCTACATAGCGCAGGTTGAATGACCGTTTGACGTTTGCAACAACATGGCGGAGGCGGGAAACCTGAGAACACTTTATTCAAATTGCCTCTCTATTTTTTTTAATAGTTTGTGGTTTTAGTTATTTTATTGCGCTTTTTGATGTTTTGAGTGTGTTGTTACAAACTTAGGATCAACTTTCTTTTATCATCGGAAATACGAATGCGCTAATAGTTATATTTAGTAGAGCTGTTACAAAAAGCATATACAATTTGTTTTTGTGTTATCGTGAAATTATTAAAATAGTTTGGAAAATTAAATAAAATCAAATTGTTTAAAAGATCAGTTATTTAATCACCAACGAACCAAATATATAAAAAGGTTAATAAGTACCTAATAGAGCATGCAATTGTCGTATCTTAATTTTTTCACTGCTTAAAAAATGGAATCTCAATATCCAAAAAAATACATACTGCTATGAAATGTGACAACTGCGGACAACTTTATATACTTTCAAATACTGGAACAAGCCGCAGGACGGCCGGACATTGGTTGCATAATCGGATCTACTAATTCGGAAATACGAACGTTGCCGAAGCATCTAATTTTAATCTGAGTGTCCTACTTATAAGTTGGTAAAGACCCATTCCTGACACAAAGGCTTGGTTTTCAACCGTTAAATTTAAACCATGATTTTCCCAGTATTCCCAGTAGGAGTTACCTAGATACTTCTCTTTAGATTGTATGTTTATCTTTAGTTCCGAGTTTTGTTATTATGTACGTTACCTATTTATAAAAGTCGAGTTGTGACCACGAAATAGCAAATATAAAAAGCACACAAAGTAAAAATGTTTTCCGATTTTTTCCTCTAGAAAATGCTATATTTTCCTTCACCATTCCAGCAAGTGTTTAGCCAACCCCGCAAGCTCGACCTGATTTCCTAAGATTTCCAGGGTCCATTAAATAACAAACACAATGTCGTAGTCCCGAAAACGTCGCTTCCCTACGGACCCAAACGTATTTATTGCTCTTAGTAGGGGCATTTACATAGAAAACAGGTTGCAAGACTGGCGCATACCGGCAAACAAAAAAACAATCTTCGTACCCGTTAAAATTTGAATGAGTAAAATTATGTTTTTATTTTCGTCCGGCTTGTCTACGGTTCAGACGCAGGATACGAACAAGTGTTCTTTCATCACTGCGCCGGCCGCCGTCGGGGGTCCGATTTTTCTTATAATACTTTATTGCACACAGAACTATAAAAAAATATTAGGAAATACATATACTTATAAAGGCGAGCTTAACCCCTAAAAGAGTTTGTTTTACTTTTAGCTGATGTGCCGGTATCTTACTTTACAAAAGAACGGTACCCTGTTTTCTACGTAGGTAGATAGGTTCTCCTCGTTTTTATTATCAACATCGTAACACGTCACTTGACAGGCGAATGACTGAGTAAATCGCTGCAAAATATGTCTTTTTAGATTTAACAAGGCGGTAAACGCTGGTTTCGACAATGAGGTTAGTTGTTTATGAAAGATTGCGAAAAAGTAAAAGCGAAAGAATACCAAAAAAAAAATACATTTTAAAAGAGCTAACTGGAACTGGAAATAGCCCACGAGTTTATCGTTATCGGACAACATTTTGGATTTATGCCATATTCGTCCCTAGTTTTCGGCCCACATTATTTAAGTCTTTATACGTCCCTCACGATGATATTTTTCCATGTTCGTCTCGCATACCAAACTTAGTGTAAGTACAGTTAGAGTCAAAAGTATAATTTATCTGCGCAAACAAAAAACGGTCATCATCAATCATTATAGGTTGAAGACTAAGAAGTGTTTATCTACTGACTACTAAGAAGGTATTAACGTAGAATTTAAATAGGTTGGTTCTTAAGATGCGATAATATTTGATAGCATGATGATAGAATGGTCATAAACAGGATATCATACACGCAAAATAAACAGGTTATACCAACATACCTTACCTTATCACAGTTTGATAAGGTGTTCACCCTTATCGTGGGGATAAGGGTTCTTAAACTAAATCTCTACCGTCATTCATTTTTAATAAATAATAACAGTGAATTAGCAACCTCAACAACATATTGTTCATTAAGTTTGTTCCCCAAATAAAGTTATTTTTACTCTCATTCTTATTCTTGGAACACAAACTTACAGAGGGTTAAATTACCCGGAAGGTATTTAAGGTCTCATAACATCACATTGTTCGTGAATCAATCATTTTGCGGCCTTGAACTTCCCCTGGGGGTAATTTCTCGCCTCTCCTTTTGACCCCTTAGTATCGATCCATCGCGCTATGCCCTAAAGACATGCGACAATAAAAAAACACGTTTTATGAGCACATTATACAGTTTTTTGAAGGCTAGGTATTATTAAATTTTTTTAAAGAGATCAATATACACATTCTCTAAGAAATTGGAGGAGTACCTCTACATTTATTAATACCATAAAACAAGGGTGTTTTCTCATCGTCAAGGATATCCCGAAAAGCGTGAAAGGCTTTAGAGAAGGCTGTTTAAGTCTTTATGGCTTTAAAAAGGTATAGATATATATTTTTAAAAGGTATATATAAAATATAGGTAAAAATCTATATATATATATAAAATCTTTTGTCCTGACTGACTAACCGCACAGCCAAAACTAAATAGTTTACTATTATTTTTAAACTATTTAGTTATACATACAAATTATAATTATATTATAATTTTTCATGTAAAATTTTCTTTATAAAATATGTTAATTCCAAACTGTTAAAATTTGCATGCTGTGTTCATCTGTAATTGGAATTACATGTAAATTAGATCCTAAAATAGAAAATATAAGGAATTACTCATGTAAATTCTGTTGATGTTCCTAATTAAATAAATAAAATAAAAATAAAACGTTGTATGAAATTCTTTGTTTTTTTAGTTGCGAAACAAACATTTTAATTACAGCTACCTGAGCATAAATAAATAGTGACGTCACTATTTATTATTCTTGTATTTATATACGGTTTCAGGACTTTGACAGTATTGGAGGGTGAAATTTTGTATAGGAGTGTTGTTTCTTTTTCAAACACAACTCCGCGCGTGTATTTACGCTGGCAACAGCTAGTGATGTATAAAAAGTTTCCCTAAGGGTTTATCGTAGAATAATACCGACAAAAAACTAATCCGACGACCTCTATGGCGCAGTGGGCGAAGGCCTGCCTGAGACGCAGAAGGTTGCAGGTTCGATACAAAAAAATCTTCCGTTTGTTTGTTTGTCTTGCGTCTGGGTGTTTTATAAGTATAATATGTATGTATTTACTAATAAAAAGTATATAAGTAGTATATCAGTTATGTAGTTCCCATAATACAAGCTCTGCTTAGTTTGGGGCTAGATGATGATGTGTGCAAAATGTCCAGCATTTTTATTATTATTAATTAAATCATATGATTTTTTTTGTCAGTAAAAATTCATTCTTATGATCAAAATAAAACATTTGTTTAGTTTGATAAACTGGTTTTATTTAATGAGGACAGTTAAAACAACGAAACCCCCATCACCAGAAGCCACTTCTCTGTTAACCTACACTTAAGGAAAAACACAAGATTTTATTTTATTAGTCCTTAGTTGTTATAGCGTGGGGCATAACAAGCGGGAGGTCACAGGTTCGGGTACCGCCAAACTTAAGTGTTTTGGGATAATTTCAAATCTTGTAAAACGCTTATTTATCTATCTTCATTGATGTTTACAATCTTCTTGTACAACAACATTATATTACGGTGAAATAAATATTTTTACAAATTATTTACGTCTTTTGCCACAAATCGTAGTTATATCTATTTTTTGTGATATTTGACGCTAGTAATAAACAGTCTCATTTAGTGGACTTGTAGAAACAAACATCGTTCAATCCTCGTAAACAACTAGGTTGAAAGTAGGGATTGACAAAATTAGATACCATGTTTACCGCAGCTACAAAAATAGACCCACCTTCGTGATAAATTGTGCGTAGCTTCTTAAGTGATCAGAATATTCCCAAGTTGCGTGAAAATAACCTAAATTTCGATTCTACTCAAAGTCAAAGTCAAAATTCATTTATTCATTAAAATTCAAGGATCACTTTGAAATGTCGGTTTTATCTACTGCCTGTTCCTCCGCGACCAAGCCAGGAAAGAAAGGCAAGAAAACAAGTCTGGTTATTCTTTTCAATGATCCTTTTACAAAACAACAAGTTGGAGCATTTTCAATCCCGAGAAATTTTATCATCTAAATAATCAGATATTTTATAGTATAATATATATATAGATATTTATAAAATTATAGTATTTTTTAATTACGTTTTTAATTTGTTAATTGACAATTTTTGTATATCTCTTGGGAGTTTGTTATAAAAGCGTACACCTTGCCCTTTAAACGATTTACTAACTTTATGGAGTCTACAAGTGGCAACAGCGAGTTTATCTTTATTTCTGGTATTAACATTGTGATTATCGCTTTTTTTTTCTCAAACAAATTAATAATTGTTTTACTGATAAGGAAATCTCTTAACAAGCATGTGGGTAAAACCAAGGTAATCAAAATTGTATGGTACGTAACTACAAATCATAACGAAAATACAATTTAATATTATAGCTAGATATTGCATATATAGCACATAGCATTTACAAATAAATAAGATGTCTATGACGCTTTTAAAAAATACTTTTTACACATAAATAATATAAGAATTAGAAGAACTGTTTAAAACTTATTTTCTATTAGTTTTGCAATTATTTTGATACAAAAGTGATGTGCATTTTTAATCTGTAAGCAGGTGGGTAACCAAGTACCAATTGACTCTACCTTCAGCTACCTATTGATATATTATGGTGATGTAAATAAATATAAAAGGGAGGAAGATATGAATTATATTAGATCTTCATTATTCAAACATTAAATAATAATGAACATTTATATGCGTAATGCGGTTGAAAAATGAGTCAACGCATGTTTTTAACTTGCAATAAGTAGACCACGGACAAGCCGTAGATGGTGATACAAAACACAGAGCACCTGACTGGAGGAGAGTTTCCCTCGATAGATCTAAACAAAAAAATCTTGAGAAAAATCTTATCTATGTGGCAACAAGCATACGGCCCACCTGTTCGTAAGCAGTTACCGTAACCTATAGACGACGGCAACACCACAGGTATCACTTGCGCGTTGCGGACCCATAGACATGACGAGTGAAAAGTCTCTTGTGTCTGTAATTCCTACATATATTCATTGTAGCCTGAATCACAAGGCTACAATGAATATATGTAGAAATTACATATATTCATTGTCTGTAATTTCTACATATATTAATTGTAGCCTGAATCACAAGGCTACAATGGCTACAATATATGTAGAGCACGGTCACTTAAATAGTGCGTAGTTGAAACATTTCTCGCGAATAATTACGTCACGTCATAGTTTATGAAAACAAGCTAGACCTTGAGAAGCGACAGCTCGCGGGCCTCACAAGAGTACCTATAGTATAGTACGGGCCTCACAGTGACGCATAAAATGATCGTAATAAATATCGAAAAAGTCATTGAATGACTGAATGAGGCACCGATAAAAATACGTGGGCAGCGAGCGTGGATCAAATCACAAATGTATCTTGTATTCTGTAAATAATCAACGTTGGCGTAACAATTAGCGAGAATATTGTTTACGCGTCGAAACGCCGCAAAAAATAATGTGAGCTGATTTAAGAATTAGATTAATGAGATGTAAGAGATTAATTTTAAAAATGTAAAGTCTAGAAAATTAGAATAAATCAAAACTAAGGAGCTATTTTACTTCGTACTTAAAGTAAATGGCTCACGTTCTAACATCACATCTTCTATCAAAAGGCTTTCTTTATAAAGATTACTGAAACACGTCACGTAACGCGTGGAGCTAATGTCTTTTCTTTGTTTTCTCTAAATCCTATTATAAAAAAATCTCCTTTGCTCTTCCTATGTAAACAGAACAAGACCATAAATCCAACTATCCTAATCTTTACTATCTACACTAATATTATAAAAAGGAAAAGTTTGTAAGTTTATATGTATAACTAATCATCCGATTTCAAAAATTTCTTCACCAATATTTAGAAAGGGTCTTTACGCTGAGATACGCTATATTATATCTCATCTTATATCACTCGTTAACTAACTGTGACACATCGTTTTTCTTCACCTTTTTTGAGCACGCGTTACTAGGTAGGTATAATCATAATTACTTTACGGATTCGTAATTATGGGGCCAACCAATAGACTTCTTAAAGACAGGACTTATTTGGTTGAAATTTGGGAGATACTACAGAACTAGAGATCTCGACTAGCACATAGAAACATATGGGCATCTTATTAAGGTAAAACGCAAGCGAAGAGGCATGTTCGACTACATATAAAAAATACGAAATATTATTATTCAATAGCACCGTTGAACAGATTTTGGATGGGTATAACCGTGACGTGTCTTTTGCCTTAAATGTTTTTTTTTAATATTTTTTGCATAGTTTATTTACTTCTGTGCAGCTTAGTGTCTAAGACAGGACCTGTTTGGCCCACACGGTATAGATGGGACTGATTAGCACATAAATATTCCTCTTTGCCTCTGCGTTCTTGTAAAACCCCTGTTAAAATCGAACCTTTGTCTAAATAGATTTTATTTAATTATTTTTATACCTGTCCTTTCTGTGCTTTGTTATTGACAATAAATAAACTACTTTCTATTTTTTTTTGATGGATTATTCTGATTATTTTGCTGGAGTAGATACAATGTAAGTGAAAGAAGCCAGGGAAGAGTAACCTTTAGAATCCCTAGAGCTATGCCACTCGATGTAAACTAAACAAGACATACATTAGACGTTGTAATTTAATCACGTACCCTTCGCTAACTTTGATTTTATCGATATTTATTTATATTTAGAAAAGAAAAGAAAAGAAAATTTATAAGCTCAGTAGGTACCTTCCAACTACAATAGATGTTTATTTATTTATTGAAATCCAATCTATAAAATTATAAACTCAGTGGATCAAAAATGTTTAAGTGTAAATTTACGCATATTCCTCGCGCGCGACATGCCTAAAAGAATCAGGCAACAATCGCTTGTTTTTTTGTGATAGGTACTTCATTTAGCTATAGTGCCAATAATAATAATAATAATAATAAGCCTTTATTTCCAAATTACATCTAATCTAATCCACATACATTATAGATATTAAATTGATATTCATTTTGGCACCCAAAATTGGGCGTAGGCCTCCTCCATACGGTTCCATTGTTTTCGGTCTTGTGCTAGTCTAGTCTATAGTGCCAATAGTTATTTTATATATATAAAAAATAACACGGAAAAATATCATCTAAACATATGCATATAGGTATATAATTAATAAATGGGCTAGTGATTTATAGCTCGCAAAGCTGACAGCCGCTAGGGAAAAAAGTTCACGAATTGCAAACACGAAAAGAGCGACCAACGGTCGACGAGCGACATAGAAAACTTAACAATGAGACATCAAAAAAAGTTGTTAAAAAATCAACTAAAGATGCAAACAAGCATACGGCCCACCGGTTGGTAAGCGGTTACCGTAACCTATGGACGCTTGCAACACCAGAGGTGTCACTAGCGTGTTGCCCCCCCCCCTTAGACATAACGGATGAAAAGCCTCATGTGCGTAATTTCATCGGCACCCATACCTTTCAAACCGGATAACATAGCAATACAAGCGTTAGATACTGCTTGCTAGGTATTTTGGTAGTACTTCCGGTTGAGCTCTTTCACAAGGAGATCTACTACTTCCAAGATAAAGAACGACAAAGTACTTTTAGAACCGTCAGACCATATAGGAACCGACAGATGAGAGATAGTTCCTCGAATGAGCACCACGAACCAGACAACGGCGACACAGTTTAGGAAAGCCCCTCACCCAATAGACATCTTAAAGATTGCAGAAAGCTGGTAGATGGAGGAGGCGGTGGCGATCGAATGGAAATGGCAGCGTCTGTTTGACTGGCTCTTAGTGATGGCCACAGATATTATAATACTATACTATTCTAGTAATCGTATGGCGTTCTTTAGGGGAGGTATATGTCTTTGGACTTTACAGGCTGATGATGATGATAAGTCATTATAACATTTAAGTCTGAAGTTAATTGGCGTTCTCGATCAAAGTGAGGTTGATTCTAAAGGTTAAGGTATTCTACTCGACCGCATTCAGGCAGAAACGGCTGACCACGCCGGGATCCATTAATTGGGTCTCTCTTCAGTTGTAGAGGAAACTTTAAGAGTGCCTAGGACTGAAGACTGTAGGTTTGATATTTCATCTAACTGATCCATTATAAATAAAAATTAAAAGCTG
This sequence comes from Perizoma affinitatum, assembly GCA_961405105.1. NCBI lineage: Eukaryota > Metazoa > Arthropoda > Insecta > Lepidoptera > Geometridae > Perizoma > Perizoma affinitatum. The sequence continues at coordinate 12,989,630 of OY560197.1, forward strand.
TTCGTTGGTAAGCGCATCACTTGAAAATGGCTGGCCGATTTTTGTTTTTCAAATGTACTCATGGAAAGAAAATTAAGAATTAAGAAAAACGATCCTACCTCTATAATTACCTCTCTCTAGCTCAAGGTTTGCTGGAAGAAAACTCTTTTAAGGGTTAAGCTCGCCTTTTGTGTTTTAGCGATTTGTGTGTACAATAGAATAAAGAAAAAATTGCCCGGAATATGTAAAAAAGGTTGTTTCTTTCTCCCATACAAATTGTTCCTATATGTCGAACGTAGCGGTTACATCCTCTATGGTTGTGGAATTGACATTTCATATATCTTTCTTATTCAAGGACTATCGGGATTCGTATCGGGTCAGCTAGTTTGGAATAACTAAACTAAACAAACACCATAAATAAACCCGCCTATTGTACTTTTAGTTATATTATTAAGTTTTTGTTTATTTTCTGGTGTACTTACAATAAAGTATTTGCATTCACTTTTATTCATAAAATAACAATATTGTTTGCAAAAAACACACACTTTCACGACTGTGTATCCCATGATGGGCATCGTCAGCTACATACTCTGTGAGTTTTTTGAGAATATCAAGTACGGGTTAGACAGAGGCACGTCCAAAATTATATATATCACATGCCCACGTTCTGCAAAAAGTTTTACATTCAGCATTTCGGTTGCAAGCCCTTCGCCGCTTATTGGATCAATAACCCACGGCAGAGATCTTCACGATGTTTTCCTTCACCGTTTTGAGCACGTGATAAGCGCACAAACTCTCCTTTTCTAATCGGAAGTCGGGGTGTTGGCCCACTAGCCCAACACGGTAACAAAAATTAAATACTTACAGTTAAAAGCATGTAGGTATAATTACTTGAAAATGGCATTAAGTACGTACCTCAATAATAATTTCATTGTACCTACCTATTATTCAACAAAAAATAAATCATTATTTAGTTTTTTTATAGGTAGGACTTGCTTCTGACCACACCCTGATGATAGGTACCTGGTTAGGTACCTAGGTGATGATAGGTTTATCATCACGATAAATTTTAATAAATAAATTTTAACCTACTTATAATTGTCGTATTTAAATGAAACATTGTATGTATATATAGTTTGGATGACAATACTATAATTTGTTATTTTGAGGTGATCTGATGATGGAACCAAGAGGTACATAGTGGAACTCTTCAATGGCTACTATTAAACGCTTTGAGTTTGGGCTCATATGATTCGTTTTTATGAGTCCAATAGATTGCACTTGGTGTCGAGGATCTGATGATGGAGCCAGGAGGTGGATAACGGAACTCTTCAGTAAACCCCTCGAGTTTGGGCGCATATAGCGATAGGTTTTGTTTTCTTTATTTTATTAACTACATTGTACTTTATCTTTCTTGTTTTCCACGCTGTAAGTAGTACCTACCTTATCAAGAAATAGGTACTTACATAGGTACCTAACTCAAAAATAACTATTTCGGTAAAACCAAAGGCTTCTTTTATAACATTTTTAGCACATATTATAAAATAATTATAGCACAAAAACATAAAAAAAGCATTTTGATTAAAGTTAACATGTGTTTTAGTTATCATTTAAATTAAGTCTAACTAATTAGTGAATTCAAGGACGACGTTAAACTAAAACCGAAAAAATATTATAAAATTAACTTTTAGCAGCTAAATATGATAATTTGTCTCTCACGGTCATTTATTTTAGGTAGGGCGTTTTTTTATAATTTACCATTGCATGGCATGACACGATGAATGGCAAATAAAAATGTATGGAATAGTATGAAGACGCTTTTAAGCACCCATTATTGGTCGAAAGTGAAAGGTAAAGGTTATTTTTTCAAAAACCTATTTTAAAATAAATAGGTAATTTTGTCGTCGCCCGCGTTTATCAATCATAGCAATGGTAGGTAGGTACGTTTTAGGGATCCGAAGTCAAACAGCGAAAAAGGAACCCTTATAGTTTCGTCATGTCCGTTTGTATGTCACCCCCTGATATCTAGCTCAGTTTAACGAGTAAGTAAAAACCAAAAACAAAAACTATATTATTTTTTTTTAGGTTTTTTTTTCATTGTAACGTCCACATCGTGTGAGATATAATTGAAAGGATACGTATCAAAAAAAACTATTTTTATGCTCCTTAAATCATTTTTCATATAGTCCTCATCAAAGAAATATATAGCTACAAAGTTAAGGGGAGCACAACTTTTTCTTCTTTAAAAGTAGAAAAAGTTGTGCTCCCCTTAACTTTTTAACCTTGAGCCCTAGAATTATTAGAAAGTTCCAGTGAGTAGCGTTTGATTAGAACTAACAACGAAAACGGTTTATAGGATTTCCAATGATAACAGAACTTTAAGAGTTACGAGGTAACTTCGGGATAGGGTCCCGAAGCTGCCCGTCATAGCCTGTCTAGACACGTCCTGGGCACTTTTTTTACTTTTGTAGAAGAACATCCATCGCTATTCGCTAATAATTATAGGTAATATTACTCTAGCTCGTTGTTTATTGTGCAACCAGAGAATACAGACAAATAACTTCATACCTATACCACAGATATTTTAATACCCTATACCTTTGTCGACCTCTGTTGGCGAAGGTCCGCCTAAGACGCAGAAGGTTGCGGGTTCGATTCCCGCCGCGGGACAAATATTTGTATGATCTGCAAATATTTGTCTCGGTCTGGGTTTTTTCTATGTATAATATGTTTGTAAATACAAAAAAAGTACATACTAGTATATCAGTCATGTAGTTCCCATAATACAAGCTCTGCTTAGTTTGGGGCTAGATGATGGTGTGTGAAAATTGTCTAGCATTATTATTATTACCTACTTAAGACATGTACAAAGGCGAGCTTAACCCTAACAAGAGTTTTCTTCCAACAAACCTTTGAGATAGGCGTAACCCAAAGTACCTGTCTGTATAGCTACAGTCGATCAGGCTTATGTTCAATATTAACATTATTATTGTTTTTGGTCGACGCACGGGTCATCGACCGGGGCCTCACATTCTGAGCGAGTCGGCGGCGACTCGACTAACACCAGCCAAACAGAACCTCTATGCCGAGTTAAGTACAAAACGTTAAAAACTTGTCGAAACGATGACCGTTTAGACATGTTATAAACTTAGCATAGACCTTTAGCTCCACGAGGTTCTATTTTATAACTGTATTCATAGGTTTTTTTTAAAAGATAATGGTGTCCATTCTCTTGTACTGCAACTAAACTTAATTTTATCTATCGCTCTATTTTACTAACACTGACAAATAAAAGAGATAACAATTATAGCGCTGTCAAAGAAGTCAGATATATGTTTCCATAAATGATTGGTTGTGATTACAAAACATGCTGAGTATAAACACAAAGAATAGCGACACGTAAGTAAACTAATTCGACTTGAGTAAAAATCTTGCCATCTCTTTCTTGCGTGCACTATCAGTAAAAGAAAGCGACAGTTTAAATAATTTCGTTGGTGGACAAGAGAATTGGCACCGATATTACATATTACGTAATATTGCGCCAATATTAGGCCGCGGGACAAATGTTGGTATAATTTGCAAATATTTGTCTCGTATTTTGGGTGTTTTCTACGTATAATATTAACGTTTATAAAACAAAAATGTATATAAGTAGAATATCATAACACAAGCTAAAGCCCCATAACGTCTGCCAAAATATTTATGTTAATTTTATAATTCTATAAATAATACAGGTTTTCCGTAACTGCTCGTAAAAGCAGGATTTGGTATGACATCAGTGAAAAACAGGTAGTGCGTCTGAATTGACCACTCTGACTAGCTTCTGACCACGGCTTAACCCGCGTGGTACCCAGATATAAACTAGGTATATTATGTGTTTTGAAGTCACGAACTATAACCTTATCAAAATTTCACACAAACAACTATCCAAACTTTCGTATTTACAATATTAGTAGGATGAAATGGAAACGTTTTCATGGAATATTAATTACTTAGTTCACCTTTTCTTTATGTTCCCTGTTCATTTATTTAGAAGCAAAAAAATAAGTTCTTACGTTCAATAGGTTCAAGGATTTATTTGACTCACAAAACTCGACGCCATTCTATACAAGGCGTAACGTATAGGTTAGTCATATTCGAAGGACCATTAAAATACTTAGGTTGGTGTTATTAGAAGGACCCGAGGACTTTGGACATGTTTAGAGAGAGAGCAGAATTTGCGTGGAAACAACTGGTTATAACTTTGTGAATTGTTTTGAGATTAATTATTCTAATTTAGTTCAATTTACTCGCGTGGAAAGCAGAGGATTTGGTAAGTACTTATGTAGTTAAATAGCTGTTCTAATACGTTTGAAGACTTTTAATAAGAGCTATAGTTTTTATATAGTATAGCCTTTGATGGTGTACCTACTACTGAACTTTATAATGAGGTGAACCAATAATAATCTTCGATTTCAAATTTTCTAGAAAAAATCATCGAAAATATATCTTTTGTTTTGTAAAAGGAACATTAAAAAGAATAACCAGCCTTGTTTCTTGCCTTTCTTTCCTGACTTGGTCACGGAGGAACAGGCAGTAGGTAAAATTGAGTATTTTAATGAATAAGTAATGAATTATTATTTTGACTTTATCTATATATAAGTACCTAGGTAGTTAGGAACAATTAATCTTTCGGCACATCGAAAATAAGGTTTAACATGAACACATGAACATAGGAAACCATGAACAATTTCATGAGCAGAATCACTCCTTTCTGATTTGCGTGTTCTGGGACAGCCTGTAGGCCTTGCCGTCAGAATAAAGTTCCAGAAATATGTCATTACGAAGACAGAATACTTACCTATTTCCCTCGTCTCCAGATGTTACATCAGCCAAAGTTCAGACTATAATAACCGTAACAGCTGTCCACCAAAAGATTGTTGATATAACTTTCAGGTCGAAGCTGGAATCCCTGAGCTAAGATAGAAACATAGTTTATATACTAGAGGGGCCATGGTCAATGGCTTTAAGCATTCCAGATACTAAGGCTCGAGTTCGCCAACATAATAACAGGTGGTAAGGTCCTAATCTTTTGACACATGTTTTCACAGGAATCTGTCATCATAATCAATGGTTTGACTTGATTATGATGGCTTATTTTGTTGGTAAACTCAAGGTTTAAAGAGTATGGTCAATATACAGAACTATTAATTCACCAAAATAAGAATTAAGTTATATTTTTGTATTTTGTTAATCTCCTTAAAACGCACTACACTAGAGTGGGGTACTCTACATTACACAAATGTTATCTAGAAGAATATGCTAGTTAGCATTAAGTTCTTGTTTATCTTGTGCAATAAAGCATATATCTATTAATTCACCATGGATCAAGCCAAACTGCTTAAACTTCAACTATTTTTTTTTCTTGATGTAGAAATTTTAAAATCTTCGCCAGTTGGCAAACATTGTAATGACGATTAGTGTAACGTGCCATGATTTCATCTGCATTGAATTTTCCGTTGAGGGTGGAATTTCCATAAAATTATTTCTTCATCCCCACACAAAAGATACATAGGTACCTACCCACGTTTCAGGACTCTAGGACTTACGATTAAGCAACACGTAAAGATTTTATAAATTAGATAACCAGCATCTTATAATGTAACTACTTATGTACTTAACTGTTCGCAGTTGTATGCTCTTCCTTGTGTTATATTTCAGTAATGCTCAGTAATGCTATATAAGTTGTACATAGCTGCGTATGGTTTTGCTATACTTTACTTTGTTACGTGTTGGGTTGTAGAAATAAAATACCAATATAAGTAAACTATGAACTATATTGTATTTACTAAGAGGGCGCCAGGAGGGTTTTACAAGGAACCCTTCCAATCCAGGACCAGCGGCTGCTAGCGGAGAGTTATAGGCATGTAGGTACACTCGGGTAATATGTAGGTATGCTTAGCTATCTGTGTCGATAATCACGACCGTGAATGACAGGGCATTTCCGTAGGCCCTATGGCCAATTACAAAATAAACAATCAAAACTTGCTAATTGTACAAATTAGTTGCAATTTCATCAATTGCAAAGGTGCGACTGCACAGATACAATGTATCTCACCTAATGGCTACCGGAGCACCCTACCTACCTATCTAATAAATCCTGTTTTCTACTAACCGAGGAGATTTATTTACCTGCACTCGAATTTAATGATGGACATTGGAATGCATAAATAAACTCAAAATTAAAATGGAAGAGGTTCGGATCGTTTGTATAGAAGGCAGTGCACTACCGACTGAGACACGGAGAGATTTACTGAGATGCTCGAAATAACGTAGACATGATCAAATGTGACGTCAACCAACAAACGAGTATCCATTACAACTTTTATAAAAGTACATAACATTTGACTATAGTATTAAACTAGAAAAACAGATATTTTTATCACGATCACTTGTTTGTGTAGGTAACTGATACCAAAATCACCCTCCCTATATTCTGTGGCTCACTCACCTATCTAAATTTTACATCATCAATCTCCTTCACTGTTTTATTTTGCGTTGTTACTAAAGATCCACTAAGCTCTCCCAATGCCCTTTAATACTTCCACCCTTGGAGCATAAGTTCCGCTCCAAGCCCGGCTAAAGCCACTGGGGTCAGGGGTCTGTAAAGGACCTCTTAAGTAGCAAAACACAATATGCTAGCATAATATAAAGGTAATAACAGGACTTACTCGTGGAAACAAATTCAACTCGTAGAGCAAATCCTAAAGTCACAAGAACTAAAGTCACAGGTAGTTGAAGTGACAACTTACTAATATTTATTTCTTCATTTTTCTTAAGTGTTGCATCATCATCATCATCATCTGACATCAAAAGCCAGTTGGTACCAGGTATGTTTACGTATTTAAAAACAAAAGTGTTCGCAGGTACATTATTCCAAAGCTTAATTATTCCACGATTCCGTTAAGATTCAAATCTAACGAATAAGATTCCCACAATAAAAAAACATCCATTCAGATGCGCTGTGCGCCCTGAAGAGTGGTCAGACGAGCCGCGAGTAGGATCAATGATTGCTTCAGAATCAAAAATGCCAGACAAGTTTTAATAAATAAATGAAGTAATTAGTTGCACAATGTACTTACCTAAATAAAAATGAGGGATTTTCTATTTGATTTGTGGCAGACTGATTTGACAGTCTGATAAGCAAATATGTAAACGTAGTGGTTGGTTTCTCTATGCCCTATGCCAATATATTTCAGCAAATGTTCCCATGCAAATCTTCATTATAGAACATAATATGAACATAAATCAGCTGTTTTTTGCCCCGTGAGCCTGTCTCATCTGATCTGATGTTTAATTAGGAAGATGCGTGGCATCAAGTTATGAATCAGAATTATTGGATTTTTACCGTAAATAGCAGATTTTTAAGAAATGTTCTTGCATGAAAAGATTTATGAAAGTGGTGTAGAATGACCCCCTTTCGGGAGAGTATTAAATATTCTGAAACGCCTTGTAGAGGCCAGTTTTAGTAGGTTAGAAGGCAAGTAGGTGAGTTAGGTAGGTACTTTATAATAAAACTTACCTTACCAAACGGAAGTTGGGCTCCCACCCCACCTACTTTCATAATAGTTACATAACAATAAAGTATTGTTCGTGCATAGAATGTTTTATTTTATTTCTGTTTAACCGGCTTTAACAGCATATAAAGCCTAGTGTTATTCCTTCCAACTTATTGACAGCTTTGTTATGAACTAAAATATAGGACGGCCGGCAAAAGGTCCTAGGGTTACCAACATTTTGCTATCAAAAATAGTGTTTTCGATGGATGCAGAATAACTAAAAAAAATATGATTCAAATAAATATTTTATTTCTTAAATGAAAGCATTTTACTGCTTAGGCCTTTATTAGTAGGTTTTTGTTTTTGAGAAATGTTTAATGGCTTGTTTTTGTCATCAAATGTATACTGGCCCTGTGCATTACTCCATATCGTTCAGAAAGGGAAAAACAGCAAAAAAGTGTTTCTAATATTTTTTTATAAAAGCAGGTACCTACTTAACTTATAAGATTCCCTAACGTAGTAGTTTAAGCTACTATATATTTAAGTAAAATAGTATACGGGCCCTTAATATAGTACAATACTATATTATATAGTAGGGTAGGGGCAACCCTAGACATAACCTATACTTATTTCCATCTCAAGTCACGTTTTAGCCTTTTTTTTGCGAAATCCTTTATCTATAATAGACATTATTCAATTCTAGGTAATATCGCGCAAACCAAACATAATATAACAAGTTTTTGTCAGTTTTTGGTCCCGACCCCTTTTCAAGTGAGACCTTGCAAAACCGCTTGTGTAAGGTCAGCGTCAGGATCTTTGTTTAGGGAGCTATGTAGGTTGGACTTCGCGACCCTAGTGTCACAATTACCTACCCACCTATTCAAAACAATTATTTTATAACAAAATTATAACTTGCCACTTCAGATTTAGTCTTTTTTGACCTGCAATATTCTGATCTGTCCAGTTAATTTCACAGCATGGTGGCACGATAGAGCGAGTTTCGTGTTTGTATGATATATTTTGAGGGTGGCATGGCAGAGACGCATGGGGTTCTGTTATTTCTGTGGTCAAGGCCAAGGTTTAGAGTTATTTTACTTTTAAAAGGAGCTATTAAATTCGGTAATTAAAGATATGTAGATAACACTCTATTTTAATAATCTGTTTACTTTTTGACGCAGTTAGCAATTTTGCATATCTACAGTTTTAATAACAATGAATGCAGTATGATACTAATGATCAGCTGATCTGATGAGACGGAAAGGTAGACCACGGAACTCCTCCATTAATTATAGTAGACCATCATAATCTAAATAATAATAATCATATTTTTTTCGTCAAAACCAAATTACAAAAGTACTACATCTAACTGTTGAACATATTGTGACCATCTGCGGTTCAGAATACGATAATTGGCGCAGTGGGCGAAGACCCGCCTGAGACGCAGAGGGTTGCAGGTTCGATTCCCGCCCCGGGGCAATGTTTGTATGATCTGCAAATATTTATCTCGGTATTTTCTATGTATAATATGCAAGTGTTTAAATAAAAAGTATATCATTAGTAGGTATATCAGTCATGTAGTTCCCATAATACAAGCTCTGCTTAGTTTGGGGCTAGATGATGCTGTGTGAAAAATGTATAGCATTATTATTATTATTATTATTTTAATGTAATTTCAGACTAAAAACCAGAACACGTTATATCAGTGGAACATCAGTTTAGCAAGAAGATAGGGAAGAATGCAAGACCTGCAGACACTTACCTACCTTACACAATTTTGCAATAGGCATCTTCCTACCTAGGTACATAATCGTATCGATGAATGGATACTATAATCAGCTAAAAGCAAACAAAGATATCGTATGGATAACTAGGTATTGTACGCAACGCAACAGAAAATCCGGTTGGTAGGTCAGGATCAAATTGCTTCTGGAAATTGAAGAGGGTCATGTCAGTAGGCGAGTAGCCGGCTAAGATTAAGAAAGGTGCAGGTTCAAAGTCTGCTGAGTGGGGCCCGGGTGCTTCCCGGGTCATCCGCCGGGTTGAAATGGTGAATGCTAACGCGACCCCATCTTGCCCCATTTCGGCGGGGGACTGTAAACCGGGGGGTTTTCGTTGGTTCGAGTCTCACATACCCCCTTTCGCAACCCCCGTGGCGTAAAGGAAATGCGGGGGCATTTCACCACCTCCAAAAAAAAGTTACTGACGACGACGGAACGAAATTACGTAAATTTAATTTCAATCAGTTACATACTCATAAACTGGCAGCTCCCGACGGATTTTCGTTGGTTACATACCTTCTTTTAGTCGGGGCACGTCGGGGGGTTTTAAACTTTTATTTAATCCTTTTTCTAATATAACATCCGGCGTGATTTAATAAAACGGACAAGTGCGAGTCTGACTCACGCTCCGGGGTTTCCGTAAAAGCTTTTGTAAAATAATTAACATTACTCAAGTTCATAAACTATGGAAACACTAAACATTGCTCTAATTAACATAAGTGAAAACATAAGTCGGATTGAAAGACAACTGACAAGAACAGCCAAGGCGTGTTTCCTGACCAGACCCTCATTATTTCATTATTTCGCACAACGCTCGTTTTTCATGACACTAAAAAATAATTATAAAACATAAAAGACAGCATAATTTAAGGCTAAGTTATGGCGTTAGGCAGAGTTTAAAAAAGATTCCACATAGTTAACCTACTGATGCTCCTTTTTATTCGTGACGCCAGTACCTATTTGTTTGGGGTAAGGGCCAGTATGTGTTTTTGGGGTAAGGGCCAGCATGTGTTCGAGGTAAGGTAAGATTGTTTGCCTTATACTTTTTTTATTCAAACATCATAAACAAATGCAATGCGGTTTTTCGTGGATAATTTATTTGCATGGCTTCAATTAGGTATGGTTCTTAGATAGGTTTTATTTAATAGGTACAACACTGCAATACGTGATGGATCATACATCGGGGTTTTAAAATGTGCTGAAAATTAATTTGTTATCGACCGACAGATTACGAGTTAATTTTTAAGGGACATTTATCTCGTCTTATAATTCGAGTTGATCTAGGTACTATGCATTTTAAGAAATAAAATCATTTTATCTAATACTAACGTAGTAGGTAATACTAATAACAGACGCCTAAAGAAGTTACATTTAGTTTTTTTTTAATGCGACATATTTTTCATCTTCTACAGCATCGCCCCTAAGTAACTAACGGCGATTTAACTTATAATGGTAACAGACAAACAAACCTCTCACGGCAAACGCATATACGGGCTCCTTAAGTCGCGAATATAAAACCAACATCCGCCACTAGGGTAAAGTTAAACGGTTGAGAGTAATCAAAAGTCATGCATTTCTTGTTACATACCAATCCGCTTCCCCTTTTCAATTGAAAGTGCGCAGTAGACTGACAAAAGACGCCAGCATCGTTTAAGGCCTCGCATGACAGACATATCAACAAACAAAATTAACGATTTCCTCACAATCCGAGACTGGACGCGAGACGCTCTAGAGTGCCTACTTCCACATACGACGCAGACAGTGTTTGCAAATATGTACCTACTAATTATTCGCCGACGCTTCATCGTGCGATATTTTTTTGGCACAATGGAGTTCCGTAATCCGTACACGAAACCCTTTTACTGCAAATTTATGTCCCGCAGTTTACGTTACGCAGTAGGTCGTTTTAATTTGGGTAGGACTGTCCAGTCCCATCCTCTAAATAAAAAATCAGATCGCTCAATCAAAATGATAGAAACTAAAAATACATATTTCCAGAACAATAAATCGTTTTTACCAGGTTACAGGAAACACAAATAAGAATATAAACTATTAGATACCTAGGAACTTACTGATATAGAACTTATATCTGAAAATACTATTTAATAATTCAAAAAACCGAAATTCTTCAAATAACAAGAAATTTATAAAAAGTCCAATTAGAAATTTAATCACCCATATTTGAACGCTTAGGTGTGGGTTTTTTCATAAATGTATATAGGACCATTCTTGAATATACCCTACCCATTAAAAGACTAATCATTAAAATCGGTTCACAAAAAAAAACTCATCCTTTTTCATCAAGTCTTTAAATAAAACACGCTCACGACAGTAATCCCTATGATGGACATTCTCAGATCTTTACTCCGTACGTAGATCTAATAGGTTAAAAAGTAGGTGGTTTCGGAGGCACTTCCAAGCATTATATTTGGCACATGTCCAACGTTTTGCTTAGTGGTTAGCATTTCACTTTTCAGGTTGCAAGCCCATCGTCGCCTATTGGAACACTAACTGTTGAAAGAAATACTACACAAAGAACAGCACCATATGGGGCAACTGGAAATGTTTCTACATACCCCCAGCGGAACCCAGTGTCGCATATTACGACACGCACATGCCACTTCTTTCCCGCGAGACACATTGGAACCACATTCAGCTAAACATTATCGTGTAATTATGGTTGTTAGCGGCTGTAAAAGATTTGTAGTTAGGAAGATTGCTGGGATTGTCTCTTTGTTTTAACGCTTTAGTTAAACGCGTTTTGAACTGGAAGATGGTCAGCATGAATCGATTAAGCACTTCCTGGATGATCTCATAGTAGATAATGTTTTTTGCTACCTATACTTAAGATAGGCTCTAGAACTTGTTTATGTAACCGCATTGCATAGATGATACAGAATGTTCTAATACCTTGTGTTTGATTTTATCAAATGAAACTTAACTTTAGGGGACCATCTAAGTAAAGGGTTAGGATAGAGGGCTAAGAAAAGAAAGGGGATTCTTTGATATGACAATAAGTACGTGTAACAGTTTCTATAACCTAAACCTTTAATTCTGAAAATCGAGATACCATTATATTGAGAATGAGATTAAACAATAACATTTAAATATATTATAGCTTTTATTTAAGAGACGAGAAAGGATCGCCGGAATCATTTTATATCAAGCAATTAGTCATTATTCTTTTTGGAGGATCGGAGAAGACAATGTAACCATAAATCACGGTAGTCTCAGATTGTCATTGACACGCCCAACTCTCAAGATGCCCAATTGAGTTCACTTTTATTTGTTTTTGAATAAAAAAACTCCAATTAACGTCTTTACTTTTAAAATAGTCCGATACATTTATCATTTAGTTCAACAACTAAATTATATTTTTTACGTAGTCCTTCGAGCCTATCTATACGGTCTAATGTTATGGATCCGAATCGAAGGACCAATTTAGTCTTATTCAAAATATCCTCATTGGAGCTGTTCTTAAATAAATGGACTTTTAATTTTGCAACTTTGAAGGTATGGGACTAAAATGTTAACGCAAATTCAAAAATATTGTAAGTTTTGTTCTAAAATAATTCAAAAGATGGCCCAAAGAGAGGGCATCGTAAGTGGACTGTTAACTATAGCTTAGATACAGACTTAACTGCGTCACGTACATACAAAACAGCTATCATCTACCAAAGAATTTGTCACGAGCGAAAACAACTTGCAAAATTGTTATCACCCGTGAGACCGTGAGAAAACGGAAAGATCCGCGGCTCGTCATGTGGAGCCGAAACACGCCGAATTTGGTCAATAAACAATCGTACGGCGCGAGCTGGGCCCCTGACCTTGTTCGCGCACGCGGCTACCCCTCCACCCTGCCTCTCGCCTCGCCAAATACGCTTCCATTTCCACAACTTTATGTAATCAACGTAATATAATTTGAGGAAATCGCCATGTTAACGATTGATTAGACGTGTTACAAAGAGTGCTGACTTGGCAACTTTCTTCCCTTAATCTTGTTACATAACCTAGATTTAAGTGTCTTATATTTTCTTGTAGACACAGGCCTCTTTTTTGGAATCGGCTTCAAATACAATAACAGTTCTAAAGCTAGTGTTTTTTAGAGGTCGGGCCTTACATACACACCCCGCTGTAACATGCCTTTGTAATGGCCTTTCAAAGAACCTTGTCGTTTTTATGCTCCTGGCGACGAGAAGTTAGGAACAAAAACATGGTAGACGCTCAAACCTCTCAAAACTTTCATAAACAGAGTTAGGTTAATTTAGAAACCGAGCTCCAGAATTTCTAGATTAGTCCAACTTTTGGGAAAACAAGCTATGAAAGCGGAGGCGTCGCAATTTCAGGAACGAGCGTTTTTCTTCACATATTTCAGGCGTAATAATCTGATACTTCGTACTTGCCCTAAAATTGTGGGATTTTGGCTCGACGCCCGGTTTCAAATCAGTGGGCATCCGCTATAAGTTCCCTCACAAATACCAATAAAATAGCATTGTCTCCTTCTATTCACTAGGTAAGCAAAACATAACTAAACATAACTTTACGCTATCGAACGGAGGTTCTACAATCTGTGCGAAAATTAAGAGAACCAGTTACTTCAATTAATAAAAGTGCAGTTACAAATCTGTGAGTCTTTATTAGCTACTTTATCGGCTTACCTATTCTTTACGGCTATATTCACCGTTTAGATCTTTGAACTTTTCAATGATCGGAAAGAGATAAATTGTGTCGCGAAAATGTTTCGGTCAAAGATAATGGTAGCTGATTGTGTATTTGGAACGACAAAACTACAAAGCTTACTGATCTAGAAATGGCTTTAACTATTAGTTAGTACTTGAAATAACAAGTCTCGTGTAAATTCCTCGGAGCCTAACGCTGTACGTCCGCTGTCCAAAATGACCTTTGGTAACAAGACAAAGACAACCACTCAATTAATCGGTTGATCAAACAATAAGCGAGCTACACTAATTAATTCGAAATGATAACGAAATCAAACTTCACAAAGCTTGTGACCGCTCAAACGTAGCTCTTTTACAAATTCCTCCTCCGAATTATTGCGGCGACTTAAAACAGCAAAAGCTATAATGGCACCCTTTCGTTATCATTTTAATGTTAATTGTGTTTTTTGACAATTCTTATGAATTATATACAGAACTAAAGTATGGCATATATTTCGTTTACTACACTAGCCTCTGCCCGTGGCTTCGCTGCGTGGTACCCGGATCAAAAGCAGCCTAAGTCACAAAGCCTGTTTAAAATTTCATCTTAATAGGTTCAGCAGTTACCGAGTTATTTAGCAACGAAGACTCTTATTGAACTTTCGCGCTCATAAAAGTAGTAGGAAGTACCTAGGTATAATATTCGTGTACGCCGCTTACGACTAAGAAGCTTTATATCTTGAGATCTCATCATCATCAAGTCTGTAGAAGTCTACTGTTTAACATCTTGGAATCGATTGATGACAATTATATTAAGGACAATAAATTATCAAAGTGATTTAATCGATGTACCCACATCATAAACAGAAAAAATACATGGCGGCCGGGACAGGACGGCAAACGTTCTTTTTTCCACTGCGTTAATAGACACCTTTTTGCAGAAACAAGAGCTATTGCCTGGCTTCTCAAGGTCAATCTGAACGGCTGAGGATCAGAGGTACTAACATTGACCATCTTGAGTAATCGATTACAGTATTAAGTGTGAATGTTCACAATTTTAGTACTTTATTACCTTTAGGCTTTTTTACATGCTCGGTGCGTATTTGGATATTTCATATAATTCGCCGTAAAATTACATTCCTTTTACGATCTTTGAATCAGGTTCTTACAATTACGAGTATGACAGAAGAATGACTATTACATTTTAAAAAGGCCTGTAGGTTCTAGCAATAAACCTACTAGGAGGGTTGACGAACTTTTAGTTTGGTAGGTATTTTTAAAAGATTTGAACTAGATATCCAGTGATTCATTTTACATAATTAAATAACTTGTCACGAATAATTTTGAAGGAATGACAAAAAATGCGCATAAAAAGAAATGATCCAATACGATACTCATATGAAATTAACAACATTATGCTATTGTTTTTTGGTTATTTCGAAGAGCATGTCACAAGAAAAATAATTAAAGAATTCTTAAAACAATGGGAAAAGGATCAAACAGCAGCCACCTCATTTAAGAACAAGGAAAAATATAGTGACGAGGATTTATGTTTGATAGGCCAAGAGTACTCCAAGAAAAAGGGAACCGCTAACACTAATAAAACACAGAAATCCTTTTTACCTTTGAACGAAGAATCATTGGATGGCTTTTAATTTTAACATTTTCAAAAGGAAAATCAGAGCCATAATAACTAGATGTAGCGAATATGCTGCAATGGATAACCCATTTATTAATGTAATTATTTATTGTGTGGGCTGTCTAGGACCAACAAATTATGACTAGACTAAAATTGCTTTTCAGAGATGGTGACCTTGCCTTGCCCTAATTTTTGTCTACAGCTGATTCAATCGATAGATAATGAGATGATACAGTAGATGATAGGTAGGTAGGACGGAATCATGTATTTTGGTTGTATGTCTAGACTTGTATAAAAAACTCGTCGCTATCGAATGCCTATATTAACAATCCTTGATGAATGAAAGATAGCAAAACAATATTGTTTTTCAAAGCTGTGGCCTTGTTTTCGATACTAAATTCAACAAATTGTAGAATTCTCATTAAATTTTTGTACATAAAATATTAGCAATTAGTGATTCATGGTGTTTGTTTGTGACAGTAGAAATTTATTCTAAGAAATTCCAAAAATAAAATCACGGAAAACATTTTCTCAAGAAATTAAATGCTGTATTTTCAAAGACAACGCCTCTAATATTATTCCCAATTCAGCCTCTTTTGTTAGTTTAATTTGCCTCAAAGTTTTTCCATTGTCAGAGCGCGGTTACAAATCGATTTCGTCTATCAAATCAACCATTATAGATATTTATTTGCTTTTAAGAACGTCGTTAATATTAATAAAATTTATTAATAGATTCGTGATAACAATTGGAGAATATGGTCCAGCAAGCAATTCATCAATATTTATTGAGCGTTCAATGGAATTACTCGTGTAATGTGGTTCAGCAGGCTCTTTTACGGACTAATCATCTGCTGCTGCTGAATTTTAAGAGTGTTTTAACTACAGCCATGGTGTTAAAAATCGGAGTTCTACAGAGATTACACTAGGACATTTCCTTTTCCTAATATATCATAGCAATCTTGAATCCAAGTTTGCCTTTTTATAAACACGTCCAATCATATTGTGGTGCGTACAGCATCACACAGTAAATCCAAGGAAGGTTCAAAGCGGAGCTTCGGCTAGACACGTTACAGACTCCAGACGTTCACTACTCACGTCAAAACTATCTTATAATCATGATAACGGCGAGTCTCCACAATAGATCACTTGTTATTCTACCTGCAATACAAAAGGTTCCATAGAGCGTCTCACGCCGCCATTGACACCATGCCGTAGATGAATACCTTAAGATTTCTAGGTGAATGTCAAGGATACAAAAGAACGGCTGAAAGGTGCGAGGCAAGTATAACATTTCGTGTCGTTTCCACCCGAATGCGTGGAGCTTGGAGGCTTATGTTGTAAGTGGATAATGTCTTGATTTTCTTTTAACAGCCTTGAACTCTTATGTGAGGTGTTGAAATTATATCAGTCAGGTTTTATATAATGCCGTTTTATCTGTAAGCGATCGTAATATTTCGGGGTTTTTTTTTTTACAAATTAAAATAAGCACCCAACAGACCCCACACTAGAATTCCCTGTCGTGTGTATCAGGAACGAGTACCACAACACCCAGACCCAGAACATACAAACATTTGTCTTCTTAGCGGGATTCCAACCCGATAAAGAAACCGGTATAATAAATCTTATTAATCAGTTAGGGACCACTGTACTTTTTTTTGTAATTTCGAAGCTAGTTTAGAAGAAAGTGTACCTGGTCTTAAACGCGATCGCGGGTGTTCGTGATAAACAAGCCAAATCTAGGAAAACCGTATTTAGTCGTATCTTTATTTTAAAATATGAATGATTACAACAAAATTAAATTTCATCGTTGTTTTATAAGCTGTTTAAAATGTTATGCAACCACTATATCTGTTTCAATTCTGTATTATATTACTTATTTATTATATTACTTTACAGTCTTGAGTCTTAATGATTACTGTAATCTATTACTCGCTCAATGTTCGAAACTTTAGCTCTTAGGAATTCAATTTATCAGATCTTGATATCGGAACAAACAAATGTTTACTAGCAAAGTATTAACTCGCGTTAGACTTATGATCGACGTTAATTAAAATTGATGTAGGCTTTACTTATGAAACATGTATAACTTTAGGGACAGGAAATCTGATATTGTTTTCTTTTCGTCAAAATGTTAGATTTACTGATTTATCATCATCATAACGGGAAGTTTAAATATCTAATTCCTTGAAATCGGGTCTAGAAGTTTTGCAATCTAATTAATCTTATTGTATCTTGTAAGGAGCTTATCTAAGCGCTTCAACTTTGCGAATAGTTTTGACGTCATGAAACCTTATAAAATTTAAAGTCAGTTCAAATTTGTTCGTATAAGAAATTGTAACGTAGTGCATCTAATATATTTGCGATAATTTTTAGACACGCAGTTTTACTAGGCACACGCAGTAGATAATCAAACCTAGGAGAAGCAACAGAGTCGATAAAGTTTTACTATATTTAAATTTATCATATCTTTACTAACATAGGCATCATCACTTAACTCTTATATCCTAGGTATAATGCGGATCAGGTCAAGAATACCATAAAAACGAGAAATAATAAAGATCTACGTTACGACTCATTAGAGATGATCTGCAACTGTTGAAATGATAACCCCAATTATTAATCTGGGTCGGCATAAAGTTCAAATCTCAGTCTTGATTGAGGATACGCTGGCAAGAATTTCAATGAGGAGCAGAACTTAAAAAGTTAAGATTTCGACACCTAAGTACTTAGTTGATTTTGAATTAGGTCGTCTATCATCCAGTTTTCGTTCCCCACTCGCAAATTTCGACACTAGTCCGGGAGCCTATTGATTCTTATACAATCTATTAGGTACATTTTATTATGTCAAATAAATATAATTTTACTTTACGTAATGTTCTGAAGCTGAACTAGGAAAGTTTTAAATCATACATTCTTTAGTTGTACTGTTATGGTAAAATTATTGAGTTCCGGGTCCATAAAAATGAGCTTGGAAAGTTATTTCTGTGCTTTAGATCTTTGTCCATTTGTTTTTGTAAGGGAATGCGGATCATTCGTAATTTTTCAAGTCGAAAAACCTTGACCTCCGTGGTTTTCTGAACACTGACAGAATAGAGAGAGACACACTCACATAGAGTATCGACAAATTAGTTGGATGTTTTGTTTAAATATTTTGGTATAAACGACATAATTATCCGATTAAGATAATATTTTCAAGGCACCATACCTTCACAACTATTGCACGAAAGTAAATTGTTGTAAAATTTATTCCAAACATGTTTCGGCCATCCGTAAATGATACGGATACGGATGCCATAAAGTTATTTAAGACTTTAAAAGGTTCTAATATGATTTAGGATAAAAAATCACTCCGGGATCATACTCTACACAACAAAGAGAAAAATAATTCGCTTATGACCCACCACTACCTCGGAAAAATCGATGCCTTTAAGAATAAAAAAACATCCTTTCTCGGATGTCTGTTAAAAAATGAAGGTAGAGCATTCTTGTAAAGTAAACCAGATTAAAGTTTTCGAAATATCGGGTGTTAGTTTAAGTAAATTATTTAAAAACGTAATCAGAACTCCACCACTATGGGACAGCTTATATCCAATACGTCCACCTAATCGACAAAACCTTTTCACTACCTATAAATGAGCATGAATTTAGTTAATAATACTACCTACTTACTACTTAATTATAACTATTTTTTCTCCTTTGAACATCTTTCCATTTCATTAAGAGACCCTGGTAGTCATGTATATACAAAATCTCATAAAAACAATTTACAAAATATCAAACACGACATGCATTTTTTTAAATTGTAAAGAAAGTCACATTGTTTTTTTATCCGAAAATTTCGTGACATTTTGAAACACGTTTGTTTAATCTTTTTTTAAACAAACGTGAAACGAATCTAAAATTTTCAGATTCTAGTGTGTATAGTTACGGAGATTATGGGGTTTTTTTGTTAAACATAATTATGACCCTCCATTTGGACCTCTCAGAATGTAAATATTCCTTACTTAGGATAACTTAACACAATACACATTACAATGAAGACACCTTCAATATTTATTTTAAGGACCAGCAGTTTTGTCTCTGCGTCGTCTGTCACTATGGCAATAATATATATTTATGTGGCACGGTTTAATAAAAGAAGTCACGGTATCCTTGAATCGAAGAACTTATGTTGGAGATATTTTTTTCTCAAACTTTGAAGCCCCCAAGTTGCCGATTATCTGGCAAATTCTTGAGTAATTCCTCCCCGGTTGGCGAATTAAATCAAAAAGGGGCGACTTTCAGATAGTCTTCAAAGGATAGGTTTTACTTTTTGATCCTTTTTCACGATAAACTTGACCCTCGTTGGTCGCTAACGCGTTATTATAACATGAAAAGAGTTTGAGTTGACCAAAGGGATTGGATTACTGGTTTATTAAGTGTTTAGAACGGTATACTTGTTACATTACTTATGGTAGGCAACATCTTAGTGAAACCACTTCAGTTTCGCTCACTTGTATGACATAGCGCAATTTGCGATCAATAAAATCAGCACTATCAACATTTCCGGTTTTTTATTTCATAGCGCCAGTCTTGATATCATAGAAAAGATTTTTCTTGCTAGAATAACAAGCAAATCGTTGTATCAAGACAACAAACCGAGCATAAGTCACCGAATTCATTCCAGGACTATCCATCACGTGTGTAATAGAGTAGGTAATTGTGACTGCCTGCAGTGACCTCAGCACGTAGGTATTTTAATTTAGGCTCACAACATTGACCTATCTCAACCGTTACGTAAATAGGTACCTATTTAGCCTGGATGTATTTTTATCTAACCAAGGTCAAAGTCTCTAACTTTTAATTGTACTTTTCAAAAGCTTTACGAGGTCAAAGTGCCTTTGTTTACTGTTGCGAGTCTTCATTTGTTACTTAAGGTAGTTTTGCTTTAACTTTTAGTCCAACCCTTCTGTATTGACAATAGATTTGCGTTCCTTTATCTCTTACTCTTTACTTTATCCTTTTCTTATAAGAAATTTCAATAACAACGAATGCAATCTTTTCAATGGAATTTAATAAACTCAATACGATGCCTTTTTATTTTCTTGTTGTACGTTCTCCTTCGTATTTATGGTCCGACATTGTTATATATCTTATTTGAATGTCTATCATCATCGTTTTCTCTTTTATTATCATCTGATATATCCGTGTTCAGAAAACTTGTCTTTTAAAATACAATTAAGTTTTTATTATCAATATCTTAGTTATAAAACAACATTCGTCTAAAAAGCAAGTTCAATTGTATGAGGTTCTTAACGTCTCAACCATTCTCTATGTTGTCTTCCGTGAATACGCTTTTCTAAGATGCCAATTCCCAGTGTAAGGGGCCACGATGGGCTATCCTTACGACGCAATAAAACGGCCAAGGAGGTAGGTCTTATTCATTTCGGACCACCTGGCGAAACCTGTTTGTATTAAATTTTGCATTCATTTGCCACTGATCCATTATAAACTTTTCAAATAGTGTTTTATTCTAACTACACACTAACTAAATACAACCGTGATATTACATACTCAGCCAAACTAGAATAATTATGCAGATGAGGATGTAAACAATCCAGACGGGTCTACGTTCTATGGTAGATAGGACAGGTATCTAACCAAAGAAAACGGAAAAGAAAAAGAATTAATTAGATAGAGGATAACCTTGAAACCAGTTCATAATATTGTAGCGAAGTATGGCCCCCACGCTTCGGAGACGGTAAACACAAACGAGCTTGTAAATATTCGAGGCTTCAGGAAGGAATCTTACCGTGGTGTCATGTCGTGTCGTTGCATACCGTGGCAGTATCTCCCGAGCTATAGCTAGACTTACTGGACCATGGGTAAGGTAAGGGTAGGCTCTAGGTTAGGCCGGTGTTTGACCCGGTGGAGGCAAACAAGGCTCGCGCATGCGTCCGCCGCTGTAAACATCTCCCGGGCGAGCACGTGGCTAGGACACAACACAGGGAACAACGCACCATCATCGGCCGCCGCCGCTAACACACCCAACACCAACACTTGAAGTAATTTGACCGCCATAAAAACACAATCATTTGCACAACACTCGGAATGTACGTATCGCGGGCTGCGTGGACACGTGTGCCGCAGCCCGCTGCCTCCGGCGCACTGCCGCGCCTCGCCTCCCGACCCCGCCGCGCCCCCTCCCCGCGGCTCGTGAGGCCTCGTCCATTCAACGCATTTTCTGTCATAAGCAAATCGATAATGGCATTATACTTCCGCTTTCAAGCACGCGCGTTGCATCCGAAGCGCTATGTATGTCACAGGGCACATACGCGGAGCGCTGAAAGTGAACCGATGTTATGTTGTTTTGGTTCGCGTTCGCCGGAACTCGTTAAAGGAATTGCGCGAACTTTTGTAACTAAATAGCGAGCTTCGGACGGGATGTGCGTAGTTCCGAGATAATAGCTTAACTTATTTGTGAATTGCTTACGCTTTATCTCCTTTTTTTTACTGAAGAGTGGGCAATTTTTTATTCGTTTGTTTAAAAAGGGTTTTGTCAACATGTGGGGATAACACGGCATATTTTGTACTTGACCTATAAAGCAATTAACGTCACATGTCGGTAGCACTCTGACCCACATACCTAATTAGTATGTTGGGCCCGCGGTATTAAGGGTCCAGGGCATACTAATAAAACAAAATGGTCTCGATATAATTCCAGTTTATTGAGTGAACAGACATCGTACATGAACACAACTTTTTTTCAAGATATAAATTTGGCCTCAATGACCTAAGTTTTAGGCCATTAGCCTTTTTATCTATTGGCATAAGGTCATTAACATAATTCAGATAATTAGAAACATTATTTAACGTGTATTTATTAAACATGTAGTACATGCTTTATTTGATATTTATATCCACAAAAAAAACAGTGTACACAATAATGTAAATAAACAAGTAATTTTTGGTCAACTTAAGTAAGCTTACAGTAAAACATGCAATTCTTATAAGTTAGTTTAGGTACCTAGAGACAATTTGAAAATTAATATTTCTTATGTAGATAGGTTTACTTATTTGATACCAAATACTATTGTGAATTAGATCATTCATTTAAGAACTATATTACGATATTTCATGTACCGTACTATCTATCGGTGAAGGAATCGAACCCATTGTTACTGACAAAATGATCCAATGATGATTTATGAATAATTAATAATAATTATTATTAATATTGGTCTAGTGTTTTGTCTGGATGAATCCTAATCACGGATAGACCATCGTCGGTATCTAAAGTTATCAAAATCTTCGTCATCATTGAAACTTTATCGGTTACTAGTCTTTAGTACATTTTGCAACAGACTTGAAAACCGACGCAAATTTTATATTTTCCCATTGTATAACCAAGTCTGCCAGCCATCAAGACGATCGGATGTTTAGTGGCCTAGGTCAGTGCACCTTGAATTTTTCGGTCTAGTTAGAATAATCATTAATTTTTAATCAGCGTACAGTTTTACATTATTTTTGGTAAACTTACATGAAAACTTTACTTTGTTTGAAACTACTTAATTATTGTAACGTTCTAATATTTTTTGTTTAGGTACCTATAATAGTTTAAACTAATAACATACTAGATGAAGTGGCGTCTAAAATTAATAACGCCTTAAATTGTAGGGAATTAAATGAATTCTCCTTTAAGTTATACAAATAAAAGACAAATTACATTTTAAAGAATCCATCGACTTTTTAACGCTTTTTTAATACAAGGAAAAAAGTAATCCGGCTCGAAGGACCATGGCATCTTAGAAAATTAATGAAATTTAGAGGAATCATGAGCCCTTTGATATTTTTAAAGAAAATTGTATGCTTTTGTTTTATTACTTTTTATTACAAATTAAGGTGACTTTAATGAGAAAACGCGGCCAAAAATCAATTTGAGATTTATTATTATATTTTGCAAAAAAATACATCAAAGTTGACATTTAAAAGGCATATGCTTAATTAGCTCCTGTAAATCTTTAAAATGTAACAAACAACTGTGAGGTCCACTTGTGCGACCAGCCAATTACTGTAACACAACTCAAAATTTAAGTAGAGTTAGAAAGAGATGGCGCAATTCGTAATGTATAAAATCCTAATCGTTGAGTGGGTACCGTTCGGCCGTCAGGGTAGGGATTTTAACCTGGGTCACATGCTGACTCTACGATTTCGCAAACAAATAAGTCATTAAGTGTAATGAGTAAGCAATGAATATTAAATTAACCCAGAGTTAAGTTACTAACCCTAGGTCGCGCAAGTGGCACTAAGATGGTAACCCACAATTTTGAGGATCATACAATAACACAAAAGACATACCGTCTTCCATCAACTTCAAAGTTTGATGAGAGCTTCTGAACTACTCTTCGGTACTAGGAAGTTCCAGGTGGTTCAGGGTTAGCGTGATGATGAAGAGCGCCCACGGTGACGTTCATCGCGGCGGTGGGAGCGGGAGCGGGAACGTGAGCGGCGACGGCGCCGAGACGAACTGGAACGTCCGCGTCTGGTGATGGAAAACACCAGATTAAATATTTTATCGATCCTGTATTTTTTCCAGTGTTTACTGGGTTCTAGTTACACAAGATATGAGATACCTACAGGACTATGAATAGACACCAACAGTCAGATGCATAATCCTGAACCTGCAGTAGGCTTCCCTGTGTCGTGGGTATCAAGAACTACGACTCCCAAACCACATCAAAGTCACTGTATCTACTTAAAAGTCATAAAATTTATTCAAAGTTCACTTAATTTGTTTAAAAGTCATTCAATGCATTCAAAGTTTACAAAATTTATTTTGAATGAAATCTCCATATTTTATTAAAGTCCCATGATGAACTTTATGGAGAAATATGTAGAAACCCGATTAAATGGCGCGGATTGAATCACTTCTCTCTTTAGCCTAAAAGGTTTGCTGGAAGGAAATTTATATAGTAAGTAAGTTAGCTAAGTTAAGTTAGCTTGTATGAAGCTAAATAGTTATGCCCGGATCAAATCAAATAGAAATCCGTGGTCTCTGCCTACCCCTCCGGGAAAAAGGCGTGACTATATGTATGTGCCTTCTGTCACCGAGTATGGGCCTTTCTTATATTTTTAAAAAGTTGTTTAGTTAAACAGTGTATAATTTTTTTCAGATAACCTTAGAAGCTTGCCAATGCAACACATTCATCAGATAGCTTTGTTATTTTACTGTAACACTGAAAACTCTTTACCTATAATTATTTTATTATGTACATGTTTTTATTATGAGCTGTATGACGCATGTACCTAATATTCGGCGGAGGGCATAGGACATAGGACACAGGTTTTTACCTAGTTTAGATACCTATGTTGTCCCAATCAGGAACAGTATTAACTAAGTACCTAAACTGTTCTACAATATGATATATTTGTGTAGTCTGTTACCAAATAAACTTATCTTATCTTTAAAAAAAAAATTGTACGTGACTCACCTAGGACTCTCGCTGCGTTTCCTGCTTCCCCGGTCCGGTGAGTGACGGCGCTTCCTTTCACCGTCAGAGTCGCCGGAGTGCGATGGGTCGCGTTTCTTCTTAGCTGCGGCTAAAGAACATAAGCTTAATCACTAGTATAGATTAATACTAAGAACAGTGATTGATGTTATATTGAGTTATTATTAGGACGAAAAATTTAGGGAACCACTAAATCATAAGGGGAACCCCTCGGACCACACAACACTCGATTAATTTAAAACGGTAGTATCCTTACTTAATTTACCTGCAGCTCTGCACTCCCTGTCTTTCTGTCGCGATTTGATCAGACGCACGATTTCCATCAGCTCTTTACGGGCGTCGTCCTTTTCGTCCTATAAATATACCAGCTCATATAACACACAAGTCAGTCATAAACAATTTCAATGGATATTATGTCAAATAACACAAATCTATGATAAACAATTTCAATGGAATTATATCATATAACACAAATCTATGATAAACTATTTCAATGGAAATTATGTCAATTAAATTTTATTCCAATTCAAGACTTATATGAAAACACAATAATATTTAAATAGTTAAGGTTTAGTCCTCGTCTAGTTACGGAGTCGTCCAAAAGAACAAATTAACTTTCATCAATATTTTAAAAACCGACCCTTTCTTGTCATCTGTTGCGGCGCCTCTTAGTGCCTTCCGGCCATAAAACCTATCTATGGTTTTAGCAATCGACATACAAATCGATTGCTAAAACCACATTGCAATCCTAAAAGCCATTTCGAAAACTCTTATGGCAAACGCATGATTATTTACCCATATATGTGGCGCTGGTAAAATCATAAAATAAAATAGTCAATTATTTACCTTTTTCCCTTCACCAACTGGAGTTTTTCCCCCATCTTTTTCTTGGTTTATAGACTTAGAAGGTTTAGAAGGAACACGGTCACGTGATTTAGATTTGGTACTATCCTTTCGAGATCTAGACTTAGACCGAGTAGCGCGTTTCCTATCTTCGTCCTTATTCCGACTGCGGCTTCTATCCCTGCTTCTATCTTTACGCTTCTCCAAGCTCCTGCTTCTGTCACGACGCTTCTCTTGGCTTCGACTTCTGTCACGACGCTTTGACTGGCTCTTGCTTCTGTCGCGATGTCTCTCTAAGCTCCTGCTGCGATCTCTACGCTTTTCATGACTCCTGCTTCTGTCGCGGCGCTTCTCATAACTCTTGCTTCTATCACGACGCTTTTCCTGGCTTCGGCTTCTATCACGACGTTTCAACGGACTCTTGCTTCTCTCGCGACGCTTCTCTAAACTCCTGCTTCGGTCACGACGTTTCTCTTGATCCTTAGACTTCGAAGGGGAGCGAGAACGACGCTTATCTTCATTTTTATTTCGGCTGCGGCTTCTATCTTCGCGCTTCTCTAAGCTCCTGCTTCTGTCTCGACGCTTCTCTTGGCTTTTGCTTCTGTCTCTACGGCGATCACCGTCCTTTCGATCATCTCTATTCTTGCTGCGGCTTCTGCCACGACGTCTGTCATCCCTTTTTTCGCCCTTAGACCTGCTTCTATCGCGACGCTTCTCTAAGCTCCTGCTTCTATCACGGCGATTCTCTTGGCTTCTGCTTCTGTCACGACACTTTTCATTTCCACTGTCTTTCAATCTGCTGTCATCGAGTTTCTCTATATCTTGACTCTTGGATATCTCACTTTTCTCTTTTCCGTCTTTATCTTGACCCTTGGATTTTTCTATGCCAATTTCTTTGTTCTGAATAGCATCACGCGGACTTGCATCCTTAATTACCTCTTGTGACATTATTTTCTTTGGTTTTTCACTTTTTTCTCCCTTATCTTCTTCTAAATCTTTGCGTTTTTCGCCTTCTACATTTCCATCTCTTTCTTTCCCATCCTTTGATTGCTCAATCCTTTCTTTATCAGATTGTCTGCGTGGTCTGGCCTCTCTCTCGCTCTTGTGGTTGCGACGTTCGTTGCGGTCTCTGTCTGATCTATTCTCTCTCTCAAATCTAATGTCTCTGTGACGGTCGGGGCGGTCCAGACGTTCGGGACGCTCCTGGTGGAATCGGTCAGGACGGTCGTTTCTGGTCGTGGCAGCACTATTGGAAAAAATATATCTTACTAGCAGTATGTCAAGTTCTAGGTAAATAAGTATTCATTGAAATCACATAAATGATATTTTTTGAAAAAATATTTAGAATTCGTGCATTTAAAAATGTATGAAAGTGAATTAAATTCAATTTAAAAAGATAACGTCACTTAGGAACATTTTGGTACCCGGATAAAAAGTAGCCTTCGGTTTAACAATTACGGAGATATTGAGCATTTATAATATGAATGGGATTAAGAAAGTGGTTCAATTTAAACATACCTTCCTTGCCCTTGTTGATCCTTATTCCTGAAGGTGCTTCTCAGCAGACTGAACGGGTCATAACCATCAGATTGCCTCAGTTGAGCCGAAACTTGACCTTGGCCGAGCCCTTGCCCTTGGCCGTGATCTTGACCTTGGAAGTCTTGTGCTGTGGTTGATGGCATCTTTGGAGCTGCTTGGATGGTCGAAGGTGGTCCACTGCGATGCTCCCAGTTACGATGTTGCTGCATTATCTCTCTGAGGACATTATTTTAAAACCAATTTATTTATTTATAATAAATAATTTAAAAAATCTAATCTAGTTTTGGGTTTATTTATCTTAATAATAAATAAACCCCGCACTAGGATTCCCTGTGTCGGGTATCATCAGGAACTACGAGTACCACAACACCCAGACGCGGAACATATATAAATAATAAATAAATAATGCTGGACATTTTTAACACAGCATCATCTAGCCCCAAACTAAGCAGAGCTTGTATTATAGGCACTACATTACTGATATACTACTTATATAATTTTATTTTTGTAAATATCTACATATTATACACAGAAAACACCCAGACTGGAGACAAATATAAATATCTGCAGAACGTGTATCAAACCCGCAGCTCTTTGGTCGCAGCTGGCTATTCGCCCACCGTGCCACTGAGTTCGTCAGGTAGAGCGTATCCGAGGATCTCCATCATGGGGAATACTCACTTGGCACGATTGGGGTTGACCCCCAACGCTCGTGCCAGTACTTCAGAGCGAGATTGAGGGGGAGAGGCGTCGCGTCTTCTCTCTCTGCGGCGAGAGACGCGCTCGGGAACCCGCCTGAATGGAGGATCAGCTTCTTCTATGAAAAACAAACGACTAAACTTGAGCTCCTAGAAACCTCTACAAGATGAACAGCTATTTTCTAGCTACTGTCCACGGCTTCGCCCGCATGGTTTGCATAATTGCGCCCGAACTAAGTTTAAAACGAGTGTATTGACTGTGGAGTGTTCCCTGTTTTAATGAAACACAGTAAAATAACTCCACTTTTCAAATCGGGCACTTGTTCTGACCCTGGTAATTTTAGACCTATCTCAATACTCTTTGTACATTAAGTAAAAATTTTGAAAAACTTATTTTAAACCAATTTCATGGACATTTCAAATTAAATAATTTACTTCATAATAAACAATTCGGATTTACTAAGGGTCGCTCAACCAATGATGCTGGTATTGAGTTAATATTGCACATATTTGATGGCTGGGAGGAATCGCATGTCGCGTTAGGCATTTTTTCTGATTTGTCCAAGGCATTTGATTGCGTAGACCATGACACACTAATCGGGAAACTACACCATTATGGTATTAGGGGCGTAGATCTAGACTTTCTCACTTCCTTTTTAAGTGACAGAGTACAAAGAGTTGACGTGAATGGAAAGCGTTCTTCGGGGTCTTTGGTTACTATGGGTGTACCGCAGGGATTAATGATCTAACCCCATCTTGTGATCGACGATCATGAGGTTGTATTGTTTGCAGATGACACGTCACTTTTATTCAAATTAAAGCGACGACAAACCGATTTTGATGTAAACAATGCAATCTCTAAGATTGCAAAATGGTTTAATGTAAACAATATTCTACTAAATGAAAAGAAAACAAAGTGTATTAGATTTATACTACCTTTACACAAGTTAAAGCAAATATCAAAATCAAAGATGAAGAGTTGTCTCTTGTGGACACCACCGTATTCTTAGGTATCACCCTAGATAATAAGCTTCAATGGGGCCCTCACATTGATAAGTTATCGAAGAGACCTAGTTCTGCGGCATATGCAGTCAAAAAGATCCGTCTTTATACAGACGTAAAAACAGCTAGACTAGTTTACTTCAGCTACTTCCACAGCATTATGTCGTACAGTATACTGCTGTGGGGGAGTGCTGCAGATATAAATAACGTTCTTGTGCTACAGAAAAGGGCTGTTCGAGCAATTTATAATATGGGTCCCAGAGAATCACTACGTCAGATGTTTAAAAAAATAAATATAATGACATTTCCTTGTCAATACATCTATGAAAATCTGATGTATGTTCACAAAAATATTAATTTGTTTAAGAAAAAAAGCGATAATCACAATGTTAATACCAGAAATAAAGATAAACTCACTGTTGCCGACTCCATAAGATTCCATAAAGTTAGTAAATCGTTTAAAGGGCAAGGTGTACGCTTCTATAACAAACTCCCAAGAGATATACAAAAATTTTCAATTAACAAATTTAAAAACGTAATTAAAAAACAACTTTATAAAAAGGCATACTATAATATAAGTGGTTTCTGAGATTACCTCCTACATCCCCCAAACACACTTTACCTATTTATAATATTAAGTATAGGTATATGTGATACCTCCGATAATCAATATATTAAAAAACAACCATCGGTCCCCCCCAAGTCGGACAGATGGATCAGCCCATTGAAAGTGGAAGATCTTGCACTTTACAAATTCAGAACACACTTTCGTGTTCTCCAAAAAGCTCATCCGTTCTAGTTGAGTCGAAAACTATATCGATTCCGAATTTCTGGCATATTTTAAGCCGTTACAAAAATTATTACCAACAAATGTCTATTCTTTCTAATTCAATTCAATATTTTTTTCAGTCATTATTATTATTACACGATATTAAAATGAAAATTACAATTTAATTATGAAAATTAAACCGGCGTCACGGAAGACCAGCGTTTTGGTGGCACAAAGTGCTTCCTTAACATAGTGCTGAGTGGCGGCCGTTTTTGTTGTCAATCTCATTTTGTTTATTACTTTTACGTGTACTCCTGTATCCTTTATTTGACACAAAATAAAATATTTTTATCTTTATCTTTTAAAATAAAAGTATAATATTGTCAATATTAGAGAAGAATATTATAACAATTAAAAGCTACATTCCTTCTAGGTGGGAGGTACATAGAGCCATTGGATTTACGAGTGTACAACATGCTGTCTCGTCCAGCGCTCCATGAAGGCACTTTGGCATTCCTAATAATATTCGATCGATCCATACATCGAGCCATTCATAGATTCATACCATTATACAGGGTGTAATCGTTAAGTGTGCACAGGCGATTATTCCGTAACTATTGCAGATATCAAAAAACTTTAAACTGATATCGAAAGTACTTTACCTAATGAGTAAAATGACATTAATAACTTTTTAAAAATAAAACGAGAAATATCCAAAAAAAATACATTAATCACTCCCATACATTTAGTATGAGATAGTAGAAAGGTTTTAGTTTCCTTATTTTAAGTGGAATAGTACCTACTCATTTTACCCTTGTCATTTTATAATTATGTACGATATGAAGGTATTAATGAATTTCAAGTAGATACACGTGTAGATTAATTATCTTACCACTTCAAATTTATAATAAACCTTGTTTCAATATTGTATTGATTTGAACTAGCTGAAAAGCAACATACTAAATAAAAACAAAAAGAAAGATACTCTTTGGTGTTCGTTCTAAATTCAAATTCTTTATCGCGGGTTCTCGTTCCCGCCAATTTATTGTATTTTTGAATTTGCGTTAATAATCGTGATTGTTGCATTTATTGATTGAAAAATGGCATATTCCAATATAGAAAAGAGGGACATGTTAAAAATGTACTACAAACATGATTGTAACAATAGGGCGGCCATTATCGCCTACAGAAGAGAGTACCCAGATAGAGAAGTTCCTTCTGGTACGTATTTACGTAAGTTGGATAACAATTTGATAAATTATGGATCTTTTAACAGAAAAAAAGGTTCGAGAACAAGAGCTCCGGAATTTGATAATGACTTAGATAACAATATTATTAACTACGTAGTAGATAATCCACAAGAATCAACGCGTTCAGTGGCCCGATCATTTCCAGTGTCCCACAATTATGTACACAAGTTATTAAAAAAACACAACTTCAAAGCATTTAAGATAAAACCTACTCAAACGCTGCACAATGATGATCCTGCTCGTCGGCTGGTCTATTGCAATTGGCTAGTCAATAATTATGTCAATGTAAGGTCAATTTTATGGACCGATGAAAGTAATGTTTCAAACTGCGGCATTTACAATAGAAAAAACTCGCATTATTGGTCAATTGACAATCCTCGCTTAACTACTGAAGTTAGAGCTCAGGTGCGATTCTCAATTAATGTGTGGTGTGGTATTCTTGGAGATCGGATCATTGGGCCATATTTTTACAGTGGAACCTTAAATGGACAGAGATATTTCTCCTTTGTACAAAACGATATGCCAAGTCTCTTAGAACCAATTCCAGACGATGAAAGAAGGTCGATAATTTTTCAACAAGATGGAGCACCTGCACATAATACAAATGTTGTAATGAATTTCTTACGAAACAATTATAATGGCTTAATAGCCAATAATAGTGCAACCCCTTGGCCTGCCAGATCCCCGGATCTCACGCCTTGTGATTTCTTCCTATGGGGATTTGTCAAAGACCACGTGTACGCTGAGAGAGTACACAGCCTAGAAGAGTTACAGAATCGTGTACGTCGTGCAATTGCTTTAATTACTCCGCAAATGTTAAGGAAAGTTCATTTAGAAACTGTAAATAGAGCTCGTCATTGTATTGCACAAGGAGGACGTCACTTCGAACATATGCTTTGAACACAAAATTTTGTACTTACTAAGAAATAAAATGTATGGGAGTGATTAATGTAATTTTTTTGGATATTTCTCGTTTTATTTTTAAAAAGTTATTAATGTCATTTTACTCATTAGGTAAAGTACTTTCGATATCAGTTTAAAGTTTTTTGATATCTGCAATAGTTACGGAATAATCGCCTGTGCACACTTAACGATTACACCCTGTATACGAGAATAGGGGGACAACGGCAAAAATAAATTCCCGGACAACGAGAAAAAAACTTTCCGCTGTCTCCTGATGGGGCCGAAAATCGGGAGACAATGGGAATAACCCAACGATTCGTGTGATTAGATTACACAGGACTAAAGAGAAGTTACTCACCATCAACGTCCTCTTCAAAGTCCAACGCGTTATAGTCAATTCTCTCGTGGCGGGAGAGCTCTGCAAAAATACATCCCATTTAAAAAATGCAGTAAAATGATTTTAATCAATCTTTAAAGTATAGGGTGAAATTTAGGGACAGTTATTTATACAAAACTAGAATTGTTTCAGGTCGACTGGTCGAAGCGACGCGTGACCAGAGAGCTGGTTCTTATCGGGGTCACGCATTAGCATTGCCAGTCCGCGTGGCGATGCAGCCAGCATTTCGGGAACGACTCCGTCTGGTAGTGATCTGGATCAGTTGAGATATCTATAGATCGTTTGCAACGGTATTTATACAGCTGTTTCATCTGTAATTTGCACACCTGCTTGTACATACTTACATATTTATTATCTCACATTATTATTTTTTGTATGTATATTATATATAGGATATGTATATAAAGTCGTGGTCAACTAATTAGGGGCACTCTGTAGTAAAACAAAATAGTGAATTTAATTATTTTTTTAACGAGTCTAAAAATAATTCCAATTGTAACATTATAGGATTACTCGTACACCGCCGTCTTTTGATTCCATTTCATCATGTCCATCCAAATGTTATCTGGAAGAGATCACTTTTATCTTTATGAATTCCTGTTTTGTATTTCGCTTTGGTGTGCGATAAAGAGTGCATTTAAGAGTACTTACTTCTTAAATGTACATATTGACCTACATACTATTCGTAATATTATATTATAACCAGAAAAAAAAACAAATGATTATTATTTATTAATTTTACATTTACCCCACTTAATAATCTCTTTTTTACATGAACCGATTATATACCCATAATGTGGTATCACATTATTATTATAATTCAATTATAAATATTATAAGTGATCTCACTAAGTATTATTCGTACTAGAATAGTTATAGTTTTTTTTACAAATTACAGTTTTTTATAATGTAAATGTGCCTACTAGGCTTAAGCTAGACCTACTTGTTAACTTTTTTATATTATTAATTTTTAAATTATTTAAGGTTAGTATTATAATAAGCTATTTTCTCTACTTTGTGCATGCTGTGGCAATATATAATTGGAGATTTAAGACCAGATTTTTTTATAAATAAATAAATAATCTAGCTCTAAACTAAGCAGAGCTTGTGTTATGGGAACTACATGACTGATATACTACTTATATACTTTTTTTTTAAATACATACACATTATACATAGACAACACCCAAATCCCGAGACAAATATTTGCATATACAAACATTTGTCCCGCGGCGGGAATCGAACCCGCAACCTTCTGCGTCTTCACCCATTGCGCCACAGTGGTCGTCAGATTAGATTTGTATTGTAATTTATCTGTCGGATGTCCTAAATAAATAAATAAATACCTTTGACATGAGGTGTAGAATACGAACCGAGGGTAGAATCACATTCACCTTCCTCCTTCTCCTGCGGAGGCTCAGGAGTGCCACCTTCCTCTCCACCTAGAGATCAGTTTCAATATTAACACCAACTATTCTTCACACGTCTTCACCCACATTGTACCAGGAAAATGACTAACGATGATAATAATAATAATAATATTAATAAATAATGCTGGACATTTTTTCAATCAACGTCATCTAGCCCCAAACTAATCTTGTACTATGGGAACTGCATGACTTATATACGACTTAAATACTTTTTTTTTGTAAATACATACATATTATACATAGAAAATACACAGACCCAAACAAAAAAGAAAAATGACTAAACCTACTTAATAATTTTATTCCAAACGTTATATACCTTGATACTTTGCCTACATTAACTTTATTTATATCGTACCTACTAGTTTTGTTTACACAAAACCTCGGCCTGCCTATCTGTTGCTATACCCTTAGACAGGGTTCATGTGAGATACCTACCTATAAACACCATCTACGTACCTACCATGTGAAACCAATAAATGCATTGAGTATTGAGTAATGTAGCCTATGTCCTATAACTAAAAACACGCTCACGACTTTATTCCCCATATTGGAATACCTCAGATACATTCCCAGTGCGTCGACCTTTGAGGATACCAAGTAGGGGTTAGTCTGAGGTACGTACGTCCAAATCACATTTGACAAATGCCCGCGTCTTGCAAGTTAGCATTCCACTAGTGACAGGTTGCAAGCGCATCGCCGCTTATTGGAACACCGCATGCCTTCGAGTAGTGTTTTTTGTTGTGTAAATGTGAATAATATTTACTTTAAATTACGTCTATATTTAATTAAATTATTTTTGCATTTATAAGAATAATTTCAATTATTTTTATCTGTGCAAAATTAAATGTTTGTTTTTTTTATTTTAAACGTTGTTTGCGTTAATATCATTAACTCTATAATTCAAGCTGACGTGTAAATTGTATTTACCAATAAATTGTCAAAAATAGTGGTTTTTTTAACAATATTTTTTTAGTTTTTCAAACCTACTTCAGGCACCAGTCTCTCACAAAACAGGTTATTACTGTATACATAGTTACTTAATTTTAAATTTAAGAAAAAACCTTGTGTGAGTAAATAAACGCTTTATATTATTATTATTATATTATTATTTTAATTAATTCACACTTACGGGTCTGATGCACTTCCGAAGACCTTCTAGCAGCATCAGCTTGCTCCAGCTCAGAGCGCTCGTGCTCGGCGCGCTGTCAATAATAGTTTAATCGAATGCTTTAACACTTTCAATCGCGCCATCTAGTTATTGATTCGGTACTAAAAATAAATCTACAACACTTTAAAAAAGCTACTAAAAGTAGAGTAGTAGTAGTTAGAAATAAAAAAAGCTTGACCTTTTCCACACAGCATCATCTAGCCCCAAGTAAGCAGAACTTGTAAGGACATACATATGGGACATATGGGACTACATGACTATATAAAAAATATATGATTATACAATATAATTTTTTGTCAATACAAACATATTATACATAGAAAACACCCAGACCCGTGACAAATACTTGTAGATCATACAAACAACTGTTTCGCGGCGGAAATCGAACCCGCAACCCTAAAAATGATTTTCAGTATCTATATACCACCCGTCCTTTATCAGCATTTAAGCATTCCAGCATTATTTATTTTGAGTTACCTCGAACTCTGACAGTTTGATGATGCGCCGCTGCGCCAAGCGCCAGTGCGGCGGAGTCACGGAGCGGGAACGAGACCGGGAACGGGACGGAGTGCGGTAACGCTGGAACAAATATCTGATTATTAGTTTACCTTACACACGGACATAGTGAGAACACTCAAAAGGAACAAACCCTGTTCAGTTAGTCTAGTGTCAATGATAGTGTGATGTAGGTGAAAGTCGTGTCAGTGCTACATATAAAGAAAATACGGAAAAAGTGTATTCCCCTTAAATAGAGACAGTAAGAAACGTGTTAATGTACACATTCTAAGCTATTTATATATTTTTTTGTCTTTATTTTTTGTGTTATTTTAAGAAATTTAATTATTCTTTTATTTATTTATTTATAAATAACTAAAAACAGGTTGCAAGCCCATCGTCGCTAGGCATCTAGGGCATGCCGGTTTCCTCACGATGTTTTCCTTCACAGTTTTGAGCGCGTGTTAATGCGATAGCAATACAGAGATGAAGTCAGTCAAGTATAAATACTTACAAAGACACCTCTTCCCTTGATGATTCTTCCGCTGCGGGTGTAGTTGTGATCTCTTTCGCGGTATCTCATCCTAAACATTAAAAATAAACGAACATCATGAAGTAACTATGATTTTTTTAGTTAAATAGCAAACATATGCTTCTAAGCGATAAGACGGCCCATTGTACTTCTAATG
This sequence comes from Perizoma affinitatum, assembly GCA_961405105.1. NCBI lineage: Eukaryota > Metazoa > Arthropoda > Insecta > Lepidoptera > Geometridae > Perizoma > Perizoma affinitatum. Next base: position 13,025,893 of record OY560197.1, read on the forward strand.
CGGCTACGGCTAATCGCGGACGGTGCTCGTGAGGACCTCTAAACAGTCAATTAAACGTCAGCAGGAGAATAGTATAGAACGTGGTTTAGTCGTAATAATATATTTTTTTTAATATTTTACTTTCAGTGTTTTTTTCAGTTTGAATCCTTTGTAATAAATACTGCAACAAAGAAGCTCTTATCCTTAACTCCTTGCAAGGAGCATTGTGAGTGAACGTTTTTACTATAATAAAAATAGCCTCTGCCCACGGCTTCGCCCGCATGGTACTCGGATATAAAGTAGCCATGTGTTATTCTGATGTAAAAGCTATATTATTGTAAAGTTTCATCAAAATCAGTTCAGTAGTTTTTGCGTGAAAGAGTAGCAATCATCCATCCTCACAAACTTTCGCGTTTATAATAGTAGTAGGATAGGATAAGACATTAAATGTCAAAAAACCTCACGTGCTTACGAATGAAACATGAAAATCGGTTTACAATTGGCGAAGATACAACCGAATTGAGAACCACATCCTTTTATTTGACGTCTATTAATCGGGTAAGTCTGTTTTTTTTTTGTTTAAGCGTTCAAGGACAAGCCAGAGCAGGTTTCATGCTGGATCTAAAAGCTAATTCCATAAAAATCAGCCTTAAATATGCCTGTATTCAACTTCATTCAGCGATAAGATTGTACTTTTAGATACATTAAGTTTATGTTTATCTTGCTATTTTGTAGTGTAAGTGCAAATAAATATATCCATTCATTAATTTAAAACTCACATGAGAAAACGACTAAAGCTGAAAAAATATGAACACATATTTAAAAATTCAGTACCTAATTGGATGGACCACTCAGAGTGACTAACTGGCCAAAGAAGGCTTGTAAAGCTGGTACTTTCAAGCGCCACTTTTTTTGTAGACATTATTTTTATTTCACTCATTAATGCCCAACTGAGACGAAGAAAGTTGTGGGTTCGATACCCGCCGCGAGACAAATGTTTGTATTTGCAAATATTTGTCTTGGAATCTGGTTGTATTCTATGTATGCATTTACAAAACAAAATATGTATATAAGTAGTATATCAATAACGTAGTTGCCATAGCACTGGCTCTGCTTACTTTGGCCCCAAACTAAGCAGAGCTTGTGTTATGAGAACTGCAAGACTGATATACTTTTCTTTGTAAATACATACATATTATATGAATTAACACTTTAAGTAATAAGTAAGAAATAGACTTTGAAGAATTCAGACCAGAATCATACCTCTCTCGATCCATCCTAGGATCGTTCTTATCCTGATCCCGGCCTCCTCTCATGAGGAACCGGTTGGTCGGTACTTCAGGTATCTCCTTGGGGTCGATCTTGGAGGTCATGACCAACGGGTGAGATGGAGCTTCCGGTAATTCCTCTTCTTCCATTGACGCTGAATGGTGCCTGACCGGAATACATATGGGTAATATATACGATGATATATAGCCTATATACCCATACCATTTTAAAACATGCGCGCATGATCCATTCCTATTCATAAGCAATACATCCAAGTCAAGCAGTAATACTCGCATTGCTGTGTTCCAGTTTGAAGAGTCTAATTCTAAGTGGGGGAACTAAGGTCTGACGCCCCGCATTGGGGTGAATTGTGCATTAACTCCCTTCTAACCTGACCCCAACCAGCCTTGTTTTAGAATTAGCGGAGAAGGACTCTGGGTTGATGACAGCATTGTTCCAGTATCCCTAACTTCCTGTCAGTTAATGTTCAAGAGTATTGGTGCCAGTGAAATTACAGGCAAATGAGACTTCAATATAATATCTCGCGCGACTGATACCACTGGTGTTGCAAGCGTCCATAGGCTTCGGTAAACGCTTACCAACAGATGGGCCATAATGCTTGTTTGCTACACGTTGTGTATTGACACTAATAGGTTCTGTCTGAAAACCAGCATATCTTCACATCCTGGTGATGTGGAGTTGCATAATATGCTGAGACAGGACCTATTTGGCCCACGCGTTGAGGAGAGGAATTAGGCCTGTATCCTCTCTGTAAAATTGTGTGTGTCAAATAAATGTATTTTCTTTCTTTCTTCTGTGTATGTTAGTGTATGTTTTTTTTTAATACCACCAGTATAAAAAAACATACACTCTCATTTACACACATTTTCCTTTAAAGTGCACACATTATCACACACTCAAATAATTCTGGCAGAGTGGAACAGTTCGAAGGAGACGATTTGACTTTGATAGCTGATTCTTGATCACCAAAAACTGAGTAGGCTTATTTTTCTTTCTATCTTTCTAGATGTTGTTACCTTTTCTTTTTCTTCTCTTTCTTTTCCTTCTTTTTCTTCTTGTCTCTTTTATGAGTCTTCTCAGCTTCGGGGTCAGATTCCTCTTTTAGCTCTTTCTCCTTGCGTTTTTTACCTGTAACAAGGTATTATAAAGTTTAGCGAGCGAAAAATTTACGAAAACGCGAAGTAGTCGTTGTCTGGAAATGTGATGAAATGAGAGCCAGGAAAGAAAGGCAACAAAACAAGACTGGTTATTGTTTTTAATGATCCTTTACTATCCATCTAGAGTCTAGGTGGATAGATTAGTAAAGTGCGTGGGGAATTTCTGTTTCAGTTATACTTTTTAGTAGGTTTTTCTAACTTACATATTTTTTTCATAACTTATAACACCGTCTAACTTTTTTTTTGTCGTGCTTTATAAATGTTTTTGTATCGATTCGCCTGTGACGCTGAAGGTTGCGGGTATGATCTGCAAATATTTGTCTCGGGTGTTTTCTATGAAAAATATGTATTTTCATCAGTCATGTAGTTCCCATAACACAAGCTCTGCTTCGTTTAGAGCTAGAAGATGCTGAGTGAAAAATTATGAAAATGATTTAAATGTTTACTTGAGTTGATTGAACTTGCTTACCGGTCTGCAGCTTGACCAGCTGTCCACAGTTGGCTACGGTGACGTCCTGCAGCGGTCGCGCGTTGCGGTCCACGGGGAGCGCCTCCAGCTGCCGCACGAGCGTCGCGCCCCCGATCACATGTCCGAACACTACGTGCACACTGTCGACAACGCAAAACAAACATAAGAATATTTACAGAAACAAACACACTCACTACTGTGCGACCTCTGTGGCGCTGTGGGCGAAGGCCCGCCTGAGACTTCTGCATCTAACGGGTTCGATTCCCGCTGCGGGACAAATGTTTGTATGACCTGCAAATATTTGTTTCTAATCTGGGTGTTTTCTATGTATAATTATGTATGTATTTACAAAAAAAAAGTATAAGTATCAGCCATGTACCTAGTTCCCATCTTGGATGTGAGTCTGACAACCCCTGCTTGGTATTCTCCGCATACTGGGTGTAGATCTGAGGATGTCCTTCAGGGGGCTTAGTCATGAGCATATTTGTTTCTTTTTTCAATGACCCTGATAATCTTCTCTATCGAAACAATTGAGTTTGCATACTCTTGGGATGTGACTGTTGCCAAAGTTTTCCCTAGACAAATTTACGTTAGCGTGAAAGAAAAACTAAGCATAAAGTATTTGTCTAGACACCCTGTGCAATTATATGCAGAACATACAAAAATACCCTGTAGGTACAATAATCTGCAAAACATACAAACATTTGTCCCACAGCAGGGACCTCTTCTGTCTCAGCCGGTAATCTTATATTTCCAAGATGGCCGATTCTGTAGTAACCCTAAAAATAAGAGTGGATACTTACTTGTCGAGATGCGGCGCCGGCTGTGTTGTACTACAACACACAGAACAGAACAAGAATGATAGCGTGTGCCTGCTCGCTGCCCACGCCCTCTACACAATTAATGCACACTTCATACTCATATACTACGACGAAAGTTATGCACATCGGAAATCTTCGTCTATCTCCGGAAATGGAAAACTGGGGGTGTTAACAACTCTATGAATAGCGAAATATTATTCGAACAGACGACGTGCTGTTACCATATATTCAAGTACAGCTTGGAAGTGCATAAAGTTTGTAGCGACATCTCTCGCCACATGAGTTACGTTACATCGCATCAAAGTAGAGCGAAGAGCAACGAACTAATGATATACAAAGAGCTGTCACATATAATACACAGATGGCTATCGAAGTATCTAGATCGCGAAAATGGAGTTTTAACGCAAGCTGAACATATATACTTCCGACAAAGAATTGTCGGCCCTAGGACCTCGGGCAAGATCTTCCCCGTTGCAAATGGAGGACACACCACCAACCGTGTTCACTACAAGTTCTTGAAGTTTCCCGTTTCTGTAGATAGACCAAGATTTCCTAAACGCATAATTTTTATCGTAGTTCTGCAGTGTTCACATTACAATAATTAAACAAGTAATTAATCTGTGTTATTTATGAAGTGGGAGCACAGTCATATCAGTCTAGCTTAGGATAACAATTGCACCCATTTCATAAACTACATTGCTGGATGCTGGGAGCTGATCTGTGTGGAATTCCGAAAATTATTGCTGGCTTTATAAAGTTATAAATGTGTCATTGTTTTGATAAACTGGATTTCAGTTAAGGCCATAACCAAATGAAAACAACATCATTGACTGCTTAAGAAATATGCGGCTGTGTAATTCCAGAATCAAACTTTGTAGTAAGACTAGTGTTATAAGTAAATATATTTTTTACTAAAAACGGCATTTAGTAAAAATCATGATGTTTTATCAAAGTCAAAGTCAATAACTACAAACCTTCGATATAAAAAAACATACAATAAAGGTTTTAGGTGAATTGTCTTCATGTCATTTTTCAAACATTAATGTAAAAAGCATAGCAGTGTATGGAAACTGGCAACACGGACATCAGTGGCTTATGAGTTATAAATGATCTCAACTTATAAGTCAAGCCTCTTAAAACATTGGTAAATTGTTAAAGTGATGCCTACCTATCCTAGCATAGCACTTAACATGGTTTTTCTAGAATTTTTTAAAAGGTATGGTATGTTTGTTAAGTTAGTGTTAGGATATTTTGTCTTACCAACCTCCTGGCACAGTCAAACTTACATGAAGAACTGTGAGCCATTAGTATCTTTGCCCCGGTTGGCCATAGATAACAAGAATGGCCTGTCATGTTGCAGCTCAAAGTTCTCATCTGAAAATATTTTTTTACAGCATAAATGGTACATGTCTCTGGGATAGAAAGGTTTGTATATGACAAACACGAACCGTATTTACACAACTAAATGATGATGGAGAAGAATTCTTAAAAAAAAAAAGTGAAACAAACTTTAAACTTTTGATCCAACACTCTATGATATAGACATATCAGTGAAAGCTGCTTGACTATAATTAAATAAATAGAATAGGTGCCTATATTATGTCCCTAACATGGTATCTACATATCCTTTTAGTGTTACTGTGGGTGTTGTATAAATTTATTTTCTTTTGTTTTAAGTTTAGAATTTATTGGAAATGAATTAGCATAAATAAATAAATAATGCTAGACATTTTTTAACACTGCATTATCTAGCACTAAGCAAAGCTTCTATTATAGGAACTACATGACTGATATACTATTTATGTACTTCTTTTTTTTTACATATTTTACATAGTAAAGACCCAGACCTGAGATAAATATTTGCCAAAGATCAATTCTCATAACACTCTTTAGTGGAAGCCTATGTCCAGCAGTGGACTTACAGCTACTGACTGTTGATGATGATAAATGGTACATAAAACCATCCACTCATAACATACAAACATTAAAATAACACTTTTTCATTTAAAAACTGGTGAATATGATTATTTACTACGTACTTATTATATATTATTTATTTCCTACTGTTAGTAACTTTTTATAACTTGCACACTTTCCAAATTAATAAAGTATTAGTATAAAACTTAATACTTAATGCTAAAAAGCATTCTCTTAAAGATAATCTTTGTGTATTGTGTAAAAAGATGTGTCTGTGGTGCACAGAAATATTAACATGTAGTAATTATGTAATGCAAATGTTTGTATATGTATATATATATATATATATATACACACAAATAAATTGCTCATATATTAAAAGTACAAAAGGCAAATTGCTCAATATTTGCCTTCACCAAGTGATTGTAGACTCAAGCCCTGAACACTTCAACTGAAGAAGCTTCACGGAAAATGGTTGGGATGTGATTCCAGAGACGGGTAGCAGTTATTGTAAATGAGCCGGCATAAGATGCCGTATTAAACTGTGGAGTTAGTTTAATTGAAAACGTCGGGTAAATCGCAATGGTCGTCCTATTGTTGATATGTGAGGGAATCACTCATTAAGATAGCCGGGGGAAAGGGGGTTGCGAATAGCATTAAAAAGGAGTCTATTTAATTGTTCTTCCTTAGCATCAGGGTAACATACATCTGCCAATTGTACTTTAAATTTTGTAGTTTTCTTGAGTTGTATTTATTTTTCTTATGGTGTACAATAAAGTATTTTCATACATTCATTAATTATTTTTCATTTTATCATCAAGCTGTTGATGATAAAATGTATAAATCATCTAGCCATAGCCTGTTCTTAAATGCCATGACAAATGGTGTTGAGCACCCTCAAAATTGAGTCATCATTCATTGGGTATACGGCCTTCCTAAACTATATGGTTCATGGTTGCCCCATTACAAATGATAACCAAAAAAGTTTTACCTTCAAATGTCCCACCATAGATGGATTCCCCTCCAGTCCCATTTGCATTGGTGAAATCTCCACCTTGGATCATGAAGTCTTTCACCACTCGATGGAACACCATGCCCTGAGAACAAATCAACCAACACTTAGCTCCAGGAGTGCTGTACAGCTAATAGGCACAAATGAATCAGCTATAGAAACTTTTCTATGAACAAGCAATGAATATACACACTAGCTTCTGCCCGCAGCTTCGCGGGCATGTTATATTGATAAAACACCAACTTTTGAGTGTATCAGGAAATATTTTTTTACATACAAATTTCAGAACTTTATTGGACACATCCTAGGGGTAGTTTAGAAAAAATACATGTATTATTATTTATTTTAAAGTTTATTTGTACCGAGTTTTGAGCAAATCTAACCAAGGAATAAAAATTTCCATAGAAACTTTACTTCCCTGTTTAACCCATTATTATTTATTAGATTAGCCTATGTGTTATTCCAGAACATCAACTATCTACATTCCAAATTTCATCAAAACCAGTTCAGTAGTTACGGAGATATGTGGTAACAAACATTCACACACACAGACTTTCACTTGTTAATCCAAAACGGCATATTCAATCAGAATGCAGTTTTTTAAGATCAATGACTTCAATGTCTGACTTCAAGGATGGTTCTTAATCAGATTTTATTGCCCACAAATAAATAATGGACACTGCAAAAAAAAAACTAGATCTATACTTGGTGGCATCTACTATTATAGGCCCAGGGCGCCAAATCTAAAATCATCATTATCATCACCCACTGCTGGGTATAGGACTGCCTCAGTTTGTGCTATCCACCATGATCTTGCGCCAGTCACGGCCTGCGGCGTTGACTATATCGTCTGCCCATCTCGCTGCCGTCCGACGTTTCTATATCCACTCCATTAAGTCGTTGTCCTGCTCCACCTGTCATCACCATGTCTTGCAATACGTCCCGCCCAACTCTATTTCAGTACGATACTGGTATTATTGTTGACGCGAGATGTTTAAGCTTAGTTCCCAAACTAAGCGAGTGAGTTAGCTAGGTTATTACAAAAAAAATACCTACCTACGCACTATTACTGCTGGTTGGTAAATTATTTCTCGTGTAACTAACCTTGTAAGTCAACAGCTTCCCAGTTATCTTCCCGGTGCCCATATCTGCGGCGCAAAGGGCACGGAAATTCTCAGCGGTCTTTGGGGCCACATCGTTGAAGAGTTCGAAGACCATACGTCCCGATGGCAAACCTCCAATAGAAATATCCATAAACACCCGGTCCCTGGCGGGCTTCTCGTCGCCATCCACAGTCATTTTTGCAGCGATATCTTGTACACAAAATCAGCACTTGCACACAAAACAAAAACCACGAACAAATCGAAAGAAAGAATTGGAAAGAATTACAAAACAAAATGGCCGAGACTATTTCAAGTCCAGTTTAAGTTTTTTTTTTCTCTTCTTGGCGTTGCCACTTTCGGCATTTGCCATTTTAGTAATTTTTATAGCAGCGAAGTATTTTTTTGTTAATAAAAAATTAGGGAAACCTTTCAAATATTTATAAAATTACATGATACGGATATTAAAAGGATAATGATAAGGAAGAGTTTATGAATATAATATATATACAGGTTAACATTATTAGTGCATATGAAAGATGATATAAAAATAAATATATATCAGGATCTAGGGAAGAAAGTAGGATATTAATATTGGTAGGCAGAGGAACACCGAATTCATCTCCGCAGGCACAATATGGATCAGAAATATTTAAGTATTTGGAAAAGTTCTCCCCCTCTCATTAACCCCACCTAAATAAGACAGTTATTAGTTTGATTAGTAATTTGCTACGTAAAGTTGGCAGTAATATTCCTCACAACTCAGAGGAATCAGTTGCCATTATTAAAAAAAAGACGATATTAGAATTTCCAGGAAAAAGTCGCCGTCAAAAAAATAGTTCTGGTGTTTCAAGGAGTGTCGCGATGACCGCGAAATGTAAATATTGTGGATAGCAACACTGAAAAGATCTTCAGTATCTATGGTAAGATACTTTGGATTCAATTGACTTCCCCTAGATTATTATGGCGGGATTGTTTTTCGTACTCTCTTGTGCACACAAAAGCTAAGTTTTAAATCCAAGTTTCTAAAGCTCTAAAGAATAATACGTTTCTGTTAAAATAGTTACAGTGCTAAATGATAATACAGTTGGTTTTGGAGGAGATCTAATGATCCAGTGATTAAATGAGTTAATTGGCTAGGTGTAGTCATAAGGCAAATGTCCGGCTAAGAATTTAGATTCCTAGTAGAGAAAGAAAGAATCCACGATACCTGGTCAATTTCCGGAATCTAATCTGGGTTGACAGGTCACAGTATCCTGGCTGATAATTCAGAGCCTGTAAGCTTTGAGTCGGCATGGAAGGCCATAGAAGGCTGAGGATCCTGGCTGATAGATCAGAGCCTGTAAGCTTTGAGTCGGCATGGAAGGCCATAGAAGGCTGAAGATAATGGCTGATAGATCAGAACCTGTAAGCTTTGAGTCGGCAAGTAAAAGTTTGAGTGACCTGGCTGATAGATCAGAGCCTGTAAGCTTTGAGTCGGCATGGAAGGCCATAGAAGGCTGAGGATAATGGCTGATAGATCAAAGCCTGTAAGTTTGAGTCGGCAAGTAAAGGTTTGAGTGTCCTGGCTGATAGATCAGAGCACGTGAGCTTTGAGTCGGTATGTAAAGGTATAAAAGGTTTTGAGTGTCCTGGCTGATAGATCACAGCCTGTGAGCTTTGAGTCGGCATGGAAGGCTATAAAAGGATGATCCTAGATTGATGGGAGCCAGTGTATGCTGAATTTAAGAGAACAAAATAAGACTTAAGATCATGTTTAATCCCATGATTTTGCTACTGGCAAAATCATGGGCTTTCAATTTTTACAGGAGGTGGATTTGTGATGAAACTTTTGAATCAACGATTATAGTAACAGACCATAACTTGAATAAAGCTGAATAGTAGACAAACAAACAGAGTCCCCATCTTAGAAGATATCAGGTATGAATCTTATATTATTTTTTCAATGCATATGAATAATATAGATTGTTATATCGTTGCGACCTAGAATAATAATGGGCTCGTAACGACAAGGAGAGCGGGGCGTAAGGAACGTCAGGAACGACACGATCGCCAGCGATGTAGGTACATACACAGCTGACCAGCAGAGCGTTGAGTAATCTGTGGTCATGTTTTCGCGAAGGATGTTCGATCGCGCCAATAACAGCCACCACACACATTTAAACGCAATTGCTCCTCTAAACACGCAATGTAACTAACATAACATACCGAATCTTAACTATTTCAGATTTAAATACCTTCTTAACTTTGTAAATGTATTAAAAGTAGCGTTAGGCGTACTTACTACCTCGTTCAGAAGAGAAAGTTTGTTCAGTCAGTACCTACCTACATTTTCATCTTGAAATTTTTAAAAAATAACATCATCAAATTCACAGGATGCTTTAAAAAAACAAAGATTGAAGGGAAATGTTTAAAAAAATTGGTTAGTGAAAAAAAGCTCATAAAAATATGGTAAATAATGAAAAAGCAGACAAAAATCATAAAAGCGCCGAAACGATTGTTCTTGGGTTTTGGAAAGGATAATGTGAAAACATGACTTAAAATAAAATTATTGATTGATGAAAAAAATTTAATCAAGAAAAATATGTATAAACCAAACAAATCCAAGCAAAGCAAGCAAAATAAAGCAAGCACTAGCCAGTGTTTCTAGTATTTTGCTCTCGTAGAGTTGCCGTATTCGAAACAATAGATAGCCGTATCATTATATTTCTAGCTAAGCATTGGACTGCTCTATTGGTAGCATATTTTAATTTTCCTTTTCTCAAACATGCGCGAAAACGATGACATTTCTATCGAAACAAAAAACACGCAAAAAGAACATGCGTTTATGTGGCTGTATGCAGACGCCTTTACCATTCTGCAAATACAGTAAATTAAACAAAAAAAAAATGCCGGTAAAGACAATTCTCGATTCTATTATTTTGATAATAAATTCAAAAATGAGTTCCGAAGTTTCCGAAAGAGAAATGGTTTTTAGACTGCTAAGGTCGGAAGCCAAATTAGCGATGGAAAACCTGTTCCCAGTGAAATATTACTTGTGCATGCATTTTTTTTTTGAGAAAAGCACCTTATTGCCTCGGCGGCAATCAATTGACTGTCTCGTGTCATTGATACCACAGATTGAACATTTTTACTCTTCAAACTGATACTCGACTTGCAATTGCCTATTTCGCGGCCTCTGCAATAAAGTCCTATTTTATATTTTTCAGCTGTTGAACTTGCCATATTTCTCGACACGGGTTGACACAGGTGTTCTACTTGGAAAGCGGCAACCCAAAAAAATAAAAATAATAATAATTAAAGATGGCCGCCAAATAAGAAATAAGAGAAAGCTGGAAGGGACGCGCATTGTGACGCTCGATATTAATACAAAATTTACTTTACACTTAGCCTTTCTTGTGTCATTTTATGGTCGAGAAATAAATATTTCCGGTCGTTGTAGATAAAATACGTTACAATGAACGGGTCGGGTGATAACAGCTACATCGTGAAATTGCGGGGTTTGCCTTTCAGCACAACCGTGCCAGAAGTGATGACATTTTTGTCTGACGTAAATATCTTGAACGGGAAAAACGGTAAGACTTTCACTGTACCTAAATATCTCTGTCTCGCTGCCGATCCTATTGTACGACTTAGCTCAAGACTGCCCTAACCGATGCCACTAGGGTTAATCAGTAGGTCCTACGAGCCAAACATAAGGCTTAGGTGTTAAATGGCTAGGAATAAGTATCTTCGTATATCATCGCAATGGTTCTCCTTGATACCAATTATGGGAACAAATTGAACATTTGACACAAATTTTCACTAAGAAAATTTTTAGCCCTTGTAGGATAAAACCTTCATTGAAAACGGCAATCCAATGTGTACTTACTACAAGTCTATAAATAGATACTCAACACACCTCCTTACCCATAAAACAAACCATAATAGTATGATGATGACTCTGTTCCATTGATTCTGATGGCTTCACCATTAATTGATGTGAACATCCTTGGGGCTGAAAAAAATATAACAAATCTCCTAGACTACTTGACGCTGGAGGTCTAGACGGACTATTATGCCCTCTTATCATTTTGTTTCTTTTATACACCTAAGCTTAGTGCAATCACAATAGGTCTGTCATGGCCACAGTAACACAAAAGCCACAAAAGTAAAAAAAAAAGCTTAGTGCACCAGCATATGACATTATTGCATCTACCTGTATATCACATTTGTCCATCACAGGAGTTCACTTGACGGAGGTACGTCCAGGCAGACCATCTGGAGAATGCTTTGTTGAGGTACTAAGCCAGGAAGATGTAGATGAAGCCCTGAAGAAGGATAAGGAGAATATGGGGAAGAGATATATTGAAGGTCAGTTTTATATAATCAACTTAACTGCTTCTATTAGTGTTGACGTGGGCTCCATTAAATCAAACAACAAAAATGTATAACTTGTTATTTTTGTAACTTTAGGTAATGAATTACCTGACCTTGCATTCGTTGAAAAAGGATTAAAGCCTGAAGAAGAAAACAAAACTATTTATTTAACACTACCTAAGTGTCACAAAAACACCACACAAACAACATACCTATGCGGTTTGTCAAAGGTAAATACTTGCAGTTTGCCAGCAGCAGTTGGTGTCAAACTCACCAATCGCATTCTTGACACCACATGGCCCTCCCAGACCAAAATCGCTGGTGTAACCCTTTAGTCCGCCAAACTGAAATGATTAGATAGGCTGATTTGATTAAATTATAGGGTCACTGTTCAAACACACAATTTTAATTATTAGGCTATTCAGGCAGTCTGATTCCAAATAAAATATAGAGAATTTTAAATTGTTCATGTTTCTCTCTTTATTTCAGTATTCTCTACTGATCGCCAAGACATGGAATGGGCATTGAATGCAATGCGCCAGCATGAGAATGGATTCGAAGGCATCCCTCATCTAACTGACAGTATGGGTATTGTCAAACTGAGAGGCCTGCCTTTCGGCTGCTCTAAAGAAGAAATTGTGCAATTCTTTGATGGTATGTATATCTGGGATCAAAATAGGTACATTGATTATGTTTGGGGATGTTTAGGTTGTTGGGTAGATGTGTTGTGGTCAGATCAATTATCAAAAACATTTAAATTCTATTCTCTCTTTCATTTCGGATCTACTTCATGTTTATTCAAAATTTTTTCACACATCTCTTACATTTCGACAGAAAAAACATTATTATGATACACTGTCCCTTGAGTATGAATTATTTTGAAAACATCCACAACACAGTCTACTTGCTACATCCAATGATCATAAACTTAACTTTTCACCATGGGGGCTCCAGGGATCACCGTTTCACCGGAAGGGGTCCACTTGCTAACGGACTCGACGGGGCGGGCATCGGGCGAGGCGTTCGTTCACTTCAATGACAAGGAGAGCGCTCAAGAGGCTCTCACCAGGGACAGGGAGAAAATAGGACACAGGTGGGGGGATTTGTTTTTAGCGCGTGGTTTGGTATCGGTATGATTGGCCATTTTGATCGTTCGAATCTTGTAAAGATTTGATGTCATAACAAAAATCAATATTATACACAAAATTATTGATTTATGAGTTAAGAGTTTGAAAAGATAACATTAAAGTTGAATTTATTTAATTAATTTTCAATGGCAGCTTAAATTTTGGGACCACATTTGGATTTGAAACGCTTAGAAGTTTATAGTTAGGAGCCAAAATTGTTAAACATACCTATAGCTACAATCAAACCACGGCCGCATTTATATATGGTGTAGTGGGTATGGGACATATTTATTTGGTTTCTTCAAGGTTCTATTCCCATTACCAATTTAATTTGAACTTATTTTATAACTTGGGTCAGGTTATTATTTTTGTGATTTGGTTTAAATACTGCAGATATCTACAGATCCATACTGTATAAAGTCGCTTGAATTGTCTCCTAAAATAAATTCCAATGTTGAAATCTTGAATGGAACACTCTGTAGATGGGTCGGTAGTAGATGCCAAGATGACAATGCCCACTTTCTACATTACTGGCAGCTTATAAAAAAACTGTACTGGATTTGGCTAACCGATTGCAGAGTCAAGGTGAAAACATAAACATGCTTACTACTAAGCCCCATGATGGACCACCTTAGATCTATATTCAGTATGTAGATCCATGAGGATACTAAATGGGGGGTAGTTAAGAAGCATGTCCAAATATAATATTTTAGCACATGCCCACAATTTGCCACACGAAGTAGTGAGCAGTGAGCATTTCACTTGATAGGTCGAATTTACCTTCAAATTGTATGCCTTAGTTTTAGCCTATGACATGCTACTTTCCTTAGTAATGTTTTCCTTCACCATTTTGAGCTTGGGTTGATGCAAACAGAAGGAAAACTTGTCCACACTCGTTACGATGGTGCCACAGTTGGCAAGATGTTTGACTAAATCAAAAATGCATGTAAAATGTCTGCAGATATTTGAACCCAAGCATGTAAGTGTTGTAAAAGTGCGCTAGTGATGGTTGTTGAGTTGTCGAAGGTTGGGCGGAGGGCGGAGGGAACTGAGGGCGGCTCCGGGAACAAGAGGGGAAGATTCTGCGTGGACAAGTAGTTGGGTATCATACATAGACGATGAGCATCAAAGGTGGTCTTATTTACTTGTTACAGTTTAATTTTTAACACGGTATGTGTGTAGTTCTAAAATATTGTGATCCAATGAATTTTCGTGTTTTTTTGATTCACATTGATTTATATAGTTTCACAAAGTTAAGTTAGGCACTTTTTTTTCCTTATTTATTTATCATTTAAAAAATACATCAGCAGGTCTTTTTAATGTTACAATTTCAATTACCTAATATAAAGTATCTGCAGAATCTTTGTAAATAGGTATCTCAATTTTTTTTCTCATAATCTCATCTGATGGTAAGTGATGGTGTGGCCAACGATGTAAGATGGTTTATCTGGGTCTCGTACTTTGAAGAGACCCAGATTGTATTTTTTACGAAGACGGTGGTGTGTTCCATTCCTTCGTCGTTCTGATTATAAAGGTGGCACGTATGAACTTTTACTATTGTACGCCGATAGTTCATAGTTTAAGTCTATCATCACAATTAAATGGTCCGGCATTGGCGCCGATTCTCTTGTACAACAACTAAACTTAATTTAAACTGTCGGCTCTCTTTTACTGACAGTACACGCAAGAAACGGATGTCAAGAATTTTACTCCCATTAAATTAGTTTACGTGTCGCTCTTCTTCGTGTTTATATATTAGCATGTTTTGAAATAACTATTTTTACAGCACTAAAATTGTTGCTATCGCTTTCTTCTGTAACTGTTAGTAAAAGAGAGAGCGATAAATACAATTGTGTCTAAGAGAATCGTAGCCATCGTTAACTGAATCAAATGGGAACTAAACCAGTTGTTAATCGGCGATATCACGTCCACAGATACATTGAAGTGTTCATAAGCTCGGCTGACGAGGTGAGACAGTACGGGGCTCGCATGGAGAGCGGGTACCGTCCGCAGCGCAGCGGCGGCGGCGGCGGGTACCGCTCCGCGCCCTACGACCGCAACGACAGGTTCGGAGGACGGTTCAACGACCGCGGCCGCATCGGCGGGCAAGGATTCGGCAGAAACTCGTATAATGGTTAGTGACTTTAAGCTTCCTAATTGTCTTCTATTGCAGCGCCCCTTAGTGAATTGTGGTGATAAAACATATCTAAGAAAGACGCTTGTCCGTCGGTTGTTAAAACGTTTTGATTAAAAATTATCAACAACACGCTTACCAATAGGAATTGTTAGCTATTTAGTTATAAAAAAATACAACATAATCCGTATTTTTCCGCCTTAGGTAGACAGCTAAAATCACAATGCACAAGGCATGTAAAAAAAGTAAAACAATAAATATAATGGTGAATATTTTAGATAGTTTTGCTTAAACGTAGGTGGCGGAGGTGGGTTCGGCGGTGGTCTCGGCAGCGGTCTCGGGAGCGGGCTAGGTGGAGGTCTGGGCAGCGGGTTCGGCGGAGGCGGGCTCGGCAGCGGGTTCGGCAGAGTCGGTCTCGGCAGTGGGTTCGGCGGAGGCGGCCTCGGTAGCGGGTACGGCGGCGGCGGTCGGAACCTCAACGGTGGCTACTCGATCCACATGCGTGGACTACCTTTTAAGGCAACGCAACAGGACATTGCATATGTAAGCATTACATTTTAAAGTCTGTTGGAGGTCACCGGAGTTCATTCGTCATGGCACTCTTGAGGGAGGTCTATGGCCTGAAGTAGACTTTTACAGGCTGTAAATAATGATGATAAAACATTACATCTGTGAAAACACCCAGGCCCTTAACAAATATTTGCAAATCATACAAACAATCCCGCAATCTTCTGCGTCTTAGACGGGCCTTCGCCCACTGCGCCACAGAAGTTGTAAATAGTTCTATGCATTTTTTTCAGTTCTTCAAACCCATTCGGCCCATGAACATCGACATAATGTACGATGACTCGGGCCGGCCGTCGGGCGAGGCCGACGTCGAGTTCGAATGCCACGAGGATGCCATGAGAGTAAGAAATCAATTAATAAATATAAATAAAATTTTTTGTATATGCCATGGAACACCACGCTGCGTTCGATGACTGAAATTTATGATGTCGGGGAGAAGCAAGTGGCAGTGGGCGGGCCACGTGAGCCGGATGCAAACTGAGAAGTGGGCAAACGCAGTTACCTTGGGTGCCTGAGGATAGAAGACGACGTCGTCGTCGGCCGTGATAACGTTGGCGTGAAGATCTCGATGCGTTCGAGACGGAATGGTGGATGGCCGCTGAGGATAGAGGCAGATGGAAGGAATTAGGGGAGACCTTTTGTCCAACAGTGGGACACAATAGGTTAGAAAAAAAATGCTGGTAATCTTTCACACGGCATCATCCAGCCCCAAACTAAGCAGAGCTTGTATTATGGGAGTAGTTACCATGACTGATACAACATATATACCTTTATAAGTACTTGCATATTATACATTATAAACACCCAGACCCGAGACAAACATAATGCTGATCATACAAACATTTGTCCCGCGGCGGGAATCGAACCCGCAACCTTCTGCGTCTCAGGCGAGCTTTCGCCCACTGCGCCACAGAGGTTGTCCAAAGAAAGAACTCGTTATACTCACCATCCACAACGTCATGTCATCGTCATGTTCACCTTCGGAACACTTGGTTTTGTTGCTAAGTATATAATATTATTATATACCTCGACGACCTCGTTGCGCAAGCGGATGGATGGTGCCCATCTTTAAGAACAAGGGATATACAAGACTAACAACTACAGAGGAATAAAGTTGATGTTGAGGAGAGTGAGGTGATACAGAACCAGTTCGGCTTTATGCCTGGGCGTAGGACAACGGACGTTATATTTGGACTTCGCAAACTTTGCGAGAAGTACAGATGTGCTCACAAGAACTTGCACATGGTGTTCGTTGATCTCGAAAACGCATTCGACAGGATTCCCCGTGAGGTTCTGTGGTGGGCTTTGAAAGTGAAAGGAGTGTCTGGGAAATACTTACAGCTCATTCGAGCTATGTATGGCAGAGCAAACACCCACGTCCGGTCCGAAGCTGGAGTCACTAACAAGTTCAATGTGGCTGTGGGCTTGCACCAGGGATCGGCTTTAAGTCCTTATTTGTTCCTCCTGGTTATGGTTGCGCAGACATCGGACATACAAGAGGAGGCACCCTGGTGCATGCTGTTTGCCGACGACATTGTTCTTGTTGGAGAAAATGAACTAGGTACGAGGCTGGTAAAATTGGCAGTGTCGGACTGAAAATCAGCAAAACGAAAACTGAACATCAGTTCTGCGACTTCGGTGGTCCCTCCAATTTCACTCATATTGCCTTAGATGGTGTATCACTGCCAGTTTGCTCTGACTTTCGGTACCTCGGTTCATTAATCCAGAACGATGACGGTATAGACCGGGATGTGAGGAACAGAATAAATGCGGGATGGCTGAAGGGCGACAGGTTACAAGAACTACATGCGATCCACGAATGCCTCTTAGGCTCAAAGGAAAAATTTACAAAACGACCTGTTGTATTGTATGGATCGAACACTCCGATCCATACAATACAACATACAGTGTGAGATCGGCACCCAATGGGATCAATGAAAGAAGAGTGCACGCAGCTAAGATTCGAATGTTGAGATTAATGTGTGGAGTTACTAGAATAGACAAAATAAGGAATGAGTATATCAGGGATTGTTTGGAAGTAGCACCAGTAAAGTTGAAGAGTAATAGGTTAGCATGGTATGGGCACGTTATGAGGAGGGAAGAATTGAGAGTGTTAAATATGAATGTGGATGGAAATAAAAGCAGAGGTAGGCCAAAGAAAAGAAAATATGGCTTGTCTGAAGGATGACATGGTTAAGAAAGAAGTGAGTACTGAGATGACGGCTGATAGAAGAGAGTGGAAGAAGATAACATGTTGTGCCGACCGCAAGTAATTTGGGATAAGGACAAGAAGATGAAGCCTTTTTATTGTAAGCCTGTTATGGTAAGCCTTTGTGTATATCTTGGAGTATTGTTATGAAAGTGTACAACTTGACTTTAATCCCGCAACACAGGCTCAATAGGAGACCTAGTGCGGGCAACACTGCTCATCATGGTACATGAAATCGCTATTCTGTATAATACTGTAAATTATACCACCACTGTACCTACCATACCTTCATTGAAGACTCAATAAAAACTTTTATTACTATTATTATTCCAGGCCATGAGGCGAGACAAGAACAACATGGAGCATCGCTACATCGAACTGTTCCTGAACTCGCCGGGCGGGCAGGGCTCGAGCTCGTCCTTCAAAAGCAACCGCGGCGGATACCGAAACTACTGATTATCAAACTACCTTAATTCACTGCCAAAACAGTCTGAGGCCCCGCTGCATGTTGCCTAGCTTAATGCAAGGCCGATACGGTTTTCTGAAGCGGGCAGTTTTCCTTTGCTACCGCGGAATCGTGCACGTATTGCGTTTAAAATCCGCCCTTGTAGGTTGAGTTGGTGAGAACAGCTAGTGCCCCTCCCTAGTACTAATAAATAGAAAAACAAGATATCAAGGGTTTATTTTGTAAGAAGTATCAAGACAAGAGAACATCCTGATTTTATTTTTGATTACTATAGGATGTCGGTAAGCGGCTTCGATAAAAGTACACGCTGACCAAAAAACCGGTATTAACGCCCCGTGCGTGTTACGAAATTACATTATATACAAAAAAAAGTTCTATTAGAAACCGCTTTATATAAAGCGGTTTTTTGCCGCGTGCCATTTCTAAATTGTTGCGTTATTAAAATTGTGGGAAAAAAACCGCCAGAGCGTTGGCTTGTATTCATAACTTTTAATCATAAAATTATGCGGCAATTTAACCGTAGTCCGGCCTTGCACTTAGCGTCTAAGATCTTGCGAGACGAACAGCATATTACCACAAGTTTGGAAGCTAACTTTTGTAATATGCTGGAGCGGTCGCACTGCGCGCTAGGGCGATTATAGGAGCATGTTTCGTGCATTGAAGCTCGTTTTAGACGCTAGTCGCCTGCAGTGCGGCCGCGGACTATTTTACAGACAAGGTGGTGACGCGCTCCGACTTCGCTAGGTTAGTTCTAGTTTTATTGTTATAAATGTAAATTCATTAAAATCTATTCAGCATTTAGCTGGACAGTATTGAACGGGATGAACATCATTATTTGGTGACCCAGCATTGGGTTTATAAGCAACCTTTATCGCTAGAATTCTAAGGTTGAAATTACAGTATTTGATCGCCCTGCCTCTTCTCTTAAAAGCAAGCCACTTGCGGTCAAATACTGATATGTTACTCAAGATTCAAGTAGAATTGTCATTATCTAAACATCCATAAGTCCTAATGAAATGTTGAGTAACGTTTAAAACCATTTTATTCTAAGTAATTTTAGCATTCAATAAAAACCGTGGCGGTGTTTTGACTTTAAGTTTTTAATAAAATTATTAGATATACATATATTGTAAAATACATTATAAAATATTTTATTATATTTACTTTAGATTAGTTTGTAATTCGTTCCGTCATGATAGTAAATAATACAGGCTGCTAGTTTGAACAAATTAAATATAATTTGCATTAATCTTCTAAGTTCATACTTAGTGACAGGTTTCTACAGAAAGTGTCAGTAAGACATGCCTAAGTCTCTGCTTTAACTTTTTGGCTTTAGTGCAGGTGGCCATAACCTTTCTCACCAAGTCCACCAATTTCGCACTTGCGATAATAAACATCACGTGATTGTAACGACTTTTCTTTCAAATAGATGAAAAATGCCTATTTGAGGTAACTTCTTATGTAATCTAAATTATTTAGGAAAAGTACACAATTATAATAGGTAAGTTTGCTTCAAACTTTTAAGTACAGAAACTAGTTGGAAACAAAAAAATCCAGTGTAAAATTATCTTTTAAGATTATATTAACAGTTAAAATTATCATTGTCCCTTGATTATGAACAGCTGTATCATTCAAGTCCTAGATGACTACGTTATTATTATTTTTTTCTCTTAAACCACAATTGTGTGTTTCGAAGTTTTCATTAGTTAATTATTAGATCCATCAGAAAAGGACAGCTCATTTACGTGTTAGATTAATATCGATGAAGATTTAATAAAATTTGTTTTCGAGTAAAATTTTTAAATCTTGTCCGTGTGAAGTTAAAGGGTCCAATTTTATTTTGTACCGTTTGATCATCCCGGGTCATCCCGTTGATAACTTCCATGCCTTGGTTCTTTCATGGCATGTTTTGGCAGATCTGAGGAGGTTGAGCAGGCTCTGGATGAAATAGTACTTAACCACTCAGGTGTACCACAGGGCAACCAGTGAGGATAATTTTGCCGGGTGAACCACTGGGAAGAGATTTAACATCACCGCTAGTTTCCCCAATAGTACGTAAACTAGTGGGGGAATTTTAGTAGTAAGCGTATTTTTAGGACTCGATTTCTTTCACACAAATACGCACAATTTTATACTAATTTTAATGTTATATATTGAGATGTTTTGTTCCATTTTAACCGTAAAGTATCTGACCAATGTATTGTCAATTTTTAACATGTTTATTTGCGTTGGACGGTAGTTATAAATAGTATAAGGCACTTTTTACTTTAATAAATTAATTATTACAATAAATGTATTTTTATTGATAATACTACGCTCAACTACCTAGATAGATGGATGTTAGAGCTTCCATAATATATATCGGTGCAAAGGCGTTATTCTGCTTCTACAAGAGTCATCGACGCAGAACCACGTGTTACTTAACGATTCATCACTTGGATTGTCAAATTACAGTGTAAAATCATTAATTAATGGCTAATTATTATTTGATTGTTGTAATCAAATAATAAATAGGTTATTACGTAATCAAGTTGTTATTTTGATCATGTTTAACTTCAAAACCATTTGTAAACTTAAATGATTAATGATTGTAGGTAGTTTTAGCTTGTTCGCACAAGTTGCTTGCTCGAGTCTTTGTTTTTGCATAAATACGGGCGACGGTTAGCATTGCTGACGTCACACTTTTTAAAGACCGCTTATGACGTTAATATGAAAAATATGACGGAGCAGAAGCTCCGTCATATTTTTCACACGAGTGAATGTTCGTAAAAGTTGAAAATAATACGTCTTGTAGCGGCTCTGAAAACCAACTTCTTACAAGAAGCATTTAAAACGCAAGATTTAAAAACGTTCTCAAATAAAAGTATTGTTTTGTATATTGAGAGAATAATTTCCTACAAGTGCCAAATATATAACCGTTGTCTCAGGGTTGGCAAAGTGCGAGTGATACCTAGGGTGTTGCAAAGCCTATACCTATATACCTATATATAGGTTACGGTAACCTTTTACAATCAAGTAAACCGTATAGGTAGTACTTTATTTATATAAAAAAGATTTTCCGGTGAAAAACAAACAAAACTTGTCTCACCGAATACTTATGAGATGAATACAATCATAATAAGTAATAATGTAGGTAATACAAAAACAACTTGTTCTAAACAAAAATACTAGTAGGTACCTAGTACGTCCTTGGGACACCTTTCAATCATTCGGCCCCGTTCAGGCGCTATAAAATAAGCTCACCAAATAAATCATGAGCAATCATTAGTGGGGGATTTGGAGGCCCGTGTCATCTTGACAAGTGGAGCGATAAGCGGAAGCGAACTGAAATATTACGCTTCTTTAATGTAGGTATTGATCTACCCATCTACTTTTGTAGCTTAGACCGCTACACAAGACAGAAAGTTCTTTTCGTTGATTAACACGTTAACTGCCCCCATTTTATTACCTTAGGTTTTTTTACCTACCCACTGTATAAGAATGTTGGAATGTTTTACTTACAGTTGGGTCACGCGCTCCTCTCATCACCTCAACTAACCCCAGCTTTCATTTGTTAATTTTAGCATTATTCACATGCACAATGAAGATTGTGTAAAAATAAGTTATTACGATAGTCTTCGCCGTTGGATCGCCCGCCCCTCATCACCCAAACCTAACCCTAGTTTTCAGCTATGCGACTAACTTGGCGAGTCTAGCTTTTAAACGTCACGATTATTACTACAATGTCCTGCCAGGTTAAGGTAGGTACCGTTTATTTTTAAATGGTACCGATGTGCACTGTGGACAAGACATAGATGAGGCATAGTTTGTGCTGCACATAAAAAAAACGTGCGAAATAAATGTTGTGATATTCACATGCATTTAAACGTCACCAATCTTCTTTTTACGACAAAGTCTTCCCGCCGTTTGGTCGCCCGCCCCTTTCATCACCCCACCCGGACCCCAGCTTTCGTGTGGACCGCGGGGCGCCGCGCCGCCGGTCCGCCGCCGCTCCGGCGCGGCGCCGCGGCACCCGACGACGGCACAAATAAGTAGGCGCCTGTCTTGCACCCGACCAGCCGGCAGCCTGGCAGCCACTGATGTCATAGGTGTACTAATGTTGTTTGTGAACATTCCAATTGTACAAGATATTTACATGCTCCGCTACACTTAATCTCTCTTGGCTCGTCAATATCTTTGATTAAAGCAGCTGACGGTGATACCTACCTAGTCGCAGACGACCTCTAGACCCGCTGAGCTGACATGCAAGAGAGTCAGTGCGGGTACCTACCGTACGATTCTGCGGGACAAAAATAACGCATTTTCTAAATTTATTTGTTCCGGGTCTGGGTGTTGTTGTACGATGGTAAGTACACGTATAATTCCTAACACCCCTGACCCCAAACTAGAGTAGATATTAAATAGTTAGGGGTCACGACTGGCGAAGGAAAAATGACTGATGGATGACTCATCAATTCGTGATCAGTTAGTAGCTCACTATCTCATAATGTGACAAAGTAACTACTGTCAGAAGCTCCATCAGCTAATTCGGGCAGAGGAGCATATCACCCGATGTGAAAGGCCTTTGTTCGATAAGCAGATCGTGTTCATTCACGACCCCAGTGACGCTGAGGGCGAAAGTCCGCCTGAGACGCCTGGGTTGCGGGTTCGATTCCCGCCGTGGGACAAATGTTTATTGGTTCTGTAAATATTTGTTTCGGGATCTGAGTATTTTCTCTAAATTATACTTGTATAAAGTACCTATAACATGTAGTTCCCATAATACAAGCTCTGCTTAGATAATGCTGTGTGAAAAAGGTCCAGCATTATTATTTTATCATTATTTGCAGTTATGATATATTACATTTACATAGTAAGCGGGGCTGAAAAACAGCGTGGCTGAGTCCTCGACCTTTTTACAAACAGACATGCCTTCTCACTATAGGTACCTACTATTTTAATAACTTAACTTATGACTAAATTCGTAGGTAGCTATTAACCAGTGATAAAAACATATTAATTAACTAGAAATAACACAATTTCTCAGTAAAAATATATTGTTGGTATAATATTATTACAACTATACCACGTAGGTAATAACCACAATAATTTCAACGCTGTAATATTGTAGAGTCATGTTGCCTTGGTGGTGACAACATGACATGATGCGGGACCAGACCTCCCGCT
The DNA here is from genome assembly GCA_961405105.1 of Perizoma affinitatum. Lineage (NCBI taxonomy): Eukaryota > Metazoa > Arthropoda > Insecta > Lepidoptera > Geometridae > Perizoma > Perizoma affinitatum. The sequence goes on from OY560197.1 coordinate 13,049,666, forward strand.
GAGAGGTAGACGATTAGCCGACTGAGGAACGAGAGGTCGCGGAGTCGTACATTTTTGTCACTAATCCTACTACTATTATAAACGTGAAAGTTTCTGGGGATGGATGTTTGTTACTCTTTCACGCAAAAACTACTGAACGTATTTTGATGATACTTTACAGTAATACAGCTTTTACATCATAATAACACCTAGGTTACTTTTTATCCGGGTACTATGCGGGCGTAGCCATGAGTAGAAGCTAGTTTATTATAAATATCATCTTCTTGTCCTTATCCCACATTACGTGGGGTCAGCACAACATGTTTTCTTCTTCCACTCTCCTCTATCAGCCGTCATCTCAGTACTCACTGCTTTCTTAACTATGTCATCCTTCACGCAATCCATTCATCTTTTCTTTAGCATACTCCTGCTATTATTTCCATCCACATTCATATTTAACACTGTTCTTGTAATGTGACATTCTTCTCTCCTCATGACGTGCCCATACCATGCTAACCTATTACTCCTCTACTTTTCCGTCACGGGTGCTACTTTAAAACTTCCCAAAAGTTGATTATCAAAGTTGATTATGGTCTGTGTGCTCTTCAGCATAGGCCTCCTCCAACTCCTTCCATTTTCCCTTTGGCAGTACTCGTCCATAATGGACGAGTGAACTTCTACTGACTGTTAATAATGATGAAGGTGAATCTTCCAATCAGGTAATCATCAAAAAACCAAGCTTAAAGTTTATAGTCTGATTCTTCTAGGCTGGTGGCGCTCGAAAGAACGCTCGAAAGAAACGTCAGCTACGTGAATTCACGTAGCTGACGTTTCTATTGATACTCGTGATTTCAATAATAAATCAAAAACCTTTGCCATTGGATGGAAACCTGATTTATCGGATTTTTATGTCTGATACGTTTTTATGTTATTTTACTCCCTTTGCCCCCATACAACTCATAACCAAAACTCAATTATTCTATCCCTTGAACATAAAATATTCTATTGCATATTATCAAGTTCCCCTCTACATTCCCGCATCATTGGTCACTGATGCCGTCGTCTCACAGACTCCACCGTCCGTGCGACGGGCGTCCGGCAGACCGGCGACGCGACAAAAAATGCCGATAGACCGGTTGAAGACTACAGGCTAGCTTACCTGACTGACTACCAGCAGGCTTAGCATAGTAGAAAAAAATATACATACCGTGTCATATATATAAGCAGTACCTACAGCAGAAAACACTAACTCTGTCTATGTTACTATGCCCTTAACTAAATAGATTAACTTTTGAACTCGAAAAATTGCGCACTGTAAGCTAATTGTCTACGACGTTTTACTGACACCCGTGTTAGTCATTGTACCGTGAATCAATCCGTCGCTGTAACATACCTACCTACTTATAAATCTATATCTCCACACTGTCAATCTGTCATTTCGTACTCACGACTCGTGGCGACGACTATGCCACGATAAAACTATGTAGCATCAGTAGCATGGGCATTGAAATCAAAGGCAGGTACCTACTGCCTTTGATTTCAATGCGCACGCAGGGTGAAATAGAATAAGTTTATTTGCCACATAGAACACAATATAGTGGTCGCCGCGCATTAACAATGCCTGTAGCTTTTATACAGTTACGGAAACATGCAATTTGCGCTTACTAAGCGTCTCATGAAACATTACCTACTTTATTATGTCTTATTGACCACGTTTCATACTTCAATGTACTCTATCAGGTAGGGTAGCCTACAGATTCCAGCCGGTCTAGGACGGACGCGAACTTTAACTTACTGAGAAAATATGGAGTGTGGGTAAATTAGTTGTAAATTATATTGATATTATAACTAAGGTGTCTGATTCAAGCGCATTCATGAACAGCGTGGGGGAAACAGAGCATACCTATCCTATGGTAGGTACTGTTTTTTTAGAATTACCTATGGTATGAATTAGGTATGTACTTTACCTAAGGGATGGCGAAGAATAAGCTTGGAATATAATTAGTATGTAAGCATAGATAAATAACTTCGTTTGTAACAGTCAGCGAATAAAGGCTATTTTTATTTATTAATAATTATGGACCTACTTTTTATTAGGTAGATAGGTACGAGGTTTTGACGAAGTTGGTGGCGCGTCGGGTGAGTAGCCTCAGTATGCTGAGACGCAAGCGAGGTGCGGTTTCGCTTCCCGCTGCGGTCAAATGTTTGCATGTTCTGCTGATATATTCGTACAGGATCTGGTACCTACTCGTAGTTCCTGGTACGAGGAATCCTAGTGTGAAGTCAGAAATATGTAGAATTTTGTTATAAAATTACTTTGCTAGGCACCTACCTTCATAAAGAAAGCACCCATGCACACTAGCGCGCATCATGCACCCACTGAATGTAGTGGCGGAAACAATTGACCCCCCATTGTTCTCTAAACAAATTCACAAAAGTGACATTTAGAAAGCTTCAACACTTTCTAAAATTCAGATTCAATAAAACATTGCAATTTTTTTCTCTTGAAAAGATTTTATTTCATTTAATTTCTTCTGAAGTGTTGCTGTACATTTAATCGTATTCGAAATTACTTATAAAATGACAAAAAGTATATACAAAAATATTTAGGCTATTTCACAGATCACCACAGATCACGGGAGCATTATCACTAAATGTCAATGGCAAACTCCAAGTGGGATACTCACTGGTTGATACCCGCTGCTTCAAAAAGGTTTCAAGCTAAAGTAAAAAAAAATGTTTTTTTTTGTAAATTAAGATGTCTATCATAATGTGTATCAATACAGTCTGTAATGAAAGATATATTGTTTAAAACAATGTTGCCTCCGCTCGGCTTCTTGGTAAACATTAACATTTATAGTATTAGAACTTCGTTTTATAAAGATTCATGAGAAAGTTAAACTCATTCAACAACTCATGGTTGCCTCGAATGTTTTTCAAAGACATCCCATAACGCGGTGGTTCAATAATAAGACGCAAGAGGTCCAGGTTCGATTCGCTGTGTGCTTGACAAAATGTTAGCATACTTAATCTGCAAAGTTTTCGTTCCGGTCTGGGTATGGTAATCTGCCACTATGACATACCTAACTAAGGTTTTGCCTAAACTTAGTGCAAACGGGCATAAGTTACTCAAATTCTAGCCAAGAATTATCACGCATGCGCTTAGCACTTTTTATATTTGTGCTTGTGTTCTTTAGTGTCGTATCGTATTTTACTGTTTATGCCATTAATGTTATTAGGAATTCATCATGATTTGATTTGCCCGCCTTACTCTTGGCGACAAGCAGGGCGCCACTCTATTTAATCCCCCAAAACTAGCAGCCCCCCGTCATTGGGTGTCATGCCAACAATCCGCGCATAAAAATAGATCAATATAGTTGTTTATAATAAACGGTGGGGCATCAGATGTGATCGTCCCGTCGGCGCCGACGACGGGCGCCGACCATGCCACTGAGGCGGCTAGGCTGCTCGTGGTGGAAGCATAGCCATGAAACAAGAGGGTAACGTAGCAGCCATGCTGTTTTGTTTTAGATTTTATGGTAATATTTTTATTTGTAACCGGACTCCAGCGATGCAGTGCCTAACGTTAGCGCCCTGGAACGTGTTGAATATTATGGAATGACATTCATTTTGCGATGTCACGTGACTGTAGCCAAAGTTTTCCTTTACAAATTTGTAAAACTTGTGAGGTATTTGTCGGGTGTCCAGTTTTAAAATATTTTCGACAAAAAATTCAAAACTCGTTTGAACGGGAACATACAACAATAATGCTGCGAATATTTTTTAAACTTTTATATTTCGAAACATATGTTTCCGGTCAAGATTAATACTTGGAGTTTTTATGAAAATCTATGTACCTGCGGTGTGGAGCTTTCATGGGAGAGTGATGTACCTAGAGTGTACCACGTATCTGAAGGTTGCTATTTAAAAATACATTGCTTTAATACAAGACCACGATAGTTGTGAATTATAGCCCAATGTTCATGGTTATTTGAGTTCCAGATACCTGTCCACGGTACAGGAAATTCTCATGATTTACCATGTGGGGTAAAACCATAACCTTACCTTGTATATACATATACATAAACTATGTATTCAATGAATTGTTGGATATTACTTATTTATTTCGACGCCCTCGGTGATGCGGCGGGCGAGTAGCTAACTGCGCTGCAAGATGTGCTGGTTCGTTTCCCGCTGCGGGACAAATTTTTGCACGTTCTGCAGATATTTGTGCTGTGTAAGTATAGTGTTACCACGGTACCCGTATTTATTTATTTACTTTACCAGATACCCACGATACAGGGCATCCTAGTGTGTGGGCAGAACTATGTATGTACCTATGTGCATTATGGGTGTTTTTTTTTACATTTATTGATGGCACAATGACATATGCAGTGGTTCCTATCGGTATATTTGAAAGTGTTGTCGCTAAATACTGTACTCCCACTAAACTGCCGCTATTCGGATATTTCATGGCTCAACGTACACTGTCCAACAGTTTTTGAGTGTTTGCGATGCACAGCATTGTGACATCTTGTATAAATTATGGGGAGTGGGACGTCAGTACTAGAAACAACCCTACTTAATAAACAATAACTAAGATGCTCAGATTCTTAGTAAAATACATACTAAGTAGGTAGTACTTACGTACAAGAAAGTCGGAGATTACAATTTTTTTTCATTAAAAAAAAAATGGTCATTCGTCTTTTCATGTAAACACAGTTGTAACATATGCTAAACAATCTCAACCACTGGTTATATGTGCTTATGGACCCATTTTGAAGATACCCAATTTATATTTTGTAGGAAACATAGAATTGTACTCCTTATCAGCTGTCCTCATTATAAAAGAGGAGGAAAGTAACAGCTTAAACGCGACAACACATGCATTTATGCAAATAAACTAGCGAATAGTCTTAATAGCATACAGCTACTTATGAAACACCAATGATGAGAACCGAATTGTTTTTATTGTTATCAAGAATCATGTGAATGTGAGAAGATGGCGCCTAGAATTTGGCGCCAAAATGTAGCGTCGGTGCGGCGCGGTGTCGAGGTGACTGGCGCTTGCCACAGACGACGTAAACAGCCTTCCGTCTGCGGGTACTTTGTATTTTTAATTAATTATATTTGTTTCAGATAATTAGATGAGATTGCTTTTTTGTTTTTTGGGCACTTGGTACTAGGTCTAGGAACATTTTCATAGGTTTGGGACATTCCTCAAATATTCCAATGGCATGCATTGGAAGATTATATAATACTAGCTTCTGCCCACGGCTTCTACCCGGATAAAAAGTAGCCTATGTGTTATTCTGACGTATAAGCTATATTACTGTAAAGTTTCATCAATATCCGTTCAGTAGTTTTTACGTGAAAGAGTAACAAAAATCAATCCTCACTAACCTTCGCGATTATAATATTAGCAGGATAGGATAATAATGCTGGACATTTTTCACACAGCTTCACCTAGCCCCAAAGTAAGCAGAGCTTGTGTTATGGGAACTAGTTGATTGATATACTACTTTTTTTTGTTGTAAATCTTACATATTATACATAGGAAACACCCAGACCCGTCACAAATATTTGCAGGTCATACAAACATTTGCGGGAATCGAACCCGCAACTTTCTGCGTCTCAGGCGGGCATTCGCCCACAGCGCCATGTAAAGGTCGTTATTTGAGTAATGTAATCTAATAAAGAAGACATATTGAACATTAGATGCCTATAGGTATTGATGATACAACGTCATGGCCTGATCACGTCGTTCCGTTCCCTCGAAATACAGGCTACTCGTCAAATTGCATAGCCATAGTAATATATCTTTACCAACTTTCTTTGACTCTTTCATAATAAATTCACATTGAGTTCCTCGCATGATCATGGTACATGCAACTGTGCCGAAATATAGGGAAACTTTCAAACTCACAAATCATGGTAAATATCCCGTTTTTTAGTAAAAACTATGTAGATAACCATGATAGATTCAAAAGTTAAATTCACATTGTTCGGTTGGCATCATACTGAAGCTGAATAAAGCAAGAACAAAACACCCAAGCAGAGTTTGTTGCCTGATTCTTCAACGTCAGGAATGACATTGTGTTTAGTTCATATAAGGTACCTAGTAGGTACCTGATTCTATCTCTGACTCTTCTCAGTATATCTTATATCTATCTATATATAGTATAGTATATTATATATTCTCACGCTTAGTTTGGGTCTCGTTAGGGATTCCTATTAGTATGTAGTACCTATCCTATCTGAATATTATGTTGTAATTTTTAGTCTGTATTCTTCACCTTTGGTAATAAACATTTTTTATATATATACTTTTTTATATACAAGTTGTGAAGTAACATGAAGTATTTGAAGAACTGTTTCAGTTTTGTATCAAATCTTTATATTTTGGGAAATTGAGTATATTAATCAAACTCATACCCAGCAAATATTTATTCCAAATCAATTCGTTTTCAGCATAACATTCAGATGATGGAGTGGGGTTAGGAGATAAATGCTGAACCGATAATGATTGATCGAGCTGCATGCTCATTACAAAGTCCGATGAAGGAATATTTGCGAATTGATCGTTTTGTTTGCCTTAATCGCTTTAACAAATGTGATAATGATTGCGACCTCGGTGCCACGGCGCGCGAGTAGCCAGCTGCGACGCAAGAGTTGCGGGTTCGATTCCTGCTGCGGGACAAATGTTTGCATATTCTGCTATTTGTTCTGGGTCTGGGTGTTGGGGTACCACTGTACTCGTAGTACCTGATACCCATCACACAGGGATTAATAGTGTGGGGGACAGCTCTATCCCCCGCTTCCCGAAAACTTTACAATCGACATTTAGATACCTACAAATACAAACTCACAAAATCAAATTAATTTTTAACTGTTTCGTTTTTCAACATCGGTCATAATCGTTAGGCTCTTCAGTGTCACAACAATGATGGTAACTGATTTTATTCAAAAAAAAGCTTATCATAGTGCTCCGTAATAACAGGGCATCACAGCATGCGAATTGTATAATAACTAAGGAATAACTTTTTAAAATTGTAATTAACAACAAAAGTTTTAGCGAATTACAATTAACAAGTAATTAAATTAAAATATAAATGACATAGTATCTGCCTACTTATAGTTAAAATAAATTAAAATTGATAAGTGAATAATACTAATTAAATCAAAATGGAAGCTAAACTAACTACTTTCTCTGGGCTCTAGATCTACCTACATATTCAATGTTTTGCCATAATTGTTTGTAAAATTTGACTTAAAGCTGAGTCACTAAGAAAGAACTAAAACACATCGCAGAACGAAGTATTTCATTAAAAGCAAACCTTTGAATTTCAACATCAAAAGAAAAACGTGTGAAATAAATTATGTTCAGTTATTAATTTCAGATTACAAATTTCAAGTTTTGGGTGCCAAAGTTAATAATAATAAATAATAAAAATAAAAAAGTCTTTTATTTCATGCAAAAAAAAAAAAACATTTGTACAGATGATTATCATGGCATGCATCATATTAAATATCAAAATGAAGAATAACACTAACAAGACCAGTCAAGACACAGAGTCCCGAAGTTGCATGCCTCATGATCTAAAGATATCAAACTTAATCTATCGAACTTGTTTATTTTGGCAGCTCCTAATGAATGCTATTCATTCGCTTTGTTGAATCCGTCTCAGACATAAGGCTCATACGTTAAAGGAGGGCACTTTAGCTATTTTAAAAATGATTCTAAAGTAGCTCAATAACCAGAGAGAAGCTATAAAGCTTCTCTCTGTTATTGAGTTAAATAAACTGCCCAAGACGTGATGAGATACGCTGTGTTAGGGTTCCGAAGTTGACTCTTAAAGTGACGTTATTATTAGAAAGTAAAGGTGATGGTTGGAAAGGGAAGGTCTCGATGATCGTACTCTGACCAAATTGAAACCTGGAGAAAGGCAAAATCAACGATGTGATGAGGATGAATGAAGCGAGGTATGCCAAGGTAGTTAGTGGGAATTCGTGGTCTCTGCCTACCCCTCCGGGAAACAGGCGTGACTTTATGTATGTATTATTAATTAAGTTTAGTTGTCAGTTCCATCGATGTTATTTAAAGCGGAAGATACGGTACGCTCCGTTAGCTATAGATATTAAAGATAGATATTAATATTATATGAAAATATTAGAAGAGTGGAGCGGTAGTGCGTTTGGCTGATTAACAAATTAAGAGAAATTATTAAAAAATAATTCATACTAAAATATATACACCCAAATATATATTAAGATACATAGAAATATAATATAAATGCTATGGAACCTTAAAAACAAGATCAGATTTGTAGCATTTTTATTTGAATCCTTCGTTTCCATTCGTGCGCTTCCGGCCAATCAGCCGTCAGCGTAGTTGGCCGTCGTCCGCGGCAGCCGGGCGCCTCCTGTGGCTCCGTCCTTGTTTACCTTACCGAATATTCAGGAGAATTACTAATCTTATCTACTTATACCTAGACTATTGAGAGCTCCGAGCTTTGCTCGTACTGTTCAGTCCACGTTCAGCCAACAAACACGAACAAACAAACATGCATTCCCCATGATGGAAATGTACCTACATATAGTGTCCCTACCGTGATAGGGAAGCTGGTAGTAGGTACTGCATAGAACACCTTAATCCTCATCGTATAGTGCCGTCCAAACAGGTCCTGTCCGGCATATTTTGCAGCTTCAAGCCACCAGAATGAGAAGCTGCGCTGGTTATTAATTCCTAAATAATGATATAAAGTCACCTTCAACCACCTGCAGACAGATAAAGTATGTGATTTTAGGATTGACCTTCACCTGACGATATTATACCTACTTGTAGCTGAATTTGGTGTTGCTCAATATTATAATAATAATAATAATGCTGGACATTTTTCACACAGCATCATCTAGCTCCAAAGTAGATAGAACAAACATTTGTCCTGCAGCGGGAATTGAGCCCGCAATCGTCTGCGTCTCAGGCGGACCTTCGCCCACTGCGCTACAGAGGTCGTCATTGAACATAGTCCCCTGACCCTACACTAGGATTCCTTGTTTTGTGGATATAAAAAAACTACAAGTATCATACCCAATGCCCCTCCATGATGCCTCGTACACTCTGATAAAATGAAAAAAGATCTATATAGGTATAGTAGGTATATCCCAGTAGTTTTAAAATAACTTACAGATATGTTTCGTGATAATTTTATAGTTTTTATGTAGACGTCGCGCGCTACGGTCTCGTAGAGGCAAATCAAGCCTACAAAAGAGTTCAACGCGCTCACCTTTTCTTAAAAGATATATCTTTTATCGGTGGAATTAACAATCAGAGATATGAAAACGTGTGACAGAACTGGATAGATCCTTTTCAGAGGAATCGCTTCATGTTTTACAAGTGGCCTTTTTGGAAGAATATCTTTCTGTTACTCTACCGTTTAATGGCATTGCGTTAAAGCGAAAGCATTTTTTATATTACAAAGGTGGAATTATAAGGCCTGCCTATTGATAAGCGGTAACTTTAATCCATTTACGCTTTTTAGTACTAGAGGCATAATTCAAAACACCCTTTTTAATTAACCTTATACTATAGTTATTCCATAACCTGAGAGTTGGTGGAAGGAGGTTCGTGAGAGGAAGTTCCTCTGAAAGCATACGGTGCGACCACCCAGGACCTAGGATAGGTAAGCCAGGACTAAGAAATTATTTGCAAGTACTGTTTGGTGTTATTTAAAGTAAACTAGCTTCTGCCCGCGTTGTACCCGGATAAAACGTAGCATATGTGTTATTCTGATGTATAAGCTATATTACTGTAAAGTTTTATCAAAATCCGTTCAGTAGTTTTTTCGTGAAAGAGTAACAAACATCCATCCTCACAAACTTTCGCGCTTATAATAGTAGTAGGATAGGATAGGATTAACGTATACATTTAAACTGTGGAATTAGCTGCCTTTTCAGGTGTTTCCGCTGAATTTAACATGACCCGCGTTTTGGTACCTTTTCTAGGTACACGCTGCTCCCGTCTGAAACTTTCAGCGAAGTACATGAACATGAACCTATCATCCCATCATCTGTGTTTCGCAATAAATATATTATGAATTAGGTATTATTACATAGATATTCTTATATAAACCAGCTATTTCCCATTAAAGCAAGTAAGTAGGTAACAAAAGTAGATAGTAGGAATGGAATGGGTAAGATTGGCGCGGGTAGACCGACGGACAGGCGTCTCGGCCGCGCCGGTCGGGCGGTCTCCATTCAAATATACCTACCTACTGGGAGATATACTGACAATAGATATAGATTAATATTACAGATAGCAACACCAAAGGAGAATAGTTATGAGCAGAAGAGAAGGCCTTCCATTACCTGCCATAACATGACGAGATCCGGATGAAATATTGAACAGAAAAGTTCGTGGCCGAAACATAATTATGTCAGATAATATACAACACATACTTAACAAAATAAAAAAGTACATTTTCTGTTGACTTTTGGCAAAAAACCCTATTTATATCTTTGAAGTCATACAAGTAGATTTCAAAAACCATATTCAATCAGATAAACCGTTTTGGAGATAATTGGTAACTGATAAACATACAAAAACAAACAACCTCGTATGGCCAACGCATATAGGGGCTCCTTACATCGCGGATTATTAGATAATAGTGTTATTGAGTAATTTGTATAATTAGGTATAATGGTCCGACACAATTTATATTGTAAGTGAATAAATGAAATGAAATTATTTTTTAGCCTGTTAGGTATCATATGAGCGGTACATAGTACCTATTAATTAAGGCATTAATTGCGATCGAATGGTGAAGGTAGAGCAGAATCAGAAATCCACTTGACTTGTGGCATTAAAACCTTTTTAAAACCCATCCTTAAATTCATAAAGATCGCTTGTAAAAAAACCCGATAAGTAGTTTTAGAGATAACAGACAAACAAAACAAACGACATCCTATGGAAAACGCTTATATCCGGTAAAAAAGTATGCATGAAAATTAATTTTCCTTATAAAACTTTTGTTGTGTGGTACAACTAACACCCTCCTCCCCAAAACTACGCGACGCGAGAATAAGGTCACACACAACCCTCATTCAGATCTTATTTGGCGCCAACTGATTCTGCGCACGCATCTATAGGAGAATTTCCAGATTTTCGCGGCATTCCCGCGCGCGCTCTTCGCCATGACACCCGTGGCCAACTTTGAAATAAGAACGGCAATATTTACGAAAAGTTTCGAAGATCACAGATATTTTATTCATAAGTTGCGGTATGTTTTAAATATATATAAATAGAGAAAAGGACCGATGCTCATGTGTTGTGGTATGAAGATTTTCGGAATGCTAGAAGCAGAAGGTTAGTATTAATTTAATATTAATTAAAGCATTTCCACTCGAAAGCAATTAATTCAGGTCAGTCTCAACATGAACCTTATTGTTTCTGAATAAAAACGCTAGCTGATTGAAAAAAATATGATTAATATACTCATTACCATTAAAACAAAATTAAATAAAACTCATTGAAAAAAGTAATACGTTTATGAAATATAAATCACGGGCCTAGAGTTCATGAATGTTTTTAAAAGTTAATACAAGTCCCTTAAATGTGAGGAAGTTAGATATCTGTGTTTTGCGATAGATCTGACGCACTTTTTGTTTAATGTGTTGTAAATCAGATAAATCAAAAATATTATTTTCTGTAGGTAGGCACTTCAAATATAATAACCAAGCTAAGAAACACTCTTTATTTTAATAATATAGTGCTCCTAGCCTCCGAGATACCATTGCCTCCCAAGTGTAAGTGCTTATAAAATATATGACGAAATCGTGTAAATACGAGTCGTACCTATGCTAAAAAAATTGTAGAGTGGTTGCTTCTCTTTCAAAACTAAAACATGAAAGTTAAAAAAAAAATATCAGGAAAAAATTAAAATAGCCTTCAAATAACGGGAAGTTAGTAAAAAGTCAATATTAACTGTCTTACCCCAATTTTTCCTTAGGCTGAGTATTTTTTCATAAAATTTATAAGGGACCACTCTTGAAGTATACCCTAAGCATTAAAAAAAAGAAGATATCGCGTAACAAACACAAAAAAAAGTCGGTTTAAAAAACAATATTATTTTACATTTTACTTTCGGAACCTTCGTCCCATCATCTGTGTTTCGCAATAAATATATTATGAATTAGGTATTATTACATAGATATTCTTATATAAACCAGCTATTTCCCATTAAAGCAAGTAAGTAGGTAACAAAAGTAGATAGTAGGAATGGAATGGGTAAGATTGGCGCGGGTAGACCGACGGACAGGCGTCTCGGCCGCGCCGGTCGGGCGGTCTCCATTCAAATATACCTACCTACTGGGAGATATACTGACAATAGATATAGATTAATATTACAGATAGCAACACCAAAGGAGAATAGTTATGAGCAGAAGAGAAGGCCTTCCATTACCTGCCATAACATGACGAGATCCGGATGAAATATTGAACAGAAAAGTTCGTGGCCGAAACATAATTATGTCAGATAATATACAACACATACTTAACAAAATAAAAAAGTACATTTTCTGTTGACTTTTGGCAAAAAACCCTATTTATATCTTTGAAGTCATACAAGTAGATTTCAAAAACCATATTCAATCAGATAAACCGTTTTGGAGATAATTGGTAACTGATAAACATACAAAAACAAACAACCTCGTATGGCCAACGCATATAGGGGCTCCTTACATCGCGGATTATTAGATAATAGTGTTATTGAGTAATTTGTATAATTAGGTATAATGGTCCGACACAATTTATATTGTAAGTGAATAAATGAAATGAAATTATTTTTTAGCCTGTTAGGTATCATATGAGCGGTACATAGTACCTATTAATTAAGGCATTAATTGCGATCGAATGGTGAAGGTAGAGCAGAATCAGAAATCCACTTGACTTGTGGCATTAAAACCTTTTTAAAACCCATCCTTAAATTCATAAAGATCGCTTGTAAAAAAACCCGATAAGTAGTTTTAGAGATAACAGACAAACAAAACAAACGACATCCTATGGAAAACGCTTATATCCGGTAAAAAAGTATGCATGAAAATTAATTTTCCTTATAAAACTTTTGTTGTGTGGTACAACTAACACCCTCCTCCCCAAAACTACGCGACGCGAGAATAAGGTCACACACAACCCTCATTCAGATCTTATTTGGCGCCAACTGATTCTGCGCACGCATCTATAGGAGAATTTCCAGATTTTCGCGGCATTCCCGCGCGCGCTCTTCGCCATGACACCCGTGGCCAACTTTGAAATAAGAACGGCAATATTTACGAAAAGTTTCGAAGATCACAGATATTTTATTCATAAGTTGCGGTATGTTTTAAATATATATAAATAGAGAAAAGGACCGATGCTCATGTGTTGTGGTATGAAGATTTTCGGAATGCTAGAAGCAGAAGGTTAGTATTAATTTAATATTAATTAAAGCATTTCCACTCGAAAGCAATTAATTCAGGTCAGTCTCAACATGAACCTTATTGTTTCTGAATAAAAACGCTAGCTGATTGAAAAAAATATGATTAATATACTCATTACCATTAAAACAAAATTAAATAAAACTCATTGAAAAAAGTAATACGTTTATGAAATATAAATCACGGGCCTAGAGTTCATGAATGTTTTTAAAAGTTAATACAAGTCCCTTAAATGTGAGGAAGTTAGATATCTGTGTTTTGCGATAGATCTGACGCACTTTTTGTTTAATGTGTTGTAAATCAGATAAATCAAAAATATTATTTTCTGTAGGTAGGCACTTCAAATATAATAACCAAGCTAAGAAACACTCTTTATTTTAATAATATAGTGCTCCTAGCCTCCGAGATACCATTGCCTCCCAAGTGTAAGTGCTTATAAAATATATGACGAAATCGTGTAAATACGAGTCGTACCTATGCTAAAAAAATTGTAGAGTGGTTGCTTCTCTTTCAAAACTAAAACATGAAAGTTAAAAAAAAAATATCAGGAAAAAATTAAAATAGCCTTCAAATAACGGGAAGTTAGTAAAAAGTCAATATTAACTGTCTTACCCCAATTTTTCCTTAGGCTGAGTATTTTTTCATAAAATTTATAAGGGACCACTCTTGAAGTATACCCTAAGCATTAAAAAAAAGAAGATATCGCGTAACAAACACAAAAAAAAGTCGGTTTAAAAAACAATATTATTTTACATTTTACTTTCGGAACCTTCGGAACTCATTTTAATTTATGTATTTATTATCAAAATAACAGAATCGAGACGACCATTTTTCCCGACAATTAAAAAAAATGTATGTTCAGAATGGTAAATGCGTCCACTTAAACACAACCTATTTGTACCAAGCTCGATGAAAGAGATCCACATTTAAAAGGCAAACAAGGAAAAAGTTTTTTCGTTGTCACTATTGCGGAAATGCACCATGCACCTAATAAGAAACAACGCTTTTAAAAATATTGACATAAAAAAATCAACAAAAAAACCTACTTTTTGTAGCAAATGCAAATTATACTTTTTCTAGATGACTGTACTGTGTGCTATAGCGAAAATGAAATTAAAACAAGCCTTGGATCCATAATAAATGGTTAAAAATTAACAATCTTAAAATCAATCTTGACAAAAACAAATTAATGAAATTTAAACAGATAACAAATGAAGAACTACCAACAAAAGTTATTTATGATGATTAAGAGGTATGTGAAACTGTGACTACGAAATTCCTCGGACTGTTTTTGAAAATATTAAATGGCAATCGTATTTACAATTTGTGTATAATAAAGTAGCCTAATGTCCTTATGCTTTATGTCAGATATGAGAGGTAGCCAATCCAAAAGCCGTAATTGCAGAATATCATGGTTATGTTGTCTCAAGGGTAAGAAGGTATGGTATATTTTGTTGGGGAAACGCTGTAAAGATCGATCGGCTATTTATTACTCATAAAAGCTGCGTTAGAGCAATATGTGGCTTGAAGAGAGTGCTGCAATCTATATTTATTAACACATATATCAATATACATTTATGAAACTGTGCTATACATCAAACGTCATCCTTATGCATTTCCGTATGTAACAAATGCACGAAGATGTGACTCTTAGGGTCACGTCACGACGGCGCTATTTAGCAACAGTGTTTTTGTAATGTCCTCCAAAATATACAATTAATTACCATCTGACAATAGAAAACGCAATGATTTTATAACTTTAAGGATAAAACTGTTAAACTTATATTCATACTTGGGATCACAAAGAACACTTAGTCACGTCAATTCAAAAGAGTATAAACAATAGAAAATTACTAAGTTACAAAGATAGAGAGTAGCAGCTGTATAGGGGCTTTGTCAAATCAAGGTCAGTCTAGATAACAAAATAATTAAATTACATAATATTAATAAGCGGCTTTAAAGTCTTGTCAATAAATAAATAAATAACATTACTGTAAGTAGGTACAAATAGGTAAGCAGCTGTACAGGGGCTTTGTCGAAACTATAACGAAGCACCTATCTGCCTTCCTTCCTCAACTTCCTCTCATTCCACTTTACTGTGTCATTTAAATAATAATTCAACTGACGAATATTAGATTTACACAATATAATGGACTATGCCTTTTCTTTTAAAAATCTATTACATATTCCGGAAGTTTATTGTAAAATCTAACAGAATTGCCTAAAAAACTTTTATTACATTTTTATAGCCTATAAGCATTATTCATTAATTATATTATAGAAAAAACATTTTATTAAATATATTTTTTTTACCACAATGACTTAAACTATAATTTTGACATTACATAAATTTCATCGTTTGATTTTAAAATTGTATTCGACATTATTTTAGATTATATTGTATTTTTTTTTCTTTATTTGCCTGATATTTAAATAAGCATAAGATACATTTATAATTATTAAGTTTAAAGTTAACATTTTGAACGCTTAAGAGCAAATCCAGTGCACACAAATACTTTATAAGAACTCCAATAACCTGTGATTACAAGTATCTAACGAATTAATTTGTAGAACTTCCTTTATAAAGTTACGATTAAAACTCGAGCAGTTAGATTTGAAGTATGTTTGTATGAAAAGAGTGTCACAATGAGCCGCCGTAATAATGTAGGGATTGTTAGTGGAGTAGTAAATACAAGATGGTCTGTGTACGGGTGCAGATTTGATCGTGCTATCTCCCAGCACTTGTTATTTATTAACATGATGTGTTTCGCTTTGCGCATTCCGATAGGATTGCCAATGAGCGGCTTTTAACTAGAAAATAGATGGGACAGTCCAAATTTACTTTTATAGTGTTGGTAAGATTTAAGTGTTTTCCGACTTTTTAGGGGCTTAAACGAGTTATAAAGAAACAATGGGCTCAATAAGTGTTCAGATTGTGGATAACTACAGCAACGAGAGATCTTTTGCTGTAGTTATCCAGAATGCAAAATTCATGTGATTAACCTAGGTATATCGATAAGTCGTTTTTCCGTGAGTTTTTGGTCTCCGCTGTTAGATTATAAGGATCTCTCTAAATATTAAATAAATAATAATAATAATATAGGTACTAACTCCCTGTTAATCACAGTAAAATTTGAACCATTATCTCTAAATAACTAAAATTTAAAAATGAAGTTTTTTTTGGTTGAATTAAAAACGCCAACTGCAACGAGGGCCTAGGAAGGCGATTGTCTCTTAGGTATATACAGCACACGACTCTGTCGTATCTGTCTGTCGGTCGCTGGTGCATGTTTGCAAGTGAGTGGCGCCGCACGCACACACGCGCGCACACCTGACGCCGCCGCGGCACAGCTTCACTGATAGTTACTTCGGCGCCGCCGACACAGATAGGAGCATAGTTACTAGGGCTGGGCGGTCCGTCGGTGGCGCCAGCCGCCTCCACCCCCCTCCCCACGTTGCCGCCCGCCCGAACGTCTGCTGCGAAGTTGCCAGGCGAGGAAATGTGCTAGGAGTTGGGGAGATTCTTGGATCAGCATGATCTGAGCGTAGTATTAATGTTTTCGGAACGTCGTCGGTACCTAAGACGGGAGTTTTGCAATAATGCAGCGTGTGATCTATTTATTGAAGGCAGTTAGTAGAAGACAACACTTTTCTGTAATAGCTAAGTGACCACTAACTGATTTATGTTAAGTAAAAATGTTCGAATTTTAGTGTTGTCTAAAGCAACTCTCCCAAAATTCAGCTACACGTAAGTAGTACCTGTATAAAACCCCGCATTGATGCCTGATGAAAAAGTTTTGGAGCAATTAAATATTAACACAACTAACGAGGTAACTTCATAACGATTTCCTGTCTGGAAGCTTATGTACCGTAAGCACCGTAACCTCTATAGGTAGTCACCAGTCTGTCAGTAGTTGTCGATGCCAGGGAGGGGAGGTTAGTTTTAATAAGCGGTCGTGCCGCTAGTGCGGTGACGTGCAGCGGTCGTCGGGTACGGGTGTCGCGTCCGTCAGTCGAGCGGCTGGAACCGAGCCGCGATGTCGTGTCGCGCGAGTGAGGAAGCGCCGAAGTGGCGAAGGCGGCGGGGCCGCGGCATGTGATGTTCCGGAGACGCGCGCTGCGGCGGCGGCTGGAGGGTCTCGGCGCGCCGCGGCTGGGGGACGCGGCGCTGCGGGCGGTGGCGCGCGCGCTGGACGCGGGTCCGCCCGGCGCCGCCTGTGCGCCGCTCCCCGCGCGCGACCCGCCCGCGCTGCGCCTGGCCGTGCTCCGCGCCACGCGCTACCCCGACCTGCGAGACCTGTCCGAGCTGCGTCGGCTGCCCCTTTGCCCCGACCGGCTCTGCTGCAACCCCTACCACTGGAGCAGACTCTGCAAACCCGGTACGACGAGGCCGATGACCCGCGCAACAAGTGCATCCAGTAAACGCTGTCGAATTCGCGCTCGTCTCGATGTTTTCGAAATAGAATGTGCTGTGTTCGAGCGATGTGCCTTCATGGAATCCGAATGTTTGGTAGTTCGTACTTAATGTGTGTAGTCCTCGAGACCCTCAACAATGTCTAATGGAAGAAGACTTTGTGTAGATCTCGTGAATGGCTATCTATTGTCATGAAATAGGTACAGTAAATTCAGTTGCTAAACATTCAAAATTCTTGATTACGTAGTGGAATGAATGATTCTCGAGGTGTCGTCTCTGGATTTTGTTTGTTGTGTTTTCAAATATCGAATCTCCGATCAACCGATGAATCTACCCTTACTCTGGAGCTGTTTTGTGTGGAAACATGTGTTTTTGACTTCTGTTTCATTCAAATTTTTCGTTGTTTCTTCAGTTTTCCTATGGTTCTCTGTGTTTTCACGCGGTTCCTCAGCGATTTCACGTGGGTTGCATCTAGTATCAGTGCCAATCGTTATCAGCGTATTTATCGCTACTGTTTGTTTCTGTATCTTTACGTTGGTATGACGTCAGTCCTCACGCCGGTCACATACACCAACCTCTTCATTTATCGACGATCAAACTTTCATCCGAGTAGGTATTAGATAAATATGTAGTGTAAACAGTATCATTCTACTTGGACTAAGACCTATTTTTAGAAGTGACATCAGCGGCTGTTTCTAAAATATAACTTAAGTTTCGCTTGTGGCTTTCGTTTTTGTTTTGTGGTTCTTCTACGCTTAAGTCTTGGTCTCTTCCTAGCTTGATGTTTAAACTCTGAGACCCTGCAGGTCATCGCTACAACCTTTAGTTTGAAAACTCAGTTGGTGAATCTGAGGGTTGTGTCTTCAACTTGAGTTGTGTAATGACTGCCCTTCCCGAATCTGATCACTAAATACCAATACACTGGCTATGAGCACCTCCTTGATGAGCGTAACGCACGGCCTTCACAGAGTCCATCACCAACTGGCGTAATGGTTCTCATTGCAGTGTCAGTCTGATAAATTAATTCTATCAGCCAAATTGAAAGAGGATCGATTGTCGTTGATGGTGTATTTGTCCGGGCTAGTGGATATCATGTACAAAGAATATAATAAAATCTCTTTGGGTATCACCTAATCTGCGGGCGTCGAGGGTCACTCGCTCGCGATAACTAGACAAGGTCACGGCGCCGGCGCCACTATGCCGCGACGCCCGGCGGCGCGCGCAGCCCGTTAACTTTTTAATTTGTCAGGCAATGGCGCTACCGCCGTCACCACTCAGCCGGCGTATGGCCACATTCCACATACTTAGTTTCCTGACCTCGTGAAATCACTTTTACAACGAGAGTTATTCTTTTATGGCAAGGCGTGTGTGTTCCCTGAAACCTACTAGATGGCACTTTACCTATATCATGTCTAGGAAACAAATTATGAAGACACATTTTCGGCAAGTCTAGACTAACCCTATGTTCGTGCACCATCTGTATAATCTTTTTATAGCCTAGTTAAATCTATATTCTTATTATATCTAATCTATCAGTGAGAAATTAAAATATCTATAAAACTATACTGTAGCCCTCTCATTGTACGTTTATAATTCAAACATCCAACTTTGCGAATCTCGTTGGTCTATTTTCGGCGGTGGCGTTTATTATATTCCTAAAGCCGCTCAATCCGTAATATATGTTTGTAAATTATTGAATTCTTTGTTGTGAATTTAAACTGTTTAATGACTGCATTTCAAAGATGCAATAAAATTGTTAGCTTGTCGACAGCCTAAGCATGCATCTATCGCTTGACGCTTAGCACATACGACTGTACCTATGTTAGCAAACTTAGGTACATCAAAGATATCGACAACTATGTAGATATTGTCTTATCTAGTGGTGTTTACCTGGTAACTGTCTTTATCATTAAATAATCGTAACACTAACTGCTTGGTGCTAATCAAGATGTACTTGCGTAAATTAGTCACTGTAGTCGGAACAACTTCGATTTCTATTTTCGACCATACAACAGATAGCTAGCATCAGTTAAGTACATACCTACATAATTATTTCCTTTCCAATTTCCGATATCAAAGCGTTGAGGAATTTTATGTTAAGTCTAAGTTATCAGGCAGTTGAATATTCTAAGAGAGTATTTCAAAGTAAAATCCGTAGTTTCCGAACGAATGAATGACCATGACATCAACTCACGTTCAGTCAATTGCCTACAAAACGCCGCCCACGCTATTTGTACTATATTACTTAGGGGCTTGTACGTAGGTGTGTTGACAATTGCCTGTTAGCATATTAATTAAGAAGAAAGCCAAGAAAAATATAAATATTAATGTTTCCATATTTGGTAAGACCTCTGCCCCTCAGGGCCTGGTGTGATGGACCAACCAGTTAGTTTTTGTATCCATGACCTAAGGAAGCCGGTACCGATACTTGTTTCAACCATAAGAGGCTACGCATTATTTTTTGTCTCGTGTAAGTTTGATTTCCCAAAAAACAAACATATTTTGAATTTCCCTACGCAACCATTTCTAAGATCTTCTGCCACCGTTTTCATCCGCGTGATCACGAACTATATCAATATTACAAATCAGTTCAGACATTCCGGAGATTGAATATCGATGCATCCTTACGGCTAAAATGTATAATATCAGCAGAATCAGTAAGTTAAGAAGATTTTGAATCTAGTTTTTCATAAACCAGACCTGAAAGTAAACTTGTAATAGTAATTTGCCGAACAAGCAGATATGTCACAAGCGATTAAGATTTCAACCTAAATAGCCTCTTCTTCGAATATATAATAATAATATCGTGAAGATTCACGAGTGGTCTTTAGCCATTCACTTTCGCCTCGGCATCGCCTTAAATGGGCTTCAAATTGGTCAAATCAGTTACGCACACGCATTACCAGTTGTGTAATTTGCTCAATAGTTTTGCTTGTGCATCTTGATACGAGTATTCCTAAGTTATTGAACTTAATCACAGAGGGGATAACAATGCTTCACGAGTGAAGTAACAGGCTATAACCTATTATGTACAGTTCTTGATGAATCAATTGCCTAAAGAACGTTACGTTGCATAGGTAGAACATGAATGAGACATCCAAATATTGGAAAAGTTTCTTGAAAGTGCTAAAAGATTATCAATAACTGAAGGGTTACAAGGAAGTAAGACACTAAATTATGAATTGGTAAGAAGTAAAAACCAACAAAATAATTAGAAAAAGCTGGGAACTTCAGTAAAACAATTTAAGCATTCGGAACGTTTGTTACAGCCTAATTGAACAGGAAGTGAAGAAATATTCAAAATAAGTACAGCTGGTTCTTTAGGCGTGCTGCTCGGAGCGAGACCTCACCTGTAGAGTTTTTTGTGTCGGCGGCGGCCACATGGCATTCGTCTCGACGGGTTCATGTCGCCACTGTTTTTGTCAATTTTCGAGTCTGTTTCCCACTACACTGTGATATAGACTGTATTATCGCGCGCTTAATTGCTTGCTTGTGCACTTTGGCACAACGGTGTTTGTTTATTCAAACTATTCTCTCTAGTCTCGCTCGCCTTTATCCATCTCGATTCCTATTGTTTCGTCTACATTTCAAAACCCATTAAATATGACATTCCTCAAGATGGTCGGTCACGTTTCACGGCGATTGTGCTTGATGGCGAGCTCCGCGACGCTGATTCAAGTTTACGTTGTTGTGAATCGTACAGTTCTACGTTTGAACGTCTGACGATCGACGAACACCTGTTTCACTTAATTCATCCTAGTTTCGGTAGCGTTCTCTAAACAGGGCATCGTAATCCATATCGTCTATAATGTGTAGGTAATGTTATTTAAAGGAAGACCTCGATTACTAAATCGAGGAATGTTAAACTACAGAGCCGACATGCTCATGCACATCAATCTCTAGAGCGGGACGCGTCGGCGGCGCCAACCAGCCGCCCGCGCCCGAGTCGCCGCCGGCCTCTATTTGTGAATGTTTTTATGCGAGCCGGTGCGTCGGGCCGCGGTGTGTGTCCGCGAGGGGCGAGGGGGGATCCTTATCTTATCGCGGGCCGCTGGGCGTCGAGCGACGCCGGCGCTCACAGGATCCGAAATCGCTGGAGCCCCGTGCCGCTCGAGAGCGGGGCGCCAGCGCCAGGCCAAAAGCCATCAACCCGTTACGGAAATCACTCACCCACATCCGGCAATTAAGCCCACATCGAAAACGACGTCGGACATGCATTATCACAGAATCGTAACTACCATTCACGAGTGCCTTGGTGCCCACGCCGTTTTACCGAGGCATCGCGAGTGGGGTCCCAAATGTAATGATGTCGTCTAGATACACCGGTATCCATCTGTCGATGGAGCGGCGCGTCGGAGGCGGCGGCATAGCCGATATTTATTTAGCCATAATTGCTTGTCGGCTGACTGGCGCCGGCGCCCGCCGTGTCGCGCCTGCGCGGGGCGCGGGACGCGGGGTGAGGGGGGAGGGGGGAGGGCGAGCCGCAGGTACGCCACACTGCGTAAGCTCAACTCGATTTTCGTGATCGGTTTTTTCTTCTTGTTTTATTGTAGTCTGGTCATGTTTTTGGGTTGCTTTGTTGAATTTGTGAATGGTTCTCATTATGCGCGACGGAGAATAGGCGCGCATTTAAAGAAGTCATTGTTGCGAACGAACGGGTCTATTGATAGTATCCTGTTTATACCCGGTATTCTAAACCTCTGCTTCAGGAAGCAATAACAACATGCTCCTAGTTGTATGTTACTAATAAAACTATAGATCGTCGATATAAAAAGGTTGTAAAGCTGGATATCATCGGCAAAGTGTCGATTGGCAGAGTGTGTCACAAAGTGGCCCACTCACCAGCGGCACCTGTGGCAGAACCGGTTGCTCCTGACGCCGGCTCTTGCTAAACTAGAAAAATTGTGTCCCTTTATTACTAGGTGAGCGTACCTACTATCAGACCAAGCCAGGCGATTTCACTTTATTGAGAAGTTTCTGTTGTGTCATATTTTCTGAAAATTGTACATTATCAGACACGAAATAATTTAATGGTCTCTTCCGGTGACAAACTTCTGGAAAACAACTAATCTGTTATGCGAACGACATCTTAAATGAAGTTCGAGGAATCCAGTCACTTCAAGGTTGTCAGCAACGTGATAAATCCAAATATCAGATGCTTATCTAAAGATAATTTTGATGGGATTAACTTCGGCCATTTGGGAATAGGAGTATTTCAACATGCCCTACTCTGCTTCTCTATTATTTATTATTGAATGAGACTGAAACTGTCACTTAAGTAAGACAATGTTCGTATGTAATTAATTACACAGGAATTTTAACAGGATTATTTTACAATTTCAAAGTTTTTGACGTCTATTTGTTGTTGTGATCAACCAAATGATTTAATAGCTGATGAATGTCAACTGCTTGTGATGGTGAAAACGACTAATCATAATATAATTATTTACTTTTAATGCTTTTCAACACGTTCCACTAATGAGAGTAATTTTATCTTTTTTATTTGAAATTAAATTATAAACTAGTAAAGCATAATGTCTATCATTATAAACGAGTCTTCGTTATAATTGGACAATATTGTTTGTTGACCTTTCATCATGTTTGAACTATAGATTCGGGATTTTGTTCTTCTAGGTCACGTTGCTCTTAGATATCTTCCAAGCACTCAGGTAGTACAATCGTCTTGCATCATACTTTTTAAAGACTTATCGCACGTTACGTTCTAAGTTTAAATTTTCTGTACGTAGATGTCATGCATCGGTACGGATAGCGTTTGCAGCATCTAGATTCTTGTTCGGTGTGAGTACGTCATGAATACCTTCCGGAATGACAGTAGTCTACAGCGTCGTCATCAGCAATGCAACACGTCATCGGACGCTTAGCGTAGACAGCTGTTCCCGCTATCTTATATTTTACATTATTTATATTCGCAATAAACTCTTATCGGTGGTCAGAGGAATGAAAAGGGCATCAAATATGCGGGCTTGTTAAAATTGTTTTCATTCTGATTATTACGTCTGGCGCCACGTTAGCGCCTACGTTCAACTTTGCAAATGCCTACTTATTCAACTTTATTGAAATGTCAGTATCATAGTAGCGTCATCGGCCACATAGTGTATTCATCTTTAATTTTAAAAATTTAGTGTATCGAGAATATAAATCAAATCAATTAATTAGCAGGTGAGAAGAAATTATAGGAAACTTAATCTTGGGTTCCTTTGTCTCTCGTTCCTATAACACATTTATTGTTTTGCGTCCCAAATCTAACTGTTAACAAGAAGTGTATAATTTGATACATCTAAGCACATCAATTTCAGTTTTTTTATGATTATACCTAGTATATACTTTATATGCTCGTCGGTTTTCTTAACTACATGAGCACCGTCCGCAAACACGCTCTATAATAGCTCGGCCGTTAGACGAACGTCAATTCTGGCATTTTAACTTATTCATAGATTGTTTTGATAATGATTAGTGTGTCTTCGTAGGAAGGTTTATGAATACCGTCTCCAGGGTTAGGTGGTAAGGCTGTGCTAGAGTTCGGTAGGAGCGGAGGGCGAGGGCGTGGGCGACACGCGGCCGGCCGGCGCCATCCGACATGTTATAATTCGGGCGCGCTATTTCTGTACGTTCACACGCGCACGCGCACGCGCACGCGCACTCCACCAGCGTGTGCGTATTACTATTTTTTGAATTTTAGATCGATCCCCATGTTTTTTTTACCGTGCTGGCTTAGTGGACAGTACTCCGACTTTTTTTGTGCACGAACATAATAGTGCAACAATGTTTTTTTCTATTTGAAAAATGTTTGTGCGCATTAACACATGCCCAATATTATGGTGATGAAAAACATCGTGAGGAAACCGACGTGGAATAGAGTCTAACATTCGAAGGCATGTGCCATCGGTTGCTGTTCCAACTGATGGCAGTGGGCTTGCAGGTCTTGCAACCTATCATGCAGAATGCTATTCTGTGCAAATGGCGGGCATATGCCAATTATTGAAGATTTTTGAACGTGCCTATGACTGCCTGTACGTGGTATCCTATACGGATCTACGTACTGCAGAGTATACAGATCTGATGACGTCTATTATGGAGATTAGTCGCGAGCGAGTTTGTTTTGATTTTTGATTTGTGAAAGAAAATATTCTTTGCGCGTCAACAGTTGTCTAGTCCTGATGTTATGGCAAATTATAACCAAACGTCAAGAGACTCATAGCTAGTCATGAGCTCATAGCTCATAGCTCTATCAATGGATAAAATAATGATAATTTTGCATTTCTTAAATGAATAGGTTACCATTCTTGTATTGTATAATTATGTTACCTACTCAAAGCAGTTTGAATAAGTAGTGTCTGCTACGCGTAGTTTGATAAAACGCAATGTTTACATGGATACATTTTTTACAACATCGCTTTAACCTCTCACCATGCACACACTCGTTATATGATCACGAAACAGCACTAATTAATAATCTTTGGGAGTTTTGCCAAATATTTGTTAAGCCAAATTGTAAAGCCATAGAACGACACTACCTATTTCCGTCCTTGGGCCTAAGCGTTCTCAGCTCAGTGTCCCAAAGACTTTCCACACGTTTTTGGCATATTTATAGTGTATATAGACGAGATTTATCGTTTGTTTATTGTTATGAATTCAGTTTTTTTCTATTTGTTAAGTAATATAATGTGATTTGGTTAATTTGTTGGCATTGTCAATGAAAGTGATTTCACTCTGAAATGTTTTTTTAGTACAGAAAACAGATTACAAACCGGAAATGCAAAACTGTTGAAATATTCGTAACTATTGTATGTATACTGTCTGCATAATTATACTGACCAGCCTCATTATTGTATCTACTATGTCTAGCCATTTTATTACTAGTTTTTAATGAATCTCATCATTAACCTGCAGAGCTAGCTTGTAATAAAGTGATTTTGTTATCATCATTATGAATCAGAGTATAATTGCAACTTTGTTTCGTTTTGCTGGCGCCTGCACATCCGTTTGTGCCTAAATGTTGTACAGGAGTCATTTTACATTCTGAAACTCTTGTTTTTAACTTTGATTATGATATGCTATTTATATCGGTTACTAGAGGAGTTAAACATTCAGGAGTATAGTTTAGATGATGTTCCACTGCTGATTCCATTTTGTTATCTCGCAGTTATTATAAAGGAAATCTGCAATTTTAAGTCCTCCTAGCACCACATTGCGGAAGTATAAATAAATTTAGTTAAAAAGATTCTGTAAGATAGACATGCTACAAGAGTAGGAGTAAGTTTATGTGGAGCAATGCTAATACACAAAAAAAAATGCTGGACATTTTCACACAGCATCATCCAGCCCCAAAGTAAGCAGAGCTTGTGTTATGGGAACTACATGACTGATGTACTACTTTATATATATATATTTTTGTAAATACATACTTATTAAGATAGAAAATACCCAGACCCGAGACAAATATTTAATATAATTTTCCGTCATGTTTAATAGCACAACATTTTAACCCAGTCTGGCTCATAACATTAAAATTGTAGTTTCTGTCGATAGAGCAGTTAATAAGGCGGGAGCTGGGCAGGCTGACCGGTTCACTAGTTACATAGTAATCGAAGGACAAACCAACTGACAAGCAACGGTATTTATTGCTATAGATTGAATGTTCAGATTAATTACACATGCCAGGCCTCCAGCTACATACGCGCCTGCCGTACTACTTAGCTACCTCATCAGATAGCATTCCAGCGCACTCCCGATAGATCTAAACTCTACCAAGATTTATTCACGAGCCATTATCCATTGACTGATTTCTTAAATAATTGAAACACGATATAGCACCACGACATACTGGAATCTAAACTCTAACAATCAAAGTATTCGATTTGTTTTGCCTCGTGACAAGTGTCAGTTCAAGCTTCGGAGCGAATGAACTAACGATTTCTAATTAAAGCTGTTGCAGAACTGTACTTTATATTCGGGTAAAACAAAGTCTTTTTTCCTTTGATAGTGAGGTAGGAGTTATGATACTTATTCCTCTATAAGAAATTTCAGTCACACCACTCCAATGATGGCGTTCAAACGGTGAAATGGTTATTGTGAAAGATGGAAGTGTAAACATCAGTTTTAAGACGACATATGAGAGTATTAAATCATTTGACGACACAAACTTTTGCGGTGTCTGCGGCATAAAGTCAGCAACTGATATTATTTATATCAGTTAGATGGCCACTAGGCGTTTAGGGTCATTTATTTTCGCGTCGCTGAGTCGTTTTTCAGCGGCAATGTCCTCAGGAATTTCAAAACCTTATTAACCTTCACTCATGACTCAGTCTTTGTACGTTCGGAGCTTTCAGAATAACCATCTCAATTATTTTCATAGGTCGTGCTAGTCATCATTGTAATTCATTGCTGTCATCGGATCTGTTTCGTGAAATAAAAAATGAGAGGTGTTAAGGGACACCCGGATGGAACGAAGTTCCTTTCGATTAATTATTGAAGGAATTGTAATAAAATTTTTTTTAGCAAGCCAACTTAAAAAAAAATAATAATAATAAAATAAATGAAAATATCTGGCTTGCTTTCTATAAGAGAGAGAGAGAGAGAGACAGGGAAACATGCACACGCCGCACAGCTTACAATAGCTTACTATAACAAAAAGTGTCGTTACAACTTTTCGTGAGATTTTTTTCCGTCTAGCCCCCTTTCACAACGCGCGATAAAGAATTTCGTTCCAATAAAACGATTGAAAGAGCACGTAACGAATGTAACGTGTAATAAAACGATACTAAAATGTAAGTCTTGATTTATGTTTCATCTTCCGAAATACCACGTTATCTCCCATTCAGTATGCAGGTGTGCAGCGCGACGATTGTTTTGTATTTCTCGTGCAAACGTCGCATTTTAACTATAAACACTTCTCGGAAGCCGGTGTGCACACCACTACAACATAAAATCTCATTGAATTCAGTGTCATAATGGTAATTTGTATTCGAAATGTCCATCGCCATCGATTACGTTGCCACTGGCTGGCGCCAAATCGCAAATGAAATGACAATTGCACCATTTACATTCCGAATTCGAAAATACAGGCATTCGAAATCCGAAATGTGCAATCGTGCTTGCTAGTTTGCACGTAAATGGCATAGTAAAAGTCATTCTAACTTAATTTACGTACTGTCATTGCTAGGCTTATATTTATTTGGCCGTAAAAAGTGATGATGATAAATAATGACATCTTTCACGAGCACAACATTTTTGTTCGAAACTTTATAGCATTTTAATGTCGTAACGGTTAGCATGACCGACACGGGGCGGCTTCATTCGAATAAAGAGCTGACTGATTACCCGAAATTCCCTACTTTTCGAATGATGGAATTCAAAAATTTGTTGGGTGCCCAAAAAAACTGTCGTTATAGGGTCAAAGTATAGGTTAGCCTTACCGCCGATGATCAAGCTCTGGGTCGGTAATTGCGGGCCGTCTTTACCTGCGCCGCTTGTTTGTTTTATGTTTTACTTTTGTTTTAACCTGGGTGAAAACCTAATTCAGTTGGTTATTAAAGGCATAGCTATTATTACTATTATTATTTGATTAAGGCTCGTTTGGTGTTTATTTACTTACATTTTTGTTAATTTGCGGCTAAACGCCAGAATTTCACGGATTATATTATTTTTCCTAAGTATGAACTTAAATTTGTACTCAGTTTTGTAAATGTATTGGTATCTTAGTTTGATTAAGGCTCGTTTGGTGTTTATTTACATTTTTGTTAATTTGCGGCTAAACGCCAGAATTTCACGGATTATTTTATTTTTCCTAAGTATGAACTTAAATTTGTCCGCAGTTCTGTAACTTCTTAAGTTCTTTTCTTAAGGCTAGCGAATTCACTATACTTACAATTGTAAATTCACTTATTTTTAATTTGACTTTAATCCTTGTGATTTCAGTGAATACAATCCTATTGAATTCGGCTTTGACTTTGAAGCGAGCGAAATCTCTGAGACTACTTGAAAAATCCGGCCTCTGTATTTTATGTTTGTTTGTATGCGGCGATAACTGACAATCTGTTTATTCGATTTTGATGAAACTTGGTAGGTAGGTAGTTTTATAGTAAAATAACTTTTAAATTCTTGTATGAGGTTAATCGATAATGGTAATCTCAGTTTTATTTGTGACAAACAACTACCAAGAGACGGGGTTCGAATCCTGATGCCGGACAAATGTTTGCATGCTCTGCGGATATTTGTTCCGGGTCTGGGTGTTGTGGTACCACGTCACGTGTATTGGTTGTTTTATTTTTATTAATTATTAATGTTTCTATTTTTCAGAATCACCTCCACCACCCTACACTCGGTTCGCGATGGACGAACTCAAACCCGTCAAACCTAAAGGAAAAGGTATGTAGAACTTATATAAACAAAACTTCAACACACGCGTTCGATCATCAATCGTCGGAAAATCGGGGCTCCCAACTAGCCTACTATAAAGAGTCTCAGCAAAAACTAGACCCTCCAAAATCTTAATTCTAAATACTAACTCTACTTTATGTTCCTTCAGATTTCATTTAAATTTATATTTTTTTACGAGCCTTATTGTGTATATGATGTTTACCATTGAATTTTTCGGGTTTCAGTCAGTCTTATATAAACTTTCCACAATAAAAAAGTTTATGAATTAACCAAACACAGTATAAAGCAATAGATCAGAATCTAGAATTTGTGAAGAGCGTAGGGAGTTTACCACAAGGCGGGCATTGTGGAATCCGACCGCGGACGGCGCCCGTGCTTCCTGGAAATTAGGGATGTTGTGGGATGGGACACAAAGACAACGGAAACGACTGATATCGATTTATTTAAAAGTTTTGTAAAATAAATAACTTAAATTTTGTCTACCTCTATAATAAGCTCTAGTTCAAGGTTTGAACAAGAGCTGAACATTTGAATTACATAGATAAATAGTGAAGGGGCTTTTGGATTTTGTAATTTTAAGGGAGTAAAAAGGGGAATAGGATTATCGGTTTTTTAAAGAATCTTGAAAATTACGTGTTTAAGGTTTTTTGGATTTCAAATTTGAAGGGGGCGAAATTGGGGTGAAAGTGTGTATGGGAGTATGGGTTTTTTAAGCAAGAGCTAGTAAAGATTAACTACGACATTGATATAACTGCCTGTTTTTAAAAAGCCAGCAATTATGTAGCGTATTATCGAAAAAGTCTTCTTTCCCATTTGTCTTTCAAACTCTCTGAAAGTGAGTTCGTTCAGCTTTCATATCTATGTTTGCCAACTGACGTGAAAAAACACTCAAAATCTACATCTTGTTACCAACAGTGGCCTTAACAGATAATGTTGATATAACTGGTGTACCTACATTGCTGTTAGTAGGTACTATTTTCGCTAATTAAGCAGCAAGATTTACCAACGGGTTGTGTGCGCCTGCGCCGATAAAGCTTGTCAATGTTGAGGATGATAAAGTACTCTTTGGAACATAGATAATTATAGTATAGTGTAGTATAATGTACTGTAGCTAAGGGGTTGCTTAAAGTGGCGAGTAAATTTAATTTAAAATTATCGTGTTCCTACATCTTGACCCAACCTTATATGCAATATTTTACGTTGCTTTCAGTTTATCCTCATTTTTAACCTCAGTCTTATCTACATTATTTTTATTAAACTGTAACAAAACTCTAAACAGTATTAACTATTGTCAGGTAAATAATTCTTTATTTCTAAATAGTCTACCGACTCATCAACATTGTCACTACTTGTCACATTCCAAAAACCTCGAAATCGATTGAGTCATCAATCGAGCATCGCCCGTCCCTACCGCCCGGACTTGTCCCGCATTCCTCGCCGCCATCTTTAAACTACATTATTAATGCTTACGCTGCTGCTTCGGCTTTTTCTAAGGCACCATGCAGGGCCCACGATATATTTGTTTTTAATAAAGACCCTTGCGGTGTTTCCATAAGAGTATGAGTTCATTGTCTGACTGTTACACTCGTCTGGCGCCACTTTGAACATTTTGCTTGTTGTATCGCTACTTGTTTAAACTAAGATGAAAATTTTAGAATTTTATTTTAGCCAAGAACGTTACATTAACATCCTTAACGAGCAATTTAAATAAATCATCGTTTATTCGCACAAACTTGCACATTTTGCCGATAAATTTATTTCTCAGTAAAAATGAAAGTAGAAGTTATTCAAAGTATTCAGACACTCGAATAAAAAACTTGATTTAAATGTAAAACTACTTTCCTAATTAGATACCCAACAATTATCCACGGTCATTACCCACCCATTCGTTATGACATGCACGCATGCATAGATGCCGCTTAACATCGACACGATATAGGAAATCCCACATTCACTCGATGCCTTCTAGGGGGTGCAAATTCGCTTTTATCACTCCGGGATTCTCCCGCAGAATTTCCCATGACTCCTGAGTCCTGACTGGTCCGAGCGCGTTATTCCCCTTCGTTTCTCATTGCATTTTGGCGCCTGTCTGCATATCGCCATATTTTATTGTCTCACTCCCCTTTTATTTACATTCTTGCCCGCAATTAACGTCACTAATACTGCTGAATGCATTTCTGATTAGGATCTTATTCCACAGTAGCCTTTACGCTTTGTTTCATTTACGATCGTTGATTTTATAAACTAATTATCATGCAAATAAATCATTTAAATGCAAATTCTTTTTGTACCACCTGTACGTTCGTCTAAAAAATAATAGAATCGTTTTCGCGGAATCAACCCGTTTCAACTGAATTGAATCCCAATCGGTATTCTTTATTTTATAGATTAGTACGGCAGTGTCATCAATTTGGGTAACCTGTCTCAGATTACTGAATGGACGACTAAAATCCGGACCCTTTTTTCCGATACGCTTGACAGTGACATTCCGATTGGGTCCATTACGGTGTTTCTCATGTGCTTCCTCGAAACCATTCACCGCTCAGACTTTATCTCTGGGGGGCTTTAAGTTGTCAACGGAATTTGGTCTTTAATTGGTGTGTGTAGGAGTTTTGAGGTGCGGATGCGGTGTATCATCTGCGTCGCTGTGCGGAGGGATCTGTCGAGTATTGGCTCGGCGATAACGACTGTATGCATTAACGATATCGTGAAGTTATCGCGGCGCCGGCGCCGGCGCCTCGCCGCTGACACACAAATATAAACGGTCGGTGTATGTCTTTGTCCTCCCCTATTTAGGAGCTCCGTGTATTCCCCTCATGCTCTACTGCTTCCGTTGCTGCTATTTTGGACGTGCTTTCAAAATTGCTGCCTTTTATACAAAAATAAAATTGATTGGAATTTGTAAGCTGCTACCATCGTATATGAATATATCTGGCTTAATTCTTGTATAAATTACTTTGTCATCCATAAACTATCAATGGTCGTTTAGAGTAGATATTAAGTATTTAACTTTTACTGTAATCTATATTTTGTAGTACTGATGAGAAAAACCGTTTTTGATCGCCTACGTCAAAGAGACGCGTGTTACGGGATCGCAAACCTTACTAATGTGGAACCAAAAGGTGATTTTCATTTGACGTTGGACACTCGTTTAGCTAATACATGAGGATTTTATCAAGTTTTTAAAGTGCATTTCAATTACCCCTAAGTAGTTTCCGCGTCAGCTCGCGCCTCTCGGCACATGGCTCGTGGCATATTTATTGAAGGCACACCTAACGTCATCCTATGATTTATTGGAGTTTTGTATACGTAGACGATATTGTAATACTATATTCAGTGACTAATGCTGTTTTGGTGTTAAATGCTTAAACAGGCAGTATTATATTGGCAATGGACCCTAAATTTTTATAACAGAATCGATTGAATTTTGATTTATTATTGAATCGGATAAAGCTTCCGCGGTCGGCACGAGTCACGACTATTTGTAATGAATACTTTGCGAGATTAGCGCCAGTTTGTTACGGAATCTACAACCATGGATGGCCTGTCATTGAATCTACAACCATGCATGGGCTGTCATTGGTTCCGCCGTTATTTATTTCTTAACTATCGGATAAAGTCGAAGTAGATTAGAATTTATAAATCGATAGTATAAAACTCAGTATAGGTAACCCAAAACAGTAGTTTGGTCCATTCTTCGTTCTCTATAAATCAATATTGATTATTTATTCAATTTTTAACTATTTAAATGTAGATTATATATGTACAAATATTTATCACGTAACTTATGTATTCCCCATGTATTCTCCTCATTTTATAAATAATACGAACACCGCCGACCATTCATACAATCTCATAAATTCATCTCCATCCGCGTACACAAGCTTGTTTGGAAGAGATTTTAAGCCATAAAACCACCCATTGTAATTTTAATTTTTTGAATTTTCTTGTTGTTTACAATGAAGTTTAATTATTTATTTAATAAAAAAAGAACACCTGTCATAAAAATATATATTTATTTTATATAACAAAACATAACGTCTACCTGCTTACACAACCTTATTTTGTGGAGCAAGCTTTAACTTACATTTCGCACTGTGAAGTTTATTAGTGCCATGAGAAACAAATTCCTAGAATGTCAAGCCTTCTCAATGTCCACAACCTAAATAAGTAACAAAGTACTATTTATTATCTGTGGTAACAAGGACAGCAACAGGAATGAAAACAAAAGAACTTTCTAACGTATTGCTTGTCTTTGGTCTTGCATTCCGGCCCAGGGCCGCAGCTAGGGTAGAAAAGAGCTAATTTTATCCCGAAATATTTTTCTTTTAATTCAGTGTTCTTAAGTAGCCAAAAGGTTTACTTTTGGTTGTTTAAGAAGACTGAAGCCACTGGTATATCTACCAAGGATCTGGACAAAAATGAAACCGCCCAAACCATGATCAATCTCTGATTGTCTGAATTCTCTAGCTCGAAATATTTTTTAGGGTTCTGAAAATGCAAGGAGCTATGAATGTAGTAATGTTGACATCAAATAAACAAAACTACAAACGTAATGTCTTGACTATGATTAGGAAATTTATTAAAATGTCCTAAAGTTGGATACAGATTTAGATTCACATTTCATGTCAGATGGGTATACACTAACACACACGGCTCAGAAAATGAACAAAATAATAATCATAAACTGCGTTACATGGTTAAATAAAAAAAAATGAAAATACTTCTGATTATGATCAAAATGTTTACTAAAAAACGTAATATTTACCAAATTTTATCCCGTGACCATGGTACATGCAACTGTGCCGAAATATCGGGAAACATTCAAACTCACAAATCATGGTAAATATCCCGTTTTTAGTAATGTTTTTGAAAAAGGTTTGTTGTTTTTTTTGAACTGTTTAACAATTTTTTCTCAGTACTTGTAGGGATATTTTTTGTTTCTTTCAGTTCCTGTAGAGTACGTTCTCCCTAGTACTGGCTACGGCCCTCTCGTTGCTCGTGCATTCCAAGGGAATAGTGACTTTGTTTTTGTATTCTGATGTTGCTACTCATTAAAGAGACAATACGAGGGGATTAATTAGATTTATTAGTACCACAGATTCACAAACTTGGTATACACAGCTATGTATAAAAGCGGATGAAAATAGCTTGCGATGTTTCAAGAACTATACTTTTGCAATATTTAAGCGAATGTGATTTATTGTAAACTTAAAATAAAGGGATTCTGCTGATTTCTGTTAATTACTATGCATTTTCTGCGTGTAATAACATCATGAAAAAAAAAGTAGTTTTTTGAATGATTTCAATGCATTCTTTGGTATTTTTGCTACATCTTTTAGTAACTAGACCTTTTCAAAAGAAACCCTCAAACCAAACATCTTTTTGGTTATCTAGTTTTAGTTTTATTAAAAGTACGAGAAATTAAAAAAAAATAAGATATCCCAAAAACATGGGGTTCGAGCCGCGTCGAGGTTTATATTTTTGTGATATTATAAAAATATTTTTGCTTAGTTATTTAGATCTCAAGACTATGTTAAATAATTGCATAACTTCAATATGTTGTAATGATTCGGGAAGTAAGCAGTAAGTTGTTAACAAGAATTGCAGTGTGGAGTGTGTCAACCACGGATCTATTTACGTTCACCGACCTTTTACTTTGGAAAATTAAATTCCGAAAAAATCCGTGCTTGTTGGTTACATAACTAGAGACATTTGTCAATATTATTTACGAAAAACTGTCACAAAAGTTACAAAACAGATGCTAAAGTTCCAACATACGAGTAACCACGAGGTATTTTTTTTGTTCGTATTCTGTCTCTTATGGGATTTGTGATCCTTACTAAGAAACATGCGATTTACTCAAATGGAGGCGACAAGTATCGTCAATACGCCTACGAATAAGATAAGGCACCAGAAATATATAAAATGCTGTAATGTTGAAATGTAAAAAATACTTACATTTGTAAGTTATAATTTTTTAGTCATTCTAAAAAATTTAGTAATTTTGAAACTACGTCTAAAAGTTTGGTAGGTATACACGTTTCTGTCTGTCATGTAAATTCATGGTGACATCGTATCGGATAGTGTAAATAGCGCTTAGTTAGCGGTGTCATTGAGCTTACAACAATTCGGTGCTGCCGGCCTTGTGTGAACCAACCACACTATGCACTGTTATATCTAACCGACTACGGAGTGAAGGTGGTGTTATGTGTTGTAAAAAGTGTGCCTTTAGTTAATTCAAGTGACTGGTGTTTTCTTGATAACCCTGCATTAGGTCAGTGACCGAATGATGTGTTGTGGAAACTATCAAAAGCTTTTCTTGGATTACATTACAATGTATTTAGTAAATACCTGTAACAATTATTAATGATCTATTTAATAGATGTTCATAGATAACAAACGAAAGTTGAAGTGTACATCTTAGTTTAAGCTGTAAAGTTTGAGATAATAATTAATAAAACTGGTTCCGTAGATATATAATGCCAATATCAAATATTGAGATCGGTACGTACTGATTTGCCAAATCTCATCAGTAATTAGAAAAATCAACATATTGATTGCGGATCCAAACTGGTTTTAATCTTGGATTTTCCCATACCATTTTTTCGTATATTATATGAAAAACACATTTTATAGGTAGGTACATAAAACAAAGAAACCTAGAGGATAGTAGGATATTGATGAAAAGTTATGAAGTGAGTAAAAAGGAAAACACGACCCTATCTCTATAACAAAATATCTATGGGTCAAGGTTTGCTGAAAAACCTTGTACCTACATGTCATAGCATTCTGCCTTTTGTAATTGAGCGGATTCATGAAAATAATTTATTGTACACCATAAAAAAAAAAACCAAACTACAAAATTAAGAATCCAATGGGCGATCTTATCCCTTAGAAGCGATCTCTTCCAGACAAACTTTGGATGGAGAGGGTTTTATGAGATTGTATGTGTAACTGTTAATTTGTGTGTACAATAAAGAATATAGACATAATAAAATAAAACAAATACACTATAGTTTACGATACATAAGTTATACTGTACCTACAATACTATTATTTTTATATAATCTAAAAATAATAGTATTGTACAGCCATGATCAAACAAAGAACAAGGAAAAATTTTTAACATTAAACTCTTAAAATTGTCCGTACAAATGCTAGGAACGAATAATGTTTTCAGGTGGGATTTACTGTTTGATTCAGTAGGTATCGGATAAAACGTGCTTAGCGCGTGTCAAAACATCCTCAGCGGCGGAATTTCAACAATCCTAGAATAGTAAGCAGTGTTATGTTATTGTTTCAGTACATATTGTATGTAAATTCGCTTGCACGTGGTTATAACTTAGCGTTGTCGAACGAGGCGAGATTGCGTCACGATAAAAACCAAACTAGAATTTAAATGCAGTAATTTAAATATATCAGTTTAGCGGCAAGCGAGTAGTCGGCTAAAACGCAAGAGGTGAGGATTCGATGCCCGCTGCGCGACAAATGTCCTGCAGATAGGTATTTGTTCCAGGTCTGGGTGTTATGATACGGTCTGGGTGTTAGACGGTACTCGTAGTTCCTGATACCCACGTTACAGCGAATCCTAGTATGGGGTCTGTGTAAAAGAAAAAAAGTTCGTGACAATGTACTGATTGCCTCTGCCACCGCCAACGCCACCGCGAACGCCACCGCTCTCTGACCAAGCTTTTGGTATTTGAGGAGTTTGGCTTGCGCATAAGATCAAGTTTTGAGTGCTTAAATCTCATTATTTCATTCCATAGCTATCATTACTACTATTTTATTATTAAGATATCATATTACCTAGTACGTGACGTGTCCTGCCGATCGGTGTGGTCTTACTTTGATATAATATCAAAGTATAGTCGGGATTAAGTTTGTAAATGTGACCTTGATTGTTTCGCTAATATGCTTATCCTATCCTACTAATATTATAAACGCGAAAGTTTGTGAGGATGGATGTTTGTTACTTTTTCACGTAAAAACTACAGAACGAATTTTGATGAAACTTTACAGTATATATTACTGTAAAGCTTATACGTCAGAATAAGCTAGAGTACCACGCGGGCAAAGCCGTGGGCAGAGGCTTGTATGCTTATATATTTTGTACATTATGCTTTAAGCGAGTATAATACTAATGGAAGTTGAAATATTCTAAATGTAATTAGGAAACTATTTTAGAAGTAGGAGAGCTTATTGTGAAGAGCTCGTCCAGGGGAGTACTATCACATAGGTTACGGTAACTGCTTACCAATAGGTGGGCCGTATTATTTACCACTTTTTTTGTATAAAATTTAGATTCTGTTTTGTTTATTTGCAAAACACGGGTTACAGTGTGTGGTAAAAAATAAATAATACAAGCATGCAAAATTATAAATGTCAGGTCATCTCAGAATTAATACAAAACATATTTAACATGTCATGCAAATGAATAAATATATATATTTATATTCTTGAACCAATTACTTGAACAAACGTTTCAAGTAATTGGACTTAGATAATGTCCGTAATTAATATAGGAAACAATCTTAATAAAATATTACAAAACAATTTTCTTAGAAGTCTGTCTGTACGTCTGGCATTGCTGTAAACTTGATAAATCAGCAATGAGTAAGCTATCGTACGATGTATTTCATCACCGGAAACTTAACTCTTGAAACTCTTGGAAACTTATGAAACGTTCACCAATTGCTATAATATTAGAACCCTAAAAATCATCCTGAATTTTCGAGATACCTGCTTCTCTTATAATGAATATAACTTCCTCCAATAAATTGCACACATCCATAACACATATAATATTTGAGTATATTATACTTATAATATACTCGAATGTGTTATACGCACACATACATACTAATGTATGTGTGTGTATGCAGGTGTCTCATAATGATGTCATAGATAGACTGGTTCGGTCTCTATATTATGTTTTTTGTGGGTTTCCACTTTGATTTTGTAAGGAAGCTTTGTGTTGTGTTGTGGTTGATTATTTTGCAACAGATATTGTTTATAGTATATATACATTACCTACACTATTATGGCAATGCGGCCAGTATTTTGGGAACGCTTCCGCCTGGTAGTGATCTGGATCAGTTGAGCTATCTATAGATCGTTTGCAACGGTCTTTAGATAGCTAGCTGTTTCATCTGTATTTTTTGTATATACCTACTTGTACATAGTTGTATGAATAAATGTATATTCTAATATTATAAAGCGGTAAAGTTTGTAAATTAGGATGAAGGAGGTAATCTCCGAAACTACTCATCCTATTTCATAAATTATTTCACCAATATTAGAATGGACCTTCAGGGTAGACGTAGGCTATATACTATCCCGTTAAATAAAAGGGCTTTTCTTGGTCAACGTAATTTGACGAAAAAACGGTCGATAAAATGCCTTGACGGTAAGAGCTACTTTTCAGAGGATACTTTTTATCCGGGCACCACGCGGGCGAAGCCGTGGACAGTAGCTATTAGTTAACAAAGAACGTATCAAAGAACTAAATACTGTGAAAATCGGAACCCACTACATCGAAGACGCATCTAAGTATTACTCAGATACAGACATTATCACTCAAGAAACACCGAATTCTAACCACCGCAAAAATAGTTATCAAAGATTCTGATCTCACGCCATTCCCATACGTCTGTAGATCTTGTAGATCGAAACCCAAGAAACTTAATACTATTAAGAGGATTTAAGCTTCCACGGTGAACAGTCAATACCTATCTGCTGCCTTGTGATTCCATTCTTTTAACACGGTAGTAGGTACATCAATTAATAATTTATATTAGAAAAAATATGTATGCTTTCAACACGTGGTCGAAAACAGTTAAGGAAAATAACGTAAGAAAACCGACGTAGAAGACCTTGGGGATCATGCTGGCATGTGTCCTGATAGATGGCAATAGGCTTGCAACCAGTCACGTGGAACTTGCTAATAAAATTGTGGGCAAGTGCCAAATAATATAAAAGTATAGACTACCCTCTAGGACCTAGAGGGAGTAGATAGACGGATGGTAGGGTAGATTTGTTTGGTTACATAGAACCCTCACGGATCTGCGCTCTGAGTCTAGATCTAAAGATGTCTATCATGGAGATAAAATTCTGCTGCGGGTTTTTAATCTCATATTTAATGACTTATTTGGTATTTCTTCAAAGATCTATATTCAAAATATTAATCTTCCCTTTTATGTTGTCCACAGAGCAAGGAGCGAGCACAGAAGATGCAAGAAGGACAAACCACGAGCGGCTTGCAGCAGACTCTCTCGCCACTGATGGCGAAGGTAAAGCCACTTACATTATACAATTAGTATATTTGAATGATGTATTTATTATTATTGATTATGTATTACCTAAATGCATAATTGATAAATGTAATATCGCAAAGCTAATACATATTGTACGTATTTTGGTACAGTTGCGACAAACAAATGGAAATGAATCGAGATAAATCTTATCTATACATTACCTCACCCAGCAACTAAATGGGTAATAATGTTAAAAGATAGATTTTCTGGAAATGATAAGACGCTACCATATCCTTGTTACAGCACGTAACATAAAAATATACTATACACACTCTTCACACAATGTCGAAAGACCCTACACACTGTTTATAAGTGACTTTTGCTTTCTAACAAGTGAACACTCTGTTATCAGCTTTTAAGAGAGTGGTTATCTCTAGTAGTCGTAAGTTAACATAGGTAATGTAAATCTGTGTTTGAACTTGACAATGTAGAAGGATTTTATATATACCATTACAAAGAAACAATTTTTAAAGCATTCGAGAAGTTTCCAAAGTCAGCCCACCGACAAATTGCCGCTCCTAATGATTTTGACAAGTCTTTTGAAAAATAAACTGGCAGAGCATCAAACGTGAAACATTGTTGAATGTCATCTTCAATAGATCCAACAAGAAATACTTAATTTGCAGTAAAATATCGTCTTATGTTATAGCGACAGTTAAGAGTACCTAGGTATAAAACCATTCGGTAATATTGAGTAAAGATTATAATTTTTAACTAATCACATATTAAAAAAACGTAAATTAAGCTTGACTCTAACAACATAAACGAAATAAAACCTTCAACTGCTAACGAAATATAAAAACAATGACTTTAGGTTCTACCTGTAGAGAAATGAATACTTTATCTATGTAGAAATTTGCAGAGCAGAATAACTTTAACACACTTCAAAGCCATAAATCGAGTACATTAGCTACTGAAGTGTAATCTCGACTTCATAATCCTGCTTAGTCCATAAAGCCATAATCCCATCAGCCTGGTGGGTAACCTTGACGATCGATGCCGTCCGCCGAGCCGGCGCCAGGCCCAGTCTGACGCACCATGGGATTGGTACCACCACCACGTTATATAAAAACTACTATAGTTTATGGTTTTCATGGGTCTTTTAGATGGTTTCCAAAATTTTTCGGAGAATTTGTATCAGTATGTATGATTTGCGATGAGGCAACCCATTAAATTTGTACGTTATATTTTGTTTGTGTACTCTTTTCCTGGTGTAAAATAGTGTTCGTTCATTAATTTTACCCACTGATTAAACTGATAATATACAACAAAGAAACCAATAATGGATGGATTATACTAAAAAAACTAATTACACATTTCAAATTCCTAGCAATGTTTAAAAACTGAAACTTGAAAAAGGAACATCTTAACTTTTCAATTCACATTTTTTTTTTACTTATTGCTAGAGCTGGCAAAAGTTTTTCCATTGTATTAGCTATTTTGTTAGTGTAATTAATGGGCCGGTAATTTCCTGTTCATAATTATCATCATTATGATTATGTGGAAGATGTCCGCTGCTGGAGTCAACGAAGCAACGAACAATCTTCTATCCATAGCTAATTTGTCTACCGGAACTGCTTTGACTTTGGTTATTATCCAAGGGCACACTCATGCTAACTTTTCCTACTTCCAAATACTTTTCGCCTTTGTCTATTATTACTTTATGTCGGCGTCACAGTGGCGCCGGTTACCTAAATGTTTTCTATCATAACCTTCAGACCTAGATTCACCTGAGTACGACTACACTGTCAATAAGGTTGTTATTTTCATAGTGACTTCTTGAACATTCTTCCAAGTTATAATAGACGTTGTATCATGAAAATCTATTCTCTTTTCAGTTAAATTCTTCTTGTTATTTTCGTATGCTGTTTTGATTTATTTAAGAAATTATACTTCTCACCTTCATTTTGTATGTTTCGAAGAAAGTATAGTTAGATCATTCACCTCCAGTCTATCAAACTTGGCACTGCTTCCAATCCAGTTTCAAAATCCAAATTCTCCACGTATCAAGTTACCAAGACAAAGTAACAGTTAAAATATCTCAAGATTTTGACTGTTGGCATCAATTTTGTACCTAATGATTTGACTGTTGTCTGTTTGTCAGTATACACCTGAGGATCCAAGTCTTGGAATGATGTAATAGCACAGAAATGATAGTTCAATTGAGTATTGTTTGGCTTTTCCTTTGAATTTGCGATGGTATTCTGAAAACGGGGTATTCTAGACGTGTTTAAGAAAAACTGTCTGGGTCTTGCTACTTTTTCTACTGGATAACATAGGTACCTATCTATTTTATACACAACAGTAACAGAGTTTGTTACCTGACTTCTTCTAGACACGCGCTAGGAATCGGCGTAAATTCACTTCAGAAAACGTAATACACGTAG
The DNA here is from genome assembly GCA_961405105.1 of Perizoma affinitatum. Taxonomy (NCBI): domain Eukaryota; kingdom Metazoa; phylum Arthropoda; class Insecta; order Lepidoptera; family Geometridae; genus Perizoma; species Perizoma affinitatum. The sequence continues at coordinate 13,091,635 of OY560197.1, forward strand.
TTTATAAGTAGACATTTCTATATGATCCGTTAGTGTCTCTCTGTAGCGACATAGTTTCTATACTTCTGTAGGCATCATCGTATTTTCAATCGTACTCATGTTAAATGTTCGTTTCATGTTCCTCAACAAATATATTTAATTTGAATTACCTTCTCTTTATTCCAGAGCGGCAAAGCTGGGAGTCAGAATGGTGCAGGCTAGCGTACTGGGAGCTGACGCAGCGAGTCGGCCGACAGTTCGGCGTGAGGGTCCGCGCAGTGGACGTGTTCGGTGGCGGTGGTGGGACCTGCGGCTCTGACCGTCACGGCATGTGTCTCGATGCACTGGAGCCAGGCAGCAGCGTGCCTCAAGCTGAACAGGTGAGCGTTCACAATCAAGTACTGGCTACTCACTGGCTTAAGAGGCCATCATCACACTTGAAGATGTTTTGTAATCCAAATAAATGTATAATTAAATTATGTTTTAATACAAACAGGATTTTTACCATGATTTGTGAGTTTGAATGTTTCCCAATATTTCGGCATAGTAGCATGTACCATGATCAGGAGAGGAACTGAAACTTACTTTGCCGAAAAATCGGGAAATATTCAAATATCCACTCACAAATCATATAACGTGATTTATTATCCCGTTTTTATCAATATTTTCTATAGAAAGAAACCGACAAAACCTTGTTTTTAACAAACTATTCGTTGAATGTCCTAAATCTCACGATATTTCAAACAATACTTCTACAAATCACACGAAAACTGATTTTTTTTTATTTAAATTATACCCAGTTACTAGTTGACCCAGTTGACCAGTATTGATCAATTCCCCAGAATCTTCAATATCTCATAAACAATTCAGCCGCACCCTGCGAATTCAATAACATTTAATAAGACTCGCAATAATTGCCGACTGATTAGCAAGTGCAAAAACGATTGTATTGATTTAGCATCTTGGCTGGAAGATAACCCCGGCGATAAGGCTGTCGATAACGGACGCTAGCTTGCACTGCGCGCTGGATCTTCTAATCTCATTTGAATTCTCGTGGAATTTTTCATATTACCTAATGTATTCAATATCATTATTCTTATCAATTCTAAACTCAATACTTTCTGCAATATGGAGAATCCATATATTCTACACAAATTAGCAATTACAAAAGGCATTATGATATGACATGTATAAATGGATTAATTATTATTTATTATTGACTCACACCCGATAGTCTTATAGTCCGATAATCTACATTTATTGACCATAGTCAATACCAGAATTTCCTGTGTCGTGGGTATCAGGAACTACTAGTACCTAAGTCCCATTATGCGTAACAGGTTGCAAGACCGTTGCCGTCTATTGAAACACTAACCAAAGGCACGTGCCTTAAAATTTTCGGCTTTATGACATGTCAGTTTCCTCACGATGTTTTTCTTCACAGTTTTGAGTATGTGTTATTGTACACTTAAATATTTCGCATGAAAAATCTTTTGGTGCAAGACCACAGGTTTGGTCCCATGAACTTCGGATCGGAAGTCAGGGTACCGCCTCTAGTCCAACACTGCATAACTAACCAAAATCTAGTATTTTCCAAACTTCCGCGATCAGTAGGTAAACATAAAAAATAAAAAAGGAGAAGACCCGTATAAAATGTATGAATGTATTGTCATTGGTGAAACACATTAAAAAGTATATAAAATACCGATTCGCCAATTTGCTACATGATTTGAACAAAAAAGGTTCACAATTCGAACAAAAATGTTAACCAATCTCTCCTTATTTCCAGGTGCGAAAAACGCGGGCAAAGATCGGTCTGGGTGTGACCTTATCTCTGGAGTCAGATGGGGTGTGGCTTTATAACCGCAGCTCGGAGCCAGTGTTCGTGAGTTCCCCAGCCCTGGACGCTGCTGCAGCCAAAGCCCTGCTCGTCTGGCGAGTAGCCCCAGGCCACTGTCTCTGCATCTTCGACCCCTCCTGTCCACCACCGGCGGTGTCTTTACCGCACATAGGACCGGTGGACCCGCGGTCTGTCAGGATCTCCTTCGCAAAGGGCTGGGGTCCGAAGTACTCGAGGAGGGATGTCACGGCATGTCCTTGCTGGCTCGAGGTCCTCCTGGCACCTCCGAGCTGACCGTGAACTAGAGGGTAGGGTTTCGGTTTTGGAAACATTGTGTTTGGTCAACTTTTAAACTACAACACTCTATTTTTTCTTAATATTATAATGATTGGTATGTACCTATTTATTTGCGTGTCAGTATACCTTTTTATTAAAGTTTAAAATGTTTTTTAAAACGCCAACTCATAATGTTTTCAAAATCGAATAGAAGTGGAAAAATATATAGACAATTTTAAAAAGTGGAAAACGGACCATTCAAAGTGCAAAAAACTTTTTTATTTATGTAGTGTATGAACACTCAGTGAATAATATTTTTTATCAAAGGAATTTTATTTCAATGCAGCTTATAAAAACTAGTTCTTACAGAACTGATCAACATTATTCCAATTTAAATAAACCAGTGCCTCAGATAAATTATAATTATTCTCGTATGAACTGGTTATTATAATGTATGTGTCTTGAGAATATTGTTGATATTTAATAGTGCTTGCGTTGCACAATCATTTTCTGTTTTTGATACAGTTAAAAACTGTATTATTACTTGTATTTAAAAATGTAAATAATTCCAATACGTCCCGCTAAATGAATTGAGGCCTTAATCAATGAATTGTGATATAGGTAAGGTTTATCCTGAAATGTGTCGAATATTTTTTTAGGTATGGTTTGCAAAATATTTCTTTTCATCGTCATCTTAAGATGATTTTATCATTCATCAAAGGCATTTCATTTGTTAATCATTTCATGATTTGATACTCGCTCAGATTGGAGCTGCCAATTTAGTTGTGGAGTGTAAGCATGTTTGCATCCGTATTTAATAGGAATATCCTTTCATCAATCGACACATCTATTGCACTCTTATAATATATTTTCCATGTATAGTCAGGTATACAGTTTGTATAACATTGTATAATAATTGTATAAATTTGGATATAAGACAACGCGAGACTGTATAAATAAAGTAAAACGTTTCAATTGTAGATACTTACCAACTAGAAATTGTAATAAAATATTTATGATTACAAAAATATGCCTTAAACTAGTTATTATGTTGTTATAAGTTAGAGTTAAAATTCATTTTTTGTACAGAACAATAAATTTAATAGTTTTTGTATTCGTGAGTAGAATTCAATTGTTTTAAAATGTGAAGAAGGCTGTGTGAAAAGCATTTTAAACGGACTTCATGAAAAGGGTTATGATTTATCTCAATCGTGCGTTATGGGAGCAATATTGGGCCCTAATTAAGACACAATAATATATTTTAAGTTTTGTAATCAAAGAAAGATCTGCCAATGTGTAAAGAACTTTTGTATAAATAATGAATCGTGCAATCGTGTAATGATTTTTAAAAATAGTTAAGAAATAATACAGATTATAAAAACGTTGTGCCTTGAGTTGTATTCATATTATATTATATATATTTATAATATAGGAAATCTGAAATTTTCATAGGGTAATACTTACAGTCAATTCACTGGCCTATACGAATAATTATACAAAGTAATGTTTATAATACAACCTCGAATTTAAGAGTGTATAGCTTGACAAGGTGAGCCGACAATAAGATTTCATTCTAGTCTATATAAAAATCTTGCTTTGTCGATCCATTAGGGTATTTTAGATAACGGGCCAGTTTTTAGAACTAGCAAACCAGGATAACAAAATAATACTTTTATGATAAAAGAGCTTAATAAAATTAAAAAGATGAGGCAGCTTGTTAATTTTAACCGTGAACTGCCTTCAACACTAATTTAATATAAGTACCTTCATATTTATAAAACAGTCACAAACGCATCTCTGCATAATTCCGTTATTTTATTCATTTCTGAATATTACAGTTTAGTCATGAATTAGACTGAGTTAGCGCCTTATTTGTATTTTATACAATGTATAATTATATTTATACTTACATTAATGTATTATACAAGCTATAATTATACAGTGTATAAAATGTATACAATAGAATAAAATATAAATTACTGTTATTGTAGATATTAGTTTGTTCTCCCTGATTCGCCGATGAAATTGTTGTGAGTCTGACTGACGATGGATGAGATTAGAATAGTAAATGATAAATTATAAATAATTAAAGAGAAATATTTTTAACTTCGCCGTTTCATTTACACTTCTGACTTAAAGTACAGCAGTGCTTCAAGGTAAAAACCCAAGTCTAGTCTACCTACGACCACGAAAGCTGTGAAGCGTTCGTAACTTCAGGGATAGCAATAAAAACAACGTGATTAATCCGTTACGTGTTTAATTTCATTTTGTGGTTTTACCACCCAATTAAATCTTAATTAAATCCTAATTCATATTGGCTACGTTTTAAATGATGACATTATTTTTAAACTAAGTTAATAACAAATAGGCAAAAATTACTAAACTAAAAGAAGATCAAATTATCACAAAACGTTACTCCAGTTTCTTCAACGTTGTGTTTGGCACGAAGAAACACGCAAATCCACAAACTAAAATAATACAAAAAATTATTCAGTGTTATACTACATACTCATTTGCATAAAGTCTATTAAAACAAACTATCGAAAAAAGAAGTCACAAGTGCCATCTATGATTCATATTAAGAACGAAATGAAACTCTGTCACTCGGTGAGAAATTCACTATAAACTTTTCTAGGTATTTGAAAACTATATTCGATTATTTTAACTAGATGGCGCTCTAAGCAATATGCTAACTTAGCTTGGTACTGATTAACTAGATGGCGTTAAAAAGCAATATATATCAAGGGTATTTGCTTACCTGCCATAACAGCGGCGATGGTGATGAAAGGCGGAAGACATCCATACGTCATGAGGGCGGGAAAGGCCACGGCACCACTGATTGTTCCTATTCTGCCGGTCATCATAAAAGTAGCCATTGCCATCACTCTGAAATAAAAAAAGAATAATAGTAGCAACGTCTACGTTATTTTAATTCTATTTTAAGTCTGTAGCACTGTAACTAAACTACACTAGTATAGTCTAAATAAATAAATACTTGGGTGCATTTTAAGCTGACCGAAAACATAGCTCAGGTAGAGTCTTCATTTGCTTACGTGTAGGAAACAAGAAACAATACCACGGTACTCGTAGTTCCTGATACCCACTAGTTCGTTGCTTTGTCGACTCATTCGATAAGTGTTTGGTCTTTATTCTTTGCAATGTGTAGTGATTATGTCTTTCATTAAAAATATAGGTACCACATCACCTACCTTAAAGACGTAGGGAACAGGTCCACAGCGATGCTGCTGAGCGAAGCGCCGCAGAGCGACGTGAAAGCCAGAGCCGTGGTGACCATGATTACCACCGAAGATGCCGTGTTACCGAAGAACGGAAGCAACACTATTATCACTGCGCTCGCGATCCCGCAGAAACCACACACTAGCTTCTTGCCGCATCTGGAAATTTAAGCAATAAATGTATTGTTTACGCATTAGAGTCGCAGAAAGTCTACAGCCGTCTTCAGTTGCAAAGATTACTTCTTGATATCAATCGCTTCACGAATCATTTTCTTATAATATAGGCTTTTAATATAGTTCACTAGGTAGTTAGCATTTTAGGATCGTAAAGCTAAATTCAGTGATTTGGTTCTGAACCTACTAGGTGCTTCACTTTGGCCAACTTGTTGGTTTGCAGTATGCTCTGTGACCCATTCGGCAATTGTCCGCTTTTTTCCGATGGCTTCAGCTACAGTCTATTCTATAAACACCCGGTATTTATAGAGATACCACTTTCTTTGGTGTCAATGATGGTTTCTCTACGAGGTGAGCGATATTGGGTGCTAATATATTTGGTTTTGCAACAGACTCACTTGTTAATTATAGCTCCCCCAATCCCATAGGTTAACACCGAGCCAGCACCAACAGCAGCACTCTGCAAGTATGTCAGCATGTCCGTTTCAATCGGCACACAGGCAACCTCCACTTCAGGAGCTGAGGTCGGCGCAATGGCTGAGCAGAGAGACTGGCTGGCACCAATCATAGCGGCTAGTTGGGGGTACCAGAGGCGGATGGTATTAGAGCTAGAAACATGGAAACGTTTATGTTAATTACCTCTAAGAGATGTTGAAAGGGTAAATTGCTTGTTGTTGCAAGGTTAAAGGATATAAAACGGAGCCCACGCGCAACATAGGTTGCTGAAAATTGCTCACCCAAACATGCATCCAAGGTGTATGACACTGATCAGAAAAAGCCACTTCACATGAGGAGGTCTGAATAGTGGCTTGAGTTGAGCTCCTCCTTCTCGAAGGGCTGTTACTCCACGACCTTGCTGCTCTGACTTCTCTTCGACAAGAGATTTCACCTAGAAAAAAAAGAAGCAGGTGAAATATCTTACAAATTTCCATTTTTTTTAATGAATTTCTTATAAAACTCAATAAAAGATAGGCAACTTTTACTAACAGGAAACTCATCAGCTGGTCTGCCAGTATTTAAAGAATAGATCCATTTGAAGACAGCCATGGCTTCCTCATTTCTTCCTCTTGACATAAAGAATTTGGGGCTCTCAGGTAGCCAGAGGAACGCCATGCCTGACAAGATCGGTATCATGGCAGTCGCCAGGAGGAAAAAGTTCCAAGAGTGAATCACTGGAAGGGAAAATAAAACATGAAATAAAACTGCAACGTACTTTCTGGAGTTTCCGAGGTGATTAGCGCATTATATATGAATTAAGAATAAATAGATTTTAAATTCTAAATTAAAACTTAGACTAGAAGAACCTTCATTTGGATATTGACGAAAATGAAGTCCAGTAGACATCCTTTCTTACCAAATGTATCACCCCAGATATGGAAGTCCCAGTTATTGGTGAGGATGGCCCAGGCTAGCAGCGGCAGTGTGGTGTTGGCGATGGTGTAGAACAAACAGGTGAGGAGTATTACCCTAGCCCTGAGTTCAGTTCTATGCATCTCTGCAAGGTATGAGATCAGGACTGCAAAGGGGCCATTGAAACTGAAATACAGATATAAAAAAGTGTAATTTTTATCTGCACCGCAAAAATAAGATTTTATTCAATTTATGTATCAGATAATGTTATATACTAAAATATGTATATGCATAAATAAATAATGAATTCAAAACATTATCAATAAAACAAAAACTTGGCAACAAGTGTTTTAAGAGCCCTTAAAATCAAGATTGGCCAAAAGGACGAGAAACCAGGCCGTTAAACAAAAAAAAAATGTTTTAGGAGCCGCTGGCCCCTGAGGTTGAAATTCTTACAAAAATACAACGAAATGACTATGTGACATTCTCTGTGGTACAAAAAAAAACTAAATAGCTTTGTGCTTTAGAGCTTAGTTTTATATAGACGGACCGATTAGATACAAGAGACAAAAATCCTAGGTAAAGGTAGAGTAACTTACAGGAACCCACTCGCGAATCTTGTGACCAATAGCATAGGGAAGTTCTGGCTCATGGCCGCCAACATTTCTACCAGCCCCGAGCAGAAGAAGCCCCACACCATTATTTTCCGCCTGCCGAGGGTGTCTGACAGGAAACCCCATACCATAGCTGACGAGATCATACCTGAAACAGACAAAAATCTACGGTGAGATTGTAGACTTTCTATTGGCGACATATCAGAAGTTGTTGCTGGTGGCCGCTTTTAAAATTGGCTTTCAATCAGCATCTAATAATTGTTTTTTCTAATGCTCGACAATAAAAAAGACCGTGCGAGTCTGACTCGCGCACCGAGACATGCGTACAAGCTTGTAAAGCACCAAACATTGCTCTACCGAAACGATAAGTCAATAAGTAATTTTGATAAAACATTCAAAAATGAAAAAAGAGTCCTTCTGAGCAGGCATTCCATCAGAAATACCGATTGTTCGAGGATTTTTTATTGTTCTCGGGGAAAACAACAAGCAGATCAGATTAACAGAGATTCGACAAAAGGGACACACAAGATCAACTTAATGGAAGGAACGGTAATTACGGCTAATTCTGGTGATCGGATCATAATGATGACTAAAATATGTTAAACAAAAAAGATGTTATAAAACAATGCGCTAAGATTATAAAAATGTTAAACACAAGATAAAAAGTCTGCACGTGATAATAAAATAAAAGATGACGATTCTAAGGATACACGTTTCAACGACAACAAATGCTTTTTATTTACATACCACCTTTACCATCGTGATCAGACAATGAAACCCAAATAATACTGTTTGCTTTTTAATAACGTTTGATAGCAAAATAGTCAAAGAACATTTACCTACATTGTTTCATCGGATGTTCTTCAGTTCAATATTTGATCAACTTATCTTTTTCTAAATATGCTCTGAATACGAACTACTACATAGGTAGATGAAGTTACAACACATATTAGCAAATCTTTATCAAAGATTGGATAAGGTATCTACGTAATACCTAATCCAATCTTTGATAAATATGAGCCCTCTGCCAGAGTCAAGTTTCACCAAATTTCGAGAACCTTGGAGTGCACGACAGTTGAATTAAAGGATTCTCCAAGGAAAAAGTATATTTTGAATAGGATTATAATAATATGTAGTTCTAATATGATCATTGAATTGAATTTCTTACAACGAGTACCTACTCGTATGTAACTTTCCACATTGCGTCATGTTTGTGTGAGGACAATTATAGTTGCTATTTTGTGTAGATTTCAAAGTCACTTCGACGATAAAATCATTATTTAAAGTATGTTTTATTTAAGTAATGTGTCTATAGATTTTCATGATTTTAGCAAATATTTGTCTTTCTACTATATAAAGTTTGTATAAAAACAACGTTTTGGTAAGATTATTGCAAACAATGTGATGTGTTTGCAACATTTGTGTAATATTCTTTACGAACTCTGTGACTCAGTGGGCGAAGGCTCGCCTGTGACGCAGGTTCGATTCCTGCCTCGGTGTCTCGCGCAAATATTATGCAAATATTTGTCTCGGGTCTGGGTGTTTTCTATGTATAATATGTATGTAATTACAAAATATATACATATATTGTAGTATATCAGTCATGTAGTTCCCATGACACAAGCTGTACTTAGTTTGGGGCTAGATGGTTAGATGTTGAGTGAAAAATGTCTAGCATTATTTATTCATTTATAGACTTCGGCCAATACCTAATGTATGAGCTATGATACCTAATTAATGTGTCAAGATGTCTACGGCTAATTGAAAAACAACGCACATTGGTTTTTCTGGTAAATTTGTGGTTTAGAGGCGCATAAATATAGGGATTTCAGAGAATTATCGCCTAAAGAATCTTACGGAAGAAAATGTCCAAGAATAGAAAAAGCATGCTAAGGTGCTTTGGGCATATATTTATTGAATATTTATAAATATAAGGCAATCATGAATGGAACAGTTGGAAGGTCCTCTACAAATGTGTTCTGGCCAAATAGGTGATGTTCTGGAGAAAGGTCAGGTTAAAAGTACCTTTAACCGACTAGTATGCAAGAAGAATGTGATGAGATTGAATTAAGCAAAAGAGGTATGTCCGCATCGAAGCAAGTAGGAATCCGTGGTCTCTGCTTACCCCTCCAGGAAACAGGCGTGAGTTATATATGTATGTAGGTAGACCCTTATGAACCTACCTGCATAAGTCATGGCAGAAACAGTCCCCATATCCAACAAGCTAAGGTTCATATCACACTGAGCTCTCGTGAAGATGTATGATGCTGAGCCGGTGACGGAGACAGCAGACCAGAAAGCCGGCAGGGTGCACAGCATCAGAACTACATTGAATTTGCCATAGCCAGTCGCTGCCATCGCTTCTTCGAAGTCGGAGCGAGGAGGTTCAGCTGTAGAAGATATTACACCATATGAATTGTCATTTTTTTTTTTTCGTTCATGTTTATTTGTTTTTTAAAGTGTTAACCCACATTTATGGGAAGTCATAAAAATTTATAATATTCCGAAAAATCAACCACAGCGGACTCGAATCCGCGAATTTTCACTTCGATAGCGAGGAAATACGCAATCGAATTTAAAATTCTCAAATCGGTGTAGGAAAATATCTTAGGGAAACAGGCATGCCCTAGAACCAATAATTCTAAGGTATGTGCCATCGGTTAATGTTCCAATATGCGGCAATAAGCTTGCAACCTGTCACGTGGAATGCTAGCTACTTGCAAAACGCGGGCATGTGCCAAACGAAATATTTGGGCGTGTCTCTGACTACCTCCTTCTTAGTACCCTCAAAGATCTTCTCACTGAGTATGTATATGAGGATGTCCATCATGGGAAATACAGTTGTGTGCGTGTTTGTGTTTTCTTTTGAAATGCCGTGTCGTTATAAAGGATCACATTATTTTGAGGTATGTTAATTATAACGACTATAATAAAAAACAAATACTTAGGTGTCCGCCTATGCTAAGCTAAAATTATATACTTTTTAGAGCATAAGAAGTGAAAAGATTTTTTATATACAGACAGAATAAAATAAATACTTTAAAAACAGTAAAAATTAATAAAACTATATATAACAACAGATAATATTACTTTCCTAGTTTAATATAATATACAAAAAAGTAATAATAAACTAGACAAATAAGACTGTTTTCTACCTGTAGTAACGGGACTTCAGGAGAAAACTTTCCTATCTCTGCTTTAATTATAGTGTTTTTACTTTATCACGTTTACCTTTTTACATTTTTTAACCTTTTTTTCTGTGCTTTGTTCATATACATAATTATAAACAACTTTCTATTCTATTAGAATATTTCCATAGAGTTTTAATCACCGACCGCAGGCAGACGACATTACCATTATTTAAAGTACGTTTTAAATTATAGTAGGTATGTGTAGGGCTACCGAATGTGTGGTACCTATGGACCGCTCAAACGGCAATCAAATCTTTTTAGCCAGACACTACGACCTCAAGGCGAAATTCCTCATTCGAGGCCATAAATAAACATAACCAATACGCATTTATAATATCATCGTAAAATGTAGTGACATTTTACAGCACCAAGGTGTCCTGGCTTCGGTCCAGAATTCCGTTAAAACCAGACCAGATTTAGTCGTATTTTGTTTTGACCACCGTCGCGCAGACTATTTTTGACGTATTTTGACGATAGAAGAGCGTTTTATGCTGTTTTGTTATTGCTTTCGGTTTTACCACCAGCTAGAGCCACAACATAATAACAATTTTTTTTTATCGTGGTTTGGTATCATTTTAGAATATAATTACGACTATCCCACGTAATTTACTATTCTCCCCCGTCTCACGACCGTCGAGCGTGGTCGCGGACGGTGCTCATGAGGAAGGACCTCTAAACGGTCAACGAAACGTCAGCAGGAGAATAGTAAAGTACGTGGGATAGTCGTAATTATATTCTAAAATATTTTTTTTTATCATCATCTCATCATGCTTTTTATATGCTTCCTTTTTCTTCTACCTCCTTTCAACCTCCTCTATGTGCGTCTCTCGTCCAGTTATTCCTTCCGACTGTTATGATATTATCGTCAACCCATCTCTCTTTCGGACGACCAGGATTTCTTTGGTCCGACTTGGCCACCACTCGGTCAAGGCTTTCCACCGGCCATCACCACGTCTGACCGTCCTGCCCAACTCCACTTGATATAATTAGTGTCCTAGTATTGCAAACTCGTTCTAAAAATATGATAGCGAGCAAGTTTTTTTGCAAAAGTTAAAGTGAAAATTAATTTATTCGTTTAAATCACAAGGATCACATCACTTTGAAACGTCGGTCTACTGCCTGTTCCTCCGCGACCAAGCCAGGAAAGAAAGGCAAGAAAACAAAGCTGGTTATTCTTATTTAATGATCCTTTTACAAAACAACGAGTTAGAGCATTTTCAATCCCAAGAGTGTTTATCATCTAAATAATCAGATATTTTATGTTATGCTTTTTTATAAAGTTTTTGTTCAATTACGTTTTTAAATTTGTTAATTGACAATTTTTGTGACAAAAATGGAGTCTACAAGGGACAACAGCGAGTTTATCTTTAAAAAATATAAAAACCCCTGACGTGTTTCTCCATCTTCGATTGCATTATGGAAATAAACCATATTTGAAGACATATAACTCGATTTCTATCGGAAAAGTTGTTTCCGAGATAAATGTTACCAAACAATCCCGTACGGTAAAAGTCCTTCGATGCGAGTTGAAATAAATTAGTTCGATTTTTCCATTTGCAGTAAATTCCTAGCTACGTTATTTTTATGCAAACAAACATACGGCCCAGTGGTTGCGATTATAACGTTAAAGTATTGTTTGTGACAAGTTTGGAGATAGAATAGTGTGGTGAAAGAATTCAGTACACCTCTCATAGAATAACCTACTTTATAAGCACACTAACTGTTTGCCGATGTTTGTAATGTTTTTAAATTGTATAAGCTTATTGCCCCCAAAATCAAACTGGTCAAACGAAATACTGATAATATCAGTATTTCGTTTTTCAGTATCAGAAGAGTATAATTTATTGTGTTTATTTTCAGACCATGTAAATAAAGGTAATGTTTTCGCAAAGTACGAAATTAACTTTGCAAGTTCGAAACATAAATTACATAAGAACGCGCCGACGGAATATTTCTTCCAAACATCTCAATTTGTGCGTCATCATATTTTAAATTGCTTTTGTTTTTCAACAAAATCGTACGTCATGACACAGTTATTTATAAACTTTATTTACGCACTTTGTACCTATGCACCTTTAGCTTAGCGTGATTTTTTATCTGACTTTCACTTGAGAAAAAAAACATGTATATAAAAAAAGTGTCAAAGCCGTGTCAAGACAACACATAACAACAATACTCAAAGACAAGACACGCTAAGGTTTTGAAGGTGCCTCAATGTCTCTATAGGTAATCATTGTATTTATAATTTATAAGTATATCACCATATTATAAAACCATGTACTATAATGTCCTGTTGACGCCCAAATAAAAACAAGTTTATTTAAAAAAAAAACTTGTGTTTTTCCATTACCGATAAAAATAAACCTACAGCTATAGTGACTTAAACCATCCTATGAACCATCCTTTAACGCTTACGAATTGATTGCATAAAATCACATTAAAATCCAATTTCAGAGATAAATGGTAACAGAAAAACAATCAATGTCTTATAGTTAACGCATGTACGGGCTCCTGCCGTCGCGGGAAAAACGGAATTAAAAATATTTTTTTTTCTTTGAATAAGAACAAAAATAAAAAATGGTCAAACGACCAAACCAAATTTCATTTCTATTCACGATAACACATCGAAGCAGATAATGGGAGGGGCATTAGCATTTTATGACAAAAATGGCTTCCATTTTCACCATTGGTTTCGTAAAAGGCAAAAATAATTAAAAATGCACATACCTTGAGCCAGTTTCTCCAAGTTCGATGATGAGAGGCCAGTGACCATAAAAAGGTGATCATGAGGTATCTCCTCCTTGACTGTAGCAGACTCCGCATCGTTGCCCTTCATTTTGGATGGTGATGGAAATTATTGAACAGAAAACCGAACGTCCATTTGAATTTTCGAAAAACTACACCCATGTACCATTCTTGTGATCAACCAAAGCTATGAGGTAATACCGTGGAATAATTTATATATACGACACAGTCGCCGTATCTCAGGAGTTTGTTATGGGATCAAGCCGATGTGCTGAGCAAACAGAATTCTAAACACTATATCTAAAGTAAACAGCTTCTACTGAAATAGCGGGCGTATGCATAAATGGGAAAATTATTAACGTGTACATTTAAGGGGCGTATTCAGTACGGGGGCTTTTGGAATTTCAAAGATCCTCTCTTTATTTAATCGTGTTTTTAGGTCACGCTATCTTACATACAACTTATGTGTCCTTCTAATTAATTGAACACAGTGAAATACTAAGAAAAAATAAACCATGCGACTTCTAAGGGGATTGTCATACATACCGGAGTGGTTGGTTTTCCTGAGGGGGTAAAGACAGATTATAATTTTACTTGAATTTCCAGAACTGTAGTAAAATTTCAAAAGATAAGAGTTAGACTGTGAGGTCCTGCTATGCTTTGACCTTTTCATACCCCCAAGACCAAACTTAGTATGTCCACTAGACAAATATTGACTGTATAATTACTTGTTTGTTTGTCGAATTTATTGTCATGATGTTTTCGAGTGGCGTGGCGTGTTTAAAAATAAACAAAATAGGTGTGGCAAACGAAATACCTATTCGCTATTTCAGGTATGTTTGTTTTCTAATATTTTTTTTTTTTCTTCAATGAGTATGTTGATACTAGATATGGCAACAGTTGGTAGTAAACACAGACGGTACAATATTCAGACGATGTATTTAATGTATCGATACGTTTCATCTTTATCCTCAACAGTTTGTAGAAGTCCACTGTTGTATTTACAACAGTTGGGCTAAATCCATCCACCGACATATTTGCGAATTACGAATTTATTTTGTTTAATGTATTATTAACTATTATAGCCAATGTAGCGGCTGATTCGGCCGAGGTTCTCAAAAGCCGCAAATATGTCGTATTCAGTCTCGATAGAGCTTACTTATTTGAGCCTTTTGGGGTTGAGACTCTGGGTCCGTGGGGAAACGGGGCACTTCGCGCATTCAAAATTCTTTCAGGGTGACTGGAAAAGCGACGCTTTACTAAAGAGCTGGCTCTTATCTGGGTCAACGCCATTTGCCATTCAGCGTACCAATGCAGCCAGCATTATGGGAACGTTTCCATCTGGTAGTGATCTGGATCAGTTGACCTATCTATAGATCGTATGCAACGGTCTTTAGATAGTTAGCTGTTTCATTTTTTATATATATCCGTATAATACATAGTTAAATCAATAAAATTAAATGTTTATTTATTAACTAAAATAACTGTGTTTGTTTGTCTGTAACCTCAGTGACAGAACAACATTCTTTGGCTTTTAAGTTCCATAAGCGAATATAATGTCTCTATTTTCTTGGAAAACATGTTACCTAAATTAATCAGACTAGATAGTTTTATAGACACAGTCTGTTTTGGGCGTAGATTGCGCAAGCCGGTGCATAGATAGCAGTCTGCTGACCCGGTGTGCTAAGTGACCTCGTCCTAAAGTGCAACGATCCTAGTAATAGCATTATCACTCTCTTTTTCGACGAAAAAACACTTCTACTTCTGATGATTGTTGACCCATTATAATGATTATTTCATTCAACTGACTTCATAAAGGAGGATATTTTCCTATCCTCCTTTATGAAGGTTCCTGTGTATGTTACGAGATATCTTTGCCAATTTGTGAACCGACTTTAATTCAAGGGAGGTCCCATATACATTTTATGAAAAAATCCCATCCTTAAGGAAATAATAGGGGGAAAAATATAATATCAGACTTTTTATAAACTGCCCGATTTAAGTCGCATTTTATTGATATATTATACAAGGTTTACCTCAAGATGTGAAGATCTATTGATGGAATATGAGATAGGAACCGGGAACACCCCTATGGAATAAACATAATCGCAAACTTTACAGTCCAATAGCTTATACATCAAAATAGCACATATACTTTTTTGAACTAGATAACATGCAGGAGAATCCGTGGGCAGAGGTTAGTTATTTATATATGCATTAGGTTTTACTTTCAGGGTCTCATAGAATTGGTCCGAAACCCGTAACTCTCTCTCGAATAGCGACCAAGAACCTAATAACGCAGTGTAGGAAGGAAATCGATGGATAAAAGTGGTTCTAGACAGTTCGTCATAGCACTCTTTGAGGCAGGTCTATGTCTGACAGCGGACTTTTACTAGATTACCTTAATATTCACCGAACATAGGGAATGTTACGTAATATCAAGAGACCACGAGGCCGAAGCCTGTTACGTTGGTTCGACAAGGGCATAACCAGGGTGTCTAGACAAATACCTCATGCTTAGTTTTCTTTTCACGCTAACCCCAATTTGTCAAGGCACAACCTTTCAGCAAGTCACGTGACATCTCAAAAGCCATTAATGCCCATTACAATTCAACCTTTCCGCATGCGTTAACGCTAACCAGAAAGTGGTTTTTGTCTAAGGGGACAGATCCGCACCACATTCGACTCAAATCTCCACGAAACCTCGATGGCGCCAGCAACAGACCTCGAAGCACATCATCGTCCAACATAATCTCCATCGGGGAAGGGGTCACGACCCTCTGTATTCAGTAAAAGTGTTCAGAACTAGAGTCTACAATCACTTCCTCGTTGAAAAATCATCTGTTTTCTGTTAAAAATTAATAAATTAATATATGTTTTAGAATTGGCACAGAAACCAAAATACAGCTGAGCAAAAGGATGTTACAGACAATTGCAAATTATTTTCTCGAAAGTAATATTTTAGAAATTTGATTTTTTTTTCAGGAAATCTTGTTCACTTTCATGGTCGGAATCACCCACTTAAACTACTAATTCCTAAACATCCTGTATAGGTGCTATTTATTAATTTATTTATATTTAATTATATGATCAATATAATTTTCATATAATTAAATATAAATTAAATATAATTTTTTTTATATCCATTCCACAAATCTTTTCCCACTATGTGCAATAAATATTTTTTTATCTGATCTATCAATTCTATCAATAGATAATTGTGGAATACGATGCAAAAAATGCCCTCAACAAAAAAAACATTTTACCGGTAAAGTATTGGTGAAAATAGGCATATAAGTAATTCGTTAACAATCTCGTCTCGAGAAGACAAAGTTTCGATAAGACTTGTTTGGTTTCACCTCACTAAATGTGGAGTACAGCAGTTATGCTATTTTTATAATCTTTATCGTTATTTATTGCTTGTTGAAGGAACTTATTTGTGATATTTTGCGTCAGAAAACCTTCATTAGTGACAATCGGTTGTTGCAAAAACCAACTATTAATTGGTGTTCCGAGCACTTCAGAGAATATATTGTCTATATATTAATGTGAAAAAATACATGTGTCAAAAAATATGTGTGTAAAAAATCAAGCTTATTACCATATTGACTTCTAAGTCAACGGAATATAAAAAATGCGGCCATTTATGCGATATGTTTTGATACTCGCAAATAAATCAAAACCGTTATGGTACTTTCCGTTGACCTAGAATTGGCAAGAAGCAAGTCCTCACAACACAAGTAAAGAAGTCCGCAAATCGTTAATATTTAGTTTCATAAAGAAAAAAAATATTGTTTGCGATTACAAACTTACATTTGCAGTTGGAGAATTGACCATGAAGCATATCGTATGGGCGAACATTTCAATTTAAGTTTGTCTTTCAATCCGTTTTATTTTCGTTAGAGCCATGTTTGGTGCTTTCATAGTTTATGAACTTGAGTAATGTAATTATTTTGGTGAACAAGCTTGTACGGAATCCTCAGTGCGCGAGTCAGATGTATACATAGACAAACTCTTTATTGGGCATAACACCAATTTACAGTACAAAACACAGAAACATAATAAAATAACAAAAAAAAACAAAAAACGCACAAAAGGTGGTCTTATCGCTGAATGTGATTTCTTCCAGACAATCTTAGGATGGAGAGAACTATTTAAAAGAATAAATAAGGTAAGTTAAACAATTAAACACGTAGGTGCATAAATATTGCAAATATGTAACAAAATACATATATTTAATTTAATTTCAAGATTGAGCTTTTGTAAAAAATGTCGTATTGGCAACTACACGCCCAAAAAATAAATAAGATTCAGACTCGCACTTGTCCGGTTTTTTTATACAACTAAAGTAGCAAACGAGCATACGGCCCGGTTACAGTAACCTATGGACGCTTGAACACCAGATGTACGTTGTCGACCCTGAAACATGCCGGGAAAGTCTAATGTGCCTGTAATTTCATCGGTATCTTCAGACCGGAGCACAGCAATGCGAGCATTACTGCTCGGCGGCAGAAACCGATTTGGTGATAGTACTTCCCTAGACCAGCTCTTTCAAAAGTAGCTCTATGCAATGAATGGGGGGCTTTCACCCAAAGATGGGTTTCCAAAGCATATTATAAGAATATTAGTTTGCATGACATTTTACTTAAAACTAGCTGATCCGACAGATGTTGTTCTGTCTTGTAATGTGACAGATACGAAACGTCAATTCGACAACCATAGAGAATGGAACCACGTTCGACTACCAACATCAATTTGTATGGGAGAAAGAAATAACGTTTTTTTCACATATTTCGGGCAACTTTTCCAATTTTTCTTTCCATTAAAACTTAATTCGGAATATTACTTTTCAAACTTTCGTGATTATATAGCTCATAATTATAAGTTAAAGGGGCTTTTTCTTGACGTATCGACTGGCAACAGGTCGTTTTCAACGTCGGGAAAATAATTAAAAAAGGTAAACGCGATAAAGACCCGTTAAATGTATAACTAATTCGGACTATTACGAGCATTAAAAATTAAAATGTTCGGCGCTGGGTTTGCAACCTGTCACGTGGAATGCTAACTTACAAAACGCGGGCATGTTCCAAATGTAATGTTTGAACGTGCCTCTGACTACCCCTACTTGGTATCCTCAAAGATCTACTCACTGAGTATGTATCTGAGGATGTCCACCATGGGGAAGACAGTCGTGAGCGTGTTTGTTTTTTGTTGTTAAAACTAAAAAATAGGCAAATCGGTCCAGCTGTTCTCAAATGATGCGCTTACCAACACACAGCATTATATAGAATGAATATAATATAATTTATATAGAAGATTCAAAATACTTAATTAACTATGCGAGAAACCCTAAACAGTTTTTTTTATAATTCTAAAAACTAAGCAATACATACTTTTTATACATAGATCACACCCAGACCCGATAATATTATTTACAAATCAAACAAAAATTTGTTCCGCTGCGGGAATCGAACCCTTCTGCGTCACAGGCTGGCTTTCGCCCACTGCGCCACAGAGGGCGTCAATTATTTTTGCCTATTATTCTGATGATCCTCTAGCTGTTTCCACTGGAAGGCACGTGCCATGTGCGTGCTGAATACAATTCAATCAGGAGTTATTGGGCTTCTAACTCTTGACCAGCAGTAGGGCTGGCGAAGGTCAATTTTACATATTTTATTACCCGCGACGTAATCAGCCCGTCGGTATATGCGTTTGCCATAAGAGTTTGTTTTATGCGTCTGTTACAAATAAAAAAGAAAATGCTGGTTTTTTTTTGTAAATACATACATATTATACATATGAAGAAACCAGACCCGAGACAAAAAAAAACAGATATAAACCTTTGTCCCGCGGCGGGAATCGAACCCGCAACCTTTTGATTCACAGGTGGGCCTTCCCCTACTGCGCTACAGAGGTTGTCGAAAATAAAAAAATAATTAGTTTATCGGATTATAATGTGTTTTTTACAATCGATTTGTGGCGCAGTAGGTTGTGGTCTATAGAGATTGAACAATTTAATGATTTAAAAATAAAAACGTTAAGCTTTGTTAGATTCACGGATAAGAAAAAAACATCCACACTTATCAACAAGTACAACATCAAAAGTATGCCGATTTTCTCGTTAGTAAGCGCTTGATACCGGCACACTCATAAAATAGTATCTCAATCAGTTGTTCTTTGAAGGTAAGACGCCAAAATTATCAATGGACGATATCGGTGGCGCAGCGGGTTAGTAGCCGGCTGCGACACAAGAGGTTCGATTCCCGAGGTAATATTTGCAAGCTGCAGTTATTTGTTCCTGGTCTGAGTGTTGTGGTACCGCGGTACTCATAGTTCCGGATACCCACGACACAGGGAATCATATGTATGTGTCTGTTAAGTGTTGTTTATTTTTTAATTTATGCTTTTTTTCTTATATATTTGATTTGGTCTGAAATAAAGCTACTTAACATTATTATTATATGCGGGCATTTACCAAAGTTATTTCATATATAGTATGCATATTTTTTGATGTGCTTATTTTTGTTCAATGTTTACCAAGTTAGGGCATCCCTAAATATTGGACCTCGTTCCCAAGTCCAAAGATTCCTATTATAGACAAGGGACAAAGTAACATCTAATGACACGTTCTCACTAGTAAAAACTGCCCATAGTAAATTGTCTACACATTCTTCATTCACCATAATTACGTTATCAGTCGGGTCGCAAACTAAACAGATAACCGACCGAAAGTTTTTATATTAATACAACTAAATTGGCATACAAAAACTACATGTTGGTAAGCGGTTACCGTAACATATGGACGCTAGCAACGCCAGATATATCACTCGTTACCGACCCTGAGACATAACGGGTGAAAGGTCTCGTATGCCTGTAATTACACCGGCATCCATACCCTTCAAACCGGAACACAGTAATGCGAGCATTACTGCTTGTCGGCAGAAATAGGTATGGCGGCAGTACTTCCATGAGCTCTTTCAAAAAGAGCTCTATTACTTCTAAGTGAATTGTCGACCTTCGTGGCGCAGTGGGCGAAGGTCCGCCTGATACGCAGAAGGTTGCGGGTTCAATTCCCGCCGCGAAACAAATGTTTGTATGATTTGTAGACTTGGGACTGGGACTGTTTTCTATAAATAATATAATTATGTATTTACAAAAAAAAATACGTAGTATATCAGTAATGTAGTTCCCATAAAACAAGCTCTGCTTACTTTGGGGCTAGATGATGCTGTGTGAAAATGCATTATTTATTTATTTAAGTGTTTATTTATTTATTTATTTCTCCACGATGGTCATCCTCAGATTCATTCTCTGTGCGCGCGAGTGATAAGTCTGGTGTTGTAAACGTCCATAGGCTACGGTATCTATCGCATACCAACAGGTGGGTCGTATGATTGTGGTGGCAACCGACCCATCACCGGTTATTGGAATACTATAATAATAATAAAAATAATTTTATTTTAAGCAACACAGTAAAATACACGTACAAATACCACCTTATACGAGTACGTATATATTAACAACAATTTTTTTTTATCTAGCATGTAGTGACTGCGACGCATATCTTTGTATTTTCGGTTCTAGGGTATACCGATGTTTTGTTTCCAATGTTCCAAAAAGTGTTCAAAAGTTTATTTAGAAATGATACTAAAAGTATGTGATATATATTTACAAATTGTGTAACAAAATATGTGTGTTATCTGTGGACTGTGGAAATCTCAAAGCTATCGAATATATCGTATAAAGATATGTTATTGTGTTGATAGAACACGATATGACGTTACCCCATTAAAATGGATTTCCCGCAGGGTGCGTGACGTCTTTGTCTAGACGGGGCGCCTAGGGTATGCATTACAGAGTGCAACCCTAAACGAAATTCTGTGCTGAATTACTGATAACGTCAGCCCGTATTAAAGTATAGGGTATGATGTGGTTTCCCTGAAAAAAACAAAAATACTGAATGCGTGTGTTATGCAACGGAATATTCTGGAAGGTTTTTGTTTTATCTTTTCGTTTCTTCAAAGTGACAAAGATGGTTTAAAATCTTTCGGTCTCATTACTGTTGTCTAACCACTGAACCACTAGTCCAATATAGGTACACATTCTCGAAAACAAGATGGCTGTCAAAATGTGATTTCTTGTCTTGACTTTCTATTACAGTTAGTTCAGTCGCAGATTTTATAATGTTCAGTCACTGATAGAACCTTTCATATATTTTCCTAGGGTCCTTCATGTTCTATCGAAATATCATGGTCACACTGTGTCAATGCTCTATACTATACTATGAAATGGCTTGTTAGTTTAATGCCCGATGTCACACATGTTTGCTTTATGCCCGAACCCTCGTGATCTTGGAAGCGTCTTGTAAACAATACATAATGAGGTTATGATAACTACGATGAAGATTTATTTATTATTCACACTGTCGCACAAAACAAAAAACCAATACTTTGACTTTCTAAAGTCAAAGTGAGCAAGTGAAGACTTTTGTATAACTGTCAAGCAAAATTGTTTACATCGATATAGATAACTGAGACGAACCGAATGACCGATGAAAACTTGAAATAAGCGTGAAAGTCGAAGCAAATCGACACGTTTTGGAAACGTCCTTGAATACACAGCTGGTGTTTCTGTGTTGTTTTTTCTAATATATTTGATGAGCCAGTTTGATTCTGGATCGGGATAAAATGGTACTAACTGATGCATCCTGCTGCTGATGATGATGACTATGTATTCTTTGATCGGAGAAAACATAATTATGTTACTAAATTTTCCTCCACGGGGTTGAAAATGTTTCCTCTGTTAAATTTTCTAAACATTATCAGATGTGGTTAAAATGTCTGGGTGGTACTCGTGGTTCCTGATACCCACGACACAGGGAATCATAGTGTTGGGTCAAAACTATGTGTTATTTGACTGTTTTACAAACTCTACAAATCGAAGAAGAATAAAAAGAAAAAAATTATATTAAATTATATTTGAGAAGAACTATACGCACTTACATACCTTAAATAAAATATCAAGTATTATCTATTATAATTTAATATGAACAACTGAAAGGTAGACGGTGTTTTGTGTTGATATTTAGTGCTGTAAATGTTTTTAGCAAATAAACGAAACGGTTTGCCGTTTCGTTTGATTCAAGATAGGTAATCTGTTTGATTGTCTCTTTAGCATATGTTTCTTCGGTAGATAATAAAATCTTGGTCGGGTTTTTCCGATATTTGCACTGAGAGAAAAAAATGTTTGTGGTTTCTGTTTCCTTAAATAGGTTTGGTCCGGCATTATTCAGACTGAAACAGCTTATTGTTTATAATTATTAATGACTAGAGTTTCACCATGGCTTCGTACTAAAATTGTCCATGTTCTAGGTCAAGAAAGAATCCTTTCCGAATTTCATCCAAATCAGTTCATCCGTTACGTAGATTACGATAAAAAAAATGCATTAACATATTTTCTTTTTTTTTTCGATTCCCGCTACATGACGTAGTCGGACGAAAGAGGCGCGGGTTCGATTCTTATTGCGGTACCGTCAAAGTGGCGTTAATGTGCTCGTAGCAATAAGAGGTAATAAGAGGCGTGGAGTGGTGTAAAATCATATATTAGGAAGACTTTTTTAACTTTATAAAATTTTTTGTTTGCCTGACGCGAGAGTTATTAGTCGTCCGGCCGCATCAACTTGCTCACAAAAAAATAAAAAATTAGGTCTCGCTCCACGCAAGTTTTTTACATTCATCTACATTTATGCAATCTGTTAGTTTTCATTTTTAGTTTAAATTTAACATTCTTTTTTATGATCGCTGTTTCGCGAGAAACGTCGTTTACATAGTCTAAGCAACGTGCAGCGCGGTCAACACTAGGATGAGTGATCGCTAATGAAATTTAAACCCGAGCTTTGGAGGTCACGCGTAACTGTCAGGCCCAGTGGCCAAGTATATAGTATTGTTGGAAAAGTATTTACCATTAATGAATTTTTAACATGGGACGTTTAGACTAAGGAATTTTGATGATCATTTATTTTATTTTTAGTTTCTGACATTTTATATCTATTTTAATTTAAAGTAATTTCGAATATAATTGTGAAAGAATAAATAAATGAAATGAGTCAAAGGCCTTCAGGGTTTTTCAAAAAGCGCTCGCCTTGAGCTCGCTAAATTATCAAATCAAGCTTACCTTCCACACCTTATCCCCTCAAACTAATAAAATATTGTGTTTCCAATCCAATTAAGCAGCTACATGGGCATTTCAGGGCTGCCGTATTAATTAAGGCTTATCGTTCGCTCAAGTGTGGCGTGACCTTAACTTTCAGATAGTTATGCCACAGATATTAATATTATAGGTTATGCTAAGCTGTTTATGTTATTATTGCGAATTCACAAATGGATTGTGAATTCATAACGATTTTACATTTTGGTTGATAGATAGTAATAATAATAAATAATGCTGGACATTTTCACAGCATCTAATCTAGCCCTAAAGTAAGTAGAGCTTGTAATATTGGAACTACATGACTGATATACTACTTAATAAATACATGTTAAAACACCCATACTTACCCGAGAATAACATTTGCCCAGCGATGGGAATCGAACCCACAAATTTTGCGTATCAGGCGGGCCTTCGCCCACTGCGCCACAGAGGTCGAAAAAAATCGTTATTATATTTCCCAATTATAAAACAACATATCAAAAAAGATGTTAAGTTTTAAAACTGTTCGCAATGCCAAAATGAGGTCATTGACAGTATATGTATAAGTTGGGTGTTTTTGTTATTTTGTTATTTATCATATTTTTTAAACTTTCACGCCTGATACCTTTGGAAGAGACTTGCCACCAACAACATGGGGAATCCTAGTGCGGGGACTAGTAAATATTACTTATTTGCCAAGTAGGTGATCAAAACTGTCATGTACCTACCTACTAACCTGGTACTACTGAACGTATTATGTTTTCGTTTATCTAGTAAATAAGTTATCTGAAGTATTTTGAGTTATCTTATGTAAAAGTATGTTTCTGATACATATAATCGTATTTTTTTTATCAAAGATTACATAATTACAAATGAACAGACGTCGGGAAATTATAAAACAGGTAAACACAATAAAGTCCCGTGAAATTTAACATATAACTTATTTTATTTTTGAAACCATAGGAAAACTTACAGCTAGCTTACAGGAAAATATAATTAACTGTTATCCAACTTAATATTACATAATAAAAGAGGGCCAGTAAAAAGTTTCCACAAATACAATAAGAAATGTATAAGTAAAACATAAACAGGTTAAGTAGACGACATTTGGAAAGGTGGAATAAAACAAACACGCTCACAACTGACTTCCCCATAGTGGACATCCTCAGATACTTACTCACTGAGTAGATCTTTGAGAATACCAGGGAGAGGGTAGTCACAGGTACGTCCAAACATTACATTTGGTACATGCCCGCGTTTTTCAAGTTAGAATTCCACGTGACAGGTTGC
Source organism: Perizoma affinitatum (assembly GCA_961405105.1). NCBI lineage: Eukaryota > Metazoa > Arthropoda > Insecta > Lepidoptera > Geometridae > Perizoma > Perizoma affinitatum. The sequence goes on from OY560197.1 coordinate 13,116,518, forward strand.
AAGCCAATCGCCGCTTATTTGAAACACTAACTGTTGGCACATGCCTTCGAATTTTTGGTTCTAGGGCATGCCGTTTTCATCACGATGTTTTCCATCATCGTTTTGAGCACGTGTTAATGAGCACATAATTTTTGTCGAGTGGAAAAATCCACTACCGGGTTCGAACACACGACCTCCGTGATATAAATTACAACACACACCTTAATAGAAACACAATATAATAATTATATAAAAAAAATATGAAGTATCGCTCCATTACGGGATATAGGGGGGAGTGGGGGGGGGGGTCACCACACTAATTGTATAACAGTGATACAGGAGTTGTGTCGGTCTCCGCTCGCCCCGGCCAGTCGCGTCGCTCGCCTGAAACCGTTCGGTAATCTCCGCGCCGCCCTATCCAATGCCGCCTAAATACCGGGTGCGAGTCAAATTAAAGTGATTCATTTTATCAACCTTACCCAACCACAAATGGGATAAATACTGACTATTACTAAAACTCGTGACTTTAAAAAAAAATCGACATTAGAATGGGATAATTTTTTCAAAATCAAAAGTGGAATTTAGCTAATTGTGATTTTATTATTCGACTCTCTGAAGTGTGATATTAGTTTTAAGTTTAGTTGTTTGTAGGCTTTAGTTTTTTGGAGTTTGTTTGTACTGTGTTCAGATATGGAGGAGCAAGGAGGTAAATATTTCTTTTTTATTTTGTAGAGGTCAAAAAATAAAATACCATCTTAATTATTAGCGTTGCTATTGAGCGTGGCAATGCATGATTAGGGACGATATTTGAGCTATCTATAGATCGTTTCAACGGTATTTAGATAGCTAGATTGTTTCATCTGTATATTTTGTATACCGCTGGGGAAGAATGGTCATCAATGATGGACCGATCACAATGTAAAGGTTGCGGGAAGTAGTTGGATGAAGATGGCCCAAGATCGTTCGTCGTGGAACTCTTTGGGGAAGGGTTACGTCCTGCGTAGTGGACTTCTGCAGGCTGCTGATGATTCTGATGACGATACTTAGCTAATTGGTTGTATTACACTTTTTTTTTTAATTTACTGATTGTCATTCATACGACATACTTCAGTCTTCGACTAAGAATTAAATGATCAAAACGCCATTTTGAATATTAATAGCTACTTACTAAATAACAAACATTAAAAAACATTCTCACGTTTTCTTACGAACTAAGCTTAATCATTTGTCGTATTGTCATAGATCATTAAGCCTATCGAAAGATTAACTTTAATCTTTCGATAGGCTCACTCACGCGGTCAACATAATGAAAATAAAAAAACAGACACATAGTCGTGACCCCACACTAAAATTCCCTGTGTCGTGGATATCAGGAACTACGAGTACGGTGGAACTACAATAACCAGACTTGGAACAAACATATATCTTTAACAGTAGAAGTAAGGGTCTAATATCTGCAAGAATAAAATAATTTTATGACAATACCACTAAAATATTATCCATTTGCAGCCGAAAAATGGCGTAACATTTTGTAACTCCTTCATTCTTGAACTATCTGATTTCGCGTAAGGTGTTTTAGTGATTATATTCGCCTTATTTTTAATGGCCAGATTTTGAACGAATAAAGACGCCAACTGCTATAAATCAGCAAGAAATAGGTTTATATATCTGAAAAAAATTGAGGTGATAGATCCACATGAGTAGAATCCGAATATGCAAACGAGATATTACCGCTTTATTCGGTCACAGCGTCGTCTGATGAACACGCAAACGTTTATGCTGCATCGGGAATCGAAACCGCACCTCTTCTGTCGCTGTCGAGGTCGCTTCTTACCACATCAGTACTCATTGTACATTTATTATAATGGCTTGTCTCAGCACTCGATACATAAAAAAAAACTCCCAACAGATACATACACAGTCCTGAGCCTAGAATTCCCTGTGTTAGGTACCTGGAACTACGGGTACTCAGACCCGGAACAAATATTTGTAGAACATGCAAACATTTGTAGAACATGCAAACATTTGGGAACGCGTTTACCTTTTGCGTCTTTACCCCGTCATCGAGAAATCCAAATAAAATATCGGATACATTTATTAAAATGGTTTGGCACACAAAATATAAATTTTTATTCGATATTAATTATATAAATAACAAGTATTCAGCACTAAAACCTATTTTAAACGATGACGGATATAGACTTACATCATTATTAATTACTAGCTTCTGCCCACGGCTTCGCCCGCGTGGTACCCGGATAAAAAGCAGCCTATGTATTTTTCTGATGCTATATTACTGTAAAGTTTCATCATAATCCGTTCAGTAGTTTTTGCGTAAAAGACTAACAAACATCCATCCTTACAAACTTTCACATTTATAATTAGTAGTAGGAAGTAGGATTGTTGTCCGATAAATGTTTGTATTTTCTATACATAGATATTTGTTTCGGGTCAGGGTGTTGATACCACGGTACTCGTGGTTCCTGATACCCACGATACAGGGAATCCTAGTGTGGAGGACTTTGCGTGTCTGTTAGGTGTTTTTTGTTATCAACACATTTGTACCGTTCATTATTCCAATAATTATAAAAGTAGGTACAATGATAAAATGTGACATATATTTTAATCTTCAACTTTAAAATGAACTGCATATATTTAAATTTCAAGTTATTATTTATTTATCAACAAAACATCTTTCATAGATGTTTAATAAATAAGACAAACTTAACCTAATGCAAAAGAAACCATTTATTTACAAAAAATATTTTAACAATTTTCTTTACATATTTATAAAAACTAATTTATATGTCGCTTGATTATGATAAAAATATTATAGAGAAAAACAGTACCTAGCTAAATAACAGTTTTAGCCAGTACTGATAGAAATGCGTCGGTATTTTTATTAAAAACAACTCGGTCTCGCACAAAATACGTACGCATTGGTAATTATAAAAATAAACAGATACAAATAAATTGGTGTCTCTTATTGTACTGCACTCGGCTGAACGATTACAGATGCAACTCGTCATTTAGCAATGCGATGTGTGTATACAAAACAAACACGCTCACGACTGTATACCCCATGATGGAAATCCTCATATATATATTTAGTGCGTTTATCATTTAGGATATACCAAGCAAGGGGTAGTTAGAACATCCAAACATTATATTCGGTACATACCCGCGTTTGCAAGTAAGTATTTAGCATTCTATGTGATAGTTTGCAAGCCCATCTCCTCTTATTGGAACACAACATAATGACACATCCTTTCTAATTTTTTGCATCAAGGACATACCTGTTTTCTCACGATGTTTTCTTTTACCATTTAGAGCACGTGTTAAGACAAATAAATTTAAAAAATCCATAGGTGCATGACCAGGCTTGAACCCACGACCGGATCGGAAGCCAGGGTGCCGACCAAAAGCCAACACCGCTTTCTGATTTAAATAATTTCGAGACAGCTCTTTGATGTTTCATTATTAGCCTTATCATAATCATCTACAGGTAAATTAAGTATTTTTTAAATTGAAGGTGCTCTACAAAATGTTTTCTACTAAGGGGTCCGTAGCAACAGTCTCGTAGCAACGTGCTACGGCGTAGCTGATTTTCCTTTTAGTTTTATGGCCTGTTATTCATTTTACGCCACAACTAAACCGGCTATGAGTCATCCTAACTCGATATCACTAAGTTAATGCTAACAGTCTCGTCTCCGGCTGTATCTTTTCAACCGACTTCAAAAAAAGAAGGTTCTCAATTCGTCTGTATTTTTTATGTGTGTATGTTACGCGAAATATACGCCAATTGTAAATCGATTTTAGTGATTATTTTTTTAATAGGTAGGGTTTTTTAATTCTTCAAGGGTAGCTTTATAAATTTTATGAAAAACTACCACCCTTAAAGGGTGAAAAATTAGGGATAAAATTTTATGTTGGAATTTTATCTTCCCTTTAATTGAAGTCGGTTTTTATTTTTTTCAAACTGTCTATCTGACAGAAACCCTATAGTAATAACAGACTTCTCACCTGTTATGTCTCAGGGTCTGCAACACGAGTCACATAACTAAATACTTGTAAAACGCGGGCACGTGCCAAATGCAATGTGCCTCTGACTACCTGGTATCTAATTGGCATCCTCAAAGATCTATCTGAGGATGTCCACGATGGAGAATATTCCGTCAGTCACATTTTTGTTTTTTATTAATTTATTTTCGTTCGCCTTCTATCTCAAAGTTTACGTTAATGAGATCGAGACTAGATCGCAACTTTTATTTGACGATTTTTATTACAATTAGCTGGCCTGTGGGCGATAAGACAAAAAATTACCAATACAAAAAAACTCTCGGTTACGCAGAAGGTGAGTTGGCTAAGACGCAAGAGATGCAGGTTCGATACCCGCTGCAGGACAAACGTTTGCATGCTCTGCAGATATTTGTTCCGGGTCTGGGTGTTATGGTACCATGGTACTCGTAGTCCTGATACCCACGATACAGTGAACCCTTTATTATTATTATTAAAAGTAAATCCTATCTCTGTAAAAGTACAACAGACCAATATTAATTTTACGCGTTATCAAACAAAGAATATCAATATTCATAATGTCAGTAAACCTGTTTTATCGAGTCAAATGTCAATTTTAAATAAACAGCGTTGTGCAAGTTTTATAACTAGTTTTTTTTTGCAAATTACCTTATTATCTCATTCTCCATATTTATTTAGACATTATAGGTTGAACCACCTGACGACTCTTTCGATCTTTTGTTGTGAATGATCTTAAGAAAAGTTAATAGTTTGCTTCTAAAGTTAACATTTGAAATCCTTCAAACCAATTTTAGCTGGCAGTTCTCGTTATAAAAATGAAAAAAACTTTTTTTTGAAATTGGAACAAATTAATTCAATAAACTAAAATATATTTTATTGTCTGTGATTACTAGGTAATATAAGGTGTTGCCATGTTGATAGTAGTCTGGCTAGTTTCTAATAAAGGGTGTACAAACAGGTTTATCATAAAACATTTTGAATTTTGTTATATAATTAACAAATTATATTTTTAATATAAACAATTTTAAATAAACCCCTGTTGGTAAGCGGTTACCGTAAACTATGGACACTTGGAATACCAGAGGTATTACTCACGCATTGCCGAGCCTGAGATATCACGATGACAGATCTCATGTGCTTGCAATTTCACCGGCAACGATACCTTTCAAACTGAAACACAGCAATCAGAGCATTACTGCTTAGCGGCAGTAATAGGCATGGTGGTAGCACTTCCCCGGACGAGCCCTTCTACTCTAAGTTGGTACAACATTAAAAATAAAAAATAAAAAAAAAAACGGCTACCTACGAATAAGATTTGGGACAGTTACCTAAAACTAAAAAAAACAAATACTTACATAGTCTACATAAAAGATGAACTGAAACTGTATTTCTTGACAGTATTTTAAAAGGATAACGAAATAAGTATCGCAAGGCCCTCCTTGAAACCTTATTTATTATTATTAAATAATAATAAATAAGGTTAAAATGTAAGTTACCTTATGACTTGAATTCCTGAATTTAGAAAACATTTATAGATATAGATTATTAAAAAGTTGATTAACTTAAAACTGCTTTGTTTATTTCTGGTATGTGCTCATTTCAAATTCAACACTGTTCAGTTAAGCAACAACTTAAAAATGTTTGTAAGTAAGGGCCTTAATGATTTAAAGAGACCGGTTCAATGGCAATTACATTCATTTATTTACTTCACATTAAAGTAAACGTACAAATGCTGGGTATATAGCATAAATACCTTTAAACAATATATATATTATAATTTAATTCTCAAAATCCCGTGATAAGGAGTTCAAGTGGTTTTCGCAAAATCTTTATCAGGGAGCCATCAGACTATTATCAGTTAGATAAGTGATCGTATGACGTCATTATTATGGTTTAATTTCGCGTCTGAGTGTTTCGTTATTAGCAGATAAACGTGATATAGTGTGGAGGTAAACAGTGGGTATGCAGTAGGGTAGGTCTCGAGCTAAAAACTGGTGAAAACTGGAATATATCGATGTGTTTTTGATAATGTTGTTATTTCGGTAGACAGTAAATACGATACCAGAAGGCCAATTCTCGCAATCGAAGTATTGAGACAAAATTTTAAAACTTATTGGGTTGTTTCTTTAGCTACTTTTAGTCTATTTTTGGAAGGCGATTTTGACGTTAATTTATGGAAATAGTGGAATTAACCACTTCGCTTCAAAAAAGTCAAAATCTATAAATATATATCATGGCATTCACCTTGCAGCATCGATTACAAGCAGATTAGAGTTATATCCACAGAATAGTGACTCTGATACGGCTTCAAGATTATGGATGAAGAGGTGTGTATGTGGCCGTGACATCCACCATCGCCATCGGATGTCGAGAAGTATGTATGTATGCAAGTGGATACGGCGAGTATCTTTTTAACCGAATTCAAACAACATCAACTTTGTAAACATCATTTATTATTTTACCTGTATTCCAGCAGACAAGCGAGTATATTAGGGGAATCCTGAAAGCGCTACTTTCAGAATTCCCCTAATACAGTGACAGCAGACAAATGAGTATATTAGGGGAATCCTGAAAGCGCTACTTTCAGAATTCCCCTAATACAGTGACAGCAGACAAATGAGTATATTAGGGGAATCCTGAAATCGCTACTTTCAGAATTCCCCTAATACAGTGACAGCAGACAAATGAGTATATTAGGGGAATCCTGAAATCGCTACTTTCAGAATTCCCCTAATACAGTGACAGCAGACAAATGAGTATATTAGGGGAATCCTGAAAGCGCTACTTTCAGAATTCCCCTAATACAGTGACAGCAGACAAATGAGTATATTAGGGGAATCCTGAAAGCGCTACTTTCAGAATTCCCCTAATATAATTCTCTACTGGAATACTGGAATGCAGGTAAAATTATACATGATGTTTACAAAGTTGATGTTGATGGTGATGGAAAAGTTGAGGAGTAGGTTAAGCGTGGTATAGACACGTCACGAGGAGGGAACATATTCATATCAAGAGAAGAGTGTAAGATGTGAATGTAGATGTAAATAAGAGCCGAGGCAGACCAAATAAAAGTAATATATAGAGCTCGTCCGGGGAAGTTCTACCACCATACCTATTTCTGCCGCCAAGCAGTAATGCTCGCATTGCTGTTTTCCGATTTGAAGGGTATGTGTGCCGGTGAAATTACTGGCACATGAGACTTTTCACCCGTTATGTTTCAGGGTCGCTAAAGCGCGAGTGACATCTAGTGTTGCAAGCTTCTTGTTTTATGTTACGGTAATCGCTTACCAACTGGTGAGCCGTATTCTTGTTTGCCACTATAGTTGTATTAAAAATAATATTTTTAAATTATCATTATAGGGTTGTTCAAACAAAACGTTACAGAATTTAATTCGGATACATAACAGTCACTATTAAATATTACAAATGCTATAATCAAGAAGTAAAGTGAATTCACTATTCTCTTAAATAAGCTTTAACGAAACAGCGCACACCATTTGTCAATCCCTTCCTCAGACATGAAGCAACATTGAAACTATAATGAGCAAACATTTGCTCCTATGGTTAACCAGCTGATACCAGTTTCAATCGGAGGTTTTCGGAACCTTTCAATAATAAACAACAGAAGCTGTTGTCCTAACGAACGAATCAGATAACCATTGTTGTCGCTTGTCGCTGTTGCCTGTCGCTCCTTGTCGGCTGTAACAGCCTTAAGCCTTATTACACATACTGACCCCACAAGGATTCTCTGTATCGTGGGTATCAGGAACTACAAGTACCATCTGTAGAACATACAAACATTTGTCCCGCAATGCGAATCGAGCTCGCATCTTTTGCGTCCAAACTGGCTACCAAAAGGTCGTCAATTTAATTGGACCTATCTTCGTCCCCACGGTGATCTGGCAAAAACTGGTTCGATCTGGAAGATTTCGGCTAAAAAACATTCCAGGGATCAACTGTTGCGCAGCTACGTTACAATTAACGTTGATTGGTGTTGAGAGGATTAATTTAAGATTAAAGCCGCCGCCTGTATACATGTCTGGAACAATAATAATTGCTACTGTATTTGCACTGTTGCTTAAGTTGTTTGTTATATTGAACAAGAATAGAACCCAAATGCGTAGCAATTTATGTATTATTTGATTGAGATGTAATATACCTCTTCCTGCTTCAAGTAGGAAGATATATATAAGAAATATAGAAGATAGATAAGAAGTATCCTAAAAATATTAGTCTAAGTACACTCGGGGAGGCCCATACTCAGATTTTAAATTAGTCTTTATTTAATGTTACGAGTTAACTTTGTCAATTGTGAATCGATTTTAATGATTCGTTTTTAATAGGTGGTCTTCATGTGCATCTAGATTTTATGAAAACATTCAATTAATATATGATATCATATAATTTTATATCGAACTATTTATGAACTTTCCAGTATTAGAAAAAGGTTTTAATTTTTTTCAAAAAAAATAATAATAGTTTTTGCAAGTCAAAAAATGCTGAAAATATGCCTCTTGTTACTTTTATCCTAGAATTAACTACTCATAGACACAATTGAAAATATTAATTGTGTCTCAACAATCTGTAAGCACAGATTGCAAACGAAGGGTTATGGAAATTAAAACTAAGTCTTGAATTATCTAATCTCCTTACCAAATTACCTATAGTTTAATAAACATCACAGTCTAGACCAGACTGCTATTAGATCTGTCACTGGATCCACATTCACCGAGCATTCTCTAACATGATGTGTTTTTAAACAATCGCGAAATGTTTTGTCTACCATCTGTCCAATGGAAACATACATAGAGATGTGCTGCTTTTCGGTAATTCATCTGAAACGTGTGTTCTACTTTTTCTGCTGGGCCTGATCCCGAATAACTGTAACACAGGGTGTCCTAGTTATTTTTGTGTTTATTTTATTCATCGGAAAGGGTGTGGGATAAAATCGAGTTGGCTGTACCTACTGAAAAAAAATTAGACTGACATCCAATTCTGAAAAACACACAAAAAAAACGTTGGTAGAAAGCATACGGCCCATCTGTTGGTAAGCGTTTATCGTACTGTTTCCAACACCAGAGCTATTGCTTTCAACGCGTGTTACCGATCCTGACATATTAAGGGTAGAAGGGGGGATGAATTTATATAGCTATGGTGCAACGAATTGAAGAACTAAATGCTGATTCATTTTCTAATTAGAAAGCACTATTTAATAGTTTCCTCTCACCAGAGTTGCGTCGCTCGCGTCACAGCGCAAATTATATAAACTGAGCTGAAGCAGGGCATGCTATTTTAGTACCTACCAGTTCTTTGTCAATGACAACACTAGGCCGGGGCTTAATGACTGTTATCTTATTCTGTGGCCGTAGTGTAATAACTATTTATTTATTCTGTGGCAGAGACTTAGTGACTGTTTTGTAATCTGTGGGAGTCAAGTTCATCGAACCGAATATAGGCTCTCCAGAAGTGTTTGTGAAATGGTGGAAGAATCAATGTCAGTATAAACAATTGCCCTTAATGTTGTCGGTTTGTGGTTCTGCGACAAAACAAATATGGAAACAGCCCGCCTCAATTATTTTCTACGTCCAACAATCATAAACAGACGTGCATTAGTATTAGTATTTTCTTCGAAACACATGTTAGGTCTCAACATATCGGTTTTTTTCCTAAAAAACTTTATATTAGGCAATGAAAATGTTGCTTTGACGGACTGGCCGTTTTGAACTGAAATATTGACTTAGTTCAATAAATTTTGTTTTTTGATCTGACATTATATTTTCAAACACAACGATTTTGAGTTTTAAGGATATTTCCAACCAGAATAAAATGTGTAGTTTAAAAAACTAAAAAACGCGCTTTAAACAAACTCTAATAATAAAAAAAAAATTTGATTGTTAGTTACAAATTAAAACGTATTAAAAAAATGGCGTTATTTTTCAAAGATACAGATAAGCTAGAGCTTGTTTCTTTTTGAATATAACTTTGGACGTGGAAGCAATGCGTCTCAAACGGCACGCAATATCAACGACCTAATACTACTAGTGAACAATTTGTTGACAAATTAGCAAAATAATAAAGCTAAATCAGATTATAATTTTCTATAAAAACCGGCAGTTTCCTAAGTAAATACCTAATATTAAGTTTGACTAGATAACTAAATTTGACTTGGATCAGTCGACCTATCTATAGGTCTTTTGATAGCTATCTGTTTCACCAGTATTTTTGTAGTACCTGATTATACATTTTACGGGTTCCAATGATAACTTTAGAAGATATGAAGCATGAACATTCCGGAACGATAGCTCGTCTTGACATGTCTCAGACGGTTTATTTTTATTTCCAATCAATAAACTTTCATAATCACGTGTTTTTGTATCATCAATGGTGTGTATTTGGCAGCGTTGCTGATCTATTTGTGTGTTGTTGGCAGAGAGCAAGGAGCGGCTGCAACGTGCGCCCTTCGAGACCGCCCTGCATCACGCCGGTAAGTGTCTCCCGCCCAGGAAGCTCTTGCAACCCGTCTCATGGAATAGGCATATTAGTTCAGATCCGGCTCGAAGGACCAAAATTACGTTAAGGAATTCTATATATTAAAAGCCGCTTTGGGCTGCACGATAATGTTTATTGCAAAGCACTTTTTTGACTTGCGTACTGACAGTTTCACTACATGTACTTTTAACGTTATAACTAGATTACTTGATTTTATAGTAATTATTACGTGCGTATGTGTGCTGTTGGAAGCGCAACTTGTAAAAGTGCATCTGTCTGTGTGAAACAGATGAACAATATTGTGTAAGTATGACAAATACTAAACACATAGTATGTCAAATATAATGTTTGTACTTATCTCTGACTATACAATATTTGATATCCTCATAAATCTACGTATTTAGCATGGATCTGAGGATTTCTATGATGCGATTACAGTAGTCAGCATAGTACGTATGTTTTTGTCTCTTTGAAGCAGAATAGAAGCCTATAGGATTTCCCATCAAAACAAGCTGTCAAGCTTGGGATTTTTTCAAGGAAAATCCCAAAAAATATTTGCTGACAGTGCATACCAGACTAGTCAAAAATCAGGAAACATAAAACTTTTCAAAAAAGCAGGCCTTTTTTCATAATGTTATACCTATGTTCTCCTAATTTTAACCAAATCAGTTAAACCATTTCGTAAATTATTAGCAATAAACATAAACCTTAGTATTTATATACTATTATAAAGATGAAGAGTTGGCTCTTGTGGACACCACCGTATTCTTAGGTATCACCCTAGATAATAAGCTTCGATAGGGCCCTCACATTGATAAGTTAACGAAGAGACTTAGTTCTGCGGCATACGCAGTCAAAAAGATCCGTCTTTATACAGATGTATACTAGATGTATACTACTACACAGCTAGACTAGTTTACTTCAGCTACTTCCACAGCATTATGTCGTACAGTATACTGCTGTGGCGGAGTGCTGCAGATATAAATAACGTTTTTGTGCTGCAGAAGAGGGCTGTTCGAGCAATTTATAATATGGGTCCCAGAGAATCACTACGTCAGAAGTTTAAAGAAATAAATATAATGACATGTCCTTGTCGATACATCTATGAAAATCTGATGTATGTTCACAAAAATATTAATTTGTTTAAGAAAAGCGATAATCACAATGTTAATACCAGAAATAAAGATAAACTCGCTGTTGCCACTTGTAGACTCCATAAAGTTAGTAAATCGTTTAAAGGGCAAGGTGTACGCTTTTATAACAAACTCCCAAGAGATATACAAAAATTGACCATTAACAAATTTAAAAACGTAATTAAAAAACAACTTTAAAAAAAGGCATACTATAAAATATCTGATTATTTAGATGAACTCTTGGGATTGAAAATGCTCCAACTCGTTGTTTTGTAAAAGGATAATTAAAAAGAATAACCAGCCTTATTTTCTTGCCTTTCTTTCCTGGCTTGGTCGCGGAATAACAGACAATAGATAAAACTGACGTTTCAAAGTAATCCTTGTGATTTTAATGAATAAATGAATTTTGACTTTTTGACCTATACTATATTGACTTTTGACTTATTCTATATAATTAATATTTATGTAACTGGTTAACTTTCAAACCTTCCACATGAGCACCGTCTGCGACCACGATCGAATACCACGCCATCCTAAAAATATATCAAACACAATTTTTTTGCTATATTTGATGTCTTTTGGAATTCAAATTGTATATTGCTGCACCCATGACACGAGCTCTTAGACTTAGCTAGCTAGGACTGTGTAGGACTAGGTCAGTTGCAACCATTACATTGTTTTCTGTTAGAGCGTGTTGTTGCTAAATAAACAACGTCACATGTTGCCTTGTCCCGCTGGCGTCGTCGGCGGTTGAACTGTGTTTTGGCAGCCGCTGAGCCGCTCGACTGCGGAAGAGCAAAGATCGTATGACACTCTGCTCGCACAGTGCGAGTGCCTCTTATTTATAAACGACGCTTATCCTCGGTATAGTTGAGCTTCGATCTTCATTCAGATTGTACGTTTCCCGCAGCGTAACAATTAACTAATAATAATAAATAAGACTGTTCATTATTTATTATTAAAACAGATAAACAGACAAACAGACTGTTAACAGACACATACATAGTCCTGACCCCATACTACGATTCTCCGTATTAGAAACTAAATGACTTGTGCTGATAAAACCTTAGCATCTAAGAACCATCTTTGATGTTAAATCGATAATAAAAGACCGTATTTTAACCCGATTCGGATTCGATATGTAATCGTAAAAGGTATAGTAACAGAGAAATCAACAAACTCTTTCGTCGAACGCTTATATGGGCTCCGATATGTCCTTGCTATTTAAAGTACTTAAATTCATGCCCCTTCGTTTGTGAACTGATTTGTCGGGTAGCCCTCTTCATTCACAATAACATCGAACTTTTCCGCCGCAGATGTGTAAATACATACCACGACCTGCGTAGTAACAAACTTTCCCATTGTCTCGTCGAACCCACACAAAAGCTAAACAAATCGGAGAAGTCGGTGTGCGTCATAGGTTTTTCAGTATATAACCTGGCTGGCAGAAAAAAAAGATGCAACTTTCACTGTGATTTTAAATTTCTACTAAGTAAGTGACTACTTGAAAACACATTTTACTCTGTAGACGAGCTTATGTGCTACCAATTATATTGGTTTGACATAATTATTTAATTGAAAATGTATCTTATTAATTATTTTTTACAAAGTAGTAAGTCTAGTAAATATAAGTCAGATTTAGTTTAATTCAATGCGACACTTTTGTTAAATAAACTTATTATTGTCAAAAGACAATAATGTCTGAAGCTTTTTTGAAAATAATATTGAGAAAACGATTGTCTTGTTTTGAAATTAATTACTGAACAAAGGTATTTTGTCCAAGATTTACGATTTGTTACCTCTGCGTATCGCTATGAATCACTCACACATAAGTCTAGCTTCAAAGACTGAAAACAATAATAAAAAATAAAATACAGAAACGCGCGCTCAGTCATGTAAACAAACTACCCTAGATAACTGCAATGACGAAAACTAACGTCGGCTAATTTTAATACAAAAATAAAAACATTTATTTATTTGCGGCTAGAAAATTTGCTTTAAACACTATTTCCTCAGATTTAGAGAGTAAAATGAATAAATTGTATGATTTTAAATAAAATGCATGACTGATAAAAACTACAACTGAACCAACACCACAGATATTATAATACCAAAACTAAATGTACCTAAAAGTATTCTATGGAAATTTGTTTCTAAAAAAAATCAATTTCCATGGAATACATAATAGTACTAGTACTATTAAATTCCCATAGTAAATATATAAACTTACCCTACCCACATACATGTCACAACTCTCCATCAAAAATGATCACAGTTTTTAAGTTGTCTATTTCCAATTAGTTTTTTGATACTTTTCCATTTTCAGATTTGCTCTAACCTAATCCACACTAATATTATAAAGAGGTAAACTTTGTAAGATTGGATGTATAAGGATTCAGAGAGGAAAATTGCAAAATAGATAACTTTTTGGAACACTGTATTTCTTCCTTTTACACAACCTTTTTTATCGATACGATTTCACGAGTACCAGTTTTTCAACTACCAGCAAGCCTTATTTATTGCATTCAAATAATCGTTCCTTCTATAATTTAACTAATTATTTTTAAATGTATTCTGAACTAGTTTTTAATAAAAACAATATTCTATTTTATTAAGGAAAATGGTGCTGGCTTACCAACATTACCTGTCTGAAATTATTGAATTATTTTAAATAATTCAATAATTTCAGAAAAATACATTTTATTGTTGAACATCGTTTATTCAAATTACTTTAACGATTTATGGAAAACAAGTAATCATAATACTAACAGACGTAGGAGGTAATCTCTGAAACTACTCATCTGATTTTAAAAATATTTGACAAATATTTAGAATTTGAAAAGATAGACCGCCATCCGGTGCCATCAATAAAATGTTTCCTACATATTCATAGCTGAACTCAAAATATTAAGAATGTTATGACCGAACTAAATAGAAATCTACCCACATTCGTGTCATTTACGAAGATGACGTGCACTCTCTATTTACGAGATGAAGGACATATTCTATTGTCTTTATGAAACCTCGTCTACACATGGTTATCCCATCCTTTTAATATTATACTTACCTACCTAAATAAATATACATTCAATATACACATAGAAACTCTTGACCTCACACTAGGATTCCCTGTGTGGGCATTAGGATTGTTCATGTGCTTTGCTGTTTTATTAAATGATATTATATTCTATTCTATTTTTCAGTGCCGTGGACTAGCTAGAGCACTGATCCTAGCTCTAGCGTGATAGGCTATCTAGAGTCACCTATATACTGGATATCTCATGACTATTGCCTAATATATTTGCTTTTTTTACTAATGTGAACGAGCCTTAATTCTTATTGTCTACGCAGATAAAATTAACGGGGAAGTAAAAGAGTCGTTAAATGAACGAAGCGCAATAATTATTACAACAGCTGTTGAATAATGATCGATTTGGCGTTTTATTCGCCACATGCTGTCTACCTACGAATGGCAAACGCCAATAAAATGGACAAGGTTTTTTGAATTATGTTTTACTATAAAAAAATGTGTTTCTTTAAACTAAAAAACACACTTATATCATGCACATTAATTATAAAAATGAATTTCACTTTCTGGCTCCATCATCAGACCCTCGTTACCAAGCCACATTGGACTCGTCAAAACGATCCATATGAGCCCAAACGCGAGGGTTTACCAGTAGCCACTGAAGAGTTCCATTATCCACCTCCTGGCTTTCAGATCAGCTCCGATATACCAAATTAAAGTATTGCCATGAAACCTACATAAACAAGTATTAATTTCGATACGACAATTAAAAGTAGATTCAAATTGACTTCCAAGATTTAAATTAAATTTTTGTTTATTATTTAGTTAGTTAAATTGAAGCCATAAGCGTGTTAAAACAAACAGACACATACATTAGAAAAATACATAATGCTTAGATTTCCTTTCACACTGACGCAAATTCGTCAAGGAAAATCTTGGCAACAGTCATGTAACATCTCTAAACTTGATGTTATTTCCATACATTTCATCGTTTCCGCAGGCATTAACGCCATTAGAAGGTGGTTGTTGTCAAATGAGTCTAACTGTACCACTAAGTTGTTTGGACCCCAGAACTAGAACAAATAACTGAAAATAATAGGTTTATTAATTACTGTTACGTAGAATTCTACTAATTTGGGCTGGTGATGATGGACTTGCCTCTTACTTGGTAGGTTTCTCCTACTTGGTATGGATCTATGTAGAATAGTTATTTTTAAGTAGAAATGTATTAATAAACTGTGTCTTTATAGTAACAGTTTTGGAATGTGATAAATTCTTGAGTAGACTAGGTAATGGAGAATTATAATTAACTAGCTAGGTATTGTCCACGGCTTTGCCCGCGTGCTCTTACCATTAAGGCAGCGTTCGTAAGAAACGTATTTGCTCGACCGTTTTTACGTCGACTCACGTTGCAAAATTGGTCTCAACGGAAAGTCCTGTTATTTTAACGGTAATAAACATTCCACTCTGAAATTCCATTCTAAATTTTGGTGAAAGAATTTTCGAAATCAAATGAGTAGGTACTTAGTTAATTTCCAAGATTACCTACGTTTGGATATACCAAAGTAACAAGCTTTATCTCTTTGTAGAGTTATATAATTATAACGATTCTAATCTTGTATTGAACTAAAACTTTGGATTAATTTCTGTAATGAACGATTAAAATGGTTGTAAACCAAATGGTTCATTACAAAATGGCGATTCAAATAGCTGACGTCATTGCGGTTTCCCGACAAAATAAAGCATGTCGTGCGATCAAAGAGATTTTCTCATTTTGAGTTTTTACGATTGTTTCCTTTGAAGTGCTTTTTGATGATTATAAAAATGAATTATATTGAATTCGGTCTCTGTTCTGTCTAGACCGTGATGAATGGCGTTAAATTTCTATGGAATCGGTCTGAAATATTGAACGATACTCATAATGAGTTGTTGTTTTATGCGATCTCACGTGAATATTCAAATGTTGAATATTCACGTGGGTTGTTACTTCGTTCGCTGATTGTAATGAATTTGAAAAGCCTGTCAAGCGAAACATACATGGAAATCATGAATTTCCAAGTTCTTACTCATTTTTGAGATCTGTAAACATAATTATATACTATTTGCCATTTTCAACTTACTTCTAAAAAGGAAAAAGGTTATCAAGTCGTCTGTTTTTTTTTGTAATGTTCACGCCAGTGTGAACCGATTTGAATGATTCTTCTTTAGTGGGTAGGGTATACTTCAAGGGTGGCCTAGTTTAAATGAAAAATACCACCACTTAGGTTGAAAAAATAAGGGATGAAACTTCATATAGGGCTTTTTATAGACTTCCCTTTATTTAAAGTCAGCTTTTATTTTTTATTGAAATAATAATATATAATTTTAATAATATAAAAAATATAATATATAATTTTTACTGACGTTTTCGACTGTGTTCACTTCACTCATATAGTGAATGCCGATATTATAACAGAACAAAAATATACCAAAATATCGGAAATCATGGTAAATATGACGACCGCTGGTGGTGCAGTGGGCGAAGGCCCGCCTGAAACGCAGACGATTGCGAGTTCGATTCGACAAATGTTTGTATGATCTACATTGAATTCTGCCTTTTTAAAAGTGTATATTTGTGTGTATAATATAGAATATAAGAAATATTTGTCTTGGATTTGGGTGTTTTCTAAGTATAATATGTATGTATTTATAAAAAATGTATAAATAGTATATCAGTCATGTGGTTACCATAACACAAGCTTTGCTTATATTTGGAGCTAAATGAGTGTATATTTCATTCACTAGGAATTACTTATTTATTTGTTTCCCATTTTTATTGTTGTTAACATAGGAGACGGACTAGGCTACTGGGCCGTTAAGGTCAAAAGCTGGAAATCGCTCTTGAACGGCCGTTCCCAGTACGGCCTTGTGCGGCAACCTTCAGCCTGTGACGTCATCGCCCCTCCCCTATTAGCTAAAAGCCCATCACGGCATTGCGAGGTTAATGGCAATGACAACAAACTAGTGATGGCCAACCTTGGATAGAAATAGACGATCTTGGATCAGCGAAAGGGCCATTTTAAGGCCTATGAATTTGTCATCGATAGGCACTCACATGACTGAAATCACAAATCAGACTATGTTGAGGGGACCGTGGTACCCAGATTTCCGATCTGGAGGTCGTGGGTTCGAACCTGGTCGGGCACCAAAAGATTTTTCAACTGGATTTTTTTTATTTAACACGTGCTCAACAACGGTGAAGGAAAACTTAGTCAGGAAACCGGCATGCCCTAGAATCAAAAGTTCGAAGGCATGCGCTTTCAGTTAGTTTCCCAATAAATGAGATAAATGGCTATGGGCTTGCAAACTATCACGTGGAATGCGAACTACTTGCAAAATATAATAATTGGGCGTGCATCTGACTACCTCCTACTTGCTCTCCTCAAAGATTTACGCACCGATTTATATCCTCCAGACACTAAAAACAAACAAAACTCACGAATGTATTCCCCAAGATGGACATCCTGAGATACATACTCAGTACGTTAATCTTTGAAGATATTAAGGAAGGGGTAGTCAGAGGCACTTTTTCAGATTCCCACGTTTTGCAAGCAGTTAGCAATCCACGTGACAAGTGGCAAGGTCATCGCCGTACATTGAACACTAACTGATGGCACATATCTTCTATTTTTTGGTTCTAGGGCATGTTCGTTTCATGATAATTTCAATTTCAATTTTATTTATTCCAAAGAAGTTTACACTCTTTTTAGTAACTAAACCTACATCACAGATATGATAATACTATAGGTACCTATGTATAGTTCTACCTCGTTATTACTTATCAGGTGATTATTTCGCAGAATAAGTAGGTAGGAGCCTATCAATGTAGGTACACACATCGTAGGTTAACTTGTTGTAGTTAGGTTAGGTTAGTTCCTAATTCTAAAAGTTATGGTTCAATTCAATGTTAACTGGTAGCTGATTTAGATTAGCCCTATACGCACCCCGAACTAGTTTTTAACTGTATTTCGGAGGGTAGTATTCGTCCTCCTCGCGCGATACCAAAACACTTTGACCGACATTAATAAATAAATAAATAAATAATGCTGGACATTTTCACACAGCATCATATAGCCCCAAAGTAAGCAGAGCTTGTGTTATGGGAACTACATGACTGATACACTACTTATATACTTTTTTTTTTGTAAATACATACATATTATACATAGAAAACACCCAGACCCGAGACAAACATTACAAACATTTGTCCCGCAGCGGGAATCGAACCCGCAACCTTCTGCGTCTCAGATGTAGAAACAGATAAATTGGAGTTTTCATTAATTGAGATGCTATAGTGGTTTCCTTCATCGTTTATGTAAAAAGTAATATTCCATTTTTGTTATGCGAATAATTATGTAAGCGTTGAAGTGACATCACTACCCCTGACACTATTGCCACTAGTGAGATCCTCTAATCGGCGTGATGGATGCCTCTAGGAGGGCCAATTACGGAGTGAAGGCCACTCTCGCGGAACAAATTGATATTGAATTGCTGCAATTATGGCAAGTCCGTTAAACACTCGTGTATATCATTTTATATCCTTTTATCTCCATTCTATCTATTTTCTTTTACTAAATTCATGACTAATTACATTTTAGCGCAAAGTATTTAGTGACTGTTATTAGGCTGCACTCCGGACAATCTTTAGAACATCTTTAGACGATCTCTGTGGCGCAGTGGGCGAAAGCTCGCCAGAGACGCAGAAGGTTTCGAGTTAGATTCCCGCCGCGGGACAAATGTTTGTTGTCTCGGGTCTCGAGGTTTTCTAAGTATATAATATGTATGTATTTACAAAAAAGTATATAAGCAGTATATCAGTCATGTAGTTTCCATAACACAAGCTCTGCTTACTTTGGGGCTAGACGATGCTGTGTGAAAATGACCAGTATAATTTAATATTTGTCCTGCAGCAGGTATCGAACCCGCGCCTCTTGAGTCATTCCGTAAGCCGGCGTATTATTTATATATTTCCTGGTTATTTCTGCAAACTCCCAACAAACACTGCTACCTGGAAGTCTGTTTTCCACAACAGTGATTGATATAGATCAGGACTCATTGACGCCGCGGTGGGATTTTCCGTGGCTCGGGTTTTCCCTACCATTGGCTCGATACAACCCCGTGGTGACACCATTATATTGCGGGAACGAATAATAATAGTTCTATTATTGTTTGCTTTGTATTCATTTGTGTACTTTAATTAAATGGTTGCAGCAATAACATTAATTAAAGATAGTCATATTAAAATATAAATAATGTCATAGTCAAAATAATTCATTAAATAAGACTAAAAAATAAAGTGATACAGGAATATCAATTGAAAAAGATGTCAAAAATCCTACTACTATTATAAACGCGAAAGTTTGTGAGGATGGATGTTTGTTACTCTTTTACGCAAAAACTACTGAACGGATGTTGATGAAACTTTACAGTTATATAGCTTATACGTCAGAATAACACTTTTTATCCGGGTTTGACACGGGCGAAGCCGTGGACAGAGGCTAGTATAATATAATAACAGAAATTAGCTATGACGTACATCACGCTCACAGAATTTAAAACAATATCCCAAAAGTTCTACCTCTTATGTGCAAATTTTTTTTTTATATAATTACTGGCTTTTACGAAATAAAACAATGTTATTCTCATTGTTGGGGCATGCCATGCCGGTTTCCTCACATTTTTTCTTCACAATTGCAGTGCGTAATAAAAACGTGAAAATAAAATTTGTTCAGTATTTCAGACGCATTTAACGAACAATAGCAGTAAACAATGAAAGACTGGAGCTCTGCGAAGTTTCACTCAGTAGCTCGATTACGTTAAATGTAGGGTTCCTTAGGATCCTGAAAAAAACACATTTTTATCCTTTAATTTAGAGAAAACGGTTTTACCCTTACGATGACACAGAGACAAATTATTAACATAATTCCGGCTAGAATTATTATATCAATATCAGTTTGACAGAATTCATCTAAACTTATAAAAATCGTTTGTCCTGACTGACTGACCGATCTATCAATGCACTGCCAAAAGTCTAGGAAGATGAAATTTGAGGTGCTAAGGATTTTTGAAAATTTCCACTTTAAGGGGGAAATAGGGGAAGGAACTTTGTATGAAATTCTTTAAAGTTAGAAACATGAAAATGTTATTTACAGTTACTGAACATTAATAAATAATTACGTGTTTTTGGATCTTTACATTTTAAGGAAAGGGGTGAAAGTTTGTATAGTGTAGTTTTTTTGTGCATGTTAATGCCTTCATGCGTGCAAAGTCTTTAATAAATCTATAAACTTAATTCCAACTACCTACCTACATGAATGTTAGAAATTACGCGACCAAAATTACGATTATAGAAAAGCTAACTGTATGTAAAAGTCCTAATGTAATTACTAAAGTTTTTGAAAACAATTATATGAATAAGAGTTTAGAATTAGATTTTATTAATTAATTAAATGTAAGTATGGGGAATTCAATAGAACATAAAAAACAGTGTTTAGGACACACTGCACTAGAAATAGCCGTCTTCACAATTGAAATTCGGGTCTTGATTTCAGTCACTTCACGAACCATTCTCTTGTAATAGTGGCGTTTACTAGATAGCACTGTAATGTCATGAAGCTCCTGTGTCCACTGGGTGCTCCGTTATGGCCGACTCATTGATTTGGCGATTAGTGTAATGAATACTGCCTTTGTTTCTCGATTATATCTTCATATACTCCAGTCAGTTCGTGACCACGGCAGTTCCCGTCTCACGTTCTGTATTGGAACTACAGATTGCAATTATATCCAACAGCCGCGATCACGTGGTGAATCTGAAGATGAAAATTGAGGGTAGTTGCAATTACTGACTTAGAGAGTGTTGACTTATTCGCTTCTTCGCTGAATAGATTTATTAATGCTTCACTTTTTTTAGTGTTTTGCTAAGAATAATATTTCTTAGAAATGATTTAATCAATTATTTACAATTAATTATGGATGCCCTATAAAACTAGTTGTAATTTGAAATAAATAAATTTCTCGGCGAAATAGTGTCATTATACATTTATCCCGTGAACACGGCGTGACAAAGTCGAAACTTGAAAATAATATAAATGGAAAACACGATAAAGACACACAACGTGTATTTATTTATGTCAACTGACCCGTATAAAACTTATATGTCTTTCTTTCTGAAACGAGTTTCGATCTCCAGTACGGCACTAATCCAGTAGCAAAAGTATTCGTAAATCCCAAACTAATGGACCAGTGACAATATTTTTTTTGTAGGACGGCTTTTTTTATAATCGGTTTGGTTACTTATAAAACTTTATCTTTAACAAGTCACTAGAGGGCGCTCCAGTCACATGATGAAATGTTACTCTGTTGTTGGACATCAGATTCATACTCAGTGCGTAGATCTTTAAAGATACCAACTAGTGGATAGTGAGAGGCACGTCCGAACTTTACATTAGGTAACATGCTCGCGTTTTGCGTGTAGTTGCACAAGTTGCAAGCCCATCGCTGCTTATTGGAACATTTGATGGCAGATGATTTAGATTTTGTGGTTCTGGGGCATGCCAGTTTCCTCAATATGTTATCCTTACCTAATGTTATTAGATTATATCCCAAAAATATCAACTTCTCGGCTGAATCCACAGTACCCGCCTATCTAGCCGAACGTCACAGGTTCGATTCCCGTTGGGACTTTTTACGTTAGGGGTAATACTATACGACTCTTAACGGGGGCCTATATACGGCTGTCAATTTAAGTGTTTATTTTAATGATTTAATTACACAATCCGCCAGGAGAATATTTTTATTCAGTTGTTTATTTGTTACAATGTTTTTGACCCAAATAGATTGCTTTTGCGATATTTCTTGCGACAGGTCGTTGAACCCTCTATATTTAAAATCAAATGTGAAAAACTTCACATTTGCGAAGAAAATGATTGCTTTGGTAAAATGCTTCCCCACCAAGGAAAGGAGTGACGAAAGTGTCGAAATTGTTCCACTTTCGACTAGCAAACGTATTAGAAAGTAGTAAAAAAAATACGTCTCAGCTGTAATCCCCATAATGGAGATCTTAAATAATACTGAACAAAATAAATAAATAATGCTGGTAATTTTCACACAGCATCACCTAGCCCCAAATAAGCAAAGCTTGTGTTATGTATTAACTACATGACTACTTATATAATATTTTTTTTTAATTATTTATCACCCAGAACCGAGACAAATATTTGCAGATCATACAAACATTTGTCCCGCGGCGGTAATCGAACACGCGACCTGCATCTCAGACGGGCCTTCGCCAACTGCGCCACAGAGATCGTAAGGATACCAAGTAGGGGATAGTCAGAAACATGTCCACGTCTCGGCACATATCTGCGTTTTGAATGGAAGTTAGCATTCCACGTGACAGCTTGCCAAACTGTCAACCCGTCGCCGCTTATTAGAAAACTAAATGCCTAAATGGTAATGATGGTAAATGCCTTTGATTTCTCCTTCCAGGCAACCTGTTTGTTTGTTAAAATATCATAAGTGGCCTTCAAACAATTGCTGGACATAGCTGAAACTGTTTTAGTCTAGCCTAAGTAAGCTCAACTTGGCTGTACTATTATCGACCAAAATATACATTTAAATTACTACCTCGTTGTACCATAAATGCCTCCGTGCAATAAAATATTGTAAACGCCTATCAAAATACGAAGTGGTTTCGATTTATTTTCATAGTTATTACAGTTTTGTGATGTGATGACATTTTGATTTGACATTATTAGTTTTAATTAATCCATTTAAATAAAATGCAGCCCCATAAAAAAAATATAACAATACTAGCCTCTGGGTGGACTTTTCTCGCGTGGTACCTGAGTTTTGTAGTATTTATGATAATCTAGGTCACGAAACCAATAAACGTATTGAGCATTGAACTTTAGGTTTTCCAAATTCTATACAAATCGGTTCAGCCGGATATTATTACCAACAAACATTCAACATCTAAAACTTTCTCATATATAGGTGATATTAATCGATTTTTTTATATAGAGACCCAGATAACAAAGTGACTTAGTGAAGCGGAAACAAAAAAATACGAAAATTAATACAAATCAGTCATCATCATTCGCTAACATATCCCATATTAAGTTTCTCCATGAAGTTACCAAGAAAAGCGAGAGAATCAACAAGTTATTTTTTACATGCTGTGGCGTCCCACTACAGAGTAAGGCAGACGATAAAAATCTTCCGAATCATCCATCAGTCTGGCAACACCATCCGCGTCATGTCCCATTCGCATAATCCCATCAGAGAGCTCGTAAACGCGTGATGGGCCATCAAACGGGACTTATGCTTACGGAGTGCTAGCTAATACTACACCTAAACAAACAGACAAATGTCGTTACAATAATAATAATAATCATTTATTACGGATTTAATAGCATTATTGTTGTAGAGAGACAGACTTAAATGTTAGTATTTCAGCTTCGGAACTCATTTTTTTTTTTTTGGCGATTAATGGACAAAACGTCAGTCAACAACAAACGCTGTTTGTGTGTGCCAAAAATAAACCCGTCGTCAGTTATCGCATTTGAACTGTTGTCATCATGTATAATATATAATTATATAAATATTAATTATAAATGCATAGGATATTTTTTAAATAATGTTAACTTGAATCTTTAAAAATTATGAAAGCTACTTGCAACACAAGCACAATAATTCGTAGCAAGTGCAACTTGCAACTCGTTCTGGTTTTTCTCAACAAGTTGTTGGCTGAAAATCAGTGTGTTTGCTTTTAAGCAAAACTTTTTTACTGAGCCATGGCCTTTTTGTTGTGCTGCAACACACATAAACTTACCAACACTTATTAATTTCTAAGTACTTACTTTTTAAATATGTTTGTCTATGAATGAGTATTTATTATTTATGAAAGACTATTTATACCTATAGTGTTTGTTTATTTTAAACATAGAATAATAATGTATATTGTATGTGTGTGTCTGTAGTAACACATATGTTTTTATCTATCTATCAACAAGAAGAAATAAAAAAAAAGTTTATTTTGCAACGAAATCTCTGGAATTTATTAGCTAGTAATTCTATTTTAGCGCAATCGAAGTGAAAAGTGCAATGTTTAACTCGGGACTAAAACCCATTCATAATCGATTCTATAGATTAATCTCGTATGAAATGGCTAGGTTTAGTCCCTTGTTGAACAATCGACTTTCACAGCATACCAATCTCAAGTCCTAAAAAAATATACCAAGCTCAAATCTACTCTCCTACTCTTCAAATAACTCTTCAAGTTTCATATCATATCGATGAATCTACTCGCTATATAAGAGTCTGCAATCCAACACACCGCATGGTCTGATTTTTCGTCATCTGTTGATGTATTGATTATGTTGATCTGATGCCAGGGAATGGCGTCGTTCGCCATCGTCACGTGCCCTGTTCGTTGATTTCTTACGAAAAACAAATTTCTTTCGAAACGAAGAGAAAACCCTCACGAGAAAAAACATAGGTACCCTTTAAGCTATTGAGTGCTATTGGTTATAATTAAAATTACATTATTATGTTTTGTAAACATTAATGAAAACAATGATTACTGCAGCTCACCTAAGTTTTCATATCATCTTTCGTATGAGATGGTATGAAATCTTAGCCTGTGTAAGAATTCAAGGATACTCCCTCTGAAGGCCGGTGAAGTTCGAAGGAAAATAGGATGGCAATGACTCTTTCCACGAATGTAGGAAAGAGTGTCCATTACTGGAACAACTTGGACAACGACCTATCGACTCGCAAAATCAAAAACCTAAAAAAATTTTCAGGGTAAAATAAAAATTTACTTCTAATAACGCGAAGTTGATAAAAAATACAATATAAAATTTTATCCATTTGAAAAAAATAACAGACGAATTGAGAACTTCATCCTTTTTTGAAGTCTGTTGAAAACTTAGCCAAGACCCACGCTAATTACTCTTTATAACCTACCTGCCATAAATCTGTTGTCTTGTAGCCGCAAATTAGATTTGCACACGAAATCGTAATCCAATTAATCGGTATCGGACTATGGCGCCTGGCGGACGACCCGAGCAATGCCCAACGATTCAATTCACACCAAAAGGAGGCGTAACTTTTGTTACAGAGCGCTAACAGACGCAGAGGGATAACCGGATGAAGATAAATCTAGGGATGAATAGAAATTAAACCAATAGTGAAATTCTTACAATAACTCGCCTATGATTAATTCCCCTAGACTGTGCTTTTATTTATAATAGTGTTAAAGTTTACTAATTCTTTCGGGGCGACTGGACGAAGCGCCGCGTGACCAGAGACACTGATATTATAATACAGAGAGCTGGCTCTTATTTACGTCAACGCATTATAGCATTGCCATTCAGCGAGGCAGTACGGCCAGCATTTGGGAACTCTTCCGTCTGTTAGTGATCTGGATCTTTTGACTTATCTATAGATAATTTGCGGTCTTAAGATAGCTGTTTATTTTTTGTATAAACATACTTGTATATTTTGTATATGATTAAAATAAACGTATATTGAGTTTAATTAGTGGTCGGTGAATTTGTAACAGAATTATTAGAGCAATTTTACTTTCAGTTTTCTAGTCAACCCTGGATATCTATTCACTCCATTTTACGGTACTTAAGTGGAATGGACTAGGGATTTTATAATCCCTAGTCCATTCCTTGCTCAATCTCTGGAGAGGTCTCGATTTTTATTACACCGAGATAATTAAGATCTCAGAAATCTGCGTCTCTTCAATGTTGGCAAGGCTCCAAGATCCAGTTCGCACCAGTTAACACAATCAATCATAAATAGATACTCAAATACACTTGAATCTATTGAGACTCGTTAGCTCAAGTGCTCTCAATCGATCGATTGGTGTAAAAAGGCAATGAGAAGTTATGGGGAGGTACCGTTGGGTCTTGACATTAGATGCATATATTGATTGTGCATGATAATGCTTGTCAAGGTTTGAATAGTACCTACTATCTATATCTGCATAGATATAATATACTTTTTGTACTCACCTTAGCAGTAGAAGGTAAGTTTATATTTCAGTAGCTTCTCAACTCTAGCACATATAGAGATTTCTTATTGTAAGAAACGGATTACTTGCAGTGATCAGAAATTCACACGATTATACATACATGTCTGGTAGAGATTATTCTAAATATTTTTTAGCGAGTACGCACTGTACATAATATTTTTGTATGGGTATGTACTTTGTTATTAGGTTGAGATTTAGTGTTAAATATCAAATTTTTAGTTTTTCTTTTTTTTTCTAATTTCACAATTACATTGTACTTTTGCGGTTAAAGAAAACGTGGTAGAGTGTCTTTCAATAAATAAATAATGCTTGTTATTTTTCACACAGCATCATCTAGCCCCAAACTAAGCAGAGCTTGTGTTATGGGAACTACATGACTGATATACTACTTGAATACTTTTTTTTGTTTGTGTACATTTTATACATAGAAAACACCCAGCTCCGAGACAAACATTAGCTAATCGTACAAACATTTGTCCCGCAGTGGGAATCGAACCCGCAACATTCTGCGTCTAAGTCGTGCCTTCGCCCACTGCGCCACAATGGTTGTCAAGGAGTAGTCTTTAAATTTAAATGACTACTCCTAAGCCAATAAAAACCTTTTAGCCAAATTAAAGAGTCACCATGAAAAGGTCCATAGTTTGTTAGACACGGTACTACCTTTCTTATCTAGGTACTAATCCTTCAGAGATTTGATCGCAGCCAGTCTTGTTTCTTGTTTTGTTAATATTAAACGTTTCAGGTTACGGTTGCTTCCAATGGCTGCTTCTGATGTCTTGCGGGGCGGTGTACGCTGTGTGCGCACTGTCCACCACAACCCTCAGCTTCGTGCTGCCTGCAGCGGAGTATGACTTCAAGCTGTCATCCAGTGATAAGGGCAGACTCACCGCTACTCCACTTATAGGTATTCTATATACATCATTGACGCAGATTGTCTAGTACAACAACAAAACTTAATTTAAACTGTTGCTCTCTTTTACTGATAGTGCACGCACGAAAATTAGAATTAAGAATTATTTATTATTACATGAATTTTACTCCAGTGGAATTAATTTACTAATTAGCGCTCTTTTTCGTGTTTATAGTTAGCATGTTATGAAATTACGAATAAAATTGTATGAAATACTTAAATTTGACTAATTTGTCAGCACTAAAATTGTTACTCTATCTTTCTTTTATATTTTTTTTACAAATTTTTACTACAGAGTGCGATAGATAAAATTAAGTTTTGTTTGTGTACAAGAGAATCGACGCCATTATCTTCAATTCCAATGTACACAGTATGGGGATCATAGAGTATGTACACGCTTAGTGTACACTACTAGTAAACGTTGAGGATGAATATCATATTTTCCTAATGTATGATGAAATAGGGTGTGATTTTCCACGATGTGACGCAATTTTCAATGCGCTTAACAACAGTAGAATAGTCATTGAACTTTACTGAATCTTAAAATTCAAGGCTTAGCTCACGAGGCGGCAGGTTACAACAGTTTTCTACAACTTTTAAAAACATGTGGAAAACTAATCAAATTCTCATTTTTTTCAGGAATGTGCGTGGGCTCCTACTTCTGGGGTAACCTAGCAGATGCTCGAGGCAGGAAGAAAGCCATAATTGGAGCCCTGCTTCTGGATTCTGTCGCAGCCTTCCTCTCCAGTATTGTGCAATCGTTTCCCGCCTTCTTGGCTTGCAGGTATCTTTGTTTACATTATTCTGGAAACTCCAGAAGGAATTAGTAAACTAGAAAAAGTACTGCAAAAATGACGAAAAAATTGTCTGAAATAAGTAGACTTTTGCAAGTTTGTGATAGTTAAAACTATTTATACTTATTATCGCAGATTTGCACATGATCGTTCTATTAATTTACTATCGGGAGATAGTTAAAGGAAGGAAGGGATTTACAAGAACAAAACGACATCTATATTTTTATTATTTGTACACAATGTCTTCCGATCAAGACGTAAATATTCGTTGTAGATTATGTGTTCTTCCAGATTCTTCTCTGGTTTTGGCATCATCGGTGCCACGGGGCTGGTGTTCCCTTACTTTGGGGACTTCCTGTCCCTCAGACATCGAGACGTCATGCTGTGCCGGCTTGAGGTCTTCTGGACTTTTGGAACGATACTATTACCAGGTAAGAAAAATGGAATATGGCTTAAAATGCGTGCTTGAAAAAACTAATCAATAATACTCATTGTCTCAATGAGTTTTATGAAAATTAAGATGGAATAATAACCAAAGCCTTTTCGAAGTCTTTCAGTTCATTATTGGGAGGCTGATAAACTAACCTGTTATAAAATTTCATGTTAATTAAACGTGATTTGATTTAATTATTTATATAATTATCTATATTAAGATTATTAACCTTTCAGAAACAATTTTTTTTACAATATTTTGAGGAAGCATTCCAAAATAATCTTTGAAAAAATAATTAGTCAAACTTCAAAAAGTCTTTACACTTCGCCACCCACAGATTTTCCCGGCTGCCAATTCCCATCTCGGCTATCAGCAACCTTCAGAATGGCAAGTCGCGAGTCAGTCGCTTTGTTTCCGTTTTATCTCGCCGTAAACCTTGGCCCGACATTGGATTACTAGATTAAATTAGATTGGTGATGGGTTGGGAAAAGGTGGCCTGGTGGTATCTTAAACAATATATATAGTTGAAGTTTTTGTATTTTGCACTTCTTCTTTTGGTGAGACTTGGACTTTCTTTTAAAACTTTCTTTTAACTATATTTTGTGGTATGAATCAAAGAATGAGATGTGTCACGAATGATATTTTTGGCTACCAATTGCTTTAAATCTTGTCCAGACTTGCTCTAGACGTTAGCCAAATCTACCGCAAATATTTAGTTACGATTATAGAGAATAGGTGTAAAATTAGCACGTGTAGACTCATAGTTTCACGGACGTTTAGACTGCTTAGCTGACTTATCTAAATGGTAGATGTAAATATCAAAGCTATATTAAATCATCTCTTATTTATGTTCCAGGCATAGCGTTTCTCATCATCCCAGATGAGCGCTTTAACTTAACAGAAGACGGCGCTGATTTTCAGTACACATCCTGGCGTGTTTTTGTAGCTGCATGTGGGATCCCTAGCCTATTAGTTGTACTACTGTTGTTTCCGTTTCCGGAAAGCCCTCGATACCTGCTGTACGCAAACAAGCCGGATTTGGCATTGACGGTTCTGCAGAGGATCTTTGTCGTGAACACTAAACTGAGCGAGAAGGATTTCCCGGTAAGATTTTTAGAGTTAAAATCATCATCATCACGCCCGTCTGCACTCACTGCTAGACATTATTTCCGGTGAATACAGGCGATTAGTCTGCTTTTTGGTCTCCGAGCATCTCTTGGCCACCATTAATCACCACCTTTTAAAAATAATGTGTCATTGATGCTATCCTTAATAGCTAATATCAAAGAATGTTGTTGTAGGTATTACTAATTCAGATAAAATCATATTCGTCTTAATATTGGCAATGGTTCAAAGATCTACGAGACACTTTTGGCCCTCATAAAAATCTATGCTATGTGTCTACGCCTGTTGAAACTAGTTTACAATCATGATGACATTCTTGGTCCATCAGGTTGAATCGATGATCAGCGCATCAGGAGAAGAAGAGGAAGTGGTCTCAGCCGACAATAATGGCAACGAAACTAAGGCGCCTCTGACCTTTAACCAGAGGTGGAATGCGTTCTGGGTACGGAAGAAGATGCTGGTCACACCGCCGTATATTGGCTTACTGGTGTTATGTTGCTTCGTGGACTTTGGACTGATGTTCAGGTGAGTTATTTTCAACGCAAAACAATCTAATTCTAATGCTCCCCTACTTGATACCTACATGTTCATACATCCACTATATCTGATACGGAAAAGATCCTTATATCCTTCGCGGCTTCTAGACTGGGCTGCGAAAGGTCTTTCATCGTCATCATCAACAGCACACAGTTGGACTCTTAAGAGGACATGACGAATGATCTTGGGCTACTTTCATCCACTAACTTCATGCAAAGTATAAGATGTCATCGATATATCAGATAGGAAGTCTTTTTATACATCGCTGTCCGACTTGTGGCTGCCATTCGAGAACCTCTCTTTTCCAGCGGTAGTCGGTTCTGCATGTTAAACGCCCCATTTTAACTTGAGTTCTACTGATTTCTTGGTTTTGATGTACATCATTTAGTGAAAATCCGATAGGTTAATAATACAGAAATTTTCTTCTATTCCAGTTACTATACGTTGATGATGTGGTTCCCGGATCTGTTCGAGCGGTTCAGTCAGTACTCAGTGCTTTACCCAGAAGGCTCCGCTGGCGTCTGCGAAGTATCTCTAGCCCTCGCGAATACCACCGCCACCGCTATTGAAGTAAGTTTAGTACTTTACATAAAATTATGTTTTCCTTTACTTTAAATATTTTTTGGATGTTGAGAGATAGGATTGATTCGTGCTATCTTATTCTTTCTTGTCCTGCTCTATTTTCATTTCATCTGGGGTCGGGGTCCTAGTACTTCGGCGCCTTTGGGTGGTCATATCGAATATATCAAGGGCTTTCACATCTCTCTCAATATTGGACCAACATAAAGACGGGGTCTACCTCTGCATCGGGGCTTGATGGCATTTCAGAGTGATTTTTACGGAGTGATTACCATCTTTTTGTATTATATTATAGCCTGATTTCTGATTGATTAATTCGTGCTTTGCTTATTATTTTTTCTAGAATAATCTCTTCATTCCCTGTCGGTTCATTGAAATACATGTTATTTTCAGGAAAAAATTGAGCCACTGGACGTTAAAGTGTACATCCACACGCTGATCGTGGCGCTAAGTTGCGTCCCGACGGCATTATCTGTTGGTCTTTCAATCAATATGGTTGGCAAGAAGCCTATGTTAGGTAAGTCTTCAATGAAAAATTAATACTATTTTGGGCATCATTCATTCATTCCATTCATCTTTATAATTTTTAGTAATTCTACGTCAAGTCGGTTAAAAGAATAGTTTGAAATAAAGTGGCCCTGAAAAAGGCCTAGTTACTAATGGTGAAAAGATTCAGTGCGCCTCACATGCGCTTCTTTTATGCACTTATGACGATGATACGATTAAACCTGTCACAAGCCACCCACATTATTACTAGAATCATTACAGGAATGGTGGTAAGCTGTGAAATTATCGGATGAATTTGGATGGATACAAGAGTAGGGGTAGACCAAAGAAAGATGGATGGATTGTGTGAAGGATGATATAGGAACCGACTATGGAAGATTAAAATATGTTGTGCCGACCTCACGTTATGTGGGACCAGGTCAAGTAAAAGAAAAGAGAAGTTGGTATACATACGTATCTGCTACGTACTTTCTCTACAACTCGTACATTCTTACATTACTCGTATATTCTGTTTCAGTGTTCATGTTGATCAGCTCAGGGCTGGCTGCGCTCGGCCTGAACCTCGTGCGTTCCTCTCTCGAGAATCTGATTCTCTCGTGTGTGTTTGAAGCTATCGTCAGTTGCACGGAGGCTGTGCTTTTCTGTGTTATCTGCGAGATCTTCCCAACTAAAGTGGCGTAAGTAATCGTGACGCGATAGATGCAGATTTTGAAGCAAATTGAATTAGTCGTACCTGTTCCCGTCTCACGACCGTCGAGCGTAGTCGCAGATGGCGCTCATGAGGCTTTCTTTATATACATGGTTGGCCTTACTTCTAAATGGTCAACGCAAGGTCAGCAGGAGAATATTCACTATTCTCCTGCTGACCTTGCGTTGACCATTGGGCGTGATATAGTCGTTAAAATATCCTAAAATGTATCATGAGAAATCTCAGATATAATAATGAGAATTACTTGAAACTATATTATGAATATGATGTAAAAAATTGAGGATAAAAAAGGTCACTAACCTTAAGCAACGACTTGTATGTATTTTATTTTTATTTTTATGCTAGTGCATATTTATATTTTATGGGGAAAATATCTAGGAAACTAAGCATATGGCCCACCTGTTGGTAAGCGGTTACCGTATGGACGCTTGCAATACCAGAGGTATCACTCACGCGTTGTCTCTCTAAGATATGAAGATGAAAGATCTCATGTGCCTGTAATTTCATTAGCAACCATAACCTTCAAACCGGAACACAGCAATCAGAGAATTACTGCTTTAGAATCTCTTCTTCTCTCAAGTTTAAATTAAAATGTTACAGGGCTACGGCTATGGCGGTGACAGTGATGTGTGGACGAATCGGCGCCATAGTCGGCAACGTTGTGTTCGGAGCGCTGGTTGACCAGCACTGTGTCGTGCCCATTTACATGTTTGGAACCTTCCTTATCAGTGAGTATATATATATATTATATTTAATAAATAAAAAATAAAGCTGAACATTTTCACACAGCATCATCTAGCCTTAAAGTAAGCAGAGCTTGTGTTATAGGAACTACATGACTGATATACTACTTATACAAATCTTTTTTTTGTAAATCCATACATATTATACGTAGAAAACACAATGAACCCGAGACAAATACATATTTTCTGATCATAAGAACATCGTCCCGTGGCGGGAATCGAACACACAGAGGTGGTATTTATGGGTGGGTGGTACCAAGGTACTCGTAAGTCCTGATGCCAGTACTTCATAGGTTTGTAGGATATGAGTTGTACTCTTAAGTCCTGATGCCAGTACTTCATAGGTTTGTAGGATATGAGTTGTACTCTTAAGTCCTGATGCCAGTACTTCATAGGTTTGTAGGATATGAGTTGTACTCGTAAGTCCTGATGCCAGTACTTCATAGGTTTGTAGGATATGAGTTGTACTCGTAAGTCCTGATGCCAGTACTTCATAGGTTTGTAGGATATGAGTTGTACTCGTAAGTCCTGATGCCAGTACTTCATAGGTTTGTAGGATATGAGTTGTACTCTTAAGTCCTGATGCCAGTACTTCATAGGTTTGTAGGATATGAGTTGTACTCGTAAGTCCTGATGCCAGTACTTCATAGGTTTGTAGGATATGAGTTGTACTCTTAAGTCCTGATGCTAGTACTTCATAGGTTTGTAGGATATGAGTTGTACTCGTAAGTCCTGATGCCAGTACTTCATAGGTTTGTAGGATATGAGTTGTACTCGTAAGTCCTGATGCCAGTACTTCATAGGTTTGTAGGATATGAGTTGTACTCTTAAGTCCTGATGCTAGTACTTCATAGGTTTGTAGGATATGAGTTGTACTCGTAAGTCCTGATGCCAGTACTTCATAGGTTTGTAGGATATGAGTTGTGCAGAAGTACTTAACAAAAGGCTTGTCTAGTTCAGTCTCGCTGTTGCTATAATTGCAGCTGTCATTGTGATTTCGCATATGCGTCTAAGTGTGATGTCTAGTATCACGTTGGTACACTCAGTGTCATACGAGTTTTTGAGTTCTGTATAAAACTGATGTTAGGCAGAATAAAGAGTCTGACTATATGTCTGTTTGTTTCAGCGGCCGGCCTTCTATGTATAATACTTCCGAAGAGCACGCGGCCAGCGCGCCCGGAATTGTGAGCTGAATAGACATTAGTGTTATTTTTATATGAATAATAATGTTAATAAATACTTATTTAAAACATAACGATGTTGTTTATTTAAAATGGTTGAATATTTGCACCTTACAATAAAATTAAGCACTTGAAGTATCTCCACTGACTAACCTGATATAGGTATACCAACCATATAAATTACTAAACTAAAATAAATAATAATACTAAATATAAATACATATGAATAAATAAAAAATACTACAATTAACCACTGCATTATCAAAACATACCTACTGCCCTTACTACTAACGAAATTATAAAAACCATAAAACTAAAAATTATGGTGTAATATGAAAGACCGCATCGAGTCTTATTTATGCAACAGACTATAAATGACTCATATTGACAGCCTGCATACTTAATTACTAACACAACAGAATTAACCCTCAAAATTAGGAGAGGTAAAATTTGGATCACCGCAAGGTCGTGGTATTAGGCCCACTTTTCTTTTTAATTTATATAAATGACCTACCTTCCGTTATATCACATTCGATGGTACTATTTTCTGACGATTGTACAGTTATATTTACAGCTAATGACATGAACAACACAACTCTTTCAATTATAAACTTGCTGACATTCAATAATTTGATTATTAATATACTTAGGTAAGACTAAAATAATAAATTATTATCTGAAAAATAATTTATATACTAACTTAAACATCAATTATTTAAATGAACCAATAAAGAAAAGAGAGCTGGCTCTTATCTGGGTCGACGCATTAGCATTGCCATTCAGCGTGGCAATGCGGCCAGTATTTTGGGAACGCTTCCGCCTGGTAGTGATCTGGATCAGTTGAGCTATCTATAGATCGTTTGCAACGGTCTTTAGATAGCTAGCTGTTTCATCTGTATTTTTGTATATACCTACTTGTACATAGTTGTATGAATAAATGTATTATAATATAAAGAAAAACAAATCAAATATTTAGGATTATGGATTGTCCAAAAATTTACATGGAATGTAACACTGACATTATTATTAAAAAGATTAACCAATTTTTGTACGCATTCTATTTATTAACGAAGGTGGTAAGTCAATCTGATGTATGTATGTTCTGGGGCAACTAAAGAGACAGAAAAGGGCGTAAAAAAGTTGTGTTTGAGCCATCTGCAATATCAGAATTCCCAATAGTTGTAAACCATACTTTGAGAGGCTAAATTTTATCCTTACTATGTATGTATATTTTTGAAATAGCCTTGTATGTTAGAATAAATAAAACAACTTTCGATTATCCGAGATCACAAACAAACAGAAATAAAATTTGTACACTAGCTAAGGCGGCCCTTCTCTCAAAGAGTGTTTATGGGATGGCACCCAGAATCCTATCCTACTACTATTATAAACGCGAAAGTTTGTGAGGATGGATGTTTGTTACTCTTCCACGCAAAAACTACTGAATGGATTTTGATGAAACTTTACAGTAATATAAATAAATAAATAATGCTGGGCAATTATCACACAGCATCATCTAGCCCCAAACTAAGCAGAGCTTGTATTACGGGAACTACATGACTGATATACTACTTATACTTTTCTTTTTTTTTGTAAATACATACATATGAAAAACATCCAGACCCGAGACAAACATTAGCTAAACGTACAAACATTTGTCCCGCAGCGGGAATCGAACCCGCAACCTTCTGCGTCTCAGGCAGGCCTTCGCCCACTGCGCCACAAAGGTCGTCCATTAGAATAACACATAGTTATTATTCCCACTAGTTACTATGACAAATGTGAGCATGTAAAAAACTTCATACCGCGTCAATATTCGTACGCGAATTACGCATATGTAATGCGTAATTCGCGTACGAATATTGACTACTTAGTATTAATTAATCTGTGGCGGCATATTTTAGCCTTGCATCTGACCCTCTTCTTAGTATACTCAAGGATCTGCGTATTCAGTACGTAGATCGTTGAGGATACTAATGGATTTGAGGATGTCCATCATTGGGGATACTCGTCAGCTCCTTCCCAGGAATAAACGGGTTGGTCAAATATATCCAGGCACGAAATAATACACAGTTGTACAACAGAAAGCAATTTACAGGAGTCCTAAGAAAAGAAAACAGTTACTGATCTGACACTCCACTTTGACTCAACTGCAATTTCTAACCAAGCCCTTCCTCAATCCAAAAGTGGTGATTGCGACATTATAGAACTCTTATTAATATGGACGGTCTTCTCAGACCGCCTGGTGGCCCGGTGCCAGTACATCATTTTGGCGGAGTAGACCAGTAGACCGATGCCTAGCAACGCGCAGAGTGCCTGTGCTGAGAGGAGGATGTACGGCCCGTATTGGTACATCAGGCGGAGGGAACTCTTCGTCTCTTCTCGCATTCGAGGGTGTTTCTGAAAATCAAAGTGTATTACAGGATTCAGAATAAAATTTCACATGCAGGCCCTGTCAGAAACTCAGCACTACACCTTTCCAAGGTTTGGTGCAGCATTATGCTGAGACAGGGACCTTTTAACCCCACCCAACACATCTTTTTATTATTATTTTATATATATTTTTTTGTAATGTTTTCTGTGTGTTTTTATTTGATCTGTATTTTGTCACCTGTTGTGTTGTGTTGTGGTTAATAAATGTATTTTCTTTATTTTCTTTCTTTCAGTTGCAAACCAGAATAATAATAATGAAGCTTGTAATTTTTCACACAGTATCATCTAGCCCTAAAGAAAGCAGAGCTTGTGAGACGGGCACTACATGACCGATATACTTTTTTTTGTAAATACCTACATACATATTATACATAGTAAAAGCCCATACCAGAGACAAATATTTGCAGATCATACAAACATTTGTCCCGCAACGGGAAATCGGAAACTTCTACGGCTCAGCCGTCCCACTCATCTTAGTTATGGTGACCCCTACGTAAAGCAATAGACCTGCTAACCTAACCAGGTCATACTAGCATACTAGCGACCGCAGTGCCAGTATGGTTCAGTCTTTTTTGAGCACATGTCACAAAAACAAACACACTCACGACTGTATTCCCTATGATGGAAATCCTTACTCTGTTCGTAGATATTTGAGGATACCAAGTAGGGGGTAGTCGGAGTAACGTCCAAACATTATTCTTAACACATGCCCGTTGTGCAAATACTACTTCCTACATGCTACCTTCTTTGGTCACCTTGGATATAAATATAACACACCTACCTACCTTAGCTTAGCTTATTCTTAAATCTACATCTAGGTACACCACTAATAATGTAATCTGATGGAAATGTGCCTACTTACTTAATTTAAGCTAACTATTACCTCAACAAGTCTACCTACACTTATATTATAAAGATGTAAATTTTAGATGTAGGAGGTAATCTCCAAAACTACAAAAAACATTTCATTAGTAATAGATCATTCCATTCTAAATATTAGTATTTAGAATGTACTTTCAGGGTGGACATAGGTTGTTTATTATTCCGTTAAAATAAAAAGGCTTTTCGTGGAGACAAATTTTGCAACGTAAAACGACTATAAATAGTCGTGCCAATGTGTTTCTTACGCCTTCTTTTTATACGGGTACTACGCGAGCGAAGCTGTGGGCAGTATCTAGTTATATATAAAATAAAATTTGTTAATTGCCTAGATTATAAGTAAACGCTATTGATTATCATCAAACAAATAGTATTCCACGTGACAGGTTGCAAGGCAATCGCCGCTTGTTGTCACATCTCTTCGAATATTTGGTTCTAGGACATGTCGATTTCCTTACGATGTCCTTTACTGTTCGAGCATGATAGCATTGCGACTGGAAAAAACATTTTTTTTTATGACGCGATCCGAAACCGTGACCTTCAGATTACACTACACCCAATTATAATTCATTAAAATATGACAGCTAACAGGTGTTTCTTTCATAAAAGGTGTATGAACCCATCACAAAATGTTATTCTTTAAAAACATCAAAATGACAAAAATAACTTTAATTGCTGATTTAGCGACAAAGATAAATAATGACAAATATGTAGAAGGGTTTGCGAAAATACCTTTTTTAATGATAACAATTGACCTTCCACATTTCCTCATTTCACCTTAACAATGTCAGGTTTGGGAGTTTATGCAATCGGCTTACCTCAAAACTCAGTAAGTAGGTAGTGCCCGGCTGTTACTGTGGCACATTGTGGGGATGATT
This sequence comes from Perizoma affinitatum, assembly GCA_961405105.1. NCBI lineage: Eukaryota > Metazoa > Arthropoda > Insecta > Lepidoptera > Geometridae > Perizoma > Perizoma affinitatum. The sequence goes on from OY560197.1 coordinate 13,154,978, forward strand.
GTGTTCCATTATAAATATAAACAACTAGTTTCTGTCCACGGCTTCGCCCGCGTGGCACCCGGATAAAAAGTAGCCTATGTGCTATTCTGGTGTATAAGCTATATTACTGTAAAGTTTCATCAAAATCCGTTTAGTACTTTTAGCGTGAAAGAGTAACAAACATCCATCCTCACAAACTTTCGCATTTGTAAAAGTAGTAGGATATAACTTTTCATAGTATATTAATAGTTGCGGGAAGTTGAGGTGGATCAAGATCGTTCGTCATGGCACTCTGTTGATGTTCTTCATCAATATCATTACCTTCTTCAAGCGTTTACTTCAAACTTGTATTACTTATTGGAACACGTAAATTCGTCTGTGTTGAGTTAATTCCGTAAAAAATACTTTGGATTGTCAGTTTTTAAGTCACAATCTTATTTATTTATTGTGCAATTGACTTATAGAGACAATAGAAGCTAAATTATTTTCTATCAGCCAACTTAGTTTTATGAGATTGGTGGTTGGCGTGCTACTATTATTTCAGGGCGACTGGTCGAAGCGACGTGTGACCAGAGAGCTGGCTCGTATTCAACGCATTAGCATTGCCATTCAGCGCGGCAATGCGGTCATTATTTTGGGAACGCTTCCGTCTAGTAGTGATCTGGATCAGTTGAGCTACCTATAGATCGTTTGCAACGGTCTTTAGATAGCTGTTTCATCTGTATTTTTTGTTTATAGGTATATTTTGTAAAAACGTTGTCATATGAATAAAGGTGTTCTTTAAAAACAGGAAAATTCTTATGCAATTTATCTAACCCAACTGAAATGTTGTCTTCTCTGTCAGTGCCATAGCATTATCCAGATACTGTAACATGAACCTGTTTCTGTATTCACCAGCAATATTGACCCTGCCCTTCAATGCAATAATATATATATATATATATACCTAGGTATGTTTTGTGAGTTCACGTCATACATTGCAAACCGAAACCTACTTATCAAGATGTCACTTGGTAGTTACATGTTTTACGCAGTTAAGTAGATAGTTATAGCAGCTACTTAACCTTAAGCAATCCTTATCCGACTGTAATAAGTATTTACATGTTGTTGATGTTGCATTCATATCTTTATTAATGTTTAATTGCCAAAATGTTGCAAAACAATATGTTGATTAAAGAGTGGTGGTCGTGTGCTTTTTATGATAGGTCAAGATAATTGTGTCAGAGGGTACGACTTCGTTGATTCGGCGGCAATCATCATCATTATTATCAAAAATAACAGTATTTTTAACGACCCCTAAGGTGCTATCTACTGAACGCCAATATTAAGTATAAGATAATAGTTCGCGAAGCGATTGAAATCCAGAATTACCCAAATAACAATCGTGAAGGAGTTACCATGATACTTCTAATTCAAGATTAGGAATCCTAAGTAGAATGGGTACCGCACTATGTAGGTCCTTGTATTTTTTGTTCTTAATTTTGTAGGGCTTAATAATTTGTCAGTACCGTGTAAAAAAATCGTAGATTGTTTATCATTATCATCATAAGCCTATCAAAGTCTGCTGCTGGACATAGGTCTGCCCATAGAGTGCCATGACAAACGATCTCGGGTTACCTCCATCCACCGACTTGTCATCGGTCAATTGGATAGGACCATCCTACGTTGTACCATCCGATTGGATGATATTTTTACCATCATGCTGTCACAGTTCTTTCAACTCAATATTTTCTTACCATCCAAACGTAGTAATTTGTCAAACGCTTACGAAACCCTACCTACTTAGGCTTCATAGGGTTCGCCTTAGTACCGACTTATCTAGCTAGTATCTACCTAGGAACCTAGATTTAAGAAATCTCAAAGAATTAGAAGCCAATACTGCTCACGGCAAACTAATCTCAGGGATCGTGGGATCGATGCTCCCATAAGTATCTTTATCCGATTGACAGTGGTGATTGATGGAGATTGACAGTGGTGATTGATGGAGATTGACAGTGGTGATTGATGGAGCTAAAAGGGTTTCCTTTCCATTCTGATCAAGCTGATAAGTTGATAATACTAGGGGTTTCAATTCCTTTCTCGCATAATGTTGAAGTTTCCCTGAAAGCCCTGCCTAGGTACGAATCATACTTACAATGATAGTGTGGGTCACAGGCAAGTACATATCGCTCAGTCTTTTAGTCTCCTTCAGCAGGCTCATGTCTCCGAGAGCGAGGCTGAGCTGTGCCGACATGTGAGCTCCCACTGTTACTCCAATTTTCTGTAGGAAATTGATCGATTTAATTATTTTCTGGTTTTGTAATAAATTTTGTTGATAATCATGAAAATTATATGATAAACAGAACCAAAGTTATTTCAAAGGTGTTTTTTAATGATAATTGAGCATGCAGTCAGAAAGATTCATGAAACATTTCAAAATGGTAAGGCCATTTTGAAATGTTTCATGATCTGTGGTATTTATGACAATTATGGATGAAAATTTTCATTTGGTCTTGACTCTGTTTATTTGAGGCAATAGACAGGGCTTTAACACTTTTGAAAAGATCCTTTGCATAACTTACGGGATCGATTAGGAATGTGGTGTCATGGAGACTTCTGTTCGGTTTCAGACCTTCAATCTTCTCGAACAATTTGGTATCAGTGTCCAGGAAATGCCCCTTGGATATCGCGAAAGGGAAGCCTAGAACACAACATATACTTTTTTGTATACCTAGCTAGATGATAGGTACTTTTGCTGACGAGTTTAAAGCAATGATTTCGAGGTTTTATATCTTGCTTCAAATTCTGACCTACTCATTTTGTACTAGCTTTATTTCCCGTCTTCTTATGTGGTAAATAATATTGAGTAGTTTGTGAGTTATTCCAGGCCATTAATAATTATAATTATATTGCTTTCATTCTAATCCGTTTCTTGGTTATGAAATGTATTGGCCAAAAACATCTATACTATAGCTTTATGTAATAGTAGAAAATAGATCGAATTCTAGTGGCATGAGACTTAGTGAAACTTAAAAAATCTGCCACACACCGAATACTAAGAGCAAGGTTGAAATCTTTTGAAATGGATTGTCAGCAGTGAGAGAGAGATGATAATATCAAGGAACTTACCATAGTAACACGAGGACAGATCCAGGATCCCACTGGGACACCAGCCCTTGCTGTCGCATAGCTTGTTACCACTGAAGGTCGTATTGTCAAAGTTGTATACATAAGCCTCAGATCCATATTCCATCTGCTTGGTGCCAGTGAACCTCATGTTCAGAGTCTTGCAGATACTGTAGCGGTAGATTTGGATTGGTGTCTCAGGAGTCATTTCTGGAGGAAAGGCAGCTCCTTCGTAGGTGTTAGTGTAGTATTTTGTGCTGTAAATAAGTCAGATTCACAGCCAGAGTGTCAGAGTCAGATTGACGGCCTTAGTGGCAAATAAATCATGGAGAAAATGACGAAAGATGGAATGAGGCCTTTTTGATGCCTTTACAAATAATACGGTACGTGAAAATTCCTGTTTTTTACAATATCAACAGTCAAATTCACGATAGTTTTCGGAATATAAAAATGTATGAATTGTGTGAAGGATGACATGGTTAAGAAAGGAGAAAACATGTACCGAGCTTCTGTTCTCGTGATCAAGAACCTGAGTTCTGATGAAATGATTAATTGCTGTTAGGAAAGCATGTGTTGTAAAGGCATGGTTGAATGCGGATAATATAAGCCGTATCAGCACTGGGGACAGTTGGACAGTAAAATCTAATGAGTGTGTGAAGGTTTTTCTTAAAATTTATTCAAAATTTGTATTTGTTTATTGGTAATCAACAGCGTTAACTAATAATCTAGGAAAAAAACATATATTTTAAGTACCTATAAAGGCCAATATAAATAATGCAGTGTATTGTTGAGGTAAGAGTAAGCTACAATTAAGTGAGTAGGTGATTGAGATTAGGTAAATAGTGCTGTGGTATACAATACAATTCAAATGTTTATTTCAATAACGTAATCTACGTATGCATCTCCTTTTAAGTATGTAGAGATACCTGTGGTAGGAGATCTCGCTCTTCCGTGACAATATTTCCTAGATGTAGAGGTAATTTATGTTATGTATATTTTAATTGAATGTCATTCGATCGTAGATAAAAGTTCTTTAGTTTCAATAAATAAAATCTAATCTATCGAGCTATGTTATTACTTACTTTTCGATAATGCTTTTTTTATCATTTATTTGCAGCTTTCTGGCCGTTTTCAGTTGGAACTTCTCGGCCTCGGATGTGCTTAGTGTCAATCTGTATTTTACGCCGACGTCATAAAACTGAAAAATGTGATCGTGTTATTATTTTGTAAACAATTAAAACTTTAGGGTTCCTTAGCCAAATGAGGAAAACGGAACCTTTATAATTTCGCCATGGCAGCCCTGTCTGAGAATCGTAGCTGTGACCTCAACAGCTGCCTGTTTTTCAGCCTCACCTACTAATTGTAGGTGAGGCTGAAAAACAGCGTCCTCGATCTTTTACCAACAGACATACCTTCTAATTATAACACCATTCAAAAGTATAGTAAAGTCAAAGTCAAAATTCATTTATTCATTAAAATCAATCAAATCACAATCACTCCTTAATCTTATCTCCTAGAAGATATGAAACAAAGTTTACCCAGTAGCAAGCGGTAGTAAATGCCAATGACAATTTGTGAAAAATGGATTTCTAATGATAACTTTAGGAGAGACGACGGATCATCTAGATTCTAGATCCTAAAATAGCTGATCTCGACATATCTTGGTCAGTTTTTACTTGTTTTTTTCTCTGGTTGTCTATCTTACGGACGTCATCAAAATAGCATAATATAAAAAATATGATACTCCTAAGACGATAGTTGTGAATCAAATTATATTATAATAAGAATGTTACAGGTCAAATTCTGTACATTAAAGATATTATATATTATTTTTTTGGAGGTTATTCTATAATCGATACTGAATCCAAAAATGTAATGTCTTTCTGTCTGTCTGTCTGTCTATCTGTATCTGGAACGCGCATCACGCCGAGGCTACTGAATAAATTCAAATGAAACTTGGCACGATTTGAGTTTATACTACGGAGCAGGATATAGGATACTTTTTATCCCGAAATTCCCCCTTAGTTCCCTTGGGAGAGGGGATGAAAGTAAAAATTTGTACTTGGTTGTAATTCATTAACGCGTAGTCCGATTTCATTTATTATTTTTTTGTTAGAAAGGAGGTATTTTAAAGATGGTCCCGTAAATATTTACCCGTTAATGTTTTGTAGTTCAGAAAATACAGACATTACAACCCTTAGTATTAGGTCTAAATAGCTTTAAACCCGGAATGTACAGGAACCTTTGAACGTACGGTTCATCTTAAGCTGGCGTAAGCACTTTATCTTAAAGGTTTAATGGATAAGGCATATTGTCTAAGTCAGACCACTCCAAAGGAATCAGATATTGCAAAACGCTCATTATATACAGTGTGGACGTCCTAAATAACTTGAAACCTAGAATTAAAGGAACCTTCGAGTGCATGTCTCATCTTAAGCTGACGTAAGATTTGTAATGCACTTTGTAGTATACGCTGAGAAGGTAGTCCTATTGTCAAAGTTAGTAACGCCACTCCGAACGTAAAACCTGAACATTTTTTTTACGTAAAAAAACAAAATTCCAATTTCATAATTTTTCGCCAATTGTAAACAGACTTTAATTATGATTTTTGAATCCTGGGTAACTCTTCTGAGAATCACAACCTGGGAGTTTTCAAATTCAAAGTAAAAAGCTCCTTTGTTGATAAGAGTGCTTCACCGGATTCTACAGCGTTGCTTAATATGAGACAAACTGTGGTCAAATGCGAATAATTAGTCGGCAGGGATGGCAATCGCGAATGAAGTCGCGAATACTAGTACAAAAAATAAAAATACCTTCGGACCTTTGAAACCTCGGTCCTCGAAAACAATAATAAGTTTTGTATAATGACAACGCAAGGTGTTGATGCAGGTAGTGGTCGATGATCTATCAAAAATCGTGTTTTTGAACCTTTGACCTTGATAAATCATTATTTAGACATGGCTTATAGAATCAATGTCCTCCTTTTATTGTTGATTTTTTGTTTGGACTTCCTTTTCGGCATTCAAACTTTTGGTTGTTTCATATGCATGATTTTGGTGATTAATTTATTTCATGGTATTTCTTAGGAAATAACCATGCATGAATCATAAATAACCATGCATGAATAATAAATAGTAAATATCGTGTTTGATTGGCACCACACTATAGCTGAATAAAGGTTTATAAAAAACCAAGTAGAGTTTGCCTGATTCTTCTAGACTTGAAAATTTACATTAATATTTTAAATTCACTTAATTTTTAAACTGCCGTTTCTGCATGATAGATAGATAGATTTTTGTTCAACACTTACTCTGCACAGAGGTACTTGTACCAACTAAAAACAAGCAAGACAAACAAAAAACACATTAAGTTACAGTAGAATACAAAAGAAAAAACGGATAAAAACATGATTCTTGTGAAAATACAAATCGATGAGAAGAACGTGGGAAATAGGTATGTAATTAATTACATACATATTCACCACCTTTAGTAGGTATTATAGGTGGGTGCTAAAGAGAGCACTCTATGCTGCAGTGATAAGTATGGCTTGAAAAGGTCCTATCTCAGCTTATTGTTGCACCGCCAAGGCTTAGCAGCGCTGATTTTCAGATAGAACCTAGAAAATGATTGTGTGTAATGATTCTTGTGATTGAAATGAATAAAAACCTATTGATTTTGATCTCTTCTTTGGATGCGTGTCCAGTAACTGAGCGCTTCCTTGCTTTAGAGGGCACGTTAAGATACTGTTGCACCCGACTGGAAGCCTTCGGGCGATATAGAAACTTCAAAATTTATATACGATTACCTAGCTTGTACACACATTCAAACGTATACCAAAAGTCAGTTGCATGTTCCATGATCACGGGAGGAACTGTCTTTGCGGCTTTTGTATATCCAAAAGCTACCAAACGAGCCCATTATATTCATAGGTGTATGTCTCAATATTTCCATCATAGATTGTAGTGACATGTGGCATAATTAAAATCTCTAATGTTATAATGTTAATAATGTTTTATGTTTATTTTTGTTTGTTATTTGTAGATATACCTATTTTTATTATTGTATGCACAGAAAGGGCAACTGTTGTTACTAAATGTTACCAATTAATTCCATCTTTGTACACACAGTAAGACAATAAACGATTATTCTATTCTATTCTAAATATACTATACAAATCGATTGATAAAAATAGCGGTAGGTACTCACGCGTGTCATGAACCCTGTACAGTTGAAGTAGATAAGGCCAGGTACCACGGAGTTGACCATCGAGATCAAGGGGTCCGTGTTGCTCCACATGTAAGAGTGAGCGCTGATCCTCGGCAGAGCTTTCAGATTCATGCCCGATATTAGCATCTTGAACACCTGCCCGACGAAGAACGGGTACTTGCTGAGCATCTGCACGGATGACTGGAACAAGACACAATGATAATCAATCTATACTGGCTCTTCTAGAACTATACTGACCCGGGGTTAGTTATACACATTACTAAAAATGGGGTAATCCTTTTATTTAAAACACATGTTTTTTTTTTCCACATAAACCTATAAAAAACGTTAAAACACAACCTAAACGCTATCAACCTTGAAAACCTTTGAAGATGATGTCTCCTTTCCGTTCTTTCAAATAAAACATACCACAACACAGGAAATCCTGGTGTGAGGTCAGGACAACGCATGTGTCTATTGCCTACAATCATTTATTTTATTTTTGTGTCGTTTCTTACCTGATATAAATACTATGACGTAGTTCTTACATTGAGCTTCTGTGTGTGAATTCAAGGCAACGCTTACCAAAAATAGTAGGGCCTTTCCAGACGTTCTCTGCACCTTAGTTAAATCCAAATACTTGTTTTATAACCTTCTTCCTGATGACTTGCGGTCAAACAAGTGGACGAAAGAGCCGAACACACATTGCCATTCAAAGCATATGAGACTGATCTGTTTTTTGTACAGCTAAGTTGCAGTTACCGTTACATCAGGACGCTAACAACATCAGAGATATTAATTGTGGACTCTGAAACGAATTTAAAGTCTCATTTCCCTGTTATTTCACCGGCACATATACCCTTCCGGCATATCGTCCAAAACACAGCAATGCAAGCAATTATTGCTTGGTGTCAGAAATCGGTATGGTGGTAAAACTTCTCTGCATCAGCTCTTTCACAAGGACCTAAACTACTGATGCGGCAGATTACAATACTGATGAAAAAAACAGCTCACCAATAAAGCAATGTTTGGTAATACGAGGTAGATGTCCTCTGGTCTTCCGATGGATTCCTCGAGGATCAGCTCGGTGCGATGGTTGGGAGTGTAGCGCATGATGCCCGGCTCCACGTTGATCTCCAGGTCATCGTTGGTTCTGTACTCTCTGCAAGTGAAACGCGTCATACATATAAATAATAAGTATTAATGCCTGATTGCAAACACATTTTGTATTTTATTTTTGAACTGAGTAGAGTTAGCAATATAGTATTCACCCTAGATTCCCTCCTTCACATGCGCTCTTAATTATCACGTGATTACATGCGCGGGGCACTAAAGTGCCCCAAACACATTTGCGTTTTTCTTATCTATTGGAGTAGAAATAAAAATTTAAAATATTTTATGTGTAATCAGCCTATATTTACGCTTAGGAAAGAAACAAAAAAACATCTTCTTTTAACAAAAACAAAAATACAGGAGTTTTTCCTTAAGCTTAAAATTTCTTCAAAAAATCAACATTGTAACATTAATTTATCATTTTAGTCATCATAAGGTAACGCATCGCATTATTTTAACTTGTTAACACATGTTAAAATAATAGGCATATGGCAATTTTGACATGCTGTTCTTGTAGATCGATCTATGGCTCTTCCGCATTGATGACACCTAGCCGTTTTGGTTCTTTTGCGCGGAATTTCATGTCCTTGTGCTGTCAAATCACTTTGATTTATACCCAAAAACAGCATTTCACGTTCTGTTTGGTGTCTGGATATATTTAAAAAAGAATCTTCTAACAAAAACATCATTTATTTGTCTGATGGCTGCAAGTTTATCAGTTTCTCTTCGACTATCTCTGATATTCACGTCATCAAAGCGTAGGCATTTTAGCAAGAACACTAATCTGTTTCGTGACATGGTTAGATTGATTGCATCAACTAAGTTCCGTACATATTATCCCAAAGCTCTTTTATTATTCTTCGTCCACTTTTTTCAACAACAATCATAATAAACATTCCAATCAAAGCTTTTATCTCGATGCAATTAGTATTTCTTGCATCCCTCTGTCGTTGATATCTCGCCTTTATGTTGTTAATGTAAATGATTGCACAATATGTAGTAATATCGATAATTTCTTCGTTTAGACATTTTTTGGCCCACAAATACGTGATCGAATGTTGGAGGCTTGAGTACGAACACTCGTTCTCAAAGGTATGGACTTCCACTACACACCTGATTTGGTTTTATAAGTTCGTAAATGTGATAATAGAGCATCCTCATCTGAATTTTCGACGACTGTGGCAGTGTATCAGTGTATGGAGTAGCTAAGTTTGATGTTACCTGATCCTCTTCATCACTTTCCCGTTCCGACTATGAGTCATGTAACTCTTCTGTACAGTGGTCCTCTTCATCCTGACTATTACATGGGTCATCTATATCACCTTCTTCCTCATCAGTCTCCTGAAGCCAACTAACTATTTGACGTTGTGATCTATCCATATTTATTCAAATTTCAATTTAAATCCAGTTTTTTACCTAATATAAGCAAAATACGAATGTCACCATTACAAATGATAACTACAAGAATTTTTGTACAGTAATATACATATAAATTCCATAAAATAACTCATACCACTAACTTCTGATGCTCGAAAAGTCGTGTAATTTCACGCATGGTGCATAAAAGTGTTCCGGGACCACTAAAACTGACGTCTTCATTGACCGACGACGACGTTGACGCAAAACTAATGCATACTCAATAGGACACTAGCGACAGCTATTCAAGTTTACAGGATCAAGTGTCAAGTAATTAAGTAATAATAATTAAAAAGGCGCGGCTGGAGCACTTTTGTGCCCCGCACGTGTAAGTGTTAATAGTGTCACTGCTATAATAACAAAACCATTCAGATTATAAGACAAAAGGTAAGAAGTACCTACCTGATATTCGAGTTAACATTCATATAACATAAATAATGGAATGGCAAAGTGCATCCACGGGTTAAAAAGGATTCATAATCATAATCATATTAAATGCTCTCATGTACACAATCAAATTTAGTATAGGTATTAAAATAATACATAGGCAGGTACCTAAGTACATGAACTCCGTTGGGAAGCTGCAACTTTGAGTTCGAACATGTAGGTCAATTAATTATTCATAATAATTGAAATAATTTGTGATTACGTTGTTTAAATCAAACTCACTGATAAACAAAAGGGCCGACTTCTTCTACGTTCACGGTGTCATCCTCTCCAGCCAGGAACCGATCCGCGTTGGTGATGTTGAAGAGGTAGACGTAGAGCTTGGCACCCTCGATCTCTTGCAGCAGCAGCTCGTGCAGGAGGGTTCCATTAGCCAGGCGCAGTCGCTGAAAATACCAGTCCGTCATCACCAGCTTCCAACTATATTCTTCAATCTTTATTATTATTCAGGGAATTCATTTTAACCAGTTCCAGCTCAGTGCTTTGTTTCGAATTAGCCAACGAGCCTTTGAATATTAATCATTATTATTTACTTATTCAGATAATTTGATCCATAATTTGTTAGTTAGTTACATAGTGCTCACAATTCCGTATTAAACATTAAATACAATTTCAAACAATTCGATAATGTTATAATTTATTATACATGTCCCGACTTAATAAGTCTTTCTGTGAGACAAAATCAAAGTTATTAATTAATATTTACATTATTAAATAACTTTGATTTTGAGTTTGTTTATAACACTTGTAAACAATGTTATAAGTGTTATAAATAAACTAAAATTACAAAGATATTCCTCTGCAAAACCAAAACAGCTTACCAAATTCGAAAACAGTTTCAAATTTATTTTTTATCTATTTATTTATTCACGCATAAAACACATACAAAAATACAACAAACAACATTCGGTTCTTATACTGATTGAAATTTAAACGTACCTATATGCGCACAGCTAAACTAAATAACTATAAATAACTATATCGAGCAGAAACTAAAACTTATGTTCTAAGACTAAAAGAAGACAAACAAGACTTTTTGCCATGTATTTATGATATCAAGCACTAAGGTACATATAACACATATACATAAAAATAACGTCGCAATTGATTCTGGTTATTATGCAGATGCCTAAGAAACAACCACAATCAACCCCGACAACACCCGATAACAATGTGTTTACAAACAGAACATAACCTATACCTAATTAAACACAATTACTATCACGATGTTGTGAAAGCGCTTGAACTATTGAACATTTTAAAATGGAAGATAACTTTAACGGTTTTTATAAATAGGCTCAACTTAGCAGCAAATATGTCAAATTTAATATTGTCCTTCGCTAATTAAATATTCACGAGCCATTCTAGTCTAAGGATTATAACGGGAAATATTATTTATGTAGTTAAGCAGAGCAAGAGGTTTGCTTTATTTGAATTTCGTGCATTAAATTTAATCTCGAACGATATCACCGACGGTAGCATAGGGGAATCAATAATCGAATGAATAATTTTATATAAATAAATTAAATAGAAATATAAACGTCGAGTTTCTAATGGTTGGACATAAAACATAGATAGCATATCCTCGTAACTGAAACTTAGACTTAGACGACCTGGCCGTATGCGATAAACTAACAATCTTAAGAATTTTCTGTGGACTCTCTCAATACCTTATAGAATATACAATTTACCTTATAGTTTGGAGACCATATTGTATAAAACTCTCACAAGGGCATTGAAAAGATATATTATACTATGAGGCCTTTTATAACCTTTAGTAGACCTAAAAACAATTTTAAAAAATCGTTCTAATTCGATAAATACCGAAGATGCAAATGTAATTTTAATTATAAAATACTTACATAGTTGGCCACCATCAGAATAGGGTTGACGAATAGGAATATAAAAGGTATTATAATGAAAGTTAATCCAAGTGACGTCATAAATAACACCCATTCTGAAAAATAAATGAATTTAAAATAGTTAGGAGCACTGTATCTTGGGGTTAACTATTTTTGACACGGCTAAAATCTATGAATTACTGTATTTTCATAGTAAATAACAAGTTAATAGAATGTATAAATAAACCCCACGCTAGGAAGTCCTGTATCGTGGGTATCAGGAACTATATACAATATTGTATTTCAGATAAATTGATCTCTACGGGTAGTGTGTGTGTGTGTGTGTGTGTATGTGTGTGTGTGTTACACAATAAAATATAATTATCTATAAATACAAGTCACAAAGACTTTTATTTCATCATCACTTGAACACAATGTTTATAATTATAACATCGTGTACATGTAATGTCAAAAAAACAGCTGTCTCACTTGCTAACGTTATTATCCTCAATCGGGAGGACACTCTTTTGGATGAAAAACAAAAGTAAAATAGCTCAAAAAAATATTTCGGCTTGTCCTGATTCCATTAGATAATGTTTTTTTTCTGAGTTTTACGAGAAATGTAGCATTCCTTCAGGAAATACACTTTTTGACTACAAAAAAAAAAGAATTGAGAACCTCCTCTTTTTTTTTAAATAAAAGGCATACACAATGTTTTCGCTACCGACTTCTGAGTAATGTTATTCTTTTAGTGTTCTATCTTTATATGTCTATCTTTTAGTGTGAAATTATGCTTACAACGATAGGAATTTAAATTTAAATCCTGAGGATGGCTAAGATAAATCCCATTGACTTAGGTTTAACTTAGTTTGAGGCAGACCTAGATATAACTTACTTTTACTTGCAAGGCGTCGCTTTATGTGTTTTTTCTTGGAAATAACCACCATAGCTATTTCCTATAAACTTCTTGCAATTGTTTCTGAAAATTAAACAGTAATCTTAAATGTTTGTATAACACACGGTCTTAACATCCCTCGGACTGTAAGATCACCTTTATATAGTTAAAAAACTTGTATTTTAAAGTAAACTTTAAAATACAACAATTGATTTTATTCCAAATAATATCGTGAGTTTGATCATTCATATTGTGCATTCGACGATTCTTACAATCGTACGCAAAAAAACAGTTTTACAATTGTAAACAAAAAATACCTTAAAAAAAAGTATTTTATTTATTTATTGATATATATACAGTACCAAGGCCACGCTGTATATTTGTAACCATTGCAGGCTAGCAAATGTTATATTATGGAGTCGTGATTTGGTAACATTTTAGAATATTAGGAAGGACCTCTAAACGGTCAACGAAACGTCAGCAGGAGAATAGTAAAGTACGTTGTATAGTCGTAATAATATTCTAAAATTTTATATTAAAAAAAAAAGAATGCAATTCACAAACTTTAAAAAATTAAGGAAAGTCTCTATTAAGTTATATTTGCTAACTTCATTTAAGGTACGTCTTCCTTGTAGCACGGCCTTGGAGCACACTGTCAATCATAAACTTAGTCAAAAATAAACTATAATTACACGTGTATCTAAGTAGCAGGGCATGTGCCAAATATAATGTTTGGACGTGCCACTGACTATCCCCTACTTGGTATCTTCAATGATTTTATCTGAGGATGCCAATCATGGAAGATGCAGCGTGAGTGTGTTTGTTTTTTGTTTTATCTGAGTGCACCAAGAACTATGGCAATCTCTTAGTAGAGATTGCCATAGTTCTTGGTGCAGAAGACCTGGACATAATTATTTCAACAGTCTACTTACGGTTTCACCGTTTTGTTATTTAGTCGATTTTATCACTATTTACCAATTTACCCAATTATTTATTTTTTCTAATAATTGTTTGATCTATTTTTCACATGGGCCTGGGATTTCCGAAGATGTCGAAAACTGCATTGAAATTAGTTTCTAACAAAAACTTACTGTAAAAATTTGTGATTATAAAATTAATTTATAACCTAACGTGCTTCACACTGATATAAATGTTAGTAACTTTGAACCGCACACAAATTTAATTTGTCTAAAGAGAAGTTTTGTCCTCACTTGCTGCCGGCTAAAGCTCTCAGCGAATAATAAATCCTTGATAAGGAACAATCGAGTTGATAAAAGTACCCACGCTCGAAAGTGTGTTTAAAAATACAGGGTGTGCCAAAACAACCGCAATATATTATTAATACGCATCCATCTAACGCATTGTATGAGGGACACCCTTTAATGTCCCACACATTAGGGGGATGTCCCTAAATTTAAGGTAAGATTGTTCATTCATGAATGTTAATTTATAAGAAATTAAATCCTTGAATTCTTTTCATCTCACGTGCCCGTTATTGACGGCACCCACCCCTTCAAACCGGAACATACTAATAAAGGGTGGTTAAATTTTAAGGGCCGATTTTGAATGTGAACCACACCTAAACGACAAGTTTTTTTTAGCATTTAATTTGGCATTTCTCGATTTCAGACTAACTCAATTTGAACCATGGAAAGATACACAACCTAGCAACGCGTTAAAGTTATTAAGGCTTATTATGAAAATGGGCGTTCAAATCAAAATGTATATCGTGCACTTCGTGATTTTTTCGGCCTATTTAATCGTCCAAATGTGCGTACAATCGGAAAAATCGTGCAAAAATTTGAGCAAACCGGATCTGTAGGAGATGTGAAAACACCAGTGCATGCTCGTACAGCTCGTACTGCAGAAAATATTGCTGCTGTTCGCGATAGTGTGGCTGAAGAACCGTCCACCTCAACTCGTCGTCGTGCCCAACAATTGCACCTCTCACGCTCGTCGTTGCTGAACATTATGCATAAAGACTTACATTTACACGCTTACAAGATGCAATTGACTCAAGAACTAAAGCCTCTTGACCATTCCAAACGTCGTCAATGGTCAGAATGGTGGCAAGAAATGGCAACAGTGGATGATCAATTTTCGAATACAATCATCTTCAGTGATGAGGCACATTTTCACCTCAGTTGATTTGTGAATAAACAGAATTGCCGCATTTGGGCGAATGATAATCCAAGAGTGATTGTCGAAAAACCAATGCACCCAGAAAGAGTGACCGTTTGGTGCGGTTTATGGGCTGGCGGCATCATCGGGCCGTATTTTTTCCAAAATGAGGCTGGTCAGGCGGTTACTGTGAATGGTGTTCGCTATCGTGAGATGATAACGAACTTTTTATGGCCCGAATTGGAAGATATGGATGTGGACGATATGTGGTTTCAACAGGACGGTGCCACTTGCCACACAGCTAACGACACAATGGCTCTTTTGCGCGACAAATTCAATGGCCGTGTTATCTCACGTGGTGGCGATGTGAATTGGCCGCCAAGATCATGTGATTTGACACCGTTGGACTTCTTTCTATGGGGTTATTTGAAAGAAAAGGTGTACGTCGATAAGCCAGCAACAATTGAAGAGCTAAAGGATGAGATAATTCGGCACATTAACGGCATAGAACCTCAATTATGCCTCAGCGTCATCGAAAATTTGAACCATCGGATGGAGGTGTGCCGCCGTATGGTTCAATTATGTTTGTTCCATACAAAATTGAACCATACCAATATATCATAATATAAAGAAATGACAATAATTTCCTAAATCATTTGTGTTTTATTCAAAATCAACATCGGCCCTTCAAATATAACCACCCTTTACTTAATACTACTTGATAATACATATGTGATATTGCAACAAAATGATCCTCCGTAACTAATCCGTGACATGTCGAATTATGTGTTTGGGATGAAAAAAATATGTTTGTTTTCTCTAAAACTGCTCAACTGATCAAGTATTTTATCCAATTTGCCGACAATTTGAACCTGCGACCTGCCGCTATCAGCTATCTTGTCGCCCGTTGCAATTTATTGCTGTAAGTTAAATTTAAGGTAAACCGTTTGTATTCATTATAATCACAAGGATCATTTAGAATCGTTGTGTTATTTAGAATTAAATTACAAACAAACATAACTGTATTGTCATTGATGAATATCTTCAGATCGATATATATTTAGGGTGAAGTAGATATTTGATCTTTGCGTGTGGGGATTAGGTAGATAGGTAGAAGATGCTTTATTGCAAAAGATAAAACATAGGCGAAGTTAATGCTAATTAGCATTTTTAAATAAGGATTTGGCTTGTATAAACATTATACTTGGAATATACCTTTTCTTTTACCGTTTTGAGCACGTGTTAATGCGCACATTTTTAGAGTGGCAAAATACAATAGTGCTCGACCGGTTTCGAGCCTACGTCCAGTCAGTTACCCACTAGGCCAACACGACTAACACTTAATTAAATTTTAAAAATTCATAATATTATTACCAACTTACCTACTTACATAGTATGTCAAAAATACTATGTGAGTAGGTAAGCACATAATATTTGCACACAGGCTCTCACTCACATCACAGTTGAGCAGTTTCTGCTCTGTGATGTGAGTGAGAGTCTACCTGCAAGTGCTTCTATTTGCGGTCATTCAGTTTTGAATCAATATGGAGTCTTAAAAATATTACTGCTAATATTTTTAGGACTCCGTTATTTATTTGTTTCTCCGGTTATTTTAGTGTCGGTATCATACTGAATTACATTAGGCAAAGTGAAATTGATAACCTTACTTAGAAGATCATTAACGTATACCAGAATCAAAAAAGGACCTAGTATTGAACTCCTCGAGGTCTGTACGGTCTGACTGCTCGAGCGAGAATGAATCATACTCGGTCCGTCGCCCGTATTTATGCAAAGTCAAAATAACAACTTGATTACGTAATTAAGTAATAACCTAATTATTATTTGATTACAACAATCAAATAATAATAAGCCATTAATTAATTAATTTATAATGTAATTTGACAATCTAAGTGATGATTCGTTAAAAAACTCGTGGTTCTGCGATCATCAAATTTCTACTTCTAAGACTTTGCTGGGCAGGCCTTGTATATTTTGGTGGACAATATGAAGTGTGTCTGACTGTCCCATTGTCGGTGTGGTCGGTTTAAATGATTGTTAGCTGACCCTATAGCTTGTATGCCCTCATTTGAACTACTACTAATTAGTAATTACTAATTTATACGGGATCATAAACATTAAATGCTAACAATTTGGCAATTATCAATTTACTAAGTTTACAAAGATACACAATATCATTAGTCAAAATAAAATAGTAATTAAATCATTAGTTTCAAAATACAAAACTTCTCTATGATGACCAGTCAGTTATGCAAATTAGATTAAGATTAAAAATCTCGTTATTATCCTTTGCTCTTAATGATTTAGACTAGAGGAAAGCACACAGAATTAATTAATTTAGTCTTAAATCTGCCTTTTCCAATAAAGTCTTTACTAGATTGATCAGGTCTAGCCGTTGGACACCACAATTCTGGCCTAACTGTATTATCAGGGTGGTGTCTTTATCAATGCAATCATTACTCTTGATACTGTCATTAAAGCCTTTAAATCTAAAAATCAGTGCATTCTGATAACAGTTGTTCACGACAGCTTGCCCTAACTGATTACTAAGTAGCAGACCCATTCCTATTCTATTATAAAAAAAATAAAAAAACTGTACACTGTACTGAGAAGACTTTTTATAAGTAATTAGTACTGTATTCATTAAAATTAAGAAAATGGGCGGTTGAGAGAAACATACCTCTTGTTGAATAAAGATATTGTGTGGGAGTGTTTTTAACATTATTGAATCAGATACGTATACTTATATCAGCGACGCGCATAGTGGGAAGCTGAGTTGGTTGGACCATTACCTTACAAATAAATCCGCATTGGACACCGTGGTTTCTGCGGACGTTATCTACGAGGTCACGTGTTCCGATAACTTTACGTTGTGTGTTACGTAGCAGGCGAAGCAGCAGGTCCAGCTTTCTCGGTCACTCACGATGCATTGAAAAATATTAGATATAGGGGGGAAAGGACTGTGATCAGTTATAGTTGTACGGTAAATATTGTTTCGAAAATCTTAAGTTATATGATAATTTTAATTTTAAATGTACCTGTATATTTACGTATATTTTAATTTGCATCCATTTTTTATAAATGTTTATTATAAATTTATTGATAGTTATCATGATATTGTTAAAACAATGCAAACTGCTGCAATAAAAAGCGCACGTTCTACGACACGTAAACGTCGTAAAAAGATGATTGGTTGGAATCATCACGTCGAGATTGGGTTTCAATTTAAAAGTAAAGTCAAATGGTGTCAAAAAAATGAAGATAATATAAGTGACAAAAAAATTTAATTATAAACAGAACTTGCCAATATCATTGGACGACCTACAGGAGCCATTTCCCATACCTGAAATGTTTACGGATCGTTTTAAAGTAACACCGCAGCCTGTGGGGAGTGTGCCCACTGCTGAGACCATTAGGTATATTAGATAAGCACCGTTTTACAAAAGTGGATGTAAGAATGGCAGGCAAGAGGACGAAGCGTGGCAAGTCACCTGGCCACGATGTTCTTAGCATTGAACACATTCAAGCGATATCATGTTTTAGCATCTGGCTATTTTTATACAGTTTATGTATTAGGTATAGCTATCTTCCGAATGACCTCATGAAGTTGTACCTATCGTACAAATAAAACCGGCGATCTTAGCTCGTCATCTAACTATCGCCCTATCTCGTTGTGTACAGTTATCGGTAAAGTGTTGGAGCTACTTATATATCCGGATCTAAAAAGGAATATAGAAAATGATGATGTGCAGTTTGGTTTCTGTCCCGGTTCAGTTTAGTTGGTGTACTAGAGAATCGACGTACATGAGCCGCTGCATCGTGGAAGTTCAGAATGGCAGAGAGTAGGTGTGCCAAAAAAGATTTAAATAAAGAACAAATAAAAAAAAAACAAATGTAAATATTTATTTAACACCCATTTGGCTAGTGTTTTAATATGTTTTTCCATTTTATTATCTATACTTTACTAATACATATTATTCTAATTCGTTGTAATGTTAATTAAATTAATGACCGTGAATGTGAATAAGAAAAATATTCCCAAACAATAACTAAACGACCTTGATAGCGCGGTCGACTGCGACCCTCCCTCGCAAGAGGTGACGGTTTGATTCCTGCTGCGAGACAAATTATATTAATGTTCTCCTGATATTTGTTCTGTACGCAAATCTGTAAGGTTACCTAGTAGAGGGTAGTCACACCTACTTGTTAGTTAGTTTTAGGTGTTGCTCCTGTAATGTGTACCCACATTACAGGAGCAACACATAAAATCTGCATTTTTACATGTGACCTAAATTATAATGAAATATGTAAAACAATTGTAGAAAAACTTACCTAAATACAAAATCTTGCCTGTTTTTATAGCATCCCTCCAAATTAAAAAGGCTAAATCGGCTGAAGACCAGCTTGCTGGCTTGGACTCGATCTAACGCAGAGCTTTCATAGTAAGTGGCAAAATATGACGGAGACTAAGATAAAGAGTCAGGAACTTTAGGGGTACTTTAGGGGTAAAATAGTATGTGAAAATAAAATAGATGTAACTGCGAAATTTATACCCTATACTTCAATAATATAACTTTATAATTTAAACACAAGCTATTTTCAGATTTCTAATTTCCTCTAGAAAGAAAGTCATCCAGTGGAAAGTGTTCTGTCCAGTTCTTCAAAGCAACGGCAGATCTAATACTACCCGGTGTGGTTTCTATGCCTGCTTCTTGTCTTTCTTGTCTTCTTAGCCTTTTAATCCAACAGAAGATGATGGTTCTGGTAGCCGGTTTCGGTTTACCAAACGTGCTAAGGAATAAGTGATCCATCGTTGTACCAGTCCCCTTTGATCGAGATTAATAATCTGATCCAGCTGAATCAGATGCTTAACCCAGTAGGCTGGATCTAGGATCTTGTTGTCTCTGTTGTACATTAATTTCCATCCAGACTGCCGACGATTTGCTGTGTCTGTTTTTGATCCGTATGCTGGCCAAAGAATAACACAGTCGTCTTAGATAATAAGGTGTTCTGGAGAAATTTTGAGCAAGGTTAGGTCATGAACTCGACGCCCTGAACAAAGAAGTAGTAATACTACAGTCTTGAAGCTTCGTAAAAGCTTGTGGTTTCTACATTCTTTTGATTTTGGTGCGAGGTAAGTATATCGATATCCCAGATGTTGTCTGGGTTTGGCTATATATATATCGATTTCAAAACTAGTTTGACCAGCGTGTGTGAACTTAGCTTTGTGTGATTGTTGGAGTCACAGAGAGTGGATACTGCTGACTTATGAACCATTATTGTTTTAAATGATAAACCTTCCTTTTGGTGTAGATCAGCTATGTACCTGGCAAGTTGAGACCCAGTTGGGTTTCGTACGTTCGTACTCCATTATGAGTAGTCCACATTAGCCATCTCTTCCACGCTGGTTTGTCGTATTTAACGTATCTAGTATACGCCAGCTTGACAAAAATAAAGCTTTCTGTTCGTCTGACCACTCACTCAAGTTTAGATCCCACCCCCACATCTCCAGATCTCCAGAGTCATTTCTGTTACTTTGGGTTTCGCAAAGGCCTGTTGATATGTCTACTAGGACTTTCGGAAGGTTCTCTAGAGTGAATGATGGTCATATTGCTTTGTTTTTCAGGTCTGCTCGCCAAAACACCTTTTCCCATCGCGGTACCACTAGTAGGTATACACCTCTGGTTTTGTTCATGTGCGCGAATACTTTCGGTATAAGGTATGGTGCTGGGAACACCCATGCTAACGTGAAGTTCCATATTATTCCCAAGGGATCGTGATGCCAAGCCTGGGGATCGTTCGTGTCCAAAGTGCTGTATTTCTTAACAACATATGCATGTTTCCGGGAGGCAAAGAGATCTATCTACTTCGGGTATGCCCCACTTTGTAAACACGATATCTGTCCCCATTGGGAGCAAATGCCATTCTGGTAGCTCTCGCTGACGTGACAAGCAATCCGCGTCGGAATTGTAATTGCCTGGAAAGTGATAAATTGTCATGTGAATGTTGAACCGATCCAGGATGAGAAAGGCTGCTGTTGCCACATCGACCGGTACCTGTGAATGAGTTCCTCCCTCGCTGCGCAAGTATGAGACCACAGTTCGGTTGTCGCATTGGATCAACAAGGCACTCGAGCTCAAATGACGACCGTGCACTTTTAAGACTTTTATGATGGCAATCATTTCTTTTTGGTTCAATGCAGGCTTTTTTCTGCATCGGACTAGGTTCCCTGTAGGCTCCTGCCGTTCAACTTTGCGCCATATACAAATGTCGCTGGCATCTGTCGTCAAATAGTGCGATGGTAGAGGGTTGTGTATCGGGGACCCCGTATCGTGGTTGGTTAGCCACCAAAGCAGTTCGCTTTCCGCTTTTGGGTTTAGGCGAGTTTTGGTTTCTGGCGAGGCTTTTAGTAGTACAAGTCTTTGTTATAGCTCGATAATTTATTCTTCCTCTTGTGATCACAAAACTGGCAAAGTTTATCATTCCAACAAATCTTTGAATGTTTTTGAGATCTAAAGTAGTTTTCTTCGTTATTTCAGAACAATATAACAGAGCAATAGGACCACCATTCACTCTAGATCGTTTGCAACGGTCTTTAGATAGCTAGCTGTTCCATCTGTATTTTTTGTATATACCTACTTGTACATAGTTGTATGAATAAATATGTTATTTCCTGAATTCGATTTTTTAGTTTGCAAACTAAACGGTCTGGGAGGTATTTGTCAATCTGCCATGTGTTCCATACGATGCCGAGAAATTCTATGGACTTCTGCGCGGTTTAATCAATTTCTGCTTGTTTATTCTCCAAGGTATTCCAACAAGTTTACTGCCTTTTCTGTGTGGTTCTGCAATGTTACTTGGTTCTGATGTAGTATGAGGAAATCGTCTAAGTAAACTTATATGCGAAGGCCTCTTCGTCGTAATAGCTCGGCCACCCAGTTTGTTAACGTTGCAAAAGTTTTGGGAGCTATACTCAAGCCGAATCGGTAGGTAAGTTTTTTCGTAAAGTATTTCACTGTAGGCCTTATTATTTGGTACGGATTTCTGGCCAACACTTCATAGCAAAGCCGCCACAGATTATCACTCAAAATTAGTTCGAGCTTGTGCAATCATTCACGATACTATCATCACACACCTGTCATGATGTGGTCTGCCCTAAAACAGTGTAACCTTACCATACCCATTTGATCGTATCCGTAGATCACTACAACTGATTCAGATTTGCAATAATTACAGGCCTACATACTAACAAGCTAGTTATGTAAAAGTAAATCAATTAATGCAAAATAAAGTAAATGTTGATTTAATCACTGATCAGCTAATTAAGTTATTATACAGTTGAAATGACGGTTTGACACATTAATTGCTATTGTTTTTAGGTCAATATCAGCTGGTAGTTTGCCATTGAATATAGATGCGATGCAAGAAAAAATATTCTAATGGCTGGCTAAGCTTCCCTTGCCTAGTCGACGTTAAAAGCGAGAAGTGTCCCATTATAGTATGTAATGGATTATTTCCATTGTGAATGTCTAGTTTCTCATTGAATGCTTGGCATATTTTAGTGATAGGATAGTAACTTTTATTTTTAAAACTCAAGGGCTATTATGCGTTTTAGTTAAGAATTGATTGCTTTACCGGGTACTCTAAAGTCTCTGATCACAAGCGTAGTGTACTCAAAAGTTGTCCGATTGTGCCGTTCTAATTTTGAGAAAATAAAATATTGTAAAATATTGTGTTTTTACATGTTTATTTTGCTGAAGTGTCAAATGTGACCTTATAAAGTGGCCCTCATTTATTTACCTATATTCTTTATAACATTTTGATAAGACTAATTATTTACAACAAATTCACATTAAATAAAATTATACTACAAAGGAACCCACAAATTTGCATTAAAATTACAAAATATCAATAAATGATAAAATATTTATAAGGTCCCATTGAATTGTCTAGATGGATCGACAGATGGACAGTAAGGTGCGTGGGGCGTTTCTGTTTCAGTTCTACTTATAACTGAATTCTAACTTATTTAGAAATTACAATGTTTTTCATAACTTATGCCATCATAGGATTTACAAAATTTGTGTTATTATGTCGTGCTAAATAAATATATTTCTTCCTTTATTTCTACTTTCCATGTTGTTGGTAGGTAAAGGAGCGAGCAAGTATCGCTGGTATGCAAGTTCAGCTCTGTAGTTTATCCGAAGGCAAAAAGGCAGCGGCAACCGCTCCACCTAAGACATAAAAACATACTCATTGTGAAAGTATCTTGCCAGTAGATACTACAACAGGGTCTTCTAACTAAAAGAACAACTAACAGACGTATTCATAGCCCTGACTCCACACTAAGATTTACTGTGTCGTGAATTCAGGAATATCAGGACAGCAATTATCTGCAGAAGAGCATGAAAACATGTTTTTTACGTTCTCTGTGGGATAAATGTTTGTATGATCTGCAAATAATTGTCTCGGGTCTCGGTGTTTTCTATGTATAATATGTATGTATTTACAAAAAAAGTCTCATCAGTCATATAATTCCCTTATTACAAGCTCTTCTTTGTTTGGGACTAGAGGATGCTGTGTGAAAAAAGTCCAGCATTATTTATTGGTCCCGCTGCGGGAATCAAACTCACACCTCTTGCGTCTAAGTCGGCTTATCGTTCGCGCCGTCGATGCAGTAATAAAAAAAACTCTACAATATAACGTTTGTACCCCAAAAATGTACCCCTCTGCAAATCTGTAAGTAAACTTAAGATATATATTTTGAAATGTAGGTACTATAAACACTTGTCTTACTGATAACGAGTCCCGCTGCTCCATAGAAGGCGGTGTTGCAGTTTTGCGTCATAGCGGCGCCAACGATGTTGGTACCCGCGAACGCGCTCAGCCTAGCCACCATCATGCCAAGGCAGGCTATCATGCCTCTATAACAAACCGGGACCATAGTCACTAGTACCAAGAGATTTTTTGTAAAAAAGTTCATCCGTGGAAATGTTACAGAGCCAAGCCACATGGTGTGCTGAGGTACAATGCCCGCATTGCTCTTTCAATTTGAATATGTTGGTCGATACTTTTTAGACTTTATTTAATTCTTTGACTAATATTTATTCTCAATAATCTTTACCTTGTTCGATTGGCAACATACTATAGCTGAATTAAGGTACACAAAAAGTTTAGTGTAGAATATACTTCAAGGGACCACCATATACATTTTATGAAAATCTCCCACCTCTAAGAGCGAAAAATGGGGGTGAAATTACATTGAAATTATTGGACTTTTTAAAAACATCCCGTTATTTTTTTCCTTTAATAAAACAATAAGTGAACAGTATTTTTCTCGCAAGAACATCTAGCTTACTTTGTCTATATAACATAGAGCAAGGTTGATTATTCTTACCGGTAAGAAGTAGGATACAAGTCCACGAAATACGAGGATACGACTCCGAAGACCATCGCCGTCGTGAGGAACACGTAGAACAGGAGGAGGCCTGAAATGGGCTCACCAGTATTGTCAATACCGACCGCTGCTGCTGCTGCTATGATCAGGATTATGATTGTCATCATCTGAAGAACAATGACACAGAGATAAATTAATATAAATAAATCATACGTACACGATATCCACCACTATTTATCAGCTTTCCTTATCCTAAAAGGTTATGCAAGGAACAAAACTCTTGTTAGGGTTAAGCTCGTCTTTGTACATGTCCTATAGATGTAAGTTTATCTTCTGTCTTATCTGTGTGTACAAGACAGTACATCTTTAATCTTGGTTGGTGGTGGCCACTGATTATTTTTTGGGCACATAATTCAGATTCCAGACCAGGCAAGGTGACCTTGAACAAGGCAAAGTGACAAAGTGCGATTTTTGCAAATTTTTACATTACTACATGTCACAAGTCTTCGAATTATAATTCCTTTTCCGTCACTTTTTAGTTAGTGTTCCGAAAAGGAGCGACGGGCTTGCAGCTTGTCACATGGAGTGCTACTTGCAAAAACGCGGGCATGTACCAAATGTAATGTTTGTACGTATATCTGACCACTCTCTACTTAGTATCTTCAAAGATCTACGCATTGCGTATCAATTTATTTGAGGATATCCATCATGGGGGATACAGTAGTGAGCGTGTTTGTTTTTATGTTGTATTTTCCGTCACTTTTTCTAAGAGTCACACCCATCCTTGACCAAACCAAACAGCTTAGAGCTAAAACTGAGTGTACCTTTCTCTTCCCAGCACATTGAGAAATTAGAGCATTGAGTATGAAGAATGATAGGCCGTGTGCACATCCAGCCCAGATGGTGTTGTCATTTATAGTGCCTTTGCAGGTGACCTGAAACAAATGAAAATAAAGTTTTTTAGGAAACAATATACAAATCGACTTTAAATAACGGGAATATGAAATTATATCCCCCATTTTTTTTTTTGACCCTGAGTTTACATGAGACAACCGTGTATAGGTACCTACCCTATTCGGTTATAAAATAATTAAACACATAAGTACATACAAAAAAAAAACTATTGTTTTTACTCTTTTGATTTGACGTGACTAAGTGTTTTCTGTGATCCTAAAGTATGATTAAATATGAATATGAATAGATTACAATATGTTACACTTGAAAATGACTCGTTGGGTGTCCAGACTCCTATCACTTGCGGATGAGCAAAGGCATAGATCCTAGCGAGGTCCCACTCAATTCAGATGATACAAATCTGTAGATGAATTATAACCTCAGATTCTTCTTCTGTGACGTTATTGGTCATCTTGAAGAGGTCGCAGAAGCCAGCACCGTCCGCGCTGGTCGCGTACGACGTGAAGAACAGGTTGAATATCGTTGGCAGAATTATTGCGAAGCTATTGTTCCTGCAAATGTATTTTCATAGCATCATCAGTCCCAAAGTGAGCAGAGCTTTTGTTATGGGAACTACCATGACTGATATATGTACCTACTTCTTAACTGTACAGCATGGCGCTACAATGGGGACATTAAATAAATACACAGATAGAGCTACTTATCAGTAATAAAAACGAATACTTAACAGTTCATAATAATGTAGTGGACGATACCCCGACTTCTGATCCGGAGGTCGTGGGTTCGAACCCGGTAGTGCACCAATGGATTTTTCCTCACAAAAAATTTATGAGCTCATTAACACGTGCTCAAAACGGAAGGAAAACATCGTGAGGAAACCGGCATGCCCTAGAACTAAAAATACGGAGGCATGTGCCAACAGTAGTGTTTCAATAAGCGGAATGCTTACTACAAGCAAAAACGCGGGCTTGTACCAAAATGTAATGTTTGGACGTGCCTCTGACTACCCCCTTCTTGGTATCCTCAAAATCTACTCTTTGAGTAGGTATGTATCTGAGAATGTCCACCATCGGGGAGATAGTCGTGAGCGTGTTTTTTTTTTATAATTTAAATTTTGTAATTTTCAAACTTTGATTTTATCTACTGTCTGTTCCAGCGTGACCAAGCCATGAAAGAAACAAGGCTGGTTATTCTTAATGATCCTTTTACAAAAGAAAGATACCTAGTCTAGTAGTTGTAGATAGAATAGACTATCGACGGTTTGGCGTTTCTCAATGGGCGGGCGGAGCTAGCTATCCCTTTCACACCATTTACGGCACACTGTATTGTAAGAAGGACATTTTGGCAACGTCGCAATTTCAAGTGTCCCTTTAGAACAGTTCTTCATACGATTGTTATGTTCCGTCTCCTGCGCCCCGTAGAGGTTGCTCCGAGGTCCAAAGATGATATTAGCAATTAATTTACCAATATCACATATTCAATTTTTAAATTAAATAAAAACCGACCACGCGAAACTGTATACATAGGTTAAATAAGTGTCGTCATTGTAGCGCCATGTGTTATGTCGGACGCAATCGGATGTGCTTTTAACAGCATTTAGCAGATCCTATTTGCACTGGTTAGTCAATGACCGCAGACGGTTGCTGGTTCGATTCCCGCCACAAGACAAATGTATGATCTGCAAATATTTGTCTCGGGTCTGGGTGTTTTCTATGTATGTTATACATTTAAAGTATGCATTTACAAAAAAATATATATAAGTAGTAGGTATATCAGTCATGTAGTTCCCATAATACAAGCCCTGCTTTGAGGCTAGATGATGCTATGTGATTTTATTTTTATATATATATTTAAAAAAATACCCTTACGCAATGTAGATAACGAAGGTCAAATAGTAAAGCAGTAGAGTCCTCCAAAGCAATGGTGGACTGAACAGCGGCGCTATCTGAGTCCAGAGGGAGCGGAGGGAAAACGTTCCCACTTCTTCCTTGCTTTCCTCATCGAGGTAGATTTGCTTTACCTGATAATAAAACATAAAGATCGATAAGTTACCGACTCTGTTATAACCGGCCAATAGTGTTTTTTAACTGCAGCAGACCTCTGAATTTTGTTGTTCGTATTAACAGAAATCCTTTTTAGATTTTACCAGTTTAAATTACAATAGGAAACAACTACCTACAGTTGTTTCCTATTGCAATTTCCTCGCCGTTTTTTACTAACTGTATATTTTAACACATACCCAAAACGGTGAAGGAAAACCTCTTGAGGAAACCCGGCATGCCCAAGAACCAATAATTCGAAGGTTTAGCCATCGATTACTTAATGCTCCAATAAGTGGCGATAGGCTTGAGACCTGTCACGTGGAATGCTAACAGCTTGTTAAAGGCGGACATGGTACTACTAGTGAAACTCACAGGAAACTCCTTATCACCGTTTCCATTTCCATCATACATCTTCTTCAAGACCTCAATGGCTTCCTGATTCCTGCCCACATTGACGAGGAACTTGGGACTTTCGTGGTAGAAGTGCAGCATGATGGCTCCGACTCCAAGAGGTAATGCCATGATGAGGGTCAGCAACCGCCAGGGTCGGTAGTCAATGCCCAGGATTGAGAAAGAGAAGTCAAGTTTCATGATGAGGTAGCCAGCCACTGAAATAATAAAAATAATTGATCAGTTGAGCTATTTATAGATAGATCATTTGCAACGGTTTTTAAATAGATAGATAATTTATTTGCAACTACTTACTAATTAAATATACAATTCTTGACGATCTCTGTGGCGCAGTGGGCGAATTCCCGCCTGAGACCCGCAACCAGGTTCGATTCCCGCCGCGGGACAAATATTTGTCTCGGGTCTGGGTGTTTTCTAAATATTATGTGTTTTTACAAAAAAAAAGTATATAAGTAGTATATCAGTCATGTAGTTCCCAAGCTCTGCTTAGTTTGGGGCTAGATGATGCTTTGTGACAAATGACCAGCATTTTTTTATTAATAATGTTTGCACTGCTGATGAGGTAAGTAGCCATAAATTGTGATAAGACTCAGCATAAAGCGCCGCAGACCTGATGTAGATTAAAAATTCACCAAGTCCCTACTTTGTATCCTAAAGATCTTCTCAGATATAGGTTAGCTGGAAGAAAATGCTAATTAACATTAAGTTCGCCTATGTAATTGTTTTATCTTGTGCAATAAAGTTTGTATCTAAAGTTGTCCATCGTGGGAAATATAGTCGTGAGCTTGTTTATTTTTGTTTTGTATAATTAATCTTTATGTGGCCATATTCTTTATTTGGTATTTATTTTACTGCAAGAACTCTTCAACACGGAGAGCATCTCCGTCATCATTAACTGACAGGTGGTCAGGGATACTGGAACTCTGCTGTCATCAACCCAGAGTCCTTCTCCGCTGCTTCAAGGAGCTCATCTGGTTGGGTCAGGTTAGAAGGGGGATAATGCACAATACACCACAATGCGTGACGTCAGTGAAGACCTTGGTTCCCCCACTTAGAATGAGAAAGGTCATACGAGTATTCACCGTAGTAAATGGTGGGGGTCAGCATCAGAGCGCTGGTCATCAGGAGCATGTACCGGGCGCGGTGCCTGCCGGTGCAGCACTCTCCCAGTAGCGCGTACGTGGCAGATTCACCAGCACTTGACCTGGAAGCCGTTGATGGAACCAGTTTATATTATATTATTCATAATAATGATGCTGCATAATCCACAACGTAAGCAGAGTTTGTGCTATAGAAACTACATGACTGATATACAATATTTACGTATATACATTTTAAAACTAATATATGCTAATAAACTAATATTTTTCAATATCTCAGCAGGTAGGTAATCATTGGCATGTTAATAATAAACAACAACAAACACGCTCACGAAATCTTCAGGTAGATAGATATATAGTTAGAAAATATTAAACAATATTTCAGCTTCTAAGCTGTACATATCTATATGTACTACAAACTACTACAAACTGTCAATTTCATAAATACCGATTAACTAAAGCTGGCACTTCTATAGTACTCATACTAGTGCAATTTTTTTTAAAATACTTGTTTATCTTAATAAACAAGTATTTATTGTAATTTATCTTGTTTAATAAAAAGAGCTAGTTAAACTACTTTAGAAGACTATTTTCACTATTTTCTTGCTTCGGTGTCTATTAAATATACAATCTTTTATAATTTACTCCTAAATTAGTTTTTTTTTTAATTATAATAAACAGTCTTGCAAAATATGAATCGTCACAACTCTTGTGATCGTCATCAAATGCAACAATAGTAATTAAGCCCTAAACGATGTAGTCTGAGATCGACAGTCTGAGGTAATCTAAGAAACTAGACATCATAATGTAAAATCAATTACTGGGAGTCTTTTGTAAATTTGTTTTCTTTTTCTTATGATCATCATCAAACGCAACACTTGTAATTAAACCCTTAACTAGTCTGAGATCTACAATTTGAGATAGACGGAGTGTTATTAAATCATTTTTTTTTATAAATAGTACAGAATCCTAAAGTAGTTTTATAAGAAAATTCAATTATTTTATTATTGTCATGTAACTAATAAAATAATTGAATTTTCTCAGAGTATCGAGCCCGGCGCATGCTTAATGTCCCCATTTGATTTTTTATTTATTAATTTTTCTTTGTTTGATTGTTTTCCGCTCCCAACTCTTTTTCCTTTAGTTCTCTAATTAGGGATCGGTTTTTCACTTTTGTCTTTATAAGATGTAAAACGAATAGGGTAAAATGATCCTGGGATCATTTCATACCTACAAAAAGGGATCGTTTGACGCCAAATGTCATATTTGCAAAACTTTTTCAGAAATACAATCAAAAAAACAAACACGCTCACGACTGTCTTCCCCATGGTAGACATCCACAGATACATACTCAGCGAGTATATCTTAGAGGATACGAAGTAGGGGGTAGTCAGAGGCACGTCCAAACATTACATTTGGCACATGCCCGCGTTTTGCAAGTTTCTGCAAGCATTCTACGTGACAGGTTGCAAGCCCATCGCCGGTTATTGGAACACTAACTGTTGGCACATGCCTTCGAATTTTTGGTTCTAGGGCATGCAGTTTTCCTCAAGATGCTTACCTTCATCGTTTTTGAGCACGTGTTAATGCGCACATACATTTTTCGAGTGGAAAAATCCATTGGTACACGACCGGGTTCGAACCCACGACCTCCGGATCAGAAGTCGGGGTATCGCCCACTAGGCCAACACGGGTTTTTCAGAAATAACTTTAAATATTGTCTTAGTCATTATCAAAACATGCTTGAAATGTTATTGAATATATACATTCCGGTTTCTATTGAGAAATCGGCATAACAGCCAACAACAATAGGTTGTTCTACCAAAAAACAACAATAGGTCAGCTATCTAACGTTGATTTTAAGCTTAGATCAAACACGCCGACTTTTTTTTATCATTACGCAATGCAAAATGATCACGCTATCACGGTACTTCGCTGGACTACAGATTGTGGGGGAAACGTCAGCGGATAAATCCGATAGATGGCACTAATAGTTCGTTTAAAATAGTGGTGAATCGTTTTACCTCGAGGGATCATTTGTACACCTTTCCCCTATATGTATTTTTGTACATTCACTTTAGACAAAGACCTTACAAACCATAAAAACATGTCAATGTGTCGATAAAATTTTACAAGGAGATTGACGTTATCAAAATGTGCAAAAAATATATGAGCACGAGACAGACAGACTGATAAAAAAGGTCCAATTCAGATTAAATTGAGAAGTAACTTGAGTGATGATCACTTCAGTTCAACGAATCATTACGTACCTACCTACTTATTTTATAATAAGATATTTTATTATATCGGCCAAGATTCCCGCTGCGATTAAATATTTACATGGCTTGCAGATATTTATATTCAGGGTCTGGGTGTTCTTGTATGTATGAATTAATTAATGAAAATACTTTATTGTACACCTTATGAAAAAAAAACAAGAACCACATTAATTCGTTTCGGGCGTCGTCGTACAAAGCAGATGTTGCTAATAATTTTGCTCTTAGTTCTGACTTCACGATCGACATGCTGAAGTCAGAACTAAGAGCCACGAATCTTTCATCACATACGCTAGATGTTGTCAGAAAAAAATATGTGCGAATTAACACGTTCTCAAAACGGTGAAGGAAAATATCGTGAGGAAACCGGCATTCCCTAGAACCAAAAATTCGAAGGCATGTGCCAACAGTTAGTGTTCCAATAAGCGGCAATGGGCTTGCAACCTGTAACGTGGAATGTAATGTTTAGACATACCTCTGACTACCCCCTACTTTACCAAAAGATCTACTCACTGAGTATGTATCTGAAGATGTCCACCATGGGGAAGACAGTCGTGAGCATGTTTGTTTTTGTTTTGTTTTTAATTGTATAAGTAGTATGCAGTTCCCATAATACAAGCTCTGCTTACTCTTTGGGGCTAGATGATGCTGTATGAAAATGTCCGGCATTATTTATTTAATTAATTTAGAGACAAGACGACCTCAGTGCCGCAGCGGACTTGCTGGCTGAGACGCATGAGCGGGTTTTGATTCCCTTTGCGGGACAAATTTTTGTATAAGTCAAGGTCAAAGTCAAAATTCATTTATTCATTAAAATCACAAGGATCACTTTGAAACGTCGGTTTTATCTACTGCCTGTTCTTCCGCGACCAAGCTAGCAAAGAAAGGCAAGAAAACAAGGCTGGTTATTCTTTTTAATGATCCTTTTACAAAACAAGGAGTTGGAGCATTTTCAATCCCAAGAGTTTTTATCATCTAAATAATCAGATATTTTATAGTATGCCTTTTTATTAAGTTTTTTTTAATTACGTTTTCAAATTTGTTAATTGTCAATTTTTGTATATCTATAGGGAGTCTACAAGTGACAACAGCGAGTTTATCTTTATTTCTGGTATAAAAATTGTGGTTATCGCTATTTTTTTCAAACATATTTATATTTTTGTGTATGTTTTGCAGATATTTTTTCGGGGTCTAGGTATTGTGGTACCATGGTGATCGTAGTTCCTGATACCCACGATTAAGATAATCTTGCGTCTCAGCCGGCTACAAGCCCGCCTCGCCGCCGATGTAGTCAATTACCTGAACACTCACATGGCAGAGCTGATGAAACGCAGTGCAGCCAGGACCTGCCAATTCGGTGCCAGACTGCTGATGGCTGAGCTGATGAAGCTACCGCACATCGCACACATTAGCACCAGCTTCCTTCCACGAGTGTCCGAGAGATAGCCCCAGGGATATGACATGACAATAATACCTGGAATTCACAATAGGCAGATCTTGATCAGGACAATACAAGAAAAACTAACATGCCTTCCACTTTAATCCCGCGTTGGGCAAACAAATCCACGAGGATATCAAGTATGGTCACCCTAACCGACTCTAAAAGTGTGTAATTTTACCTAAAAGTCGTATTTTTGGTTGTTATTATCAACAAACTGTAAAATTAACGTGAAACTTCATAAATACTTTTTTTTCTGACTTTGTACACCTACTCGTACCAACTCTATCTCTCCTCAAAGTTGTGCTGGAAGAAAATTATTTTTAGGGCTAAGCTCGCCTTTGTACATGCCTCACCTAATATTTTGTTTTACATTTCTGTTTATTTTTCTGTGTACAATAAAGAATTATAAGAAAGACGAGGTTTATATTTCTATATACATATAGTGTATAGATTTCATTCTAATTTATTTTAACAAATAGAAATGTAAGAGGCCTTGCACTGCTGATTAGCGTTTCTTGGCGATCGTTGGATGTTTACGTCATGACACGTCAATGCGATTGTCAAAAATATTTTTTTTTAATGTTGGTATTGCCGCTTGATCCCTACAAATTTTATTATAATACATACCTAGTTGTTTTATTTTTCGTAATTATTTAGTTTATTTGACTGTTTTTCTCATAAAATTTTATTGGTGATTTTTTTTTGGTCCATTATGGGGTTAGAGGAACTGAACTTAATGTTCGACAATCCTACCTTAGAAATAGATACCAAATGACTGAATTAAACGGTCTTAGATCTGATAAGTGTAAAATAAACTTAGGCATCCCGCAAGGGTCTATTTTTACCCCCTTTTATACATAATTTTCATTTATAACATATCAGTAGTTCTTAAGGAATTTGACATTACTTTATTGGTTGATAACACTTGCCTAATAATTATGAACAAAAAATACAAAATCGTCAGTAGAAAACTTAAGGAATCTGTACTTGGTTTCAAAGAATGGTTCTCAGTAAATAACATGCTACTTCATTGTTGACAAAACGAATCTTATAGAATTTGCTCTAGGTTCCAGAGCAGAAGAAATAAGACCAGAATGTGTGCAAGAGATATTGCAGAATTTTAATATATGGCCGACGAACAATCTGATATTGCTAGGCGTAAGATTAGATAGTAAGCTTACATGGGCTATGCACTTAGACGAAGTCACAAAAAAAATGTGTTATGCAACCTATGCTATAAAAAAATAAAGAGCAAGGAGAGAAAAAGGCTACTTTGCGTATTTTCACTCCATAATGACTTATGGAAGAATATTTTCGCAGAATAAACACTCTTTGCATCATTGGTGATAGGGTCATTGGTGAGAACTTCTTTCAAAATTTAGTGTCACACACAATGTCAACACTAGAAATAAGAATCGTTTAGTCACCCCTATGACAAGGTTTGCAAAAGTATCAAAAAGCTTTAACTGTACTGGAATAAAGTTGTATAATAAAATTCCTGTAGAGATAAAGAACGTGACTGACTCCAACTTTAAATCCTGTGTGGGAAACCAATAAATAGTTAAAAGTAAATGCATTGATGAAGCTTTTGCGGATCATAAAATGATTGAATTTAATTTCAACGAATTAATCTTTATTAATTGATTGTATCTATAGTTACACCTACTATAACTTTTTTTTTTTAATTTAATTACTAAAAGAATTGTTATTTTTAATTTAGGTGTAAGTACATTATGACAACGCGTAATGTTCATTTTATTTTTTAATTATTTTATATGAATTTAAATTTATGGTTTAAAAACCAATCTAGAATAAAGATTCTATGTTTTTTGACTAAGTACATTTTAATTATATCCATGTATGAATAAATTAATACAATATAATACAATCGAAGTGAAAAGTAGAGTAGTGTTTAATTCGGGACTAAAACCCATTCCATAATCGATGGATTTATAGCCGTTTTGAGGATATTGTGTTAGTTCAATGGTGTTTGTGTTTTTTTGTGTGCCAATTAGAATTATAATTATTTATTTCCAAAAATAGTAAGCTTACAGTAGAACACCAAAATGCTAACTATCTTATAATCTTATCGAATGAAATATTGATGACGGCCTGTCATAAAATGTCCAGCATTATTTATAATAAAATGTCGACATGCTGCTACTCATATGTGAAAGAATAAATAAAAGTTAGCGCCCTTAATGTCGGCGCATTTTTGGCATGTAGAGTACGTGCCATGGAAGAGGCAAACAACTGGTGCCGACGGCGCGGCGGCCAGAGCCGAGCTCATTGTCAAACTAGTAAAATGGCAGATTGCTCAATATGGTTGGATCGTTCACTTTGTTACGCAATGCCAGCAAATAAGCATATGGTCCACCTATTGGTAAGTAAGGTAAGTTACTGTAACCTATGGACGTATTGAACACCAGCGGTATCACTCACGCGTCGCCGACCCTGATACATAACAGGTGAAAAGTTTTATGTACGTAATCATGTACCTTGTTTCTGTAATTTCACCGGCACTCGTACCCTGAAAACCAGATCACAGCAATGCGAGAATTACTGCTTGGTGGCAGAAATACGGACGAGCAATTTCACATGGAGCTCTACTGTTTCTGGTATGAAGATTCGAGAACAGGTTACCTGCAAAAGGCATAGACGACAGCACTCCTATCTGACTGAGCGTCATGCCAAGGTCGCAGGTGGCTGCCGTCACTATGATACCAAGCCCGAAGATATCTATACCCATCGCTACGATCACCATGAAGCAGGCTAGGAGAAGACCCCTGTTGTATCTCCCATGACCTGGAAAGTTTAATTCCATTAACTTAATAATTAAGATATTATTTTATCTGTTCTGAGCTATATAAGACATGCATATGAAATAAGATAAGAAATAAGAAATATTTATTTTTATAAGAGGTATTTTAGTTGGAATAGGCACGAGGTTGTCGTCCTTTCTTAATATTTATACTAGCTACTTCTCACAGATTTGCCCGCGTTGTATGAATAAATATATTATCTGTGGATAAGGCCTTCTGTTAAGGCAGTGTTCGTAAGAAATGTATTTGCTTAACCATTTTCTCGTCGACTTACATGACAGAATTGGTCTACACGAAAATACTTTTCGTGTAGACCAAAATATCAGATGAGTAGTTTTAGATATTACCTTATACATCCAACGCACAAACCTTTCCTCGTTGTAATATTAAATGTAGATTGTACCCATTCAGACAATATATATATATGTATATTTCTCTTACAATAATTAAAGAATCTTCTTACATTCGGCGGTGTAAGATCATAATAATGATGTTATCTATGTACTTACATAACTGCTTTTCATAAGTTAATTATTTTGGAAGCCGTGTCAAATCTCTTCTATTAAAATTTTGTGAATATTTAAGATTATTTTAATACTATTCAACAACTTTGTAATAACATATAACTACCTTTATCCGAAAGAACTATTATAAATCTATGTTAGAATTCTAACTACTATGCAAAACCTATATGGTAACCACAAGTCTGCGCACTTGGTATGTAGATATTTGAGGATCTTCATCATAGGGGTTTTAGTCGTGATCGTGTTTGTTTTTGTCTATGTCTAGTCTCACCAGTCAAATCCAAAGCCTCTTCGTAGCCGTAGCATCCGATTGCTGTACTGTCTTTAAGTTTGAACTTTCTGCCATTTTGTACTTCATCCAATTCCATTTCATCCAAGTTATGTTCAAAACTAGCGTTATCCATAGCCATTGTGTTTAGTTTTTTTGTTATCCTTTGCTTATTGCTTCAGTACGTTTAATTTCAAGTCCATTTCTGAAGATAACAATGCTAATTCTCTAATGGATTTCAAATGATGACAACCATCGATAGTGCGTTTTTCACGTAAACTGTAGGTACACAGAATTAATTAATTTAGTTAGGGTAGTTGAATTACTACGAGGTCTAATTTGTTATTCCGACAATATTTTGAAACCGGTCTGTTTACTATCAGAACGCGTTGAAGACTGATCAGTTTTTATTCCAAGATGAGGTCACTGTATCTCTGAGATATAATATAGCTGTCTAGTAGAAATACCTACTTAGATTAGAGAAATATTGTCACGTAAATAAATGTTATTTGTAATCCATCTCCATGTCTAATAGCATGTTATCTTAATAATATATAATTAGCATGATTCTTTATAGAAATGACCAAAATGAAACGTAAAAATTAGATATATTGATAGTTTCTTTTATTACACCATTAAAAATACTGTACATAGACGAACTTAATGCCAGATAGCATTATCTTCCAGCTAATCTTTATGTAATATGGAAAACAGTAATGAATAGCATTATTTTTTTACTAGCTACTGGCCGCGGCTTGGCTCGCGTGGTACAAGTCAAAGAAGCCGATGTAAAACACTTACCATTAAGGCAGCGTTTGTAAGAAACACATTCGCTTAACTTTAGTTATAAAATATGGACTTCATGGTAGCTTTTTATTTTCAGGGAATAATGTACATATACATATATATGTCTACCTTGAAAGTCAATTCTAAATTATAGTGAAAGAATTTTCTAAATCGGGTGAGTTGTTTCAGAGATTACCA
Organism: Perizoma affinitatum; assembly: GCA_961405105.1. NCBI lineage: Eukaryota > Metazoa > Arthropoda > Insecta > Lepidoptera > Geometridae > Perizoma > Perizoma affinitatum. The sequence goes on from OY560197.1 coordinate 13,192,299, forward strand.
CCAATCTTACAAACTTACAAAATTAACCTCGATAGTATTATTAGTATACATACTGTCGTTTGTTTTTATGTATTTAGATAAAAAACAATGTAAGAAGCCGTCTTTATAATTTTCTGACATTAGAAACATAACCCAGTCTTCATCTGTAAAAGCCCAATATTATAATCATTATCATCAGCACACATTTGTCCACCCACTGCTGGACATAGTCCTCCTAAGCAATATGATTATTTTTTGAAAATGTATCTCCTTGCTAATATGGAAGAGCTTTCAAATATGACATCGATCAAGTTCCTTTCATTTAGTTAGTACTAATAGCATACAAGATTGCTATGCTCCTGGAGCCAGGGTGTTACGGCAAAATGTGGCATGAAATATTTTCGATCAAGGTGTCGAGGATCGAGCGAAAATAGAAAGCTGACCCCATTAACACGTGGAATAACTAGCTTGGAAGAGAAAGAGATAGATAGTAGGTGGCATGTATCTAAATGAAGAAGACGATAAAGGTGGTGGAACAGTGTGACATCACAGACGCGCAAAGTTGGTTACCGTTCGAGGGCAGTGTAACTAGACAATAAATATAACGTATCAACTAGCAGTAACATCATGTAGTACTGCCTACAGTCATGGGTATCGTTAACTACAAGAACCATGCTATAGGTTTTTGCTCTGCATGTTCAAAAAAAGAGCAAGAACGTATTTTTAGACTGATTTTGCAGCTTTTTTTTGCTAAGTTATGATTATGAGCGTTGTCACTATTAAAGACTTTACGCCTGCTCCTGTGTGTGCCCTAATCACACAGGAGCAGGCGTAAAGTCTTAACGATATGACCGTTCTAACTCAATTATATTCTTCTGTTTTTTTGATAATAATGTAACTTATGAAATAAAACAAATCAATCTACGACCGTAACTAAATTGCCAAGAACTGATTGCCATTCTAATTTTAGTTCTTAGAAGCATATAGTTTTCAATTGTCTTTCCATTTAGTTCTTCGTCGTAGCTTGGCCTATGTGTTGGTCACTTCCAATAATTCCACATAGCTTAATCACAATTAAAGCACCTTAATTTTATTACGTGTAGCTTTCAATCAATCAATAAGAATATTGTAAATAATGTTAATTTTGAAGGAAGAAGACTTTCAAGAAGTGCGGGAAGAGAAAAAAGGATCTATGCAAGAGCAGAGAGTGTACAGCTATGATGAAGCCCTCGATTTGGCCGGTAAAGTATTCCCTTCTATTCTTTAATCAATAAAATTCTGTAAAGCTAGGAAGAAGTAGATAGATAGAGTTATTTGACAGGAGATGAAAAAACTATAAAATCATTTTGATTTCACTTATTGACAACCCTCCGCGGAAATGATCGAACAATGATATGTTGTTTAATGATGCAGGTATCGGCGGTCATACTAGAGGCCTGCTGGTGACCCTCAGCCTCAGCTTGCTCGGCATGGCGGTGGACATGTTCGGCTTCTCCGTCGTCGTCACTGGTTGCGCCTGCGACTTCGACCTTGACCATCCACAGAGGAGCATACTCATATCCGTGCCATTTATTGGTAACTATAACCACTAAGCGAAGGTCATTACGAATGCCCCCAGGCCGTTTGGCCAAGTGTACTGTACACAAACTTCCGATCCGAAGGTGGTGGGTTGATACCTGGTCGTGCCAATTATTTTTTCGGTAATATCCGAAACTACTCATCCGATTTAAAAAAACGTGCCTCTGACACCCTTCTTGGTCTTCTGAACCTGAACAGTGAGTCCTAGACACCTGACATTTGGAGGATATGTTCGTTATTTATTGGGGTGCACTAAAAAGGAGCATTTTCTGAAAATTCACCCCTACATGTTTTTGTTCTCCATTTGCGTTTCTCTCCTTACTCTCTTTCTAGCTCCCTCTCACGCATCCAATTTAACACGCTTGTAACCTGTGCTTAACAAAGTAAAGATTTTCAACCAAATTCAAGCAGATTTTCAACCGAATAACCGAGTTATTTTGATCACTAGTTTATTATACATTTTAACAGGTCCAATAGTGATGTCATACATGTGGGGCTACTTGTCAGACACGCGGGGTCGGCGGCAGACGCTACTCGTGGGGCTATGGGGCGGTTTCGTGGCGTCCACCGTTAGTGCCTTTTCCACGCATTGGTACATGTTGGCTGCTCTGAAGATTATCGGGACTTGTTTGTAAGTGTCTGATAAGCCCAACACCGTAGTTACATCGCTATATGGATCGCAACTCAACTTCATAATAATTATCTGAATGAGATGCTAGAAGTGCGCCCTGAACTGAAATCTCGCGGTGTTCAGTTTGACTACATTCACGGAGTTAAACTAATCTAACTAATCTTATAACGTTTAAAAAGTATCGCCTATTTATTTGGTAGGAAGAAGTTTTTATGTTGCCTTTTTATCTTCCTTAGTCAAGTTATATGACTAATATTGAACATTAGTTAACAAATGGGCAACTCTTTCATGTCACGAGTTGATCATATTTTAGCCCATATCCCTAAAATCATCCCTTATAATCAACAACCCCACGACAGTCGCATTCTTTGTTACCTCTTATCATGAAGATTCAAAAGCAAAAGGCACTTTAAAAAAGTATTACAAATAAATAGCTGATCAAATAAACTGCTGATCTGTGTTTCAGCTCCAGCTCTGTGCAGTCGATAACGTACTCCTACCTCGGGGAGTCCTGTCCGCTGCGAGTGAGGAGTTCCTACATGCTGATCATGACCAGCATCCTTATGCTGTTTATGGTTTCTTATGATGGTATGTTCGATTCCTTGTATTTTATTTACAGAAAGTTAGTGACACGCATGCTGAGCCTTATGCTCATAACTCGTATGTACGAGTAGATAGTACAATATACCATTTATTCAATTATATGTGACACCCAACAATCACAGTAATTATACAATGTAAATATTGTGATCTTAAATCTATGTGCTACTCCAATTATCGGAGACCACAGTGTGCACAAAGTAGATCAAACTAACATTACACTAACAATTATATACTACTAGATTCTGCCCGCGTTTTATGTTGATAAAACACCAACTTTTGAGTGTATCAAACCAGGGAATATATTTTTTCCATACAAATTTCAGAACTTTAATGCAAACTTTCGGTAGCGTTGAAAAAAAAAACATGTTTTATTATTAATTTTAAAGTTTATTTGTATCGATCTTTGAGCACCCTGTTTAACCCCCTTAGGGGGTTTTATTGTTAGATTTGCTTATGTGTTATTCCAGAACCTCAATTATCTACATTCCAAATTTCATCAAAACTGGTTTAGTAGCTACGGAGAGACGTGGTAACAAACATTCACACACACAGACTTTCGCGTTTATTATATTAGTAGGATTCCATTTAGATACAATTATTGTACACTTAGAAAGTACATTTTAACTATGTAAGGCTATAGTGCCTTAATATCTTTCGCTCTAGGATTAGCTAGATTTAACAACTGTGTCTCAGTTGTTAAGCTATTTCTTCCGTGTTTATTAAGTTTTTAAAATGTGAAGAGAAATATCAACCTCTAGCAGTCTATAGAAACCATTTTAGAAGCATTCAGGATGCATATTAACTAGGACACCTGAGTTGATCATAAGGTAGGTCAAACGATCTCTGAAACTGGAAGGTTTGTTTAGCAGTATTACCAGTGTTCCAGTATGTTTGGTGTCACAACCAAATAGTAGTATCAGTATCTAGAAAGCATTGTTATCATCGAGCATTCTTAGACTAAGTAATCATTCGACCATAAAAGGTCAATGTGAAGTTGCGAAGGTCGCGAGTGATTGTGGAAAGTTAAATGAAGAGATAATGGTTTTTGGAATGGTTTTTGTAACGGTTCATTTAGTTGGTGTAAATATTTCCGTTACAAGGTAGTTAGTTTTGTATGAGAAGTAGTTATGTAAGTAAATAACATTTTTGAATTCACTTAGCTTACAGGACGTAGTTTCCAAATTATTGATCCTAGTGACTTCAGTAAATTAAATAACTATTACATTACAATTTCTTAAGAAAAAAACCTAATAGATCGTCGAAAGACAGTGAAATTGTAAGGACTCCTATATTTTTCTGATGGTAAAACTAGTTTAATCACGAAGAAAACCCGGTATTTACTGGCTAAGCGCTTTGTTTCTAGTGCCTATTTCATCCTCCGCATGGATTTTCGCTACGATTGGGGTCTTATCTCTTTCACTCCCTGGCGGCTTCTGGTGCTGGTGATCTCCGCGCCTCTTGTCGTCAGCGCTCTGATGCTGCACTGCTTTTGCGAGAGCCCCAAGTTCCTCCTCAATGCTGGCAAGGAAGCTGAGGCCCTGGACTGTCTGAGAACCATTTGGAGGAGAAACGGTCATGCTGGTCTTTACCCGGTCACAAAAGTGGTGCTAAATGAAGTAGCCAGGGTGAAAGGAAAAGATGAATCTCTCCTGGACTCATTATTTGAGCAGATCCTGCCACTCTTCAAGCCTCCGCTGCTGTGGAGGACACTGCAGCTGTTATATTTGACAGCTGTCATTTATGCCATGTAAGTAAAAAAAATGATTGGCACTGTAAGATCTGGATTTTGAAACCGATAAAGGTCGTGTATAGAGAGTGTATTATAAAAAAAAATGTTGAAGAACACATGATTTTACTACGAATGTGGCAAACATGCATTCGACCTACCTGTAAGCGGTGGTAACCTGTTATCATAAGTAGCCTATGGACGCTTGCAACACCAGAGGCATAAAAGCGCGTTGACAAAACTCAAAAATAAAAAAATCCGCCACTTTAAAATTATATAATGACTCAGTAAATGGAATTAACCGCTGATTCCTACGACTACTGACAAGAAAAGACTTGATACACCTATCCGAAAAAATACTGTCAGCCGAAAAGTAGTCAACCAATACCTACTAGATGATATTGAAGAAGAGACAATCTAGTTTTTGATTGAATAAACTTCTGGCTTTTACAATGGATGCCATTTCATTTCAGAAACAACAGTCTGGTTATGTGGATGCCATTGATTGTGGAGGCTTTCACAGCAGGTTTGAGCTCTGGGACCAGCCAGAACTCAGGCAGCCTGTGTGGCATCATAGCTCATTCAAGGAATATCACAGGTGCTGGTGACACGGTTTGTAAATCACTTCCTTCACGAGAGTTATGAGTATTTATGCGTCGATCAGTGAAACTGCGCCCTCAAAGGTAGCCTAAAAAACCAAATTGAAAGCCTCGAATTTTAAGTCAGAAAAACAAAATAATTTGTCAATACTTTGATACTATATAAATAAATAATAATAATGTATTATGTGAGCTACATGATAGATATACACTTATATACTTTTTAGTAAATACATACATATTATACATAGAAAACACCCAGACACGAGATAAACATTTGTCCCACTGCAGGAATCGAACCTGCAACCTTCTTCGTCTCAGGCAGGCCTTCACCCACTGCGCCACAGAGGTCGTCAAATTGACTACGGCTAGCTGTTACCAGCCAACATAACAAGTTAATAATAGGAGTTATATTAAGGGCAACACGGAGTAAAATCCTTATTATTTAAATTGACTTGTTTTAGTTTGCGATTCACGAGTACTATTGTTTCCAGATCACCTGCACCTCCACCATCGACATGCGAACACTCTTTTCCGGTGTCATCCACGGAGCGATGTTCTTCACCATCACATTGGGTATTTCCAAGCTGGCTCACCGCAGGAAGGTCCTGATGATAGCTTTCTTCGTGATCCCTCTACTGTCCACTCTCGGAGCTATTTACAATGAGAATGAAGTCGCGAGTTTGGTTCTCTTCGTCGGTATGATGATGACTAATATGTGTATGGGAGTTCTCTTCGCTTACTACGTGGACCTGTATCCTACTTCATACAGGTAAGTTGTTCTGGACTTTACATATATTATTCTTAACGGTAATTATATAAATATATATATGGCTGTTAAGGAATTAGACGGAACAGACATACCAGAATATACTTAGAAAGATAAACGCAAGTCAATTTTTATTTTCAGGAAAGCTAAAATTTGAATTTATATAACGGGAAGTTGATAAAAAGTCCAATATGAAATTTAATCACCCATTTTTTCACCCTGGCGAAGATTTTTCATAAAATTGATATGGGATTCTTGAATAACCTACCCATTAAAAAAAAAATCATTAAAATCGGTTCTTAATAATAATTGACTAAGATATCGTACACAAAAATTGAGAATCTCCCCTTTTTTGAAGTCGGTACAATTTATTTGGCACATAATTCAATTACATATACAGGATATATAATGTACGCACGTATGTATTTCTACCGTGATAGATAGCTGTTAGGAATATAATACCTAGACTCTCAGTTACATGGCCAAAAATATCCTGTCTTATATACCTGCATAGGTACACATCACCGGGATGTGAAGCTGCGCTGGTTTTCATACTAAACCAAACGGTAGCTGGACCTAACTATGAGTATAGAATAACAGTTTATTTTTTATTTTTTTCATCTGGACAGAACGATAATGTGAGAGAAGTGAAAAGCGTTTTCAGATATGAAGCTAGTCTTCATATCTGCTAAGAGAGCCTTGCTTACGTTTAGACTAAATTAAATACCCATTCACATCTTTTTATGAACGAAAATAATATAGACTAAAGACTATCGGTTTATCTCCACCAAGCAAAGACGCGCATACAGTCTCGTAATTTTCCTTTAGAACTGGAAATTTACATCGCTCATAGACAAAAGACAATCGGCTTATACCATAGATACGGATCAGGTTTTAGAAGCATCATCTATACCGCGATAAGCCGCGCCTACGTTTTTGTACATGTATTTATTTTTGTATTGATCTTGTCTGCTTCTGGTGCAGAGGCATGGCAGCCTGCCTGGGGGTCATGATGTCGCGGCTGAGCGGGCTGGCGGGGGTCCACTTCGTGGGGGCGCTCGTCATGACGCATTGCAGTGCCACCTTCTACGCGTTTGTCGTTTATTTGCTGAGTAAGTAAATCTGATACGAGGAAATCCATGGAAGAAAGAGAAAATAATATTTATTTAAACCCGCAAAAAACACAAACAAGTTGATTTTAGCAGAACATGGTGGTAGTGTGTCCTCCGTTTGCAAAGGGGAAGATCTTTCAGGAGAAAGTTGTTTGTCGGATTATATTCAATCGTAAACAAAATAAAAAAAAACAAACGTTGAAGAGTTAAAGTCACATAGCTAATTAGCAAGTTGAAGTGGCAATGGGCAGGCCAGTAACCAATAGCTCGCAGAATTATTGGGGTAATCGTGGTCGAATGCCGACCACGATCCAGACGGCGCAGAGTAGGAAGGCCACCAGCCCGATAAACCAATTACATCGGTTAGGTTGTAGGATTTCGGTGGCTGGAGGTAGCCCGAGATCATTCGTCGTGGCACCCTTTTAGGGAAGTCAATGTGTCCAGGTGTGGACAGACTGTGGTTGATGATGATGATGAGTACATATCTACAGGAAAAGCAAAGTTACATTTTTATTTATTCTCTAAGACAACTGTTAACTCTTTAATATCTATCTATACTAATAATAAAGCTGAAAAGTTTGTTTGTTTTATTTTATTTGAAGTCGCTTGTCTCTGGAGTATTAGTTGGAAAAATAATTTTGCACATTATAGCCTGATTCTTGAGGAACGTTATAGGTATTTAACATGACGCTACGGCTCTTAGAAGCCGAGCAAAATAAGTAATAGAAGCCGAGCATAAGGCGTGGTCGGGCGATGCGACGCGGTGGGCCGGGGGCCTGAGAGCGGCCGTGGCTCAGCTAGTCATTTTATATTATTAAATAACATTGTGCTTTATGGATATCAGAGCCTAAGGTACTCGTGTTATAATATCTATAGTGTCAGTTCGGAGAATACCCTACCCTTCGAACTAGTTGGAGACAGTATCTCGTCGGGCAGTGTCTTACGCTCAGGTACCCACCGAAAGGGACGAAGGTGCTGATTTAATAAAACTTCGGTACCAATCCAAACAAATCCCAATTATGAATAATAGACAAAATTGACATCAAATACCTACTTGTCCTTTTGAGGGAAGATTCTATCCTTCTCTAGATAAATTTGACTTTGAAATGATAGCAGTTTTTGTTATTTTTCCGATACCTATTCGTCCCATAGAGTCGGAGGCATTTATTCTAATTTATTTTGTTACAGGTGGCATTCTGGTATGTTACTTCCTTCCGCCAGACAGGCTGAAAAAGTAGATGAGCTACCACGTGGTTTCGTCCAACGAAACCGGAACGCATTTGGTGTTGACTCTCGCACTTATCTTTATAAATATACATACTGGCAGGTTGAACCCAGGTAGCGTTCGATGTGGCGAAGTTTCAACACCAAACTCACAAAGAGCCCGCGCAAACTGGCAATCATTATATTTATACGAATTTTGACAACCAAAGTCCGTGTCATTTTGACCAGACCTTGAGTGTCTTGTTACAGTCAAATCTAAAAGTCTAAAGTATTTCTATTATGTAAGGAAAATGATCGAAATCTTAACCAAAGAGAAACGACTCTACTCCTAGGGGGTATTTTTTTCAGGTTACGCATTGTGTTTTTTTATTGTTATTTTAAACATATTTGTTCTGAGTCTGGGTGTTGTGGTACCACGGTAGGTAGGTACTCGTAGTTTCTGATACACCCGATACAGGGAATCCTAGTGTGGGGTGAGTAATCGGCGGAGACTGAAGAGGTGCAGGTTCGATTCCCGCTGCGGGATAAATATTTGCATGTTCTGCAGATATTTGTTCCGAGTCTTGGTGTAGTAGTACCATGGTACTCCCGGTTCCTGATAGCTACGATACGGGGAATCCTAGTGTGGTGTCAGCGGTGACTGAGAATATAAAAAAAAACTATCTGAGGTTAACTTTTTTATTTATTAAAATATTATTTTTATGCCAAGTACTATAATTTCTTTACCAAGTTTTTATAAATGATTTGCAAGTAGTTACAACCTGTTCTCTGATCTACCCAAACCGGTTGGTATCCATGCAAATAGACTGTAAAAGCGAACTGGCTTTGACTGTAGGTAACACTTACTAAGTAGGTAACTTGAATAGGTAGAAGCGACAGGTCTATTTTGATCTTGTATTTTAATTTCAACAGGAAAAATAAACATTGTGAACGGATCAAAATGATTCCAACCAATTGAGTCTAAATAAATGTATTATTCGATTCATTCATATTTGCTAGATTATGAATCATAGATTCGAGTGCTAAAGTATAGATATGAAACTCCTTCATAATTTCAGAATAATAATATTCAGAATAATAAATTAATTGCCAATTTAATTAACACGTCAGTCAAATGAATTCTCACTAAGTTAAAACAATATAAATAACGAATGCCTGTGAATAAATTAATTCAAAACACTCATATTATAAAAATATAATAATAATAATTGAAATAGTAAAAATTATAATTGATCTCCAAAAGCGCTTAACTTCTCCAAAAGCGCGCTTGTGATTGTGATCACTTCGACTGGATCAAAGTGGAATCACAAGTGCATAACTAATGTATGAGTTTATTTTAGATGCTAATGCGATGAATGAGTTTCGCTTCTGCGCTCTAGTTAATTTAACCTAACAATTGTATCTACAAGCTGAAAACAGCGACAAAAAGACAAGATAATTTTGAAAAATTGGTGTACTCCATTTGTTACGACAGCATTGTGTCGTAGACAATGTACAATTTTTTTATATCTCTTTTCAAAAATCCTTAATTAAATTAGATCACATAATATAAGAACGTAGCTAGTTACTAGTATGTACAAATAGCTTTTGATAACAAAATGTTTGGTGTCTTTATGTGGGCAAAGGAAATTGCCGAGATGTATCTCGAAAACGATATTGGTTTTCCTATGGGTCCGAAAAAGGTACATCGAAAGGAACATAGTTTCGGGTCACTACGGCACCAAGGATTTCGATGACAGTGATGATGAGAAGGATAGTGATAGGAACTTCAGAGTGTGGGTGATCAGCGAGGATGTGAATGCGGCGACTCCTTACACCTATGACGAAGCCATCAGCCTCGCAGTAAGTTTAATGAATTCACAACCATGTCAATACTACCACTGTTCAACTTCTCTCTGATATCTTAAAATTTCCTCTATTTGACGACCTCTGTGGCGCAGTGGGCGAAGGCCTACCTGAGACGCAGAAGGTTGCGGGTTCGATTCCCGCTGCGGGACGAATGTTTTTATAAACTGCAAATATATGTCTCGCGTCTGGGTATTTTCTATGTATTCACAAAAAAAAGTATATAAGTATTATATAAATTATGTAGTTCCCATAGTACAAGTTATGCTTAGTTTGGGGCTAGATGACGTTGTGTGAGAAAATATCCAGCAATATTTATAATCGAAGGTGTTATAAAGGTTACCTTGGCTTCGTTGACTTCAAAACTTCAGAAAAACTACAACTACCATTGGCATTCCACTCCTTATCTGTCCTCACAATAAAAGCGGAGAAAAACAATTTGCGTGCACGAGCAATATGTCCACAACATGATGGAATGTCTTATCACGTCTGTCTGTAGGGAAATGAAAAGAGGGGAATGAAATCGAACAATTCCTGAGCACACTCACCGTAGTGCATGCGGTAGAAGATTGAGAGGCAAGCAAGCTTACGACGATACCCAAGCTATGTAGACTTTCCAACAAGTGCCTCGTCGTTCAAATTAATTTTGGCGCGACAGTCAACATAATCTATGGTTGTTGTTTGGCTGAACGGTCCCACAAGTGGCTGCACTATTCCATCTACGTCAAATGTGTCTCTATTTCAGGTCATAACCCCTACACGATTGCCCTGCTGGCTGTATGTTGCATGTCACTACTAGATATCTGTATCGACATCTTCGGGTTCTCCACTGTTGTCACCAGTATTGGTGCGACCTTGATATTGGACCATGGTAGAACAGTGTTGGGTAATGTTCTCTTGGAATAAAATTGGTTGTTCATTTTGTAAGTTGTGAAAGTCAAACATGCCCCTGCTCCTTGGCTATCGCCGTCTCTAAAAAAGGCTATGTTGAAACGCGATAAGGCCAAACGGCTTTTTAAAAAGTTCCCTACTTATAATAATTTAGCCTCCTATAAGAAATTACGTAACCGTTGTACCAAGATGTGCAGAGATTCAAAGCGAAGCCATATTCACGACTCTATTAAAAACTGTAACACATCGCAAATGTGTAAATTTCTGAAATCTCTGGCTGGCTTGACTGTCTAGCGATTCCAACAATATATCATTAGATATAAACAGTATCAATTCCCACTTTTCTAAATCTCCTCTTTGTTTTGATTGCTTTATTAAATATAACACCTTGGACTCCCTATCGCGCTTACCCATGCCTGAGTGCCCTCCTTTTAATTTCAACGAGATTACTGAGAGAGAAGTCATTTTGTTCCTGAAATCCATCTCCACAAAAGCTGTTGACTCTGATGGTATCTATGTTCAGATGCTTCAACTCCTTTCCTATGAGCTTGCCTCTCCAATCACTCACATCCTTAATTATTCTCTAGTAACAAGCTCTTTCCCTGCAGCCTGGAAAAAGTCATTTGTGTTACCTCTCCCAAAAACCCCCAATCCTACCACTGTTTCACAATTTCGACCTATTTCCATCCTTCCTACACTATCCAAAATCCTGGAAAACGTTGTCTATAGGCAACTTTCTCGTTTCCTTTCTCAACATAGTCTGCTGAGTCCTTTTCAATCTGGTTTTAGACCTGGCCACAGCACCACTAGCGCCCTTATAAAAGTTTCTGACGACATACGCTGGGCCATGGATAATAAGTGCCTTACGGTCTTGGTACTCTTGGACTTCAGCAGTGCTTTCAACTCCGTAGACTACGGCATCCTCCTAGCTATCCTTTCCTCCTTAAATGTTTCACTCCCAGTAATCTCTTGTTTCCAATCTTATCTTTCTGGTCGCTCGCAGTGTGTACGCCTTGACGAGTCCTGCTCTGATTGGTGTGAGATTACTGCTGGTGTACCACAAGGTGGCGTTCTTTCTCCTCTACTTTTTTCAGTGTTCATTAACTCCATAATCAAGGTAATTTCTTCTCACTGCCTTCTGTACGCGGACGATTTACAATTATACCACCATTTCAAGACTAATAACATAGACGAGGGTATTACACATATAAACGCTGACCTCCATAGAATTAAAACATGGGCAAAATCGTTTGGTCTCTTGGTTAATCCTTCTAAGTCTCAAGTCTTGATATTGGGCAGCCCCTATATGCTAAATATCATCGCTCAATCGACTATCCCTCCTGTTAGTTATGACAGCGTGATTATTCCTTTTTCATGTAAAGCTAAAAACCTTGATGTGATTTTCGACAGCCATCTTTCTTGGGTAGGTCATGGTAATGATGTCAGTAAAAGGGTTCATTTTGCGTTCCAGTCGCTCAAGCGCCTCCAGAAGTTTTTTTCCTTCGAAACAAAAATCACTCCAAACTTTGATGTTACCCCTTCTGGATTATGCCGATGTCTGTTTTCTTGATGCCACGGAAGAACTTATTATCAAACTGGAGCGTCTACAAAACCTGTGCATCCGTTTATATTCGGATTGCGCAAGTTTGATCACGTATCCGAGTTTAGATCCCATCTAAAATGGCTCCCTATTCGTCGTCGTCGTGATCTTCACGTTCTGACACTTCTCTATAAGATTCTTTATAGCCCTCTATCTCCCCCTTATCTTCGTGAGCGTTTTCAATTTCTGGTCCCTCGTGGTATGCCGTGTCGGTCCTCTAAGTCCCTTCTACTTAAAACTCCCTCTCACTCATCTAGCTGCTACAGCGATTCATTTACTGTACATACTATATGTGATAGTCCTTCAATTGATGTCTTCAGGAGAAGACATAAATTGATTTTTTCTTTTCTGTACACTATCCTACTTCTATAAATACCTATCTCTAGCTCAAGGTTTGCTAGAAGAAAACTCTGTTTAGGGTTAAGCTCGCCTTTGTACATGTCATTTAATTCTGCCTATTGTAAATGTTTATTTGTGTGTACAATAAAGAATAAAGAGTAGAGTCAGTGTTGGCATACAACATTACTTTTGAGTGAAAACAATGTATTTCTTACATCTTTTTAACGGACTTTAAATATAATGTTTATATCAGCATCAAAACCTTTTCTAGGATACCTATCCTAGATAAAAAAAACTAAAATCAATTAATTCGTAACAAAACAAGTACCTACACATTCTTAAAATAATTTTATTTTATTTCATGATAAATACAATACGTATCTATCTAAATATAGGTAGGCGTATGTACCATGTTATGTTAGTGAAAAGATTAAATCATAATGTTGAAATGGGACATATTTTATTACAATTATTGCTATTCTGATTAAGAAGACGATAAAAAATTATAACGAGCAAGTACATATTTTGCATTATGCCTATTAATAAAATTATAACGAGCGAGTACAGTATTTTGCATTATGCCTATTAATAAAGTTCTACTCGTTGCTGTTTCCTCAGAAAATTAATCAATATCGCAAAGTTGACAACACATGTGCATAAAATTCTGAAATAAAAATTCTATTTTTTTTTAGACTATTTTTTCAGGTGTTTTGTCAACTGCGTATTTTTGGGGCTACGTGTCTGACACTCAGGGCCGACGGCTTAGTTTGATCATCGCCATGTGGGGCGGATTCATCGCCACCACGCTATCTGCTTTCTCACCCAACTGGATCGTGCTGGCTGTACTAAAGTTTATCAGCGTTAGTTTGTGAGTACCTACTTATACCTACTGGTAATAAGACTACTTCCGATAATTGAAGGCACAGGTTTACCCCACATTACCATAATATAATTTATTTTTATGCCGAAGAATGTTCTATGACTATTTTATAACGAGTCCTGTCTCTTGTTTAGCTTCTTGAAATGTATTTTTTGTTGAAACCTTAGAAGTGCTGGGTATGTAAGGTTATTTATGTCTGCGTATTTGCTAGAAGTGTAAAAGAGGTTGACATTAACCTCGATTGATACAAATACGACTGAAATATGATTACTTTCACTCAGAAATTGGATTTTGTTTTATGACTAAATTATAAAGTTCGTAATAATAAATTTTTATTTTGAACTTTTTCCGAAATTTCCGCTCAAGCTAATTTTTCGTTGTTCTGTTTTTGAACCTGATTAATCAAGTGCTTGTTTGCATAAAAAGTTGCAACTCTGCCCAGTCTGCCACCTACACGCTGATCGGAGAATGCTGTCCAAACAACGCGAAGAGAACCTACTTCTTCATTCTGGCCAGCACTCTACACCTTTCTTTACCTGTTTATACAGGTAAGTTTGTACAACATAAACCTCTGAATCATATTTGGTTATGCTACCATTTTATAAATGACCAAGACCAAGTTAGGCTCATGACCCATAGATGTATTTGCCAGAGGTTCACTGAAGAACCATTATGGTTCTAATTTCTAGAAGGTTCTTTAAAAGAAAAGTAGCGTTATATATCAACCTAAAGAAGACAACTGCAAAGAGTTTCTCCATTAGACCATCCGTGTACTGATTTCTCACAACTATCATGCTTTTGTCATTTAATCGGAGGTTTCTCTACGTTTCATTATTAGGCTTATGATCACTATTTGAGAAACTTTATCCTCCAGCGTTTGTCGGTTCCTCAAACTATATAACTGCCAATTGTCATGTCAACGTGCTATCTTCGAGAGCTGTACCAAATGTGATTATTGTGATTGAATCTTATCATTACCAACAGCCAGAAGAAGACCACTGCTAGAGAGTGAAAGTTTTAGGAAAATTCCATCCATCGACTTGCCGTAATCCTAACAATATCATGTACCTATTTCAAGGCAATACATTTTATTATATTTATTTTATTGGTCCATGGGTGGGAAGCTGATATTCCTACACAACGTCGTTTGGTTCGTAGTTGATATTCGAGGGCCTTTTTTCTCCAGCGGTTGTCAGTTCTGTGGTTGTATCATATCTGTTATCCTACAGCTCTTGGCTTCGCCACTTTATACATGAACTTCACATACAAGTTGGGTCTCCTGACTTTTACCCTCTGGAGGTTCGTCGAGCCGTCAGCGCGGTCGGTCTCCACGGATTCTACGAGAGTGCCAAGTTCATGGCTAATGTCGGAGAGAATGGACAGGTGTTGGAGAATTTAAGGGGAATTTGGAACAGAAACCGATGTGTTGGGAAGAAATATCCAGTAAGTTGGACTACCCATTTACGCTCGCCTGCTTATCAAATTTTTTATGGTTAACCATGGGATCTATGAGTGAACGATATGACATATATCTGATTGCTTCATTTTCGAGTATAACTAGATAGGTACCTATTATTTCTTCTCTTTCCTTACAGGTAGAAAAAAATATTGTTGAAGAAGAAGGTAACACCAAAGTCAAGAACATGCCACTATTGCGGTCTTTGTGGCATGGAGCCATTGTTTAAGATGCCTCTTCTCTTGAGGCCATTGCAAGTTTACTTCTTGACCATTGTTGGGTATAGCACGTAAGTAATTTAAACTGGTGTATGATGGCTCTTCAGGAATCATGATTTATTTAGTGTTAAGAAAACAACAGTTTTGCTCAACAGTCTTCCGTTGATCTTCTATAAGAAGTAAATAAATAGACTAGAAAGCTTTCCCTAGCAAAGTATGAAGGTGAAGTAGCGAAGGTATAAACACCTTAGTAATGAGCTGTTCCAAGATAAAGTCATACAATTTGTATCGTTTAATTGTGTTTCTGTCAATGGTAGATATGGGACTTCTCCACTTTTTAACTTTTTAACTGAGAAGTCAGTATAATTTAAAACTTTTAAGTGATTTATTATAGCTTAAAAGCTATAGTTTTAAATTGTTACGTAGTAGACGCATAGCTCAAAGCTACACCATAACTATCGTTTGAGGTAATTTAAAACACCTAACTAAGTCCTAAGTCCTGACCCCACTAGGATTCCATATCGTCGGTATCAATACGTCACGAGTACCGTACGAGACCCAGACCTGGAACAAATATCTGAAGAACATACATATATTGGTCCCGCAGCAGGAATTAAACCCGCATCGCAGCCGGCTAAGCCCGTCGTACCATCAGAGTCGTCAAATCGAGGTTGTAACTCGTGGCTCCCACGAGTAGTTCAGTGGGGGATTTAACCTTTGTTTTTTATTCGAAGCAGTGTCATCGCGAGTGACCAAAATAACGTAAGTACGTCTGATGAAAGAGTACCTACAGGATAAAAAACGTTAACTTGGGATTGCAAACTATTTAATTATAATAGTATTATTTATTATTCAATATAAGAGGATATCACGTGATATCTTCGCCAATTGAAAACCAATTTTAATGATTGTTTTCTATTGGTAGGGTTAAACTTCAGGAGTGATCTCATATAAATGGATTTTCTGGAGTTGCGATAAAACTGCGTGGAAGTGACACAGAATAAGAAGTTAGTATATTTGTTTATTGACAGTGGTTGTATATTCACTTATAAATTTTATAAATCTACCAACTTTTTCAGGTTTGAAACCGGTCGTACAACAATGGGCTATTCCACTCGTGCTCTAATCAATGAAAGAAAACATCGTGAGGAAACCGGCATGCCCTAGAACAGAAAATTCGAAGGCATGTGCCATCAGTTTGTGTTCCACTAAGCGGCAATGGTCTAGCCACCTGTCACGAAATAATTATTATATGCAAAGTGACCAAGTTACCAAACATTACATTTGAGTAATGTTTGGACGTGCCGCTGACACGTCGTGCCACATATAAGGAGGATGTATTTCAATCCAATGTATCTTTTCTTTAGAGCAATGTTTGGAGCTTTCATATTTTATGAAATTGAGTGGTGCTAATTATTTTAGTGAACATAAAAGCTTGTACGGAAAAGCCTCTGTGCGCAAGTCAGACTCGCACTTGCCCGGGGTTTTTTTTTTATTTGTCCTGAAACGGGAAGAGGTGTTCTTGCGTCTCAGCCGTCACCGCGCCGAATTCGGTAAAAGTATAATCGAAAAGATACATATTAATCAGATTTATTTTTCAGGTGGTGTGCTGGTAGCTTGCTTCTTACCATTAAATTATTTAAGCTACTTAACAAAATAGAAGAAGAAACCAAAAATAAACAAAAAAAAACTATTTTTTATTTACAGGAAACTTATCATTTACTTATCTGATTTCTTAAAATAATAATATCATATCACTATAAGTTAATAAGTTAACATTAAATTAGATTGTCAATCATAAATTAAAACAATTTGGCTGTCACTGTCATTTTGCAATTAGAGGAATCTGAGCTTTTAAATGACATTTCTTCCTCTCCAAAGTTGAGCTTATGTCAAGGACGAGAATACTTTTTGCTGTTTGTTTGAAATCGTACAGATTATATAAAATTTTGAGAGAGTAACCAAAGAAGAAAACACCTGCAATGCAGAAAATAATTTGTATAGCTAGGAACACCTTTGGCATAGTGATATACATCAGTCTTAGGGCGCTTATGGCTATATCCGGAAGTCTTGGCTGTCTCTGAAAATAGAAATTGAATCATCTAAAGTAACTGATTTAAAAAAACATAATGCTGGTCATTTTTTAACACAGCATCATCTAGCCCCAAACTAAGCAAAGCTTGTATTATAGGAACTACATGACTGATGAACTACATATACATTTTTTTGTAAATAAATACATTTTATACATAGAAAACACCCAGACCCGAGACAAATATAAGCTAATCGTACATACATTTGTCCCGCAGCGGGAATCTAACCCGCAACCTTCTGCGTCTCAGGCGGACCGTCGCCCACTGGTGCCACAGAGGTCGTCAACTTTCTTATGGTTCTTTGTAAAATTTCACAACAGCCTGGTTGTATTATAATAGATTTTGGTATACAACATATTAGTGAATGGATGGTCCATTTGATATGGTGGATATGATGATAATGACGGATAAAATATATGTTATACGTAAATAAGGTAACTCACAATCTGAAAATGTGCAATAGGCAGCACTATATCTGTAAACCTCCTTGCACTTGAGCTGTAGTTAAGGTCTCCAAGGACTATGTTCACTTGTAGAGAAAGGTGCGTTTCTAATGTCAAGCCAATTTTCTGAAAATAACGATTCTTAATAAATTCTACAAAATACCGTCTTACATAAAATAAACCAATACCCGTGAAGCCAAAACTCTTTTAGCATAATTTTGATTTATTTGCGCTATGTGTGATGAATCGCTTTAATTTAGAAATAAAAGAATAACTTTTAATAAATAATACTGGACATTTTTCACACAGTATTTTCTAGCCCGAAACTAAGCAGAGTTTGTATTATGTATACTACATGACTGATATACCTACTACTTATATACATTTTTTATAAATACACACAGAGAAAAAAAAACAGTTCATACAAACATTTGTCCCGCGGCTGGAATCGAACCCGCAACCTTCTGCTTCTCAGGCGGGCTTTCGCCCACTGCGCCTCAGAGGTCGTCAAACCTCAAACTCAACAAAAGCAAATCAAAAAAGCAACTTTTTAGAACAAATTGTACCTACCTACCATAAGTAAACTTTAGTAATTTAATCATAGCTTTCTGTAATCATCGCATATCTTTCAGTTTACTAACCAAAAAAATCCTAGCTAGATAGAGAATATTATCCTTACTGGCTCTATGGTAAAATGGCTATCGTGTTTTCTCTTATCCGGCTTCAGTCCTTCTACCCTGTTAAACAGTTCTGGATCCCCATCCAAGAAGTGTCCTTTTGATAAGGCAAGTGGAAGTCCTGCAAACAAAGATTAATCATTATTTTAAACACAGTAGTTTGTAGAAAAACTATAAGAATTTTTGTTATAAGGTAATGAGATTGCAGTTTAGTATAGGAAAATATGATCCTATTTTTTTTTCCGATTTGTAACTATTTCTCCAATATTGTTTTGACGCTAACATCAAAATGCTCTAACTAAGTTGTAGTTTGAAACGGATCGCTCCGATTTCAAGATAAAAATTTCAAAATGAAATCGGTTTGAACGAATAACGGAATGTTTGTTCGTTGATAGAATTAGCCATACATGTCGTTAATATTGCGTACGGCTTGAGACGCTTGTTCCCATGCTAAAACTTATATTCGACAAGGACTGCTAGAATTCCAGACACAATTGAAATTGTGACAATTGTGTCTCGACCAGCTGTATACGAGAGTACCAAGGGCAAAGAAGCTCCTGAAATTAAATTGTAAGGAACGAAAATAAGAAATGGCAAGAAATAAACCTACCAAAGTAACAAGGACTCATGTCCATCAGACCATTGGGACAGAAGCCTTGACTGTTACAAAGGCTTCTATTCCGAAAGTGGTGGTCACTCATCTTGTATACATAAGCCAAAGGTCCGTACTCTGAGGTGGTGGTCCCACAGACGTTCATGTTGAAACTCTTGCAGATTCCAACCCGGTAGATGTTGATAGGGGTGTCAGGCCGCAGCATTGGGGGGTAGGCTATACCCTCGTATGTGTCTGTGAAGTTGACTGTGCTGTAAAGGAGGGTTTGGGTAAGAAAACTTTTAGTTTTGAGCAGTATGTATTTGTAGTAGGTGAAGAAGTAATTATGAAATAAAAATAATAACCAAGGTAAATAAAAATGCAAAATTATACTCAATTGGCTAGATATCTAGGGAACAAGAAGCTAGAACCTAGATTTTGAGGTCAAAATATCAAGAGATAACATTTTCTTATTTTCTTATCCTTGACCGAATTTAAATAAAGCATTTATAGTCTTATGAACGGGGTCTATGTTATTTGCGAAATTTACAGTTGTGTACTTACGTACACATCTGTTGAGACATGTTTATTTAAAAGTAGATATTTAATAATTTTAGTAATATATTATATTATGTTAATGTAAATGGTATTAATAAGAATGTAAGTTTGGCACAGATAACTTGGACAAGTTGTGCGAATCGAGCTATTACGCATCATGTTTTTTTTAGAATTTATATTTGTAAAATTGGGTAATGTTTTTCAACCTACCTTTCAGTAATAGTCTCCTGATTTCCAGTTTTGATGATTTTGTACTGCTTGACATTCTTGACGCTGAACTTGTCCGCATCTGTTGCACCAAGTTCCAGTCGGTAGTAAGAGTTTTTATCGTAGAACTGCATAAATATGAAGTATAATAATATATACAATACATTAATTAAATAGACATTATTTAATTTTATGAAGGTCACTGTCTTTAAAAAAAAATTCAGCATAGCATGTCTCAGTATTTTTAATCATTAATTTTGGCCCTTGGTCCCATTAGATTAAAGAAAATTCAGGGAACTTATTCAAAAATCAAACGGCAAATATCCATTATTCAAAATGACATCCTTACAGTCCCAGTCATACCTAGCAAGGTTCAGAAAAGCTTCATTCGAAAAGCTGAGAATAAAATTGTCGTTTAGTACAAAATTTTGTCATAAGGAAACATAGTAAACTTCTGAATTTAAATTCCAAAAAAAAATTAAGCGGAGCTTTTCAGAAACCAACATCATCTTACAATACTCAAAATAACCCATACCCGGTCCATAATGCCAGTAGTCTCGAAGTATACCAACCCTGGCACGATCTTATTCGCGAAGCTGAGGACTGGCTCCTTGTAACCCCAGATGTAATCATACGCTGACTTGGAGACTATAGCCTTCGAGCCGGTTTGAGTCACCATCATGTTAAACAGACTGCGTATTATGTATGGAGACGAGCTAAGCAGCGTTGACGCACTCTGAAAGGATAAATCAATTTTACCTAAGATAGATATAAATAATCTTATACACAAGCAAAAAGAAGTATACGTGTCCATAAGAAACTATAGCTTACAGTTGTATTAATAGAGTAGGATATTATACAAAATTGAAATCTAGCGTTTGATTAAATCTGAGTACACAGTCTGTTATGTAGCCTTAGATTTGAATCTCGAGAACTGCCCTAGTTTGGATCAAAATGAGGCAACGCACCAGCATTGGAATATTCGGCATGGTGATATTCATGTCTTCAGGGTTGCCGATGGACTCCTCAGGCACGAAGACTGATCGGAGCCGAGGCGTATATCTCATCACTCCGTCTTTCAACTCTAGATTTGTGTTTAGCCGATATTCTCTGAAAACATTAATTACTGTATCGACTATTACGACTTACTGCAGTTGGTTCTTCTTTGTTATATTTAATTAAAACAAAATCACTTCTTGCAGGCCTTGGTCACATCACAGCTCACAAATGTTTTGCGATAAATGAAACTCATCACTTCTCATAATAGGTAAAGCATCTTAATTACAAACTATGCACAAGTAGTGATATACAAAAAATACAGATAAAACAGCTTCTATCTAAAAAAATAATCAATCTAACTGAAGATCGACATCTATCATAATTATAATAGAAAACTTACTCACAAGTAAGTGAAAGGACCCACTTCCTCCAGCTTCAGCTTATAGTCCTCACCAGCCATGAACCGATCTGCATTGCTGATGTTGAAGAGGAATAACTCAAACCGGCCACACTCTAGCTCTTCACTGAGGATCTCGTGGAGGATCGTGCCGTTTTCTAGCCGGAAGTTCTAGAACGTTCTAATCATCAGCCTCAAGACAACAAACCTCCATATTACGCTAAGTGATATACTTTACGAGTAGATCTTATAAACTTTCACTTACATATTTTCCAATAATGAACATGGGGTCTATGAAGATTAATACCAGAGGCAGCAATAAAAAAAACAGACCGGCCGTGGTGCACGCTAGCAACTTTCCTGAAATAAAAGCAATTTAATAGATTGCCTTATAAATAGATCCTTGGAATTGTAGTAAAATTCTGCGCTAAAGGTCGTCGATATCAACCATTTAATTTATCCTATCTACTTCCGACTAAATTTGTAAAGTAATTGGAATGTCCACTGTTTGTTATCACTAATCTTCTCAAAAGCTGAACCTATTCAATAAAAGTTGTAAAATGTACCTAGGATAAATTTCGTGGCTAATAGTTACTTTGATCTGTGTATAATATAACGCGAGCAAAGCCGGGGCAGTAGCATAATTATTGCATACATCAACAATTTGGTAGAAGTTCAGAGATGTAAAATATTATTCAGACTGAGGTCTTCTGACATCTGTCCTGAATTTAGGACAGATGTCAGGAAAATCTGGTTCAACTTCAAGTATTCAACCTAACTATAAAATGAGAGTATACATTAATTTATACAACTATGGATAAGTAGGTATGTAGGATCAAAAAATACAGATAATAATAATAATATTTTTTACACACAGCATCATTTAGATGCAAACTAAGCAGAGCTTGAATTATAGATAAATACATATGTATCATGGATTCTATAACATTCCGGGTCGCAGTTAGTCTACGGTGCGCAGTGCTGTGCCCCTCATCAGTGCCAGTGCGGTACGGCGTCGAACAGCTCGGTCACCACTCAATATCGTGTAACAGAGCCTCCGGTAGGATCTCTCGCCACGCTAGCCTTAATGATATCATACGCCGGGCTTTTACCAGCGTCAACGTTCCAGCTGTTCTCGAACCGAATGGTCTTCTACGACGATGGTAAGCGGCCTGACGGCATGACCCTTGTCCCTTGTGAGAGGCCTTTGGTAAGGGACGCAAAATGCGTAGATACCCTAGCACCATCTCATCTGTCGGGGTCAGCCGCTGCACCGGCTCTAACATCAGGTGCAGCGGCTGAGTTGAATTGAGTTGGCCGAGAATCTCAAGAAGCGCAAATATGGAAGTCTCAACAGAGCTTACTTATTTGAGCATTTGGGGTTTGAGCTATCTAAAGACCGTTGCAAACAATCTATAGGTAGGTTAACTGATCCTGATCACTACCAGACGGAAGCATTCCCAAAATGCTGGTTGTATGGCACGCTGAATGGCAATACTACGCGTTAACACAGACTATAAAATTGATACTCACTTTTGATCGTTCTAATGGTGTCGCCATTTCCTTTATTGTTCACCGCCATATTAAATTGTTTATCTTTCAGGAAATCACCATTAGATTTAACTGCAAAACACTTATAGTTCATTCACTTGATTCGTTTACATAACAGCACAGATTATAATAATAAACACATCGGTATGTAGATAAATAGGTGCATAAAACGGCAGCCCCGTCTATTATTAATCATAGGTTTTACTTTTAGCTAGGGAGGTGAGTATTTCGTGTTGTCTATTTTCGTCGAATATAGGTAATGTGCTTTTGTCAAAGGTTTTATCTTATCTGGATGATCAAGATTAGATTTCAAAACCTACCTGACTAGTGGTATAGATAAAATATGTATATATAGGGAAATAGCCAAAAAACTTTATCAACCGACCTAGAAGCGTAAAAGCGCTGGCCGTTTGTTGCCATTATAGTAGAACATAGAAGGAACATTGAAAAAAGAATACCAATAATTAAAAAAAAAAAAAAAAAAAACATAGTATATAGGTTTTTAAACCTATATGCTATGGTTATACTGTATGTAAAAGGTTTAAAAACCTATATACTATGGTTATACGGTGGTAATTTTCAAACTTTTGCGATCAGTATAAATGATTATTAGTTTTATACGATTTTTTATCCCATTTTTTATAAGTTTCCCAACGTTTCGACTGTGTTGGTTGCGTTCTCGACCGGCGGTCACGAGTTGACTGGAGTATTTGGAGGTTCCGTCGAGAAAAACAACTTTCCTCTTTTATTCATCGTTAAATTCAAAAAAAAATTAAATTGAAAAGTTCATGATCACATTACCACTCACTACACTATGCCGAAACGTCGGGAAAAATATAAAAAAGTAAACGCGATAAAAAACACGGTCACGACTGTCTTCCCCATGGTGGACATACTCAGATACATACTCAGTGAGTAGATCTTTGTATCCTCAAAGATCTACTCACTGAGTATGTATCTGATATAAGAAGTAGGGGGTAGTCAGAGGCACGCCCAAACATTACATTTGGTACATGTCCTCGTTTTGCAAGTTAGCATTCCACGTGACAGGTTGCAAGCCCATCACCGTTTATTGGAACACTAACTGTTGGTACATGCCTTCAAATTTTTGGTTCTAGGGCATGCCGGTTTCGTCACGATGTTTTTCTTCACCGTTTTGACCACATGTTAATGCACATTTACATTTTTCGAGTGGAAAAACCCATTGGTGCACGACTGGGTTCGAACCCACAAACTCCGGATCAGAAGTCGGGGTATCGCCCACTAGGCCAACACGCCTTTTTTTGAACGCGATAAAAATCTGTATAAAACTAATAATTATATTTTACAATGATTATGTACTTTGACCTAGTTATATGTTAACAAAGTTTTCTCGTCATTTTTATTTCCCTTTTTGATTTGTCTAGAGGAAAACTAGATGCAACGTGTCGTGTGAGTGGAATTTATTTATTGAAAGACATTGGATGTCGAATCAAAACAATAAGTGGGCCGAAATTGGTGCTCAGGCCGTAGTTTGTCCATTACTAGCTTAGATAATGGTCGTTACTGATACTATATAACTAGAGATATAGAGGTAGATAACAAGGAACACAACAATGCGTCATGTATGATACAATTTTGGGTAATATCCTCAACAAACATGATAATTTTTTATTGATTCTGTAGATTGAACCCAGCATTGGATTTGTGAACACCAAGCTCGAGGCGTCTCTGCTAATATATATACATGGAAATAGTTTGAACATCTTTAGAACAGCCTCAAATCAACTGTTCTTTGGGCTATATGCCAGGTCTACATAGGAAATGCTCAAGATTTTTGGTTTTGGGAACTGTACATGCTTAAAACATGTTTTTTACCACTCCCTTATTCAATAACTATAGCGAATTTCGAAAAGTCGTGCGCGTTGAACTATAATGCCTTTGCCCGCGTGGTATCCGTCCGGCTGAAAAGTAGCCTGTGTTATTCTAAGTGAGGACAATCTCTTCCAAATTTCATTCAAATCGGACCAACCGTTACGGATATTATTAGCAAAAAACGGAAAAACATCAAAATGTTGACCTTTGTGTTCTATATTAGTTCGGTCTTATAATGGCTTAACTGTTAATTTGTCTGTATGTATAGTTAGTAGCATTATTGTCATCTCTTGTCGCCGCTGGTGACACGAGTGCTGGCTCCTTCCTATCTCAAAGGACCTTCAGCGATGAAATGTCGCCAGCGCTTTCAATGTCGTTCTCAGATATTTTTGTGAGTTTTTTTTATGGTACGTGTACATTGGCCTAGTCATGATCAGTTTTAACCTGGGAGAAATTATAAAAAGTTTATGTAAAAATAACTGTAATTTCAATGTCGAAGTAAAATCAACAAATAAAGAAGTTACTGTACCTACCTACTAATTTGTGATATCTAATTCTGTCACTCCACTATCTATCAGAATCATAATAGAAATCTATCATAATCTATCTACTAGATAGGTATCTATAATAATAATACCTACTTATCTATAGTACTCGATAATATTTATCGAGTGGGCGTGGTTCCCGTTTCGATATTCACGGTTTGTTTAAACCACAAAATATAGGAACGTTCTGGTTGCCTCACATCTATCTTCTAAAGTAGGTTATTATTGGAAAACCGTCCACCAATTTTTGTTGGAAGTTCCTACCCATGCTACTACTTAACTTTAATTTATGCAATCGTAGCACTATTTTGTTTACCATTTTAATTTTGTAAGACAAGGACACTTCACGTAATATATTAATTAGTCACAAATTGGCAAAGGCTGTCTAAAGGATGTCCCAGAACATGTTTAAATGACTATGAAACTGTAGATACTGCTTTTTCAACGGAATAAAGACAATGTTCCATTTAATAGTTTGGGAACAGGACTATGAATGTGGCTGTTTATTTTTATTAATTTATTCTTATTATCAATGTATTTATTCAGAAAAATAACCTGTTTCTCTGTGTCTATGCCTTCCGACTAATTTTAAACGTAACATTTCTGAGTTTTGTACTAAAAAGTAAAAACGTAGAGCAGAAGAAATGTTAGATAAAAAATAAAAAGTTGGAAAATTCAAAATTTCAACTTTAACTTCTAGACTATACTTTTCTAGTTATTAGGATATCATGCTTTTAACCATCAACTTTAGCAGTTTATAAATTATGTAGTCTAAAAGCTACCTCCAGAATTACATTTTAGGATACCTTGTAGCTTTTCATAAAAACAGCTAGAGACAGATAGATACATTTTTTTAATTTTATCCTCCCGGTCACTAAAATATATTTAGGTAATTAGTGAAAGTTTCAGCAGGCAGTACCTTATTACGGACGGACAGCATGTATAACTATGCCTACTATGCCATTGACTCAATGCTAATGATTGTACACCATCCTCACTCTACTGCCATAACTAATTTTAATTGAGAATTTTCATCAGTTTGTACGGTGCTCTTTCTATCATATATTTTACAAGAAATAAAATAAAATCCACTGAAAAGGGATACCTCTGTATAAAATCTGTGCAAAATATAAGAAAAGTAATAGTTAATTTTGCTTTATGCGATTGATTTTTAGTTGAGGAGAAACTAATTAATAGTTTAGTACCTACCTAAATTTGGTTTAAATCGAAGGCAAGTTTCATAGAGTTTTGGTACGGGTGATTCTAGTTCGACGAAACTTTTCACATTTTTCAATATTATTTAGCAGAATGTTTTTGTAAGTTTTTTATATCTTGTTTAATTATATTTTAATTCGTAACTAGGTCATTTCCCCTCCACCCTCTTATTCATAATCAGTCGTTATCTCGATCGCCTCGATAAAGTATGATCGCTTCGCTCGCTCCATCAATAATATTATGAGTATATATTACACAACAACTAACTAAAACAACTGAAAACAAATAACTTGTTCTCTACAAGTTAAAAAGTAAAGAACTTGTAAAGAACATGTTAAAAGTTAGAAGAACTTGTAACTTTTGGAACAATCAGTCAGTCAATGAGTCTGTCACATGTCGATAGGGTGACCTCTATTTAAAATGCTGGGATTCCATCGATAATCGCATGCAAATTCTCGCCAAAAAGCGTGCGAGAAACTCTCTTCAGTTAAATGAGCCTTTATAAATATGCATTATTTAAAACAACCTCTTTGAGGCTTCAAAATCATATACAAAATGTAAGTATATGATTTTGAACGGATTTAGAACGATTTTCTATAGGCAGATATTTTTTTATTTATCGAGTGTGGTTTTAGTTTCAATATTCACAGTTTGTACAAACCACAACATACCTTATCAGCGACGTTTGCATTATTTGATTCTTAAATAGTCCCGCTTAGTGCGCCCGCTTGGTACTCCTGGGGGTCTAGACAAATATCTTATGCTTCATTTTATTTTCCTGTCACGCTAACACAAATTTAACAAAACAAAACTTTGCAGTTGTATCGTGACATTTCCTCACAATTCGATCTTCCGAAGGCGTTAACGCCAACAGAAAGTGGTATTTATCTAGAAACTCTGCTTGGTACGCCCGTTTGGTACGCCTGCTTGGCACGCCTATACCAAAAAACAACATGAAAAAAAAAAAAAATAACAACAATATTGACTTTTGATTTTAGTCGCAAAACAATATTTGTTGCAAATAATGAAGCTAAATTTAATTTAATTTAAATTTTATAGGTAGGTAAAGTTCAAATTTAATGTCAGCAGAGTACTTAGCGTTGGTAATCTACTGGCACCGCTAGGAATGCAGCTTCTATAGATGATGATTGTCTTTTGACGGCCGACGCTTTTAAGTAGACTGGGCTTTACTGATCACCCCGACATACAAACTTATTAAAACAGCTGTTTAATTATTATAATTGACTGAATAATACAACATAGATTCTCGTTACGACTGTGTTTTGTCAGTCAGTGCCTCCAGACGAAATAACTTACACGTTTATATGAAATCTTCCGGAGTAAAGAAAGTTCCAATTTGCTAATTATAATAGTGACAAGTTTAGTACAAATACTATTTTTAAAAGCTGTCATTTTTGGTAAGCTTTAAAACTTCCGTGATCGTATTCCAGGATGCCCACGTTATCCTGATTCCTCTTCGGTTAGACACCCTCTGCAGAGTGGGCTATCTGTGGCTCCGATGTTGTAGAAGTGTTTGTTTAGGAGGCAGTAGCCGGTTAGGGTCCCCACGATGATCCGGAGGTCTGACCTTTTAAGAGTTCGCAGGCGACGTGTCAGTCGTGGTGAGATGGCAGGTAGGACTGCTCTTGACTGTCTGCAGTCCGTGGCCTTGGTTTGTGTCGGTGTCACATCCACGCGCAGCTGAGAGAATAGCAGAGGGAGGAGTGGTGCGGGACCTTCTGTGTAAGTGTTCCTGATCTTCTTCTGACCAATTCATCAGCAGCATCGTTGCCAAGTGATCCACTATGTCCATTAATCTAGGCTAGGTGGCACTCGTAACCGAGTTTGGAGTTACAGCTGTGGCTTTCCAGAGCTCTTAGTGTTGCTTTGCTGTCATAGATAATGCGTAGATCTCTTTTCTGTAGATCGCCGTTGCGGCTTCGGTAATAGCCACACATTCACCATGCTTAAACTTCACTTCCTGATTGATCTCTTAGGTTCTCGTATAATTGTATGAAGTAGTGTTTTTGGAATATCCGTTGTTTAGGGGTCTTGTCACACATGGGGCAGCTAAAAGTGGCTCATGTGTTATAGCCCGATCTAGGATGGCTGCATGCAGGCTCGTATGGTTACCCCACAGGGAAACAATTGTGTTCGAGTCTCAAGGCGGCCATAGTCGGGGTTGTTCTCATGCAGCCTGTAATGGCGGAGTATGCGAGTCTTTGAAATCTTTGGAGCTTGGCGATTACGGTACTTAGTTCGGTTCTGGTCCACTATACGATTGCTCCGTAGGTGAGTATTGGTCTTATCACGACCGTGTAGGTAGAGCCACATGGTTATTTTCGGGGAGAGTCCCCATGTTTTCCCAAGCATTCTGCTACATTGAAAGAAGGTTGTGCAGGCTCGCTGTATTTTGTAAAGATGTTTATTCCATAATAGGATAATCCCTAGATACTTGACTTCATAAGTTAGTTTTATTTCGGTGTTGAATAGGTTCGGGAGTCTCAAGTTTCCTAGGCTCCGTTTGTTAGTGAACATTATGAGTTCCGTTTTTGTAGGGTTGACCAATAACCCATGACTTGTACACCAGTTTTCGATTGTTTTAAAAGCTGATTTCATGAGGTCACATAGTACGTTCTCAAAACATCCAGTTATTAGGATAGCAAGGTCATCTGCATATCCCACTGTAAACAGTCCTCATTCAATGTCAATGTTAAAAATATTCGTATAATTGTAAGTTATAAACGGGTTTTTTATATGGTCAAGTCGGCCATAGCGGAGCACCTAGTAGACTCAGGATCAAAGTACTGGAATCAGCTTTATGACCAGCCTACTTAGCATGATGACCCAAGACAACGGTTTTGTCTACCGCCGAGAAGACAAAAATATTTTTTCCCCCCTTTTGTTTGAAAGAATAGGCGACAGAAATAGTTGTTGTCTTTTCTTTAGTAGATAAAACGTTGTCTTGGGTGGTTCTATCTAATGAACGTCAATATTATAAGAAAATGGATCGTAAAGCAATTGAAAATAAAAAGAAAATTAAAAAAAATAAAATTAAACGTGAAGTGGGCTATAGTCTAGGTATCTGCATCTTGGAATCGCGTGACCTTTGTGCCGTGGCTTTTTAAATCTCAAGATGAAATGTGGTTAGTTGCGGCTACTGCCTGTATTTCTCGATGATAGGTCTATGTAAACCTATCATTGTAATAGCCGTGGTCAGCCGTGACCACGGCTATTTCAACATAGTCGAAACGTCGGTAAAATAATAAAAAAACACATTAAAGTCCCGTATAAATCTTACAATTACGTAGGTACATATCTCAAAATAAAACAACAAAAAAAATTGGATGGATGTTCGGAAGATACTCAATTACGCCCTAATTTACTGGATTAGTTCCTCAAAGAGGATCGATTTTAAGAAGAACGATGTTAGAGGTCGAGTATTTCGTGCAGTCAAATTCAAAGTCAATAGGTTTTTATTAATTGAAATCACAAGGATGATATAGAAAGGTCAGTAATGGTCACTAACCACAAGTGAAGGATCTCTAGGTGCTGCATGCTCGGAAATGGCGCTCATCCAGGATGATGGGGTAAACAACATTGTCACTTGTCTCTGTGATAACAGCCTGGTGGAATTCCACTGCTGGACGACCTTGGGCCACCTTAATCCACCATTCGAGAACCTTTCTTCCTCAGCGGTTGTCGGTACTGCCAGCTAACTAGACAGCTCGTTGCCATTTCAAATTGTATCACTTCCGCTTGTAAAACACAATTAAAACTGATGCTCATAATAAGGATCCAAATTATTTATTTATGTTTTTTTGCGTATTTATTCAGATAACTAGATCAATACAACTTTAAAATCTAATAATCTATACTAGGTAATATTATAAAGAGGTAAATGTTCGTAAGTTTGTATGGGGGGGGGGGGGGGGGGGTTGTTAATCACCGAAGCTTCTTACCAGATTGAAAAAAAAATTCACCATTATTTAGAATGAACCTTTAGGGTTAGCATAGGTTGTATACTATCCTGTTTAAATAAAGGGGCTTTTTGCGAATGTGTTTCTTTTCATCGGCTACTTTTTATCCGGGTCCACGCGGCCGAAGCCGTGGCTAGTTTATTATGTAATTAATGAAGGATACAGGTTTTTCTCGTTAATTTTATCAATCTGGTAGGTACCAAAATATCAAATCCGTCATCGTTAACAACTATAAGCATAATTTTTAAGTACTTTAGTTAAATTTTAATGAAATGTATCTATTCGTTTTTTTTTGTATAAATATTAGGTAATCATCCTATATAATCATAGGACTAGGTATTCTGTATCAGTCACTCTTTATTAATACTAGGTAATAGCTAGAACACACTTTTATAACTGGCTCCTTGTTTCGTAGAATGTCTCTGAACGCCGCGTACTGTGCTGATGATGAAGAGGAACACAAGCAGGAGTGGGCGAGGAGTTGCGGAGTAGACAAGGTTCACACATATGATGACGCCATCGATCTGGCAGGTATAAACTCTTTATTGTACACACATCGGTAGGCTGAGGAACAAGGGAACCCGTGGCATATCTAGTAATAAATAAAATTTAAAAAACTGTTTCCAGGAAATGGATGGTACAGCGTCTCGCTACTAGCAGTGCTGAGCGTGGCGACGCTGTCCATGGCGATGGAGATCTTCGGCATCTCCGTGATCCTGACGGGCGCCAACTGCGAGTTCCACCTGGATCTCAGCCAGACCAGCACTCTGCTGATGGCCACTTTTATTGGTAACATGTAGAATCTATAGGAATAAATAAAAACATGCGCAAATTCACTTCACTCACCTTTTATGGCTTGCAGTTTGCACAAACCTTCTATAAATAGACAACCAGAACTGTCGGCTGAGAACCCAGATATTGTTTCACGAAAAAACAAAAATATAAACCGGGCAAGTGCGAGTGTGACTTGAATCGCGCACTGAGTCTTCCTTACAAGCTTGTAAAGCAACAAAACATTGCTCTAACGAAAATATAAGTCGGATTGAAAGACATACTTTGTAGTTGAAAAAATGTTCGCCAATACATCGATATACGTCACGGTCAAATTATCCAACATCAAGTGTAAGTTGAAATCTCAAAAAACCACATATGATAAAATTATCAATTGATTTTCGGACTTTTTCCTTTACTAGTGCAGTGAGATGTACCCTATTATATATATATATATCTAGGTTTTGATTTATTTGCAAGTATCAAAATGGATGTGGCTGACTTGGCCGTATTATTTTTATTACGTTGACATAAAAGCTTGATACTTTTTATCTGCGGTACCAATACTAGTACTGCTGGCCCACATTAAGGGAATGCTTATTTACTGGCAGGGTTCGCTATGTCACAGCGTCATGAAGTAGCACTTAAAATCCTGTATAAGCTTGTCCCACCAAACTTACCACCACCTTTCTGTTATCTGTGAATATTATCATACAATACATGCATTGGTTATAACTTCTTAACTATTTTAGATATTGAAACGACGTTCTTTACTATTGTCCTGCTGACGTTTCCGTCAGTCAGTTCTCGTATCAATTGTATGCTTGATTATTTAAACATATTAAGAACGATTGGCAGAGCTGACGTAACAGTTTACAGATAAAGATTATGTACGGTGTTTGTTCAAGTGCATAAGGTAAACTGAAGATACGCGGTTGAAGACCTCATGGCAGACGGGTAAATAGCCGGTTGAGACGCAAGAGTTGCGGACTCGGTTCCCGCTGCGGGACAAATATTTGCATGTTCTGTTGCAGGTCTAAGTGTTGTGTGTACCATAGTATAGACTCGTACCAACGATATACGGAATCCTAGTGTGGGGTCAGGACTATGTATCTGTCTGTCTGTTCGGTGTATTTTATTAGACCAGATTTTTCCTGGATGCTAAGGATGTACGATTTTTTTTCGCTCAACAACTGTCCACAATTATCCTTTACGTATGTATTTTTTTAATTATATATAGAATCAAACATACATAACGACCTACTTAGTGGTGAGCGCGAGTGCGTGTCATGCGACTGCTATTTCACCGGCACCCATATATCTTGCAATCCAGAGCAATGCTTGCATTGCTGCTTGGTGTTATCAATAGATATGGTAGTAGTACTCCCCCGGATAAGCTCTTTCAAGTGAACTCTACTACTGTTATCGGCGGCTTTGCGGTCGACCACGAAGAAAGTGGTGGGATGAACTGGACGCCTATGAGAGGGTCCACAATGGTCCAAAATCGAAGTGTCTGGTGGAACTGGAGGGAGTTCTTTGCCCAACAATGGGACAATATGAACTGACACCTTTTCATCTCATACTTCTGGTGACCTCTGTGGCGCAGTAGGCGAAGGCCCGCCTGAGACGCAGAAAGGGGTTCGATTCCCCGCCGCGGGATAAATGTTTGTATCTGCGAATATTTGTCTCGGGTCTGGATGTTTTCGATGTATAATATGTATGAATTTACAAAACAAATATATAAGTAGTATATCAGTCATTTAGTTCCCATAACACAAGCTCTGCTTACTTTGGGGCTAGATGATGCTGTGTGAAAAATTACCAGCATTTATTTAAACGGCCCTAAAACCCATTTTCCAGGTCCTATCGTGATGGCGTATCCTTGGGGCTACCTCTCCGATACGCAGGGCCGCAAGCGATGCCTGATCATCTCCCTCTGGACGAGCTTTCTGATCTCCATGGTCAGTGCCTTCTCCCCGAACTGGATCACGATGGCTGTTCTCAAACTCATCAGCACCAGTTTGTTAGTATTTATGCATTTTTTATTTAAATACTTATAATTACCACAAAAGGAGAAAATCTATTTGTATAATAATGTATACAAATAGAATAAACAGCTGTTCGCGTCGCGATCCATTTGTGCAGTTCGGTGATACGTTTATTGTAGTGTGCCGTAATGTGAACATGGACTTTTCTGATTCCGAATATGAAATGAGGGTAGTCGCGGCTACTGCCTTTATTTCTCGACGATAGCTCGGTACTCCAGTCATTCTGTGACCAGCTATTGCAATACAGTTGAAACGTCATTCAAATCTCTCTAGCTCTTTGTCTTAGTGCTGGGAGAAAATTTGTAAATAAATTAAATTTGGTGCTCCCAGCCAGAAATACAGACTAAAAGAACCTTCCTTCACCGTTGAGAGCACTTAGGTAGCCATTATTTATTTTTCATGTAGGAAAAAAATCTGACATTACAGACAGAATTCCAGCAAACGAGAACTCACCGGACAAATCCGAGTCTGTCAATTTATTCGACAGTTTACAGATACAGTCCACTCTCTCGGCTGTCACTGGCTCTGCGCTTCCGATCGTCTCGTGGATACATTAGTTTCTTCTTGAGGTAGCATACCTCTTGTGCTTGATTCTGAGATTGATGTTTATTTGACGTTATGTACCTGTGGGCAACCCTTGATACTCGATTCTAATCGCAAGGTCGAATTCGTACAATTTCGTACTTTTTTTGTTCCAAAAGGCATGTGACAAAAATCCTAGGTAATGTAGAGACCCGAATAGGCTTATTGTAAATGAGCCCTCAAAATCAGCTAAACATCATAAAAGCTGCCTGACTATGTGTATAAAGATTTATAATTAGATTCCAAATGAATTTAAATTACTCAATGATTATTTATTTAAGAAGAAATTGTTTAATTTGCTAATTGATCGATTTTTTTATGACATTAATGTATTTATAAACCTTAAGCTTTAGACATAATTACAAACTAATTGCATGCTATAAAATAGTGAAACATGAGCACATATTATTATTACATTACCACCTTGTAGACCATGTTTTATGCATTAAATATATTCATTCATTCATTTAAACACTATACTACCGCACGATTGGAATAGTATTTGGTGGAACTTTATGGAACTAAATGAAATCGACTAAACTATTATTTCGAGATTGGATTAGAGTTTGCCAAATGTCACAGGGTGGAAAATTATAACAAAAGAACGACACTGGCTTGGCTTAGAATAGAATTGAGATTGTATCTAGTGTCACGGGTAGCCCTGTCATTTACCTGTGATGTTTAACTGACTTTGTATGTGATGATTGGTTGATAGTGTGAGCTGTGCGCAATCGGCCACCTACACACTGCTCGGCGAGTCCTGCCCGAAGCGAATGCGAGACTCCTACATGCTAGTTATGACCAGCATCCTGGAATTCAGTCTTGCAGTCTATGTAGGTAAATAGGTATGCTCATACGTAGTTAAATCAGAACAGATTTCCTCCCGCAATACAATCTAGTCCTTGTGGTCCCCACAAGAATGACACAATTGTAACCTACGTAGTGCTAAATAAATATATTTGTGGTTTCTTGTGTTATAATTTTTCTTTTTTTTTTTGAAAGTGTCTTCCGTAAATGGATGGTTAGATACTTCAGAAACATTACTATACCATGCAAATTTTAATTTGATAATTGTATTAGATCGAGACCCACTACTTTATAAACTCAAGAAAATATATAACTAAATTATAATTTTCAACTGTTTTTTTTATTTAAATTACAGGTTTAGCCTACGTCATCTTAAACTTGGAATTTTCATACGACCTTGGACTCATCACCTTCTCTCCTTGGCGGCTTCTGGCCTTAGTATTGGCTCTCCCTCTAGGCATTGGTGCTTTCTGCTTGCACTTCTTCTATGAGAGTCCAAGGTTTCTACATAACGCTGGTCAAGAAGAAGAAGCCATTGATGCGTTAAGAGGAATCTGGAGGAAGAACGGTAGGGAAGCGGGGAACTATTCAGTGAGTTAATGTTTCTGGTATTTTAAAATGGACTGGCTTATCCTAAAGAAATAAATTCATTAGGTATTGGATTTTTACCACACCAGCCCCCTTAAACAACAACCATTGTTTCTATTAGCGTTATCGCCTGCAGAAATATTGCATTGAGATGTCACGTGACTGCTGCCAAGTTTTTCTTGTTGTATTTACGTTAGTGTCAAAGAAAAAAAAGTAAAACGTGAGTTATTTGTCGATCCCAAAGGGTCTAAAAATACCAATTTCTGTTGGTGTTTAAGCCTGCGGAAGGATTGAATTGTATGGAAGTCACATTAGCTATGGAGTGTCACGTGAGAGCTGCTAAGTTTTTTTACCTTGACAAATTTGCGTTAGCGTGAAAGGAAAAGTAAGCGTGAGGTAGGTATTTGTCTAGACCCCTGGACTTTTTTCAACAACAAAGCTCTTTTCATAAACTTGAAAAAGACTAAAATAACAAATGTTAATATATTTTCACTAATATATTTACAAATACGGAGATTAAGTTTTCCTTGTTTGCAAATTTTAATTAAAGGGTAGTAAGGCTATGCACTATAGGGCATTATTGTGTGATAGATATAGATTAAACTCTTAATAATAAACTTTTACTTTTCTTAGGCAAATAAAAGTACAAATCAAAGGAATTAAACATGCGGCGAAGGAATTGACGGTCTTATCGCTACAAACTATATCTTAGACAATCTTTGTATGCATTATCCACTTTGCTACCCCTGCCCTATCTCAACTCCAGTGGAACTTTGTCAAATATCCAATAAAATAATTCTTGGTTTATTTCAGGTGAGAAAGATCTTCCTGAATGAGGATGGCAATGTTCGAAGCAAGGACATAGGCGTGCTCCGCTCTTTGTGCCAACAGATAGTTCCGCTGTTTAAGCCGCCATTACTGTGGCGGTCACTGCAGCTGTATTTTATAACCCTTGTGGTTTACGGGACGTATGTAGACATTTTCAATTTTATCATCAACTAGCTACTGCCCACGGCTTCGCTCACGTAGTACCTGGATAAAAAGTAGCCGATGGAAAGTAGCTCTTACCGGTAGCGTTCGTAAGAAACTTATTCGATTTTATGTTATCGTGAAAGAACTTTTTAAATCGGATGCGTAATTTCAGAGATTACATTCTACATCCAAACTTACAAACTTTACCTCTTGATAATATTAGTCTAGATAAATATTTTGTAATATTCAAAAAATCCAAAAACCAGGGGAGGATTGTATCTTGGGGGTCAAACATGCCCATAAAACACAAACTGTTATTAAAACCTATTCGATGAAACAAGATAGACCTTCGTCCATTGATGACTTATAACCGAAACATCCGGAGAATTTTGACACGGCAGGATATGAAGGGGGAGATCGCTGGCTCACGGTATGTGTATAAGGAACAGTGGATCAGTGGCGTCCGAGACCGTCGGGCATGGCATCTGGCCGCTATTCTTACTTATCTTCAACTTAATCCTGTTACAGGAATAATAGCTACTTCATATGGTTCCCGTTCCTTGCAGAGCATTTTATGGCAGGACTGAATTCAGGAATCCAGGACAGCCCAGGACTCTGTAATGTGATCGTCGAGGATTACAAAAACAGCACTGAATTCGTAAATACCTTTGTATAATTTTGTTAAAAATAGTCAAATTCTCTGTGATCATATTTTTTTATGTAAGTATATTATTTTAGTATATTAGTACTTTGAATAATCCAAAATAGCTGCTTACAACTAGTGAGAATTAAATTTCTTAAATCAGGGTTATACCATACTGTCTGATCATATTTGTTCCGGGTCTGGGTGTTGGGGTACACAAAAAATATTGATAGTTCTAGCTTTAATGTAGCTAATAAGCTTTTGTTTCCCAAAAAAGATCAATAAAAATAAATAATAAATATATTTGGACGCGTGATAGTATGAATGATTGGGGTGTAAATGGGTGTAAGGACAGGTGAGGTGTAAGGATAGGAGATTAGGTATGAATGGGAAAGAGTACATAAAGTGGTGTAATTTGAGTATGATTCAGATTTATTTATTAGTGAGTGTATGTATGTATAAAGCAAAGAGTCCATTTGTTATTGGGCTGTATATACAGGTATCAGCGTCTTATTGTTTTTTTTATAAACTTTAACCTATAACATCTATGTATTTTTCCACACCATCATAGTCGTATTCATTAAGCCAGTTGATGGTAATTCACTTAAACTTGTGGGTGCTAAGAGAGCGTATGTATATATTTTTATTTAAATTGTTATAAAATTTTGGTGTATGTGAGTGTTGGCTGTTTTTTTTTGTCAGTAAGACACTGACAAAAAAAAACAGCCAAAATTTATCATTCCAGTCAGAAACTTTCAAGGAATGCTCAACCAAAATGGACATCAGCTTGTTCTACATCAGCCTGGTCGAGGGTCTGACCTTCATGTTAGTCCTCCTCAGCATCACCAGATTCGCCCACAGGAAGCGGCTGCTGGTCATCACCATACTGTCAACATCCGGAATCTGTGCAGCCCTGGCTGTGGTAGTGGAGGAAAACATCACGAGTTTCATCATGTTCCTTGGAATGCTCCTCAATGAGCTGATTATTGGAGTTATCTACTCGTATTTTGTGGATCTCTATCCTACTTCTTATCGGTAAGTTCACTCATCACTGGCCATCAGACCTCATAACACTGAGGATTTTCACAAATGGAAAAAAAATACTTAGAGAAAATATCATGCAAAGAGGTCGCGACCCTCTTCCCTGAGGAAACGATGCACAGAGGATAGGCCTCATAACTTTAATTCACACAGGATATCTCGTATATCAACGTTGGTGATCGAAGTATGTATAAACTAGGAACCTTGTTGGTCAGGTTCGTACGTGGCGTCCGCACCGTTTACTTTCCGGGGAAAAGATAATGTAATGCTATCCGGGGTCGTTCGAAAACCTAGTTGATACGATAGTGAGCCGATTTTTTTATGTTATTATTCCTACTGCTGATGATAGCAGTCTATAAGGGACTGGGCAAAACGCTTCGATAGCGCGTTCTATGATTAAAACTCTGATTAGACTAGTGGTGACATCTAGTTCTATCACTGTTAAGCTTATTAACAGCCAGAAGTATACCACATATGTGCTCCTGTTATTCTTATAATTAAAAACGTATAAATACACTTCTAGCGGCATGGCAGCCTGTCTTGGGACTATGGTGGCTCGCGGCAGTGCCCTTGGAGGAGTCTCCTTACTGGGAGCCTTCATAATGTCGCACTGTGATGTGACCTTTTACATAAGCGCTGTGATAATGTTTAGTAAGTATAAAAAAACTTGTTACTTTGCTGACATCCTCAGACAATAGTCAACCAAAGATGTACAAGAAAAAAACTAGCAAAGGTTTGGCGACCGCTGGGCCAGCATCCTATCCTACCTTACGACGACGACATGTACTTTGTAGGTAAAGTCACTAGCAGTCTTAGTCACTTCAATGTACGAATGAATATGTATCATCTAGACCTTCCATGCTCCGTGGTCGGCCATATCATAACTTACCATCAGATAAGATGACGGCCAAACGAAGTTCTACCCTTGATAATTAAAAATCACTTCATGAAATTGGATAATACCTATGGCTAACGATGAAGGTCTAGAAGATACCTAATTAATCTACCTTGAAGACATTCATTGCATTTTGAATATGTATCATCTAGACCTTCCATGCTCCGTGGTCGGCCATATCATAACTAACCATCAGATAAGATGACGGCCAAACGAAGTTCTACCCTTGATAATTTAAAATCACTTCATGAAATTGGATAATACCTATGGCTAACGATGAAGGTCTAGAAGATACCTAATTAATCTACCTTGAAGACATTCATTGCATTTTGAATATGTATCATCTAGACCTTCCATGCTCCGTGGTCGGCCATATCATAACTTACCATCAGATAAGATGACGGCCAAACGAAGTTCTACCCTTGATAATTAAAAATCACTTCATGAAATTGGATAATACCTATGGCTAACGATGAAGGTCTAGAAGATACCTAATTAATCTACCTTGAAGACATTCATTGCATTTTGAATATGTATCATCTAGACCTTCCATGCTCCGTGGTCGGCCATATCATAACTTACCATCAGATAAGATGACGGCCAAACGAAGTTCTACCCTTGATAATTAAAAATCACTTCATGAAATTGGATAATACCTATGGCTAACGATGAAGGTCTAGAAGATACCTAATTAATCTACCTTGAAGACATTCATTGCATTTTCAAGAAATTAAGACAGAGTAACTTAGTTTCTGTTCATTCGTCGTCCTCATTATAAAACTGGAACCGAAATATTTGTTTGGTCCGTATCTTTTGGTATGCATATTTTTCGGCTAAAATATAGAAACAAATGCTGCAGAGTTTATAATATACTTAACAGAACAAGAAATGGAGCAAACTAATACTATTTTATATAAAAACTATATACGAGTACTACAGAAACTGTCCGCTAGGGATTTCATGAAACTCTGTAGCTAGGGTAGGACAATAATTAATATAGGAGAAGGTAAGAATAGTTAAATTAATTTAATTATAAGTTTAACGGGTCTTTATCTCGTTTACCTTTTTCATTATATTCCCGAAAATAATTTGTTATAATTTCAGGTGGAGTGTTGGTAGGACTGCTATTGCCTCCAGACAAACCGAGAAAGGAATAAAACCAACATTAACTGTTCGGGCAGCAGAATTAAAAATATTATTATACGACACCATAGTGAATTTCATTGCTAGGTAGAATCTCATTTATTTTTCTAGGCATTAACTCTCTAAGTCATTTCCAGCTCTTGATATAGTTTTGTACACATAGGTATATGCTACATATTGATTGATGCATATTGAGCATGAAATCGATAGAGTTTTGAGGCTGGTCCGGACATAATATTTGCAATTTCGGGTAAAAACTCAACGCCTGTGAATTTAGTACACGCTAACTATATTTTTTATATTCAACTAGGCTCTGCCCGCGGTGTGTCCATCGTGGTCATTCTAGGTTACAAACTATCATCATCATCATTATTGTCATTTTCGTCTTTTGCAGGCAGTTTAGGAAGTGCCTGTGGTTTGATACTTTTTCTAGTAGCTGTAAACCCTATACGAGAGAGTAATTAGCAAAGGGCCGACGTTCATTTTTAGCAGGTTATTATTGGCTGTGAGCAGAGGTTCATATAATATTCTACACATCTC
The DNA here is from genome assembly GCA_961405105.1 of Perizoma affinitatum. Lineage (NCBI taxonomy): Eukaryota > Metazoa > Arthropoda > Insecta > Lepidoptera > Geometridae > Perizoma > Perizoma affinitatum. The sequence continues at coordinate 13,232,890 of OY560197.1, forward strand.
CTCAATAAGCGGTGGTTTTCTACTGATACTACAATATCGTTTTGTATCGCTTTGTGAGCTATTTAAGATGTGCTAACAGTAAACTATCCTTGGTAACTTTGAGATCGTTACGGATATTTTTATTAAATAAAATAAATAATAATGCTGGACATTTTTCACACAGCATCATCTAGCCCCAAAGTAAGCAGAGCTTGTGTTATGGGAACTACATGACTGATATACTTACTACTTATATACTTTTTTTTTAAATACATACATATTATACATAGAAAACATCCAGATCCCGAGACAAATATTTGTTTATGCAAACATTTGTCCCGCGGCGGGAATCGAACCCGCAACCTTCTGCGTCTCAGGCGGGCCTTCGCCCACTTTGCCACAGAGGTCGTCACACGTTTATTAAAAGTATTTGCTATGAGAGAGCCTAGTAATGGATATTATATTAGTATCTATGAATAGCTGAAGATGTTGAATATCATCAGCGCACCTCTGAGTCTCGGGTTTTGGAATTGTGATTACCAAAGCCGTTTCTGGCAAAAGGTTCTTGACATTCTGGCGATTGCAAAACAACGTCCAAAGCGAATTAAAAGTTAAATAAATAAAATTTATCGACATTTTTTTCACGCTAACTGGTCAAATGTTGGTACGATTAGCCAATGTTTGTCTCGGGTCTGGTTGTTTTCTATGTATTATATGTATGTATTTACAAAAAAAAACTAAAAAGTATATAAGTAGTACCTATATCAGTCATGTAGTTCCCTTAACAAAAGCTCTGTTTACTTTGGGGCTAGATGATGCTGTGTGAAAAAATAACAAGAATTATTTATTTACATTATTTAAAATGTAGAAATCGATCTGCCCAGTACGTACATATATGTAAAAACTTCCGGCACACGAAAATAGTAGAATTCCATTTCAACGAATTTGTAGAGGTATATTTTTTATTGACTGCACCATCGTCCTTCATTGTTCACATCAATTCCTGTACATCCGAAAGTTGTCTGGGATCGCTATTATCGATAAGACCAAGCATTTTACTTCCACGACAATAAAGTCTAAACCATTTATATAAGTACAGTGTGTTTTTTTTAACTGGGACAGTACGGGGCCACCCATAACCAGAGGAGATACAGGTGCAGTTTCTTGAAACATCAGCTCCATTTTGGAGAAAAACATTTAGGAATTAAAAATGTTTTGGTCGAGCGTTAGTAGCGCCTTAATATGAATCAAATTAGAAAACAAATGTTTTAATGCCAATCGACTCAGTCTCTTGTAAGGATCATTTTATTGTACCGGATGAAAAAAATCTGAGCAGCGGAAGTTAGTCAAATTTAATAAAATGTTTTCACATACCATTTCTTAGTAATTTAGTACAAAAACGGTAATAAAACTATTTCAATAGATGTTCGATATGGCCTCCTGTATACAGGTACGGGCACGTTTTAAAACACTTTCCGTGAGTGGCGAATCTTGTTGAGGTGAAAATGGACTGCGTCATTTAATTCTTGAACGATATTGTACCGAGTTTCGTAAATACGACCCCATAAAAAAAAGTCGATCGGCGTCATGTCAGGTGAACGTGGTGGCCATTTAATTGGACCATATGTGCCCATCCAACGGTCAGGAAAATGCTCATCTAAAAACCGGTTACTCGCTATTATGATGGCTACTATGAGGAGGCGCACCATCCTGTTGGTAGATGACATTACTTAAATCTTTTAATGGAATGGTGAATATTGAATCTGGCTGTGGAAGAAGTGGACTTCTTCCACAGCCAGATTCAATATCGATACCTTCCACTATTAAATGTTCCATGGTAGATCTTAACAGTAATGATTTTATTAAGTCGCACACCAGCAATTAAATGAAAACCGGACTTGGTTATGTGTCTGTGTAGTTCTTAGAGGATTTGATCGTGACCAGTAATGGCTATTCTTTCTATTGTATATATCTTTGTTTGAAAAATTGCATTCATCTGTCCACATAACCATGTTATAAATTCAAAATTGTTCTGAATACGAAATGTATTTAATGTGCTAAGTATGATGTTTGTTGGAGGATTTTTGCCCAAGCTGCCAAATGTGACCTTGCAGGTTCAATTCCTGAAACAAACTATGGCCGAAAGCGGGTCCAAAAAATAATATTAATATTAATTATTCATTCATTGAAAATCTTGCCCTTATTGAGACCATTTATCGAATTTACGTGAAATTATTACAAAAAAAGGTTGTAACAATTGGTTTGCGTAATGAAAGCAACGCACGACATGGATCTTGGTTTGTTTTCATTGGTTTGCGTAATGAAAGCAACGCACGACATGGATCTTGGTTTGTTTTCATTGGTTTGCGTAATGAAAGCAACGCACGACATGGATCTTGGTTTGTTTTCATTGGTTTGCGTAATGAAAGCAACGCACGACATGGATCTTGGTTTGTTTTCATTGGTTTGCGTAATGAAAGCAACGCACGACATGGATCTTGGTTTGTTTTCATTGGTTTGCGTAATGAAAGCAACGCACGACATGGAACTTGGTTTGTTTTCATTGGTTTGCGTAATGAATGCTACGCACGACATGGATCTTGCATCTTAGCTATAAGTTATACCTATAATAAGCTATTATTACATAAAATAATTAATGAAAAAAAATTATCAATCTTTTCTTGATTAATTCGTTTCGTTCAATTAAGTTATAATCACAATCTAATTGCTGAAATGATTCCACGAAACTAACGGATTCGCTATGAGCGTTAGGCAGCCTAGACTGGGACTGGAAATATAGTATCCCAGGTTGTCCAAAAACAAAAACAAACACGCTCACGACTGTAATTCCCATGATGGAGATACTCAGATCTATACTCAATACGCAAATCTGTTAGGATACCATGTAAGGAGTTGTCAAAAACGCGTCAAAATATTATGTAGGTTTTAATAAAAAAAATGTAGTACCTGCTCCTGGAGCCAAGTTAAACTTTCTAAAATCATTTAACACTTTATAAAAACCAATCTATGGGATTGAGATGAGCAATCGAAAGGTAAAATATGGCCACTTGTCATTTCCACTGCTAATGTAATTTCCATATAATTAAATCTTTCCGCAGGCGTTCACGCCAATAGAAAGCGCCTCCTGACTTCGCTGGTAAAAAGGCGAATTAGCGTTATTTCTTTCAGCGATTGTTTCATGGCCCTATCATGCTCTGCTTATTTATTCAGCATTCTCATGCAACAGAGTAGTTAGTAAATAATAATTTTAATCATCAGTAATTGTTCAACCTATAGTAATTTTCACAAAAAACAGTGTTCCGCATTAGCTAAGTGCCCGTTAGATAAAAACATCGCAAAGAAAACATGCCATTTAGATATTTATTTTCTTTAGACGTTGCACCGGCACGAAAATTATGTTCATTAACTGTCAAAATTGTCCTAACTAAAACTTAAGGTATACTCTTAAATACATTTACAAATCCAGTAGGAGCATTTCATACATAACCTGTCAAAATAATGGCGTGTACCTAAAATAAATGGATTATACCATGATTTTATCCTCATTTCTTTCCTGCTCCTTCATCAGTCCTTGATCGACATCTATCAATAACCTATTCATTAAGCCCGAACTTAATGCCTCTGCTATTATTTGGTGAGGAGTTGGATATCCTACAGATTCCAGATGACGCTGCAGCATCAGATCAAGGTTACCATGTTCAACATCGTAGGTGTAACGCAGGATACCAAATTTCAAATCAATCAGACATGTGGAAGTTGGTCTCATCCCCTCATTAACTAGAAAAAAGCTGATGATCTTTAAACGGCTGAACAAGTTTTCTTAAATCATAAGAAAACTATCGATCAAGTTCACCTTTAAAGCAAAAAAAAAACTAAATTAGAATCGCTTCATCCGTTTGGGAGCTACGACGCCACAGCAGACACACAGACACACAGATACATACCTAGATATATCTCACTGTTCTAGAACAGTGACTCCTCATTTGATTGGTAATGGTATATTTGTAACCGGCTTTTCGCGACGCAGGCTAGACCCCGTGCCACTGGAATTACTAAATTTTAACCGGTAAACAAATATATTCTGTATTTTTTTATATTAGACATTAACTTAGCATAGTCTACTTGGATAGACATATAATTAACATAATGGTAATGTGCTGTTAATCTTTAGAATAAATTAAATAATAAATATCACGCGAATCATATTTGTGTAAAACCATAGTTTCAAAAGTTTTATCAGACCAAGAATAATAAACTTGATATGGCAATACCGTTAAATAAGTGTGATGAGAATTAGCTCATTTCTCAAAAGAAGAATCCCAACATTCTACTTAAGACGCAAATTGCAGTCTTTTCCTCCTACTGTTTATGTCTTAAGAACCTGCATTGGGGGGTTACCGAGAAGTACCGTTAATTCAAGTAGATGCTCTACTCTCGTGACCGTTTTTAAAACTGGAAGGTAAGTAGGTGGTTAGCGCAAATTAATTAAAAATAAATAAACATCCAACAGACTCATACCCATAGTCGTGACCCCACACTAGGTTTCCCTGTATCGTGGGTATCACGAGAACCGGTTTTACTGGAAACACAACTCCCAGACCCATTACAAATATGTAGGACATGCAAACATCTGTCCTGCAGCGAGAATCGAACCCGCACAACTCCTACGTCTCAGACGGCTATTCGCTCACCACGCCATGCCACCGAGGCAGGTCATCTATTGAATAATTTAGGTAATTATAAAAAATAATTAATTGAATAGTAACTAGTTTTTGTTTAACGAAATGGTTCAGTGATCGAGATCACAAAAGAAGGTAATGCAAGGCTTGAAAAGACGTATGTATGTATGTATTATGCATTTACTCACTGTACAAAATACAGTGAGTACTCGGTTCGTAATTAGTTTGGGTTGTTTAAATTATGCCTAAATATGGACGTATTTTTTTTTTGTTTTCGTTTTGTCCGCGACGTACTGGCTAAAATGTAAAGTATCCAAAAATACAAGTTATGTTAAATTTGATTTACAATTAGCTTTTGCCCGCGGCTTCGCCCGCGTGTTATTTTGATAAAAGTAGCGTATGACCTTCTCCAGTCTTCAAACTATATTGTAAATATATAATTTAATCACAAACGGCTCAGCGGTTTAGCCGTGAAACATATATGTAGGGGATATTTCCGATATAATTTTACTGGCTTAATTGATACTTACCGTTATATTATGGCTAAATCACACAACATCATTATAAATTATAGACTATGTGTTATTCTGATGTATAAGCCATATATATTACTGTTATGTTTCATCAAAATCCTTTCAGTAGTTTTTACGTGAAAGAGTAAACGTCATAATATCTTATTACTAAGTACCAACATACAACACAACTACTACATACAAAATGGATACTACGCATGGCATGGCCTTCATCGATGTTGGTTTTCTTTGAGTTTTTCTCTCGTTCATACTTGTTTCTGACTGTGTCCAGCAACTCCTCCTGCCCATACGCATCAGTGTTTTCAATTTGTATCTACTCTTAATAGCCTGTAATGTTTTATACCTAGTCGATTTTAATGTGATCTTTTTTGAAATTTCACCTGTTTAAATGGCGCGGCCAATAAGTAGCTGTGACGCAAGACGGTGCTTCGACTTCCATTGCGAAACAAATGTGTATATGTTCTGTAGATATTTGTTCCATGGGTATTGCGGTACCATGGTACTCGTAATTCCTGATACCCACGATACAGAGGATCCTATGGGGTATGTGACTTTTTGAATGATCCTATGGATATGAATGGTATTTTTGAAAGTACAAAGTATGAGTATCTGAACGTCTACAAAATCTGTCTACAAAAACCAAGAGCAACAGAATGACTCCGCAAGATGCGTCTAATCACAGACTCACTAGGGATGCTAACGCATATTCTAATTATAACTGCTTAGACATCACCGATTATAATTGGAGTACAGCTAAGAAAATGTATGTTCAGTTCGCGTTGCGTGTCCGATCAGTCGGCCGGACGAGTAAAAATACATGTCACTTGCGATGCTTACAAGAAAAAACGAGTATACCTTCTCTGCACCGGTGTAGTGTGATAATTTTTGTTGCATAACATTTTTATCAGATATTTTTGCCGGCTGGATGTTGTGATACTACGTTACTCGTAGATCTTGAGACCTATACGAGACGGTAGCACAGTGTGGGGGCAGGACTATGTGTGTGTCTGTTTGGGTGCATTATTATTATTATTTGTATCTCATTAGTGATGTTTTTGTGATTCGATCTTTTCTCTCGCGCCTTAATCGGTGAGTAACTTTATTGGTTATGCTACGGAGTTTTTTGCGGTGATGACAAGATAGCCAAAGAATGTTTAATAAATATTAATTAGTTAATCGATATGAATAAACGTTTATTTCGATATTGATGACATTATGGTTGTAAGATCAAAACTAAATAAAATTTTAGATTTCGTGATCTTCGATAAAAGTTAATTAATTGTCTAATTTAATTGGGAGAGATCTGTTTCCTGGGCCACAGCTCACGCTTCTCCGGGAGACAGGGACTTATATGTATAGGTGAAATACTACAATTTGGCTAAATAAATCATTTTAGGAAGGTTAGGATAGGATAGGATAGGAAGTAGGATACTGATCTGATATGGTGGACAAGACGGATTCAGTGAGTCGGCAAACAATAGTCACGATAAATAATTACTCACTGTTTAATGACAAAGTGGCTTCAAAGTAACAAATCACAAGATCGTGAGCGTGGTATTTGGAAAAAACTCAACCTAGTTACCCAGCGACAAAACCAATACTGAAAGGCTAGAAAACAAGGCTGGTTATTTTTTTTATACAAAACAATATGTATCTACATGTTTTATAGAGTTGGAGTATTTTCAAGTAAATACCTGTGTCACACCTATGTACCTAAAGGTCATGTGAACATTCATATTCTAAAAGTATGACAGTTTTGAACTTTAAACTGTTAAGTAAAAAAATCATTGCCTTGACAAAGTGCCAGAGTAAAACGAAATAAATTTGTTTTACTCTCAAAGGAAAACTAAGGGTCGCCCTCACGCTTAGCTTTCCTTTCAGGCTAACGCAAATTTGACAAGAAAAAATATTCCACTGCTAATTTCATTTCCATACAATTTAACTTTTCAGAAAGTGGTATTTGTCTAGACACCCTGCCGTCATACACTGAAAACTAGTTCGGAGGGGTAAACATTTGACTGTGTATTGAATACCGTCTTGCTACAGACAGACCGACTTCACAATCGTGTAAGTAGACACTATATTTTTTCCAACTGTAGCATAGTATATTTTCAGAGGAGTTTGTAAACATTTTTTTCAGAATATTTTATTATCTTACGTCAATGTAATGGCGTTAGAGCCATAGTTTAACTTCCTATACAAATTAAAATAAAAACAAATGGGTATTTAGAGGTAGCAGCGCCAAAACTACTGGAATTATTAATTAACATAAATATATTGAAAATGCTTTAATGCAAATGATAAAACAAGTACCTACACAGGCGAACCTTATGCTAAAGCATTTACTTCCAGCTAACCATTGTGTAATAAGGAGTGGGCTTGTTACTGCGTTTGTTACATTATTTATAGACTGAGAAAATATCTATTTACGTACTTTTCAAAAATGCATATTTTCGTATTTATTATAAGTAGGATTAACTATAAATCAATACTAAACAATATGCATCACTACATTATGTGCATAGGATAGATCATTTCAGCTTTATTTTCTATAAATTTCATCGTCTGTGCCTAAAAAAAAGTACTTTAGTAAGCCATATTTATTATTATTCTTAGTTCCAAAATATATTAAGTAATTTTTTATTAATATTAGGTGCCATTCTGGTTTAATTAAACTTCTGGTCAAGCAAGATACAATTTTACTTTTCTACTGCTTTTTGCTCTATACTATAGCTTGCATAAAGATTACTCTGCGGTAACCTTATTATTTATTTTCCTACATTCATTCGTTCACTGATAACCCGTTAAAATAAATGAATAACAAAAACATCTACATCATTTTATTAGGTCGGTTGATGACACAGTTACTATGACAATGGTTACTCATTTATTGTCACAGTGTAAAGTAATTATATCATGCAGTAACAACACTTTACCACAGACTACTACTTTAACCGGTCTGTGACTATACTAAACATACTAAACTAAACTAACCAAGGTCACGATTACTGACGACAATCACGCAACATCGTGATTCGGTCGGTTAATAACAATTAACCGACCTCTGTGACGCAGTGGGCCAATGCTCGCCTGAGACGCAGAAGGTTACGGGTTCGATTCCCATTGCGAGACAAATGTTTGCATGATAAGCAAATGTGTGTCTCGGGTTTCGGTGTTTTCTATGTATAATATGTATGTATTTACAACAAAAAAAGTATATAAGTAGTATATCAGCGAGGCAGAAATGCTTGTGATTCTTGGCAAGAATAACACCCTCAAGAAACAACTTGCACACTCAGTATGAAGAACTTCTCGTTCTTCATACTGAGAATATGATAAACTGAGTAATTAACTGAGTTTAATTTTGCCAGGCTTAGTAAGCAAAAATGTAATTTAGATGAGGAATTAAATGCATGCTATAATCTAATTGGAAGTTATTCAAATGAAATTTAATATATGTCTGATAAAATCACAAATTTAGAAAGATTGTTACATGATGTAACTTGTAAGTATACAGAAGCCAAAAATAAATGAGGTTAGTGAAAATATTCAGAAAATGACAAACTTTGTTGAGTTAGTGAATAATGATAGTGTATATGTACAGGTGTCTAATAGTAGTTCACAGAGAGACCCACCTATCATGGAGAAGTACGGGCGGCGCCACCTGCGCCTCAGGCACGGGTGGCATCACCTGTATCGCATGTACGGGCGGTGCCTTCTGTATCGCAGGTACGGGTTTAATCTGTTATACCCGTGGATTCATTACATAGTCTCCGGTTAGACAGATAAAATCTTGTCAGCAGACCCGGAAGACTGTGGTGTATTCAGACATAATAAACGTAGGAATGGGTCTGCTACTTAGTGATATGTTAGGGCAAGCTGTTGTGAACAACTGTTATCCGAATGCCCCGATTGATAAATTCACTGACAGTATCAAGAGTAATGATTACATTGATAAAGACACCACCCTGATAATACAGTTAGGCCAGAATTGTGGTGTCCAACGGCTAGACCTTATCAATCTAGTGGAGACCTTATTAGAAAAGGCAGATTTAGGACTATCCTAATTAATTATTTGTGCTTTTCCCTACTCTAAATCATTGAGTGCAAAAGATAATAACAAGATTTTTTATCTAAATCTAATTTTATATAATTTGACTTGTCGTCATAGAGACGTTTTGTATTTTGAAACTAATGAATTCATTAGTTATTTTATTTTGACTAATGATACTGTGTATCTTTGTAAACGTAGCACATTAATAATTGCTAAATTGTTAACATTTAATGTTTATGATCCCCTTATAAGTATTATAACGCACTTCACTGACCTGTAATTAGTAGTAGTACTAATGAGGGCATACAAGCTATAGGGTCAGCTAACAATCATTTAAACCGACCACACCGACAACGGGACAGTCAGGCACACTTCATATTGTCCACCAAAATATACAAGGCCCAGCAGCCCAGAGAGAATTATAAATTTATTTAAATGTTGTAATCTAAAACATCTATTTGATGAACCTTCAAGGGTGACACTGACTTCCGCCACCTGTATAGATAATATTTATTGCAGTAATAATCGAATTAGTTAATCAGTAATTAAACGTTTTAGTTCAGATCATTATGGTCATAGTGCATTATTTACCGCGCGAGTTTGTTGTCTGATTCTTTTAGGATTGACCACGAGGAATAGGCGTAAATTAACTTAAAAAAAATTAAATGCACCTAGTTTTTAAGTTGACGTTTCTATATGATCCTTGTGATTTCAATGAATAAAAACCTATTGACTTTGACTTTGACTTTATCAGTCATGTAGTTCCCATAATACGAGCTCTGCTTAGTTTGGGGCTAGATGATGATGTGTGAAAAATGTGAAAAATTATACATTGAGTTATGTATAGATCGTTTGAAAGAATCTTAAGATGGTGTATGTACGTACACTTCTTTATTTACTATTTTTTTTAGTTGTCAATATTAAGTACTATCCAGTGTCTACACCGACGCATCTAGGATAGCTAAAATAACAACAAACAACAATTCTTCGAAGTATTCCTACTGCTTGTAATATTCGTGTTTTCTGTGCTTCTTTGTTTATTTTTAATCGAAGTCTCACTTTTAACCGGGTTATTGTCTCTTTAAAAAACTTAAAGATATTTATTTAAACATCATTATATTTTTTATTAAATTAATGTTTTACGTTTGTATTTTTTTTAAATTGTTTTTTTTTATTACTCTTATAATAACTGGGGCAACAAAATAAATAAAAAAAATATAACAATATTATGATATTATTTTAACTTCTCATAAAAGTGTGTCATTTTAGCTTATCCTAGGCGGACTAAAGTGTATCATTTAACCTCTGGGACTTATATTTTTTAATATGCGTCAGTGCGTTCGTAAACAAGTACAAAATTTGAAAAAAGTTTGTTTTGCCGCAAAGTCTCTAGAATGTTTACTGAATTCTTACATAAACAAAGTAAGTTTATTTTATTTTCTCGCAATCGAAGTGAAAAGTAGAGTGTTGAACTCGTGAAAAGTAACAACAATGAAATGTTTTTACATTTCATATAGTCGATGTCGCCCTGGAGGCTGTACATCTCGATTGTGAAGGCTCGTTTTAATCCCTTGTTTAACAATCTACTATAACTTGTCTGCGTCAGTCATAATAATGTGGATGAACTTAATAAGTAATACAGTTTTTAATAAATTCAGTGTTTGAATAGATGTGTACCCACTAGTATTTTTTTCAATAATATTATTACTTTTACTAATAGTGATATATTTCTGGAGAAATAAATAAAACAAAACATAAACAAACACGCTCACGACTGTATTCCCTATGATAACATCCTCAGGTACATACAGAGTGAGTAGGTCTTTGGGATACCAAAGGGTAGTCAGAGGCACTTCAAACATTACATCTGGCATCTGGTATGCTAATTTTCTCACGATGTTTTCCTTCATCGTTTTGAGAACGTGTTAATGCGCACATCATTTTTTTGAGTGATTAAATACATTGGTAAAAAAAAGTGTATAATTATACTGAGTATATCTTTTTTATATAGACTTTTTTCATGTACTAGGCGCGCGAAGCCGTGGGCAGAAGCTAGTACTTTATAACTTACAAACAAGACCAGTTACTATTTTAGTACTTATTTTTATATTTAATTAACAAAACGTGTAATATTTTTATTTGTATCTGCTGCTATCTCTCTCGGGATCAGGGTGTTTTCTATGTATAATATGATGTATTTAAAAAAAAAGTATATAAGTAGTATATCAGTCATGTAGTTCTCATAACACAAGCTCTGCTTACTATGGGGCTAGATGATGCTGTGTGAAAAAAAAATGTCCCGTATTATTTATTTATTATTAATAGCACAAAAACCACAGATGATGTACCTAAGTACATAAGTTACCCGACACGTGAGACTCTGAACGGATAAAATAGCATTAATTGACATTGGAACTTATCAACACGGTAGACTAATATTTAAAACAGGTTAAAAAATAAAATGCAAATGGAGAAGTTTGGCAAAGGACCTTTGAATTGTGTAAGATTGTTACAGACAAATTGTCAAAAAAATTGTTATTTGAATACTAATATTTAATGACATTAAATTTAAAAAAACCGGCTTCCTAACCTGCTTACGTTATTTTGCTCACTCGGGATGACACTGTTACGAATAAAAAAACAATAATAAAATAGACCACAAAAATTTCGGCTAGTCGTGATGCCTCAGTCATAATGATGTTTTTTGTGATTTTACGGGAAAAGTAGCAATCCCTCAATTATAAAACTTTTATGAAACCACTTCGGGATCATTCTTTATAAAACAACAAAATAATCATCAAAATCGGTTAACGATTGGCGAAGATATCAATACTAAATAATCAATACATTTATTGATTTCACATGGTAGGTACGTAGATGGTGTTTATAGGTAGGTAGGCAGGCCGAGGTTTTGTGTAAACAAAACTAGTAGGTACGATATAAATAAAGTTAATGTAAACAAAGTATCATAGTATCAAGTAGTATCAAGTAACAAACATTAATAAAAACTCTCCTTTCGAAGTCGGTTAAATAGAATGAACACCCAACAGACTCATACATAGTCCTGACGCCTCATTAGGATACGACACATCAGAAACTACGAGTACTGTGGTACCACTACACTGGTACAACCTGGATCGAATATCTGCAGAACATGCAAACATTTTTTTACAGCGCGTTCGAACCCGCACATCTCCCATCGCTGGCAACACCGGCGCACAACCTTTATTTCCGCCTTTTGTTCCGAGTCTGTGTGCTCTGGTACCAAGGTACTCATAGTTCTTAATACCCACGATAAAGGGAATCACAGATTGGCATTTAGTAAAAAAAAACTTTTGAACTTTTGAATGCTACTAAACATAATCTTTGTCAAGTAGCAGTCGACTTAAAAAAACAAGATAAGCAATCTTTTAAAAATGCCTATCACTTTGCAAACATGACTGACGCTAACTGATAATCTGGTCTCATCTCAAAGGCGATACTGTCTCAGTCTATGTGATAGGTACTTTGTGAATCAGCTGTGAACCAAGTGGATCATATATATTCTGTAACTACACATAAACACATGAGTCATTAAAATCATAACGCGCACTACTGTAATCCTCAGATCTAGTATTACACAGATCTGTGAGAATATTAAGCAGGCGGTAATTAAAAAAAAAGATCGGGTGTAGACCGACTTGATTGCAATTGGACCCATCCTAAAATTATATTTGGCAGATGTTCGCATTTTGCATAGCAGTTTGTATTCCACGTGACAAGTTGCGTGGTTCAAGCATAACACTAATCGATGTCACATGCCTTTGAATGTTCGGTTCTAGGGCATGCCGGTTTCCTCGCATGCACTTTGCCGTTTTGAGCACGTGCTAAGAGATTATAAATTATAAATTAATCGGTGCACGACCGGTTTAGCCACGACTATAAACTAAGTACAAGATGAGTCACTGAATTAAAAAAAAACAAAAAAACATTGCTTTATTCCACACACTTCTATAATAAGTAGATAAGTTTTATTTATTGTTTTTACAGTTATAATAGTCTAAACTAACAAATCTTGGACATAAACACAGGAACTAGTGAATCCTACTAGTACTAAGGCGCTACTTTTAAAGTTGTTATTTTAACAAAACCTACACCAAACGTTCTATTGCGTCTTCATTAGGGGTAACGTTCAAAGAACTAGGGACTCAGGTTCAACATAAATAGGTAATAGATACTACTAATCTAAAAAAAAAAAACCCATAGATATATACAGCGCCAATACCTAATTGATTAAAATTAATGATCATCAATCATACTATATTCCATACTCTCCTTGTGTAATTTGCTTGTAATCACTACACATACAATGCACCACGTCTGTAAAAAAATAAATTCCCAATTTTGTATAAATCAATACGTTGTACTAAAACAGGTTTTAAATTAATCATTATTTAAAATCTGTTTTAGTACAATGGTTAGAGCCCTATGACTACTTTGAAACTGAGGCTCTATTTAATTAACAACACACATCTCACTCACTCATACATACACACTATTAGACAATCACCCCTCCTCATACACATACACACCCTTAATATTATTATAAATATTAAAATTGTATTGTGTATTTACGCCGGTATTTTGCACACGAACAAGTCTAGAAGAATCATCAAACTCTGCTTGGTGTATTTTTCTAAAAAACTACAAGGTACGTCTAAATAATAGCGAAAGTTTGCAAAATATCTACTTTGTTTGCCAGACCAGTTCAAGCTCAAAAATTGCGATCCAAAAAGGGAACTATAGTGAGGGCTTCTTAGAGGCTTTAGCTATGCCTGAGACATTCAAGAGAAAAGCTCTAAAGAATATCTGCTTCGCGGACAACAGAGGCTGGATACACACTTTGGTACCCGTTGATGACTAATCACAGGGAAAACCTGTACAGCACCCACCGAAGATTTTTTTTTTGTTTTTTGAGCGTTCTGACATCATAGGAAAATCGAATAATCATTAATATAGATGAAGATAATTATGTAGAACAAAAAATCCCTGACAGCAATATCTTGAATATACCTGTGTTTTTCCTAAAGAAATCTTAACCAGGAAAAATCTTAAAAAACATAAATAAGTATTTTCTTTTATGGAAGGTTAAACTTTATGGTCACAGCTAATAGCGGCCTTAATATGCCCCGGCTAATTGTGCCTGATATATATATTTTTTTAAACCAGTAATCTGTGGTGAAAAACTCAGAACGGCACGTTCGTCACTCGCATCGTCATTCGCCTCGCGACTTGCGACTGACTGAAGACTCCGCGATTGTGTGAATGGTAGTTCACGTCGGCACTCGTAGAGCCCAGCCCATGAAACAAGTCCCGCGGCTATTTGAGGAACTAACTATCATTAATTATACAAAAAACACTGTGATATAATCCAGCTTCTACTTACCAAATTCTACTAAACAACACGCACGATGTGTCGGTCACTGCAGCACAACTTTTACATTTTTACAACCTCTGTGGCGCAGGCGAATGTAGCCTGAGACGCAGAAGGTTGCGGGTTCAATTCCCGTCGCGGAACAAATGTTTGTATGATCTGCAAATATTTGTCTCGTGTCTGGGTGCTTTAATGTATAGAGTGAATGTATGATCTCACGATCCTATCTGAAAATCAGCACTGCTTCGCTTTGCCGGAGCAGCAATAAACTGAGATTGAGGACTGAGGAACTGAGGACCTTTTCAACTCATATTTACCACTGCACCATATACAGCCCTCGTTAGTGCTTGTTAGTGCTTGTTAGCACCAACATGTTATATTCTACTGTGTTTTTTAATTGTTTGTCATTCTTGTCAGTTGTCTGTGCTGTATTTGTATGTTGAATAAAAAAACTATCTATGTATTTATCTATCAGATGGTGTAAAATCGGGTTTTTTAAATATTTAGCATAGACACTAGCGCAGCTGTGTGCAGACTTATTTTTCGATACATACTTGTCCACCAACGTTTCGAGTGCCGAGACGAATGCGAACGCGCAAGTGTAAATGCGGTATTACCAGGAAAAATAGGTCTTCGTACCTATGCGTAGGTAGAGTTTTTGATTCAAACTTTATTGCTAGTACGAAGTTATCGTGAATAAACCAACTCGTACTTGACGATTTCATAAAGATGCGACACATTATATTAGCGCCTCACGATGAGTTCATTCAGTTCAGAGTCGGCTCGGGAGTCGACCTCTCGTCTCAAAACACAGCCGTCTACTTTCCACGTGTTTAAGGAAACCCTCTAATTTGTAAAACACGCAGCGGAAACTATATTTTAGTTGTAATCATAGTTATTCAATACAAAGATTGGTAACATTACCTTGGTTCAGTTTCGTGTTATATTTTTAATTTATATTGTGATTTGGACCCTGAAACCCTGGAACACAGATTCTGAAAGTCTAAGGAAGATTGCAGGGGACCTGTAACTGGGTAGGTTGATTAAATATAATAATATCTGTGAGATTTTTCGAAAGAAAATTAATATTTACAGACTATTACGTCATAGCAATGCGTTAGAAAATTCAAGATAACTGTGTTTCATGAAATTTAAAAAAATTGCTTAGTTGTGTTAAACAATAATATCTATAATAGTAAGAATGTATAAGGTGATATTGATTTTGCTTATGCCATGGCTACTGAAGGAAAAAACTTCCCCATTTAACGATCGTTTCATTTGTTGGCTATGAGCCAGTAACGAAACCGTCTTTTTGTCTTGTTTCAGGTTTGAGTGAAATAGTGATTATATTAATAATACCTTTTTTGGACAATGTTGTGGTTGAAGAGCCAAGAGCTCAGCAAGCGTCAGAAAATTATCAAAAGTAAGTTAATTAGTGATACCTATTCATTAAAACTAGCCACAGAAAAGTAACATATGTTTTATTCTAGGTCACGAATATAATACTTGTTCCAAATTTCATCCAAATCGGTTCTGCTACGCATTTTATCAGTAACATACATACAGACTTTCGCATTTATAATATTAGCCGAATAGGTTAAGCTGTCAGCCAACTACGGTGCACGCATTCACGATACAAGATTCATGACTGAATCTTTATTACTGTAATAAATGAATAAACACCCAATAGACACATTCATAGTCTTGACCCTACATTAGGGTTCCCTGTGTCTGTATATTCACATACCCAATTTTTTTAACATTATACACATACAAAACCATCTTCGGCAGTGTCATACCATTATGTGTCATCTCACAGGCCAAATTCGATTAGTAAGATTTTTACGCCAGTTCCTGGTACAGGCGAGTAGCCGGCTGTGACACTAGAGGTGCGGGATCGACTCCTGGGTGTTGTGGTACTACATTATTCATAGTTCCTGATACCTACGACACAGGGAATCCTAGTGTGGGGTCAGGACTATGTATGTGTCTGTTTTTTATTTATTTTATACAATAATAATAATGCTAGACAATTTTCACACAGAATCATCTAGCCCCATACTAAGCAGAGCTTGTATCATGGGAACTACATGACTGATATACTACTTATATACTTTTTATTCTGTAAATACATACATATTATACATAGAAAACACTCAGACTCGAGACAAATATTTGCAGGTCATACAAACATTTGTCCCGTGGCGGGAATCGAACCCGCAACCTTCTGCGTCACAGGCGGGCCTTCGCCCACTGCGCCACAGACGTCAAACAATTCTATAGTATGTTTGTATGTTTTGGTGGTTTCCAAAGCCGTCATGTCTTGATCTCTGACGTAAGTTCGTCTAATCGTTATGCAATACATCTTTTGACAGAGAACATCATAACAAAAACGACGTTAGGATTGATTCTGCTCACGGTTCCGGTGTTTTCCATCATCCTGGACCCATTGCGATTGGTCATCGAATACGTAAGTTATTTGCTATTGTTATACTTACACAATAATTATTAGTATTTATTGACTTCGCAAAACTAATACTTAAGAAGTTACACGTTTTGTTACCATTTGTTATAACAGCTATTAGTACCTATATTCTAAGTATTTCAAGAAAAGTTACTCGTAGCTGCTTACAGTAACAACATTACGTCTCAGGGCTATTCAAGGTACTACCAAATATCAAGATAAGGTAGTCTAATGCTAAGTGTGGTTTGGCAAGACCACCACAAAAATACGCAATAAATCACGTCTTAAAGTAGTTAAAAAGTTTATCTGAGTCCGTTTTTCAGCAGCGTTTTTCGTGATTTTCCCTGCGTTGGTAGCCAACTTGATAGTTCTTTCGTTTCCCTTGTCTTATCTTGTAACTTTTATACCACATAGGTGGCAAACAAGCACATATATGCTATACCATATGGTCATATATATACCATATGGTCGACCTCATTAGTATCCCATAAATCTGCTTCGCACCTGTTGAAAAGTGGACAATAAAGCGTATAGAGGCTGGCAACACCAGAGGCATCAAACGCACATTGCGAACCCTTTAAAATTTGTAAACACCTTGGATTTTTACTTCGTTATCCATCAACGTTATAATCGGACTACTCTACAAAACATTATGATATGGTAACCTAGATTCACATTAGCTGTGTTAACATGCAGACACAAAAAAACACGTTGCTTATTGAAAGACAAAGAAGGGATTTTTATAATAGCATGGTTAATAATAGTATGATTTAGATATGGAAGATGGTCCAGAAATATAAATTACATAATTCGCATCTCAGGCTGTCCAAGAAAGAACAATGATATGAAGAGAAGTAGAAAACTAAGTAAACTAGCTACGGAACCCTCTACGCTCCGCTTATTGCGACTAGTTTCACTCTTTTGTTTCACATTTTCTTGACAAAACACTAAAAATGTGTTTTGTTAGAAACGTGACGTAATAACACAAGTTGAAGGTCTCTCATGTTATTATATATGATGTTTTTTTTAATTGAAATGAAAAAAAACGTACCTACGTATACATAGGTACATTAAACACCTCATAGAGGACCCACACTGAGGCCCAGTCAAATTGACGCGATGGTACCAGTGGCAGAGGCATTCAAACTTTGTCCACTATCCGTTTGCGAGTCCGTGTGACTTCACTTCATACTCAACATTGTGGGACAGGAGAGTCAGTGTGATATGGAATGTGGGCCACAATATCAACGTCCCAGTGAAGCGGGTAGACAGTAAACAACCTACTCAACGGAGTACTTGGACAGGAATGTTAGCGTAACGTAAGGTAGTAACGGCTTAGCGTAGTTGGTAAATCCAGCATAAATACCAACGTAGGTATATTTTATATTTTTCCGTTTTACATTATTACACCCCATTTATGACATCGTCTTAGTCATGAGGTCAACTTGCAATTCAATTTGAACTGTACCTACTATATGTATTTTGATATCTGATACAGCTTTGTCGTAGTATCTTATTATACTTGTGGAATTGACATCGCCGACCGCTCTTTCGATAGCTTACTTGTCAAATTGCTTATCTGTCTGTACATATTTATATCAATAGATTTAGCATTATTATTATTAAGCGTATTAGGTGTGGTTTACACTTTAATTGTTTACAATCTTTATTTAATTATTTGACTAAATGCTCTTTCTAATTGAATGAACCCTATTCACCTTATCCGATTAGCTCACCTCACTATATCTGAATTAAGGATCATGAAAATTTTGTTCAAGTTTAATAATTATGACGCTTTTCTATTATTGTGATATTTGGAATTTCAATTAATAAAAACTTATTGACGTTTTTATCGTGGTCGCGATTTGTTATTTAAAGTAGATCACATTATTTTCTCTTACAATTCACGAACCTTTTCGTATTCAGGCGCATCGGCGATGATGTTAATTTTATTGGTAAACTGATAGGTAGGTTAGGGTACTAATTGCCAAACAAATGAGAGCATAATTAAATAGTAGGTACGTAAAAGCTGTTTTTATGTGACTATATGTATACAATCATAGCAGTACTAGTATTATAATATCTGTGACAAAGGTAATATAAACATTCTTAGGTAGGTATATGAACTAGTGACCAACTCTGGTCTCATAGTTTTTAGGCCTCCGACACGACTATTATAGTCAGAGCTGACATCTTAATGTGCGCGCTGAAGGTCAGAAGAGCTCATTTACGGCACTACCTTCCCACGGAATAGGTAATATTCTACCGGTCCCGATAACCAAATTATCTAGGCTCTTGCTTCGTGAAGTTACCTTAAGGTGGGCTGAGCCGAAAAGTGTGATCTGAAATATCACACTCGTGTGATGAAATAAACGATATTACACCACCAAAAAAGTTATACATTAATATATGTAAGCCATAACAGGTAAATGATATTATAATTTTCATATGGCCTTATAATATTATACTATCATTCATCTGTGTACAAATGTCAATAGGTATTAGAGTAGAAAACATAAAGAAATTATGAAGGAAACAATCAATCCGAGGGATTTAATCGCGTGCGACATACGAAAGAAAAACAAGTTGAAATAGAGATGATTATGGTGATTTCAGGGTACAACGGTGAAGAATGGATCGTTCCTCTTCAACGTCTTCCAGACGGAGATCGAGGGTGCTCGTCTCTCGCTTTATGTGTTCAACATCACCAACTCGGAGCTGTTCCTGTCCGGAGAGGACCGGAAGCTGAGGGTGCAGGAAGTTGGACCTTTCACCTATCAGTGAGTTTATATATTCACAAACCCATTCACTGTTCTCAGTTGTCCATTCCTTACAATCCTTGCATGGTCATAAAGGGGCCAGGCGCTATTGTATGAGATCTTGAGATCTGGATCGTTTATTTATGGCGACGGTTAGTGCCATTTTTACCCACAACGCAAGAAGCCCGTTTATGCGTTTGCCAGAAGAGGTGGTCTGTTTGTGTGATTGTATGTTTGTGTGTTACCATTTCTCCGACACGGCCTCTCCAATTTAATCACGATTGTCTGAAATATATTTTGTATAACTTCAAAGTTGGTACTTAGATATTATTTTTCACTACATGTCTAGGGGGCGCTGTAATAGAAAACGAAAGATACGACGGAGATTTTTAAATGCAAAAATTTACTTGTCAACTGAACGCATCGGAATTTAGACCGTCGTTCTACATAATAGGTTGGGGAAAAAGTTTCTTCGCATTTTTTAAGAAAATTCAAAACATTTTTTAATATAGTTTATTTACATTTAACTAAAGTATGTAGGTACCATTTTGTTCGATAACTTTTTGCCATTTTGTAGGCAGGGACATGATCCCATTGCTATAAAAACTTTGGGGCTTCTGTTCAAAATACCGCGACAAGTGGTTTTGGCAGTCCTCTCGTGATGTTAACCTGACACTGCCTAAAGAATTCTGAAGAGACCGAAACAGGTGGAAATCTGAAGGTGCAAGGTCAGGACTATACGGCGGATGCATTAACACATCCCAGCCAAACTCTCTTAATTTTTGCTGAGTGGCTAAAGATGTGTGAGGTCTAGCGTTATCATGATGAAAAACCACACCCCTTCTGTTGATTAACTCCGGCCGCTTTCTCTCAACTTCTTGTTTTAATCTCATCAGTTGTTCGCAGTAGAGTTCAGAATCGATGGTCCTGCCTGGTGGTAACAGCTCATAATGAATAATGCCCTTCCAATCCCACCACACACACAGCATCACCTTGTTGCGAGTTAACCCGGGTTTCGCCACAGTCTGTGAAGCCTGACCGGCCTTTGACCACGACCTTTTTCGCACGTTCTTGTCGTACGTGATCCACTTTTCATCACCAGTTATCAGCTTCTTCAAAAATGGTTCGGTTTCATTACGTCGTAATAAAGAATCACAAATGAGAACACGGTTCATTAGGTTTCTTTCAGTGAGCTCGTGAGGTACCCAAATATCGAGCTTTTTTGTGTACCCAGTTTTTTTCAAATGCGCCAAAACTGTTTTGTGGTCAATTCCCAGTTCTTCAGCTACGTCGTAACTACTGATATGCCGATCTTGCTCCACTTTTTCAAAAATGGCATCCATTTTATCCGTAATAGGGCGACCAGAGCGACGTGCATCTTTGACATCAAAATTTCCGGATTGAAAACGCTTAAACCAAATTTGTGCTACTCTCACAGACACTGCACTAGGTCCATAAACATCGCAAATTTTTTTCGCGGCTAGCGTTGCATTTTTACCTTTTTTGTAGTAAAATTTTAAAATGTATCGAATTTCTTCATTAGATTCACTCATCTTAACAGTACGAAAAACAAATAAAAATCACACATTTTCCTAATTTGAATTTGGAATTATCTTCTTTAAAATTTAAACTTTTAATGATACCAAAACCAGCCAGATACAAATAGTATAGCCAAAGAGATTTTATTACAAGTTCATACATACAATAATGCGAAAAGACTTTTTCCCCAACCTAATATAATAATATTTGCTCAGAGTCTGGGTATTATGGTATCATGGTGCTCGTAGTTCCTGATACCCACGATATAGGGAATCCTAGTGTGGGATCAGGACTATGTATGTCAGTGAGTGTTTATTATTTGTATTTGTATTGTTTTGTAATTTGATACGTCGGTTCTTTTGGTCGCTCTGCGTTAGGTTGGTGACTTGACCAGGTGGCCCTGAGAAGGATTTTGTGGCCTATGGTAAACGACCAGTGAAAATCAGTGCACCTTGCAGAAACTCTTCATGCGAATATTATTTATCCTGATCTTCTAAAAATTGTAGTGTGACTGAAGATTGCAAAACATCTGTTGTTGGAGCAGACAGTTTTTTCCAAGATTGATTAAGCCTTGCTCCCATACTCCCATCTGACAGTTCATTTAGATCAATGATTAAATTGACAAATTAAATACACATTGTAGGTCCCTCAACCGATGGATGGATTTTGCGTGAAGTTCTACTTCCAACAATATCTGCAGAACATGCAAACATTTGTCGTGCAGCGGAAATCGAACTTGCACTTCTTGCGTTGCAGCTGGCTATTTTCCCGCCGCGCCATCGAGGTTGTCGTCTGTGTAGGACCGTTCGTCAAGGAACTCTTAAGTTTAAATTTTGGACTTCTTCAGACTGAAGATAGTGATGTTAAATCGCTGAGCAGTATTCTGTTGAATCTTTTCTTTCTATCTATATTTCTATTTCCAAGCACCTCTTTTTCATTGACATTTCTCAAAGATATTTTATGATGTTGTATTTAATATTGTGACACACTCATCTTTGTATCCTCATGGATTCGTCTACTGAGTTTGAACGAACGGATGCCCACCATATTGTACAGTCGTGAGCATATTTTCTTTTATAATCTGTCATTACATTCCATCGGCATGAATTCACTTTAACATTTTAAATTCACGTAGTTTTTTAGCTGAAGTTTCTCTAAGACCCTGTGATTTCAATGAATAAAAACCTTTTAACTTTGACATGCCCACCATACCTGAAGCTAGCTAATGACAAAAAAACAGATGATAGTAATTATAAAATAAGACCAGATTGTTTTGACAATTCGCTCAAGTTATTGCTATCATGCCAATCTGACCTTAGCTTCTATACTAATGTTTTTAAAAATACTCATTTTAGAAGAGTTCCTGTATTTATGGTCTTGATGTGACTTGATCCCACGGTTATAATAATAGTATTGTAACCATTACCATATTATAACTCACTATAAATACAATTGCACTACTAGCCGAGAGATGTCTGCACATGACATTTCGATAGAATGCCACAGCAAACTGAGACCAGCGACGCGCTATCTTACAAATAATGAGGCTGGGCTTATTTTATTAAATGGCAAATGGCCCAGTTAATCAGATCGAGTCATCGACAAGCCACGCGTCACAAACGGGCTAGTTTTGTGTAATTTATTTCTGCAAGCCGTCGCACAAAAAATAATAACAGTAAAGAGATGCACCTCTCAAGAAGTGCAGCAAGAAATGGCCACAAAGCTGGCCGTTCACGAGCGCCTTCAGGTAGATGCCTCGATGCAGTTCCTTCATAAACATTTCTTAATTTGTTGTTTCGAAATAATATACTACTTATAAACTAATACTTGACCTATTATAAGGTTCAGAACATGCTCTTTAGATCACGTAAATCATTCGTCCCCTTTTAGGGATGATTTGGCAAACGATAACACTATCGAGGTGCCGTGTTGGCCTAGTGAGTGATACCCCGACTTCTGATCCGGAGGTCGTGGGTTCGAACCCGGTCGTGCAGCAATGGATTTTTGATCCTTAAAGTGGTTTCGTAACATTTCCAGAGAGATCCGAAGAAACGGAGATATAGAGCTGAATGAGGAAGCTGGGGAATTGTGGTTTACTCCGTACATGAAGGTGCGATTTCTACCTGACGAGTCCATTGGGGACCCTCATGATGTGAGGGTCACTGTTCCTAGCTTGGCTTTAATGGTAAGTACTAGAACTATCAGGGTATACAAGGGCAGGGAACTGGCTTAGATGGGAGACAAATGATACAGGATTGAAGGTCCGGTCACGCAGACGATCAAAGTGAAATAGTAGTCAAGTAGTTTTCAAAATTCATGTGAATGTATTTATCGTCACCATCGCCGCCGCATCAGTGTGACCGAGCCGTAAGGAGGCTAGTCATCCTAGTAAGTCTGTGGTCTACTCTACACCTAGAAATGGGCTAAATCATTATGACTGTCCATAGTAAAACAGGTTTGGTTGTGATCAAAACAAAATGTGATGAGTATGGCCTAGCGTTACGGAAAACAAGGTATTTTTCAACTGTCATTCGCACCATCCTCTTTGCAATTTGATACTGCGCGATTCAAAATTCGCAGACAATGCAAAACAATTGGTACAGGTCACTGGGCAAGTGTCTCATTTCTACAACAGGCTACTCGAGTTTCAGGATGCGTCTGTAGAGTCGAGGTGTATGATAAAGGTACCAACATTCATTGTCCAACATTTTTATCATCTTCTAGTAACTACGGCTGATTAGGCATACTAATTAAAAGTATTTTGCCATCGAAACACGTTTCTAACTAAACTGGTTTTATATAAGGTATTTTCTGATATTTTGTCCGTCCTCTTTGGCAGTGGTATGTCATCGGCACCTAGAGTGGAGGTTGATCTAAAAGCTTCACGTTGATGATATTATTCAGTAGATCCTTGTTTACAGAGTGCCACGTCCCTCCTCCGGAATTACCCGTTCTGGATTCAGAAAGGCTTCAACGTGGTGGCCCACCAGCTTGGCTCCAGGATCATCAGTTCGCTGGACGCTGAAAGCTTTCTCTGGGGGTACAACGACCCCCTGATTGCCCTGGCGAATAAAATCGCACCGGGACTCATATACTTTGATAGGCTGGGAATCATTGATAGGGTGAGTCCTAAGTTCATAATGCATTAAATGTATCTTTTGCCTAAAATGTATCTTCATACTGAAATAGGCTTATATCCTAAGCGAAAAACCACCTGCAGTGAGATTTAGTCTTCAAAATCATAGGGTTTGTGGCATTTTCGATTGGCATATTGAGCACGTGTCGAGATGCAAGTTTATAAACAAGTTAATAACGTGTTGAAGCACGTTCATTAGAACAGGATTAAATACGGCTCAGAGTGGACTTTTGACAATCAGTTTTGTAATCGGTTGCTTCATGTTCTTCCAGCTTTATGATAACAACACAATGTACCGTATGAAGGTGGGAATCACCGACGAAGACAAATGGAGCATTAAGGTGTTGAGGAAATATATCAGAGGGAAGAGTCTGGATCAACAAAAACCGTTAGAGGAGTAAGTTCAACAATTATTTCTTTATAGGTTCATAAAATTCCTCGTACAATATTTTAATCATTAAATCATTAAAATCACAATGAATTATGGTGGTCTTAAACTAAACATGAGTCTTGAGACTAATATTTTAGTAATACTCCACATTATCTGCTGATATCTTACAAGTGTCACAGTAAATACTAGTGTGGTAGTATAATTATACAGTCCATTGGCTATCTGCCACACATTGGACCCGCGCACAGCAGCCTAGCTAAGATTTTAAGCAAAGATTTTCTGATATGACTGCTAAAACCTGAAAAACCTTTTTCCAGCTTCAATTTTACAAACACTTACGAAGGCGCCTCCTACCCTCCCGGCCTCACTCCCTCCACACCTCTCAACATCTACCGGATAGGTGTCTGCAGACCTTTAAACTTGGAGTACATAGGGCAGAAAAGCCTGGATTATGGGCCCCAGGCTATGGTCTTCAAAATCAGCAATGATACTTTTCATAGGGACTGTGGGGAGCCGCAGGGAATGTGCGGGATGTTGGACCTGTCAAAGTGTACTTATGGTAAGTTTTATATGACCCGAGAATCCAATTCTGTTAATCGCACCCGAGTCTACGCCTGTGATCGGCAATGTTTCGAGCTGAATCTGGCTGAAAAAATCCTATTCCATCTTCTATTTTCAGGTATCCCGATTGCAATATCAAGGACCCATTTCCTGCACTCAGATCCGAAGCTATTCGATCGCGTGGAGGGCATGATGCCTGATGAGGCCAAGCACGACAGCACTTTTGTCATGGAACCGGTAATTATACCAGAATGTACCCTAATCATTAGATTAGGCCATAGCCCCCAGAACTGTGGACTACTGAGAATCAAGTTTCTCGAGTGTCTATGGACTGAAAAAGACTTTTAAATTTTATGTTTGATAAAAATACTATTATAATATACTAATAATTCTATTATAGAAAAGTTAGCTCAAGAGTTTGAAGTTCCTTGAAGAGATCTATGTCCAGCACTGGACCTCTACATCTGGGTGATGATTATAATTGGCATTTTCATTTACTCTGTAATTTTAGGCCAGTCATCTGACCAGGTAGAGCGTAGAGATGCGATAGTGACTGACCCAGTGTTGTGAAAACATTCAGTACGCCTTCCAGAGATTATGTGGTTATTTGCCTAAAATGAGCACATATTCTTTTTATGCACATATTCACCTTACCTTCGGTTTTTTACTTGGTAATGAAGGTTTGCGCACGATGTTTTCGTTCACGGTTGCAGAGCACATTAGCATTGCGTATTCTATTTTTAGAGTGGCAAAATACATTCATTCATGACGGGATTTAAACTGTCAACCTAAGATCAAAAGTAAAGGTCACTAGCTAACACTACCAATACCTTTCTGTTATTTATGAGCGCGTTGAAGTATTCTGTAAGTGTTCTGTTACAAAACCGTCTCCTTTAACTTTGACATCTTCTATTTTTAGAAAATGGGCTTCGAGCTACAGACGAACCTCACCCTGCAGCTCAACATGGTGTTGGGAGACATCAGCTTCAATCGTGATGCCAAAATGTTCTCCAACATGACCGTTCCTATCGCTTACATCAAAGTGGTGAGCTTTCTGAAGATTTCTTCAGACTTCATCTTTTTCTTTCACCATCAGTCTCAAAGGCTGTTGGCGCCATGTCTTCAACTACATTGTGTTACACTGTATCTATGAGAGAAATTTACCAAATTTACTAAAAAACTCACGCCATTCGTTTACATTATCCATTATCTTCAGGTATATCCTCTTACGTAGATCTGCGAGGTTAATAAGTAAGGGGTAGTCAGAGATATTTGTGTCCAAACATCATATTTAGAACATAGTAGTGGCGTTGAACTTTAACTACCAGTTGATACCTCTGATCGTCACCGCGACAGTTTGAACGGGCGTTTATTATATCTTATATCTTCATTATTATACCGCATCGTAAATTCCTGTGTTTACAGTAGATTTTTTGGGGAAACATTGCTACCTAAACTTTGGATAAATCCTAACACAATGTCTAAAAGAACACAAATGTCCTGGATGTAGATCAGGTTACTAGTTCTACTTGACGATCTCTGTGGCGCAGTGGGCGAAAGCCCGCTTGAGATGCAGAAGGCTGCGGGTTCGATTCACGCGGCGGGACTAATGTTTGTATGATCTGCAAATATTTTTCTGGGGTCTGGGAGTTTTCTTTGTATAATTATGTGTGTATTTACAGAAAAAAATATCAATCATGTAGTTCCCATAATACAAACTCTGCTTAGTTTGGGGCTAGATGATGCTGTGTGAAAAATGACCAGCATTATTTATTATTTATTTATTTACTAAAACATTCGTACTAAGAATCAACCAGAGAAGATAAGGTATTTTTAAGACGTACCACCACTATCCCGAATTCCTAAAACCTGCATGAACATCCACAATGGTCTTGTTTACGGAATAGAAGACATAAGTTATATCTGTCTTTCACTTTTGTTCGACGGAAAAAAGAAACAAAAGTAATTTCTGTCTTCTCCTTATTAGACAAAGCTACTCATGCTAAGCCTGCTGAACCTTGATTAAGATTATTTCTTCCCCAGGTCCAACCAGAGGTGTTCGATAACTTCAAGCTCGTCCTTAAAATTGTATATGTCTGGGGTCCGAACCTGCTGCTCTGCCTCGAGATAATAATGCTTCTAATCGGCATAGCATTTTTAGCAAGTGCCTTGAAGTTATACTGGACTAACAGACACTGTAATAGCGAAGCTAGTCTAGTTACCGCTGGAAATGAAAAGCAAGTTCCTCTTTTGACCTAAGTCAGTGAGCAATTTTTAGGTGATGTCAAAGAACATAAATCAGACGAAGAAAAAGTATGCAGTCTTAGAGAACAAATAAGGAAAATATTAGATCTGAAAATAATTTAAAAGTTATAAATCCTGACCATTAACAAAAAAAAACGTTTAGCGAATATTCTGTCTGCGAATAGATGTTGTACCATAGTACTCGTAGTTTCTGATTCTTGAATAACTAAACATCCAACACCGTGGATATCCGTGTGCGCACACGGGGCGCACACGGATCAGGACTGTTGAATGTTTATTCATATAATTTTATATTTTGTTATAAGATTTCACAGAACTGGTCTGTTTTGGAGGGCATGTCTAACTGTCGGCTACGATCCTCCGACTGAACAGACAGCATTTATACGTGGACATAAAGTTGGCTATAAGCTCAATAACTCAGTAGGAATCTTTTTAATTTACATATTGTTCAGATCCACAATATTTTGATAAGTATAGCGCATTTCCATTTTGTTTTTGATGAATGGACGAAACTAATAGACTGAATAATTTAGAACTTTGTTGTAGGTACCTAGTTAGTAGGTAAAATAAAACCACAATTTAATAATTTCTAAGAATATTATAAAACGAGTAAATACAAAAAAATAAAATTGTCAATCTAAGCATTGTTTTCTTTCATTCTTTCATAATTATATTATAACTCCCAATATAAAAAACACAAAAAATGTGTCGCTACACAAATTTTATAAAAAAAGTGCCCGTTTTTGTATCACCTAAATAATGTATTGCATCATGGAGCTTTCACCTGTAAAATATCATCATAATAATCAATGGAACTGTTCGCATCATCAGAGTCGCTTGAGGTGCTGCAATCTGACTCACTAACCTTTGGCCTCTTTCTCTTACGCTTCTTAACGATTCTCTTTATCTCGTGTAGTGGTGGATGATCGTGGATCACCGGTTCGTAGAAGGTTTGAGCTGGAACTACTATTGGCATCTGAGGTATTTGCGGAACTGGTACCGGATAAGCCATAGGCATAGGATAAGGACAGGGGAAGCAAGTCACTCCGTTACAACATGGTGCAGCTTCTTGATTCATTCCTTTTGCGATATTTTCATATTTCGGATTGAGTCCGTCAATCTTTACTGTAACTACATTATCCGTGAAAATATTATTGTTGAAATCGTTGTCGTTTTTACTACTCTTCTTTAAATAATTAGGTTTAATTGCTGCTTCCTTGTGACCGCTTCTTGAGATGTGAATAACATTGTCACTACGCTTAATTTCAACACTGGGTTCGTTGCTCAGAATGCTAAGTGCTAAACTTTTGGCAAATACAAAAGTTATCAGAAATAGAACCTTCATGGTGACTCGTGCAGCCAGACTGGGTTTCCAAGAATCAGTTTAGGAGTTATGCAAATAGTAGCAAGTACCTACCTACCTAATTGTTAATTCTCATCTCACCAATGAATGGTTTATTGTTCAACTTCCTTGTTACGTAAATTGAACTAGCTCATTTCTTGAACACATTACCTTCAAGGTTATAAACACAATCAATATTTTGCCAAGTCTGAATGTGGTATAACATTGATCGTGGTCACATGCAAAATCAAAGTATGGGTACAAACAATAAATTAATATAATCAAAGTATAAAAACATCACATGGTTTCATTCACTTATTTGAAATGATACAGATAAATTACTGATTTTCTTTCCACCCGGTGGCCTGAACACCAACTCCTTTTTACCTTCCCCGAGCATGTGCTGAGCTATGCCTGATGTCATGACCACTTGCCTTCTACGGTGAGCCACCTTGGCTGGCTTTCTCTCATTTTTAGATGTTATCAAAACCCTAGGTACATTTTCATTATCTGCTCCTGCTATCACACGGATCTTCTGGTAAGGTTTATCATTCATAAGCTCAGCTGCCTCATTCTTACTCAGTCTCCTCTTCAGTTTGACATCGCCATCTTGAGAAATGTAAGTCAGAACAGGCTTGACCAGCTCATTGTCACTGATTTCAATGGAGTCAAACTGTCTCCTATAGATAGGTCTTCTTTTTATGTGACCCAATTTCTTTTTATGTTTCCTTCTTCGCTCGTAACTGGAGCTGGAAGTGTCATCTGTGTAGTCTGTGTCTGTACTCTCACGAGACGAACTACAATACGGGGGTCTCCTTCGCTGGGGCTGGGAGAGTAGTGGGGGAAATGGAATAAGGATCGGCGATGGTGCGATCATCGGAGGAACTGGTACTGCGACGCCATAAGCTGGACCCATTGGAGGTGGTACCATGAAATGATCTTGCCTCGGAGGTTTAGGTATAGGTGTATCTTCTTGGCTGCGACACCTGCATTTCTGATGGCATGGTGAACAGTACGAAAAGAATGATGGAGTGCAGGAAGGGAGGCATAGACAAGGAGGACACGGAGGGCAGTTTTTCGGTCGGTTACTCTGCTGGCAGGATGTAGCAGGGAAGGCGGGGAACGCGAGTGGTGGTGGCATTGGCATAGGCATGGGCATCGGCACTGGGACAGGAAACGGCATAGCAAAATGAGTTCTCTCTGTCGTCGTAGTAGTAGTTTTTGTAGTCGTTTCTTCCTCGCGTATTAATATCGGTACAGGCACCGGCATTGGAACAGCTACATGTATTGGTGGCGGGTACATCGGATACATCGCCACTTGTAGATCTACTGGTGCTACCACCAGAAGGTAGATTACTGCTATCCATTTTCTTATCAAATGCTGCAAATAAAAGTTTAATTTAAACTCGAATAGAAAGTGATTGTTCACAAATTTGATTGCAATAAAAACTTACTGAAATCATTCTGCTCCACTCTCGAAACTTATGGCTTTGATAACTGCAGTGGAGTTTTATGCATGTTGGGTATTAAGTTACGTAACACCAGCATTGTGGTGCATGAAAGGAAAAATATGAGACCGAACTGTTTTACTTTGATTCAATTTGAGCGGCATTTGATAGTTCAGCTTTAGAGGCACTGATAAGGTTTATGATAATTGAATTGTTACCTACCCTCTATAGTACTTATACTCTATAGTATAGTACTTAAGCCAAGAGTCACTTTGTTTGTTGAAACATAACAACCAACACTATCGGCTCAGTTACACAATTCTGAATCTGAATTCTGAGGTAGATACTCGTAACTCTAGCTTTTCTCTCTTCATAATTATGAAGATGATGTGGATGACCCTTATTTAAGTGAAAAAAAAAGGAAAAAATGTCAGTAATGAGATCCAACAGTTTCAACCAACCAACTTCTCACTTCCCTTCTGGCGTCTGGGATATTATGCGTTACCATACTAATAGTCTGCTGGGGTAATGGTTTTTCGTTATTACAGTTGGAGTTGCTGTGAACGTAGTGGTTAATGTCTAGCTCCACTATAAAATAACACTGCCACTCTGACTCTACTTAACTCTTTTTTATTTTTCACATTGCGCTGCGCATACTTTTCATAACGAGTAGGTAAACAATGTACAATGTACTCATCATCCAAAGATTTTAAATAAAAATTCTGATTTTAATCATGCGTATTCCAAAATCCTTAGATGCAGTTTTAAATTTAGTCAAAAAAAATATCGTGAGCCTTTTCAGCTCTTCAGGATATATTTTTAACGTTTAGGATTTCCTCTTATTGACACATCTCATGCGTTAGCATCCTAGTAGTGTGTCCCCATCTCACAAAAACACCATACATAGATTCATCTATCCAAAATAATACCAATTTACAACTCTCCAGACCAAAAGTAGATAGTCAGATTTAAAAAGCATACATACATAAAAAACACATACCTACAGGCGAACATAGAACCACTTCCTTTTTTGAAGTCGGTTAAATACTATTGAATAAAAAATAATTAAGTGACGCCGAGACCTAGCCTAGAAGAATCAAGTAACACACTCTGCATATAAGGTAAATCGATGCCGAAATAATTCATGCGTCTTTAGACTAAGCAACCTAAGTACTTGATTTTACACGTTCAATTTCTTAACTCTAACTAAAGTGTTTCTTAAAACATTTTTCGGCTTGCCAACCTTTTCTTGATTATAATATAGGTTATTGTGTGCACACTTCTAACCACCTTGCCTCTAAGATAGGTACCCCTGATGGTAGAAAGAAATGATATCATCATAAAAATTAAAAACATTTTATTAAAATACAAAATTATAAAAGTCTTATTTCTAAAAAGCCCGCTTTGGCAGTAACTTATTAATGGCTGGTGCATTAGCCTTCCGATGGTGTCTTCTTTCATGGTTCTGCGGAGTAGTAACTTCTTCTTTTCCTTTCTCCTCTACTTCATCTTTATCTTCTTCACTTTTATTTCTTTTTATCTCTACTACTTCTGCATTACCGTCTACATGAACACTTGCATCTAAATCTTCGTTATTTTGGCCTTCGTTATGTTCTTCTTGTCTGTATTCCTCTTTATTAACCTTCAGCCAATCCTTCGCTTCGCCTTTAGAAATGGTCTTCTCATAAATGACGTATCCATCGTTGGTAACGTACTGAAGGACTGGAGTTAGAAGATCTTTATTTTTTTTGTTATGTCTCCTTTTAGAACGATGAGAATGAGAGTGCCGCTTTTTACTAGTCCGTCTTCCGTTCCTCCTCCAACCATGCTTTTTACCTTTCCACCAGCCATTCTCTGAAGAGGAGTCAGTATCTGTATCAGATGTATCTGACGATGTGCCGGTGTCGGAACTTTCAACAGACTCGTGAGGCCTTTTGGGTTTTTTCCAACCAGGACCTTCAGGCTTCCTGGGTCGGTCTGGCTTTTTGAAGGAAGTGTCTGGTGAGTAAAATGGCATCACGATGACTGGGAGCTTTTGACCCGGGGCTGGTCCAGGCATCGGCATCGGCATCTGCATCATAGGGCCTGGCATAGGAATAGCTCCTGGCATGGGCATTGGTCCTGGCATGCCAGGAATTGGAGCTGGCATAGGCATTGGCTGCTTGTCATTAGCTGGAGGTGGTCCGGTCGGAAAGCCGGGCATACGAGGGTACCCTGGGAAATCAGCGCCAGTTGGCATCCGACAGTGCATTGGCAGGTTTTGCGGGAAGTATTGGAAGTTGGTCGGGCATAGCGGTAGGTCTTCATCTTTTGCTCTGGCTAATACGAAGCTGATGGTGAAAATGGTGTAGAAAAGTCCCTTTTTCATGTTGATACTTCCTGAAATTTACAATAAATTTCTGATCACAATAACATCAAGTAGATAACTCTTACATGTTTCTAGGTTAAATTAAATATTATTATTTTTTTATTAGACAGTTGGAAAACATTTAGATTCCTACTACTTACAAGATTGAAAACCTGATGCTGAACCGCCGCTGCCAAGAGCTAACCATCCATAGTGAGGACCACAGTGAGAGTTGTTCCTTTTGTAAACTTTTCTCAAGTTTTCTTAAAAAAAGGACTAATATCAGGCGGTACCTGGCGGTACAGATTGCATTGAACTTTATGTAATTTAATCACAATGGGTTTTATTGTTGGTTGATTACGTGTTCGAGATCTTACGTAGGGGATTTTTTTCTAGCATACCTAATCTACACTAGAGACTGCATTTGGAATAGGTAGGTATCTACTGGTAGGATAGTAAAGGCATCCAAAAATAAAGACTCCAATAGTAAATCCGCGCCAAAAACATTGATGGACTGCCTAGAGTAGATAGGATATCTTAGTAGGTATCGACACTCCCCCTTGGCCGTTTCTTCTAATCATGCGAGAAGGGCGGCGATTGCTTGGTGGGACCGTATGCCTTTATGTATAGGTAGGTACCTATGTTTCACAACATTATAAAACTTGCTACCTTCCTACTAAGGAATTATTATAGCTATATTTATTCAAGGTACGTAGGTATTCAATCAATACAGGTGTCCCCGAATAGGTAGGTACCTATAATAATCCCGAAAGGGGGTAATTCTTCACAAAATGAGTAGGTAGGTAGATACATAACAACTTTTGTTTTACGACTTTTCGAAATATATTTTTATTGAAGATAATGGTTGTAAACATTAGTTGTTTACTACCATTATCTTCAAGTTCTAGTTGTTTTGGTACCAAAATTTTATAAATCAGCTGCTTCAGGTAGGTAGTTTCCGATGTCAAACTTTTTGTTCGTAGATGCCTTAGGTTTGATAAAATACAGCCAGTTATAGGATGTTTCAAACAATTTCAAATTTCCTGACAATACAATTTTGACCTAATTTTAGGAATACTTTTTCATTTGCATGGGCAGAGTCACCCTCTGCTGGGTTAGTATACATGTTCTGAGACACCCTGTATGGCAACCATGCCAAAAATATATAAACAGGTAGATCTTAATAAGTAGAAGTTCCTACAACTTCTACTTATTTAGATCTAACCATCTACCGAAACCTACCACAAGAGCTGTGTAGGTAAAGGTACCTCTATGTAAAACACAATGAAAATTGTGTAATGATCTGATTACTTAAGTAGGTACCTACTGAAAACTTAAATAACTGCTTACCTAATCTGCGAAAGGTATAAAACGACTGTGGTTTAGAATATCCAGTCAATTGCTCACATACCTTAATCAGGCGCTAACTTCTTCATCAAGGCTTTTAAAATGGTAAGTAACTATTGAACACGTTAGTTACATAGTTTCTAATAGCTAACCATTATCCAAACCTTAAATGATCGATTTACTTACGAATTAAGACGGCCTGCTCTGTTAGGTAGGTACCCACCTTACCTACAGCTAGGTACATAATTATTAAGCTCTGTCCTAGCTCTTAATGTCAAAGATAGACAAAACATGTTCGTCAGTATTGACTATAAAGTACATAATATACTTTAGTGGAAGGAAGTGAAGAAACTTCTCATTTCCTTCTTGAGAAAGAGAATAGATAGATTTATCGACCTCACTAACGCGGCGGGCGAGTAACCAGCTGTGACGCCAGAGTGTGGGTTCGATTCCCGCTTCGTCTAATATTTTTGGATGTTCTGCAGATATTAGTGCAGAGTCTGAGGTTGTGGTACTACGGTACTCGTAGTTCCTGACACCAAGATACAGGGAATCCTAGTGTGGGGTCAAGACTATCCTATACATATTAACTTTATCTATTGAATGTTTATTTAATCGATACTTAGACTTATAGACATTTTATAACACTTTTAAATTCAGTTCCTTCGACCGAAGCGTTGTCATGGCATGGGTGCACAATGTACAATATGCTATGCATATACCAATAATAATTTGCTAAGTTTTTTTTTTTATTATAACCTAGGTTTCATCTTTTACAGACGATCTCAACTGCACTGCATGGTATCATACTACTGCAGGTAATATCAAAGACTGTTTCCCAGTTCCCTGCTCCGTTCCCTTTTCCAGGAGCTCCTCCAATGATGCCAAACATGGCTCCTCTACCAGCGATCCCACCACAACCATACGGTCTACCTGCTGGTATAAGTGCTCCTATGCCCATGCACTATCCAATGCAGCAAAAGATGCCAATGGTGGTCATGCCCTATTACTCAAAATCAGCTGACAAAGTCCAGAAGAAACAAAAACGAAAACGAAGAAGGCCAAAGAAGATTCATTTCGATGAGTCTTCTTGTGAAGAGGATGATTCCGGCTCTTCGTCTGATGAATTCAACTTCCGAGCGAAGCCACAATCGAAACGGAGACAAGTCCTGACTCCAGTGGTTTCTTACGTCACAAAAGATGGCTATGTAGTGTATCAAAAGAAGATAAGAAAAGATAAGGCTAAGGATTGGCTGGAGATGGTGAAGGGAACACGGGAGAGTAATGAGAAAGATGACAGGGATTACGACAAAGAACAGCTTCTACGTAAACTGAGGAAATTAAAGTTTTCGAAGAGACATCGCAAAGCTGATCGCCACTAATTACTAGATAAAACTAGATCAAGTTATTTTTTTTTATTTGTGGTTATTTTTTTTATTTACTCTTAATAAATATTTTTATGAAAATTCGGAGCTTACATTATTTTATTATTCCAATAATTATCCATGGCTATCTGCCATTAAGCTCTAACCATAAAGGGTAAGGTTCTACTTATTCTACTTTAGAGCAGTTGTAAAAGTTATTTTTGTTACAATATATGTGGCTAGTAGGTATTATAATGTCTGTGGTTGTGGTGGGTTTTTATATACCTACAACTTAATTGGCAAACAAGGATACGGCCCACCTGTTAATCAGCGGTTACCGTAACCTATTATGGACACTTGCATTACCAGAGGTATAACACGCGCGTTTCCGACCCTGAGACATCACGGGTGGAAAACCTCATGTGCCTGTAATTTCACCGGCAACCTTAACCCTTCAAACCTGTACACAGCCGGATCCGGACACGGGCGAATGTGCCAATGATGTCTTTTGGGTTTCAGATATTCGTTTCATCATGCCTCTCATCGCGGCTGCACAGGATCTGCGAACGCTGCGACGTCGCAGACGAAGTGGTTCACTCTCAACCTCAGCCCAAGCAGTATTGGCCTTGGATGCCTGGATACCAATACGACCGTAATTATATTTGGCCGTTATACTTTAACGGCTAAAGAAAAATTTTGTGTTGAAGGTTGTCGTTCTATTTTCATACATTTTTAATAAAATGGCTAATACCTAGTTGTATTAAGTTTTTACTTTTACATAATTATAAATATAATAAAAAATAAAACAATAATATTAAAATAACTCGTTCTTTCACTCAATAATAATACCCTTTCGTTCGTTAAC
Organism: Perizoma affinitatum; assembly: GCA_961405105.1. NCBI lineage: Eukaryota > Metazoa > Arthropoda > Insecta > Lepidoptera > Geometridae > Perizoma > Perizoma affinitatum. Next base: position 13,269,397 of record OY560197.1, read on the forward strand.
TTCGCGAGGTGGGTCATACAAGAAATAGTACTAGATAGATACTAAGTAGGTACCGATTGTAGGTAGATACTTTTAAAATGATACTCGTGGCACTATGTACTTCTTAAAATATAGCACTATATTAAATTATCGATACCATTTACATAGTAGAATATGACAATGCTTACGTCATCATCATAAACAAATTATAAGCAGAGTTTATTGCCTAATTATTCTAAGATTGGTCGTGTGCTAGGTGAATTCGCGTAAATTTACGTACCTATTTATTTTACAAGATGACGCTTCTATATGATCCTTTTTTTTCAATAAAAACTTACCGTCTTTACCTTGGAATACCGCGAACAATAATCACCTTATTTCTTATTTTTATTTTACCCATAATGTAAGTACCTTAATTAGTTTGATGATGGCAAGAAAAACTTAAAAACTTTACTTCTCACGTAACATTTATAATAATGTGTCTCTTTTGGCATTTTATGCGATTGAGTCCAAAGAAACAATACATAATGCAAAATTTTGCAACAGTTGGGGGCGAAATACAATATTTTTCAGTACTCAGTAAAATACGGATAAGTGACGGGAGTTTTAAATCACAGTAACTGGTATTTGTGTATATTTGTCACTGAGTAAAACTGGATATTTTTATACATGTTATGAATACGCTTCATTTCATTAAGTTGGTTGACATTATGTCATTTTAGGCATTGTCAGCTGTCATATCGAATGAACTAATACGGAATTTAATAAGTGAATGAATGAATGAGTGATCATAAATCGTAAATTCTAATCGTGGCGGCCGCTATCGTAGTCAGATGTGTGTATCGTAATTATTCCAAAAAAAATAAATAAACCTGGAAAACTACACTTTATACCGTCAAAGAACAATGAATAAAACACGGGACGTGGTATTGGTGTTATTACACATTAAAAATACAATATAAAGTATTGGACGGGATGTGATTTTGTAAAGTTTGTGCCGCGGGAAAGTACATATTTCTTAAACCCTTGTTTTAGTGATTTTTGAGTATGGATGTGAATTTGGAGAGCGACTGGAAGACCAAAATGGGTTTTCCTATCAACTACGACTCTGGGCAGAGCACTGATGACGATTTGTAAGTTTGTTTAGCAGTAATTGATTAACATAAAGAAATTATACCTACATTTGGCTGAGGTGATTTTATCACTGTTTTAGGGCTTTACTGTTGCGAATCGCATGACAGAAATTTACAGATAAGTCAGCTGTTAACTGAAATATTCTCTTAGGCCAATAAGAAGTCAACCAAGTACTGGCATTATTATAATACATGGGTATGTATATAACATTAACTTCAAAGTAGAAAAATGTGTACATTACTAAGTTTACATATTCATGCACATAATTTCCTATAATCGAAACTAAATCCTATCCTACATACCTATTATAATAATGAAAGTTTGCATGTTTGTTGCTAAATATTTCTAAAGGCTGAACTGATTTATATGTATTTATATTGATGTACATATCTGTTCTTACTAAGTATTATTATACCAGTTTAGTAATCACAAACAATAGTTTTATTTATTTTATAAAATTTAAACATTTTATTAATAAAACAACTAAAATATAATAGACTGGCACGGACTTAACTAAATAAAAAAAAAAAAAATGAGTAAAAACACAAACTAGTGAAGTAACCACATAATTTAGATAAATACTCCATCAACAACCAATTAGTATATGATAGGGTAGCCTCTGTTCTCAATAGATGCTTAACAATAACATGGCATTGATTCTATTAATTTTTCATGTTTCTACAGAAATTTGTTTCCAAGCTTCAGGAGACAATGATTTCATGGTCATCGTCTCCTCTAATATACATTTCTAATGGATCAGATCCATTAGTCCTTCAATCTTTCTCACAGGGTACCCACCCCATATCCCGAAAAACATTCCCTCACTTTAATATTTCCACCGCCATGCTTAACTGTCTTTTTAGTATACTTGTTAATCAAAGCCTTGTTCATTGGTTGTTTTCCAACAGAATTCACCAAATTTATTTCAGTTTCATCTGAAAGCAAAACATACTTCCATTGATGAAAAGTCGAACTGCCATATTTTCTAATGTAGGCTAGACAGTTTTCTCTATATTGCCTGGTAAGAAATGGCACTTCTAGCAAGTCTTCCAAACAATTTTCTTTAGCCTACTGACTAGTCTTGAGGATATGTTTCAAGGGTGGTCTTGTGAAAATATTTTTTCTTTCGTATAACATTAGCCAAACAAATCATAATTCTGTTTTCTTGATTGGTTGTCTTCCTTGGCCTAACTTTTCTGGGCACCTTGTTGGATGTTTCATGTTGTTTGCAATATGCAATGGTGTTAAAAACTTTCTTAACACTCTAATCTAAATGTTTTGGGACCTTTCTGTAAGTCCATTTTTGTTTGAAATTTAAATTTATTATAATTTTTAATCTAGCTGCATCACAGCTCTTCTTTTTACCCATTTTTAATAGTAAAATCTGATAAAAGGTAGCCTAATCAAATGAGTAACAAAAGGCGGCAAAATGCAAAATTTAAAAAAGGTATATTTTTGTTTTAAAATTCAATTTTAAATCCTAAGTCATAGGTAAGTACTTTGTTTCTAATTAGTTGTCCGACTGGCAGTACTATGGATATCCAACTAATATAATAAATGCAAAAGTCTGTGTGTGTATAAATGTTTGTTACCACATATCTCCTTAACTACCTTCTAAACCAGTTTTGATGAAATTTGGAATGTTTAGTTTCTTTAATAACACATAGGCTAATCTAATCTTTGCAAATCAACTCAGGAGTTAAACAGGTGTGGTAAAGTTTCTATGGAAAATGTTATTCCTTGGTTAGATTCACACAAAACTCGGTATAAATAAACTTTAAAGTAAATTATAAAACACTATTTTTTTCAAAACTATCTATTCAAAAATATCTGTTGTATTATGGTACTCGTAGTTCCTGATACCCATGAAACTAGGAATCCTAAAATCTTAATAAAAAATAACTCAATTGTTGCTCCCTGATCCCACATTGTGAATATGTCATAAATATCAGGAATGGCATTTTGCTACTGCAACAAACGGAACCTTCAAAAAATCAATCTGCAGATTTTGGAAACATTTATTCACTTGTGGAAATAGAACCTCTTATGTGTCAGCTGACTTCCTGCCTGAATTTAAATGAATAACTAATCAACTTCCTGTAGCTGGGCAAAGCACCCTCTATGTTTTATTTTTTAATCTGTTTTAATTCTTAACCCAAGTTATACCTACATTATTTCATTGTTATCATGACTTCGATATGTATGGATTGTTGATTTTGGCCGTCTCATGTAAGTACCTAAGGTTAAAAAAACTTTCAAGGTTGCATTTTCCAGAATTGTCTATTCATGTTTCACATATATCTAACATCATTATAGCTAGGTAGGAACATTATAATGTAAGTATTGTTTTGTTTAAAAAACAACTACTAGTAATTTTAGTTTGTTCTTCATTTATTTTTCCTTTTTCTTGTTGGTAAATGATAAGGAATAATGTCCACCTACCAACTTAAACTCCAAATATATGTTCTTACAACATAACCAAATAATAACAGATTGGCCAAAAAAGAAATCATTTTGTACAAGCCATGGAGTGAGAGTGGCTGGTGAACTGCAATACAGGTTTTTTAAACCTATCTCAGGCACCAGTCTCACACAAAACTTGTTTACCGTTAGCTAAGGACCTTATTAATTAAGAACTTACTGTGTTGAGAGAATAATCAGATTTTTAATATTATTATTATTCATTCATATAGTCACGCCTGTTTCCCGGAGGGGTAGGCAGAGACCAAGGATTTCCACTTGCTACGATCCTGGCATACTTCTTTCGCTTCGTTCATCCTCATCAAGTTCTTCATACAAGCACGGCGATTAAGTGTGCTTCTGACCTGGCCATTCTCTAGAACGTCTTCAATTTGGTCAGAGTACGTTCGCCGAGGCCTTCCTCTTCCAACCTTCCCATACAATACAAAATACAAATGTAGGATTTTTTTATTTTAAGGTTGTCTTAGTTTTTGTTTTGGGTCTGGGTGTTTTATGTTTATTTTCCAATAAAAATGTATTTAAGTAATTTAAGTTATTAAGTAGTATATCAGTCATGTAGTTAAAAAATGCTGGATGCTGGACATTTTCACACATCATCATCTAGCCCCAAACTAAGCAGTGTGTTATGGTATCTACATGACTGATATACTACTTATATACCTATTTTTTTAAATAAATATATACATATTATATAAATAAAATACCCAGATCCCAAGATAAATATTTGCAGGTACAAACATTTGTCCCGAGTGGAATCGAACCCACAACCTTCTGCGTTTCAGACGGACCTTCGCCCACTGCGCCTCAAAGCTCATCCAGGTGAAGTTTTGTGTTGTGTTCCCATAACGTAAGCTATGCTTACTTTAAGTCTAGTGACGTCTAGTGAAGTGACGTCGTGTGAAAATATCCAGCATTATTTATTTATGATTTATCTATGGTTATTCCCTCGATAGCTGTGACGATAATTTCACGGCAATCTCGGTACCTATCACATCCCATTACCGTTGGAGAGTGCAAACAGGTAATCCTAGATTGTTTATCAGCACAGAATAAACTGCAGTTAGTGCTAGTATCAGCCAATCAGCGTTATCAAGCTATTATGTACTTGTCTATATGGTTGATATTCAGTGTTCAATTAAAATTTAGCGTTCAATGTAATTTAATGTGTTGTAATATTCCTCAAGGTCATTATCAACTAACTACTATGCAAAACCATTTGCTGTTCGCCTCTGATTACCCCTTACTTGTTATCTCCAGGGATTTGAGTAGTAGAACTTCTGTAGGGCTCGTCCGGGGAAGTATTATTTCTGCCGCCTAACAGCTCTCATTGCTTGGTTCCGGTTTGAAGGGTATGGTTGTCGGTGTAATTGATATCTCAGTGTTGGCAACGCGTGAGTGATACCTCTGGTATTGCAAGCGTCCATAGGCTACGGTAACCGCTTACCAACAGGTGGGCCGGAAGTTTGTATGACAATTTAGTAGCAAAATAATAATAATGTGAGTGGGTCTGAAATGTCTATCATGGGAAATATAGTCCAGAGCATGTTTGTTTTCATCATGTACTCTAATGAAGTAACGATGAGACGTAAAACAGTATAGAATAATTGAAGAAGGGATTAAGAGGTTAGAGGAGAAATGGGTGGAAACCAATCTACCGTATACGTAGGCTCAAATTTAGACTACCTTACCTTCAAACATAAAAACATTTTTGATCTATCTATCTTCATCTATGGTCAGGTCAAGATTTTTTTTTTGATGGATGTTTTCTAAACGTTATGATAAAATTGTTATTATCATATACTTATATTGGATTAATTATATAAAAAAAATAGCTTTATATAATATAATACCGGCCAAGTGCATGTTATTTTTACATCACCAAGTGCATTTAATAAGTTGGTCGACTATTACTCGTTAACTTGTAAAGCTTATTCAGATAGTTTTCCTTTTAACTTCGTTATATATACTACTGCTGTGATTTTTTTCACATATTCAAATCGCGGATAGTCAGACAGACGGATAGAGGCGGACGGACGTGGTGAAACTATAAGGGTTCCTTGTTGACTACGAAACGCTAAAAATGCGAACTAATTGGCCATTTATGTTTTATCTTATTTTGGTTTTATTGAGCTGCCATCGACGCGCGATGTTTTCCCGATGCTGCGGCACAGGGACATCTTCTTCATCATGGTTTCACTTCTTATTGGTTTTCGGTATCGCTATTATAATTAATATAATTTATAATTTGATGTTTATTATAAGGTATCACTCCTTCCTTCCATAATGTTTGGTATATTTTTTTTATCGTTTATTATAATATTTTTTTTATAAATGTCACGTAATATAATTATTTCTGACGTCATTTTTGTACCTAACTAAGATAGTTACTTAGTTCGTGCGTCACTGAAGCCTTGTGCTGTAAATCAGCGCTGAGAATGAGTTCCCAGCGCATGCTGAGCTGAGGGCTTTTCAAAGGAACCTGAACATAGCAGCGGCCTGCATACCTACAATTGTTCAGAACCGTCCCAGAGGGTTATTCCACAAATCCCCTGCGATAATCCCCTTCCGGTTCTCAAAAGGGAAGCTAAGGGGATTTGTGGACAAGAGTTCCAGAAATCCCCTGATCCATTTGTTTACACTGTAATAAATTTTAATAACTAAATAGGTAATCACAGTCTGGATAGAATATCGTCCCACCCTGCTATTATACTTAGTATAATAGTTTTTTTTTTATGTTTCTTTCTTTTCTATTTGTTGTTTTGTTCCGCAAATGATATAACTCGGCCAGTAGGTATGGAGGTATGTAATCTGATAAGGGCTATCGACTTCTAATCAATCACATTCGCAGCTGTAACTGTCTCAACGGATATTGTAATCCTTATAAAATCGTGATAGCGTATGAACCTATGAAGTTCAATTCCTGTAGACCAATTCTCTGTATTGTGTAGGTAAAGTACAAACATTAACTCTAGCTAGAGTGTATCGCGCACGGAATCACGGTGTGAGTCATAAAGTTGCCGCAAAGAAAATATACGAAAACGGCGATTCTAATCTTTTTAGAATCGCCGTTTGATCGTCCATGGGTTACAAATTAATTTACTCTACCACAAGAGCAAGAGTTGATAATAATAAATAAATAAATAATGCTGGACATTTTTCACACAGCATCATCTAGCCCCAAAGTAAGCAGAGCTTGTGTTATGGGAACTACATGACTGATATACTACTTATATACTTTTTTTTGTAAATACATACATATTATACATAGAAAACACCCAGATCCCGAGACAAATATTTGAAGATGCAAACATTTGTCCCGCGGCGGGAATCGAACTCGCTACCTTCTGCGTCTCAGGCGGGCTTTCGCCCACTGCGCCACAGAGGTCGTCACACCTGTCTACGTTAAGGTTTATCTTTCACAACATATATAATGCTGAATGAATAGATAAATAACAAATGGTGTGGTTTTCGGTTATCGACCACAAATTAATTTTTAAGCCACGCATTTCCTTGTTTTATAATTTACTTATCCTGGTTACCTACTGATCGCGGGATTGAAGGTTTTCCTGTCATTGTCATTGTCATTGTTACACAATTCGACCGCAGGCTGATGCTATTTTCTTATGACGTAAAGTAATTGTGTCTAACTAAACTCTAAGCTATTCATATACCTCCAAAATAATGAGACTTGCATTGGTATTGACACGAGGAAAGGAAAAAGGCACAATTCTTACAGTATAACATAAAAAGATACTGTGGGGAAAAACAGGCATGTTAGTAGGTATCTTAAAGTAGCAATGGTGGTTAGTCTCACAAAAGGCTCACTTAACTACCCAAGCTAGAATTACTCGTGTGCACAAACTTTTTTTTTGCAATAACTTTAGTGACAATCTAGCATAATACGGCCCACATGTTGGTAAGCTGTTACCGTAACCTATGGATGCTTGCAACACCAGAGGTATTACACGCGTGTTACCGCCCCTGAGTTATAACGGAGTAAAAGTATTATGTGTAATTTTACCGTCTGTTTTTATTCCAGTGACACCAAAGATGTGGTGATGAGGAATCCGCGATCTTCGTCGCGCTTTCTGCTGGCGGATGGAGGAGACGGTGCCGAGGCTGACCTGCTGGGAACCACGCCTCCGCGATCCAGGATTAGGGATAAGGAGAAACGGAAGTGAGTACCTGATGTCCGATTTCACAAAACTTTGACGGCTCCTATGTTGATGCCTAATGATAAGTTTCTATATAAAAAAACAGTCACTAAAGGCCCGCGCAGCCTGACGCGGCCAAGGCGTGCGATGATGGCTGTGGCGATCAGTACGCGCCAAACTTTGACAACGTTAAAAACGTTTTCCCTTTTATCACCACTGTATGTCCGCATCTTAAGACATGCCCGAGGGCATTAGGGTCTCATCAAAAGTGGATAGGAGATGCTGAATAAAACATTCTTTGAAAGAATGTAAAGGACTTCTTACAACTTGACGATGTTATCGGTCCATCGTCCTTAACGACAAACAAAATGACCCTGAACATGGCAGGTAGATCTGATTGATAATGTTGAATCATTCGAAATCATTAAAGTAAACAGAGCAGTGTCTGAAGGCCGCACATCCGACATGGGCCGATGACATCTTAAAGGTTATAAGAAGTCGGTGGCCGAAGGTGGCTTGAGAAAATATTCAAAGACGCATAATATATAAAGCAGGGGACGTCTACAGGCTGTTAAAATGATGATGAAAACAAAGCAGGCAACCTTCATTTTATTCGATGTGTACAACATGTTCGGGGGATTCCGCGGACAGAACGAAAATAAACATTATTCCTTGAAAGTTCTATTCAAATATTAAAATGATCAGATTGTCATCATCTTCTTGTCCTTGTTCCCCATTTAAGTGTGGTCGGCACATCATGTTTTCTTATCTCTTCTTATCTCTCTATCAGCTGTCATCTCAGTACTCACTCCTTTCTTAACCATGCCATCTTTTCTGTAGCCTACCTTAGCTCCTTAGCAACTGTAACACTCTTCGTTATCTAACTTTTCCGTGACTGGTGCTAATCTCAGTCTTCCACTGATACTACTATACACATCCTTTGATCGGGTCGTGTTAAAGTTAAAATTAAAATTCAATTAAATTGATATAAGGTGACGTGACATTTGCATGCCAATGTGTTTGGCTTGAACAATATTTCTCGCAAATTGTCAATTTCATTCCATTTCAACATTGTAGATATTATTTTGATAGTTCAAAACTACAGCGCGCTAGCGTTAGCAGTTTGCTTAGCACGCAATTAGCATATTTCTAGCGTGTCCGTTGACTTCTTTGGTATTTCGTGTTAGTTCGCTATCTTCACTGTATTTAATAGTAAGTACCCAATCACTCATCAGTCAGAGTTTCAATAACTTTACATAAATAATAACCATTTGGTTTTCACAAGAGCGAGTATACGAGTAGGTATATGTGTATTGTTCCGCTGAGTCAGCATCGGGGTGGGTGACCGGTAAAGGATTTTACCACAAAGCGCATTCGCTGAGGGCACGTTTATATGCCGATTGTCTATAAACGTTCCTGGTATAACACCTACTTAGAAACCATAGAGCTGGTCTCTATCTCATACGAACTTATTTTACCGAAGATCTGACTGAATGCATGCCCTGTCCATCACATTGGTACCCAAAGGTATTCGTCGATTACATTAAAAAGCTATTAGAGTTACTTATCTTAACATAACATACAGTTCACATAACGATAAGTACGTTTTCCATTATTATTGTATACTGCTTAAGACGCGACATACAGCATACAGCCCGCGACACCAGAGATATAAATTGCGTGTTGTTGACCCCGAGACATAACGGGTGTAAAGTCCCATGTGCCTTTTAAGTTCACCGGCACCCGTACCCCTCAAACCGGAACACAGCAATGCGATCATTACTGCTTAGCGGCAGTAATATGTATCTACCTATGGTAGTAATTATAATGTACATTGCAAGAAATAAATAAAATATTTATTTGGAAAAACGGAAATGAGACATCATCTTTGCACTAAAACAGGCACCCAGGTACTTATAATAAAAAACCTGTTGCCTACCTATTAAAATGCGTCTTGGTTAGCCAGGTTTTGAAAGAAAAAAAAAACTTATCTGTAAACGTTGCGCAATAGAAAACAAACAGACATACCACACACGGGATTTACACAAACAATACCTAAATACTAGCAATAAAACTATTGATGCGCCTCCCGATACCTACCAATATGCGACGACGCAAATAGCCGTCCAACTCAGCATTTGCTGTGTGAACTGGCAACACAACTCTGATATTCCGTTGGAATCGAAAACTTAAATGATTTTGATGGAAATTACGTTATGATTTTGGTAGCAGCCACTTGGTAGCCACTTTGATAGCGCTAATTAGGAGCGTCGGGTAAGTCGTTCGTCATATAACGTGTTTTCTGTATTGGATGTCGTCCATAAAACACTGGTCTCTGTATGATCGTACCACCCATTGGGCGCGGGCGCATCATTTATCATGTACCTACCTCAAACGTAAATGAAAATCTAGTCTTTATAGGATCTTTTCGAAAGAGAGACAATTTGTTTTACCAGTCTTCAAAAGAGGAGTTTCTCAGTTCGCCTGTATTTCTTTTTTGTGTGAATTTTACGCAATATCTTCGCCAATTATGAAACGATTTTAATGATCCTTTTTTTCATAGGGTGGTCCGATGAAATATGAAAATATCCCACCCCTAAGGATGAAAAATAAGGGATGACATTTCATATTGGACTATTTGTCAAATTCCCGTTATTTGAAAAGTTTTAGCTTTTTTAGAATCTTCAAATCATACAAACATTTGTCTCGCGGAAATCGAACCCGCAACCTTCTGCGTTTCAGGCGGGCCTTAGCCCACTACGCCACAGAGGTCGAGTTCGTTTAATAATAAAAATGGTAAATTTTCTTATCATCCGGCAGACATAAGACAGAGACAGGATATTTGTCATGGTGATCATGCTTAGCGGTCCTGTTCTGAGCAAGATTAATTATCAATCAGTGGTCATAGCTCGCTGAACCGATCACAGTTGCTGGATAAAGGTTTACGATTGGCCAACTGTGTGATAATCCGGATATTACATTGCTCTCCAAAGACCAACTGTATGATAACTCGAATATTCATTGCTCTCCAAAGGACAACCGTATGAAAATCCGGATATTACATTGCTCTCTAAAGACCAACTGTATGATAACTCGAATATTCATTGCTCTCCAAAGGCCAACTGTATGATAATCCGGATATTACATTGCTCTCCAAAGACCAACTGTATGATAACTCGAATATTCATTGCTCTCCAAAGGCCAACCGTATGATAATCCGGATATTACATTGCTCTCCAAAGACCAACTGTATGATAACTCGAATATTCATTGCTCTCCAAAGGCCAACCGTATGATAATCCGGATATTACATTGCTCTCCAAAGACCAACTGTATGATAACTCGAATATTCATTGCTCTCCAAAGGCCAACCGTATGATAATCCGGATATTACATTGCTCTCCAAAGACCAACTGTATGATAACTCGAATATTCATTGCTCTCCAAAGGCCAACCGTATGATAATCCGGATATTACATTGCTCTCCAAAGACCAACTGTATGATAACTCGAATATTCATTGCTCTCCAAAGGCCAACCGTATGATAATCCGGATATTACATTGCTCTCTAAAGACCAACTGTATGATAACTCGAATATTCATTGCTCTCCAAAGGCCAACCGTATGATAATCCGGATATTACATTGCTCTCCAAAGGCTAACTGTATGATAATCCGGATATTACATTGCTCTTAAAACTGATGTCCTGCGTTTAAATTACAGTAAATAACATATTTAACATATTTTCCAATCCGATAGAATCACCAGCAACTTGTTGCGGATGTGAATGTTTTGTATCTATGTGAACTATTAACTTTATGGTTAATAGTTGCCAATTCAGTTTTTTTTGGCACAGCATTGAAGGCTCCTTTCCATACTTCAGGAAAGATAGAACAGCCTAAAAATATCCTCATTACTAGGTCTGGGCCTCTGTCCTGTAGTGCAAGTTGATTACTATAAAAAGCTATTAGAGTCACATCATTATTTTCTGTTCACATAACGAGCCATGGGGTATTCATTTTAAAGTCGATTTATCTTGGATGAGAAGCGAATCATTTTAGATAATCTCTTTCATCATCATCAGCTCACATCAGTCCACTGCTGGACATAGGCCTCCCCCAATACGCGCCACTGAGCCCGGTGTTCGGCTCAGCTCATCCACTTTCAGGATACTTCATAGGCCTTCCTTCGGCCTTTTTTACTCCGTAAATGAAGTTAGCCACTCATCTTAGTTTGAACGAGGATGGAATGGAAGATACGTTATCAGACACTTGTCGGGCGCGTTATTTGCTGATAATAGAACACATTCTGCATAATTATGAGTAACGCTGAATAAAAATACAATTATGCTATCACGGAATTGTTGTGCGGATTATCGTATATTCGAGTCATGAACTTAGAATTCGTTATTCAGGCGATCGTGTCACTTAAATAATTTATGAAATGGACCTGTAATCAACTGGATTTACACGGCAGTTATTATCCGATAACATTTTAATTTAATGTTTTCTATTTTAATAATTATTTATATCAGTTTACAGTTTTTACCAAAACTATATAAACTTATAAAATCGTTTGTCCTGATTTACAGACGTTTCGGTTTTATTTAAAGGTAGGAACTTGATAATTGGAATTGTAGCTACTCATAACAAAATAAACAATCCGACCTCAGGGACCCGAACCCGCCACCTCCCACTTGTTACGCGGGGGGCTAAACCAACTAAGCAACGAGATCGATATCAGCCTGGTCAATATTCATGGTGGGCTATACCATTCTAGTACCAAACGGGAGATCGCGGGTTCGAGTCTCGCAAAAATCCCAAAAATGTTATATTACATTTTTGGGATATAAAATAATCTTGTGATTTTCCTTAAGTGTGTCTGAATTCATCTGGTGATTGATTAATTTAACCCTCAATCTGGTCAGTGACCAAACGCAGGGTGACTAAGAAAGAACAGTTTGCGAGGCCATCGAAGTATGCACAGTTATAAAAGGCTTAGACGCGTTTGGTACACATTGTTATCTTTACCAGAATCAGAACATTTGTGGTCTGCGCCTGCATTGTCTACACTAGAATGGACGTTCGGGTTGGTCATACCTAAGCATAATAATTGTATATTTGCCGGGTAAAAAAAAAGGGTTTTTCGTGGAGACCAATTTTCCAATGTAAGCCGACGAAAAAACGGTCGACCGAATACGTTTTTTAAAAACGCTGCCTTAACGATAAAAGCTACTTATATTTCACCTACTACTCTGAATGTCGAATACCCATAATGTTTTGTAGGCAGACTGCAACACGAAATGGCCATTGAAATGATAAATTTACATAATCGCTCACACACAATAAGGAAATAGGAATCATGAAGTACCTACCGGGTGCGCACTTGATTAAATAACTTCTACCTTAAAAACATCAGTGTCTGTTCCAATCTTAAAGATTAGCCTGCGGCAGATATGTTAATATATAAAAGGGGGAGATTCTCGTCCATCTCGGAGTCCAAATAAGCAGGTTTGTTTCGGAGTAGGTTTTACGAATTCCATTCAAGCGATATCAGTTATCTTATCATTTTATATTCTCATAGCGGATCCTGTACATTTACTACGGCAAAATGCGATGATTCACTCGAATGCAAAATCAATGTCCGTCTCACTAATAAAAAATACAAGTAAAATAGTATAAAAACAGTAGTTTTTAAACGTAACGTATAGAAATAATAAAGAAACACGCTCAAAGCTGTATTCCCCGTGATGGGCATTCAAATGCCGCATCCACATGTTGGCCCAACTATTGCCAACGCCGGCAAATCCCAAACCTCTTCTATCGTAGAAAGAGACAGATACTACACGAACGGTAGCGAATCCACACGTTGGTATGAGCTGTTTGTTCTTAATAACGATACATGGCGGACGTCGAACTAGTGGCAGCAATTACGTTAGAAAAATATGCGTTTTTTAACTCCTTCACAGGTTTATCAATCACTTTACTGAGCCGACTCTAGGCATCTACTTTTTTTTGTCCTTATGGTCCTGACTTTTTGGGTTCCAAATACAGGGTCCTTCTTGATAACACTCTAAAAACAATAAATTATCCTCATTGGACCAGGCGAAGGCATTCTTTAATTTCACCAAAACGTCTCCGTCCGGTGGCTGCTTGCAAAACACTGATTACAAACGAGTGGATGCTAGACAAACGTCAGCTTATAGCAAACTTCCTTTGATCTCCGCCAAAAAACCGACACTCATCCATATCGATGAAAAAGCCTTCGCCAACCAATGCAAACGCCCTCTCCACATGTTTGCGCTTTCGAGCGTTGACTGTGGTTTGGCCAAAATGTGAATGCGGCTTCAGAAACACACTCAGTGCGAGGATCTTTGAGGATACCAAGTAGGGGGTAGTTAGAGGCACGTCCAAACATTACATTTGGCACATGCCCGCGTTTTTCAAGTAGTTAGCATTTCACGTGACATATTGTAAGCCTATCGCTGCTAGTGAAAATCAATCTTATGGCCCATCAAGCTGTTAACGGTAGGTTGCCTATTAACAAGGCTGGCCTAATGGCAATAGTTATCCTATTTATTCATCGAATGCACAAGGATCATTTTGAAACTTCAACTTATAAAGTTATTATAAGTTTACTGGATTTCAAAATCTTAGTTTATTTACGCCGATTCCTTCCGTGCGATCTAGCCTAGACGAAACAGGCTTTGATGATCCTAGTGAGATATTCAGATTTTGTGCCGATCGATCACTCATGTGAACTTATTCATTGAGAAAGAACATTAGTTAAAGAAGATCAGGCAAAATTCTTCAGACAGCACACGATAAGCGTAAAAAAGTCCTGCTTCGTATCAGGCGGGCCTTCGCCCACAGCGCCACAGAGGTCGATTATGTAAACTGATCACGAAAGTACTGTCAGGCAAATACTGTTATTGTTGTTATTTGATAATGTCATAATAGTGAACGAGAAGGGAGAAATGGAAGCAAATGGAGGCCCTTGTACTTAATAAAATAAGTTAATTAAGAATGAGTCAAATCAAATTAATCAAATTATGTTATTTTAAGTGTGAACAAGTAAGATAAAGCTTATATTATTATTATAGTGAACGCGGCGTTATTTATAAGATGTCTGTGAAAATTACTCGCAAACATTTCCACTGATAAGATTATAACCTGTTATTTCAGAAACTTTCTGGAGTCAGGGGCGAACCTGCAGCGCATTATACGGGAGAATAAAGACGTTGTCGACCATGCAACTAGTCCAGACACTTCCCCAGGTAAGGTCGCATTCGAAGCCTCGTCACCGCGCCAATATGCTCCTATTCTAAACTCTGACCTAGCAACGTACCCCGTCTCATGAACACTAGGACATGCTAGAGCTCAGCTAATCAAACACGGACTCTAGGCAAATATTTGTTAGGTGATGATAATGGGATCATAATTAAGATAGCGCAGATTAATTTTTGTATTGTCATTATCAATTGTTTTTTCTGAATCGATCAACTTAAAATCTAAGATTAACAAAGTTATGAGAAGTATGACAAGGAAGAATTTTTTTTTTCTCTGGAACGCGCTTCTACTTCGACCTCGTGCACAGTGCCACGACCTTGGTGGCACTGTGGACGTTTATCCGGGTGAGACGTACTCGTAAGAGCGGTTTCGATTCCAGCCGTGAAACAAATATTTGCTTGAGCATAGATAAAACCTGATAACTTCAGGTATGGACAGTTAGATGTTGCCATGTTTTCTGAGCACAGCACAGAGGCGACTTTAAATTCAGGCGGTTTCAAGTATGATTACCTCGCAAGCATTATTTCGGGATACAATTTTTTTTTGTTCATATGACTCATAGGCTCGTGTTGATACTTTCTACGCTAATACAATTTGTCACAGAGCACTCGTAGTTTCAGCCCTCCCCCGCAAATATCGATTGACATATTCATTCATGGTTCCATTAATCGCTCGGCTAGACAATTCTAGATGTCTCAGATAACATCCGATAGAGTGATATATCCGCACGTTTCTGATGGGCGGTGGGCGATTGCAAAAGATGTATTATTTACATTTAGCGAGTCATTGAAGCCGAACAGAGGTGCGATATTCGGCATGTGATTATGCATGCTTGTCGTCTCTATTGTGCGAGTTGATGGAACTAATTATAGTAAGAATAATACTGTTAACGTCTCTGTAACAATGGATTCTTCCGTGGAAACGTTTCAGCATTCGTCGGTGTACAGCATTTGCTAATACCACTCTTTAAATAATACCCAGTCAGTCGTGTTTACGATCTGATTCCTCTAGGTTTAGGACCGAGGGATCAGTGGAAAACATTCAAACTCCTCTTTAAATAATACCCAGTCAGTCGTGTTTACGATCTGATTCCTCTAGGTTTAGGACCGAGGGATCAGTGGAAAACATTCAAACTCCTCTTTAAATAATACCCAGTCAGTCGTGTTTACGATCTGATTCCTCTAGGTTTAGGACCGAGGGATCAGTGGAAAACATTCAAACTCCTCTTTAAATAATACCCAGTCAGTCGTGTTAACGATCTGATTCCTCTAGGTTTAGGACCGAGGGATCAGTGGAAAACATTCAAACTCACAAATCTCCCGTCGTTTCACCCTCGACAAACCAATTCCATTAAACTTGCTAAAAAAATTTGTCAGGATAACTTGTACATTTTCTTGGGCAGAATCACCTACTTTTGGGTTGTATAGGTATTATGTTCTGGGACATTCTGTATACCAGAATCATTGGACTTAACAGAATTTTCCTCAGTTTCAGAGCGTCTGCGGAAGCGATCCAGCCTGAAGGTCATCAGGTCCAAGGAGCGGGACTTCAAGCTCGAGATGGGTCAGCAGAACAAGGCAGACTCTCTGCCCTCGCTGAACCCTGCGACCGTGGCGCCCCCTGTGCCCACACTGGTGAGTTCACTAAATCTGAAGAATTATTTGGCTAAGCTCCATCGATTTCAGCCTTTTATTGCCATATTAAAATGTATTGGGCACGGTTAGCGCTCGTGGCGTAGAATGACTGGAAACATTTTTTTTTTCAAAATTGTAACCTTTGATTGGATTGGCTTTTACGTGGACCTTTTCGGGAAAACATTCCGCATAAGAAACAGAGTCGATGAAACCGTCTAGTATTTGTATTAGAGAAAATACATTTGCGGCTTTTTTTGACGGAAACATGTTGAAGGAACACAATTTTCCATACATAAAAAGGTTCCTAGGGGGATTTAAAACTACTGCTGTTCTAATATATGTTAATAATAATATTCGATTTGGATGTAATTCTGAATAAACATAATGACTAGAACACAACTCAGTTTGGTCTGGGTACCATACTAGCGAATTTGAGGACAGCAACTAGTTTATATAATTTGATAGGATTACTCAGTAAAGTCAATCTTATCAAACAAACAAACAGTTGCACTCGCAGGTGGAGTCCTGCAGCCGCTTCATGTCGCTCACCTCGAGGCCGAAGTGCCGCGAGCTCGGGCCCGCGACAGAGACGGACATAGAGCAGCACTCCCAGCAAGAGTGGGACGAACAGCTGCCGGCCAATCGCGTCAACTTCCACAAGACCTTCAGCATGCTCATCAATATGGGGAACATTGATAAGACCTGCCGACGGACTGTGAGTGTTACCATCGTTCATCCCATCCCACTGTTCTTTGAACGAGCAACGTATACTAATAATAATAATGTTAATTTTCACTCAGCATCATCTAGCTCCAAAGTAAGCAGAGCTTGTGTTAACAAATATTTGCAGAACATGCAAACATTTGTCCGGCAGGTGGAATCAAAACCGCACCGCTTGCGTCTCCGCCGCCTCGGTCGGTGGCGTGGTGAGCGAGTGGGCTCAAGTTATCATCAAACTTAGCCTGAATTGGCGTTGAATCTTTCAGAAATTATGTGCATTTGTAGGTGTATCGTTGTGTAAAGGTGTGAGCCTAATGTTGCGTTTGTCTCGAGTGTCAGATCAGCCGCGAGGAGCAGGTGTGGCAGAACGAGCTGAAGGACCTCATCTGGCTGGAGCTGCAGGCGCGCGTGGCGGGGCGCTCGCTCGCCGCGCAGGACGCCTGGCTGTGCGCGCAGCGACAACAGGTGCCCTGCGTCGTCAACAACATATCCTCGTACAGGTAACTCCCCTTGGAACGAGCTGAAGGACCTCATCTGGCTGGAGCTGCAGGCGCGCGTGGCGGGGCGCTCGCTCGCCGCGCAGGACGCCTGGCTGTGCGCGCAGCGACAACAGGTGCCCTGCGTCGTCAACAACATATCCTCGTACAGGTAACTCCCCTTGGAACGAGCTGAAGGACCTCATCTGGCTGGAGCTGCAGGCGCGCGTGGCGGGGCGCTCGCTCGCCGCGCAGGACGCCTGGCTGTGCGCGCAGCGACAACAGGTGCCCTGCGTCGTCAACAACATATCCTCGTACAGGTAACTCCCCTTGGAACGAGCTGAAGGACCTCATCTGGCTGGAGCTGCAGGCGCGCGTGGCGGGGCGCTCGCTCGCCGCGCAGGACGCCTGGCTGTGCGCGCAGCGACAACAGGTGCCCTGCGTCGTCAACAACATATCCTCGTACAGGTAACTCCCCTTGGAACGAGCTGAAGGACCTCATCTGGCTGGAGCTGCACCAGTAGCAATAGTAGCCTTAACGACCGTTTTGTCTACGGAAGGAAAGACACACAATATTTATTGCTCTCTCTTTTGTTTGACGATAAGGATTTGCTGATGAGCTGAGTCACGACTGTATTCCCAATGATGGACATCCTCAGAAACACTCGTGCGTAGAATTCAATCGCTTGAAATGTATTACAGCATACTTAGCAGGAAACCCCAAGACAACGGTTTTGTCGACCGACGAGAAGACGAAAGTATCATGTCCCTCTCTTTTGTATGGCCGAATAGACGATAGAAATAGTTTTTGTCTTTTATTTATTTCGTAGTATGCTATGCGGGCAGATAGTTGAAGACTGTAAACCTCATGAAGATCTCGTGCTCTTACAAGCCAGTTTAATATTGACTGTGGTTTCTGTCTATAGATTCGTAAACAAAAACCCATGCAGAAGGCAAGCTAAGCGCACCGGCGACATGCAGAGCTCTCGCGAAGATCTCACTGACAACGAAATAAACGATGATGGTAAGTCGAAGTCAGGTCTTTATCCATTAAAATCACAAGGATCATATAGAAACGTCAAATTAAAGACACATGAGCGTCCATTATGTTACGGGTAACCGATTACTAACAGATGGTCATAACCAAACAACAAAATAAACACGTTCACGACTGTCCTCCTTATGGTGGACATCCAAAAATACATACTCAGTGAGTAGATCTTTGAGCATACCAAATAGGGGGTAGTCAGAGGCACGTCCAAACATTACTTTTGGTACATGCCCGCGTTTTGCAAGTGAGCATTCCACGTGACACGTTACAAGCCCATCGCCGCTTATTGGAACACTAACTATTGGCACATGCCTTCGAATTTTGGTTCTAGGGCATGCCGGTTTCCTCATGATATTTTCGAGTGGAAAAATACATTGGTGCGCGACCGGGTTCGAACCCACGACCTCCGGATCAGAAGTCGGGGTAGGCCAACACGTGCGTTATAACTGAGTGGGTTATATGCTTGTTTAATAAAAAAAAACACCATTCGGGCTCTTGTCGTTGCGTTTAAAGTGTTCGTTTCCCACATTTCAGATATAGACTACGGCTGCCTGCAGTTGGACTGTCAGTCGTGCGCGGACGCGGTGGGGCGCGCGATGCGCGAGGTGGGCGCTCTGCTCGACTCCTTCTACAACGCCGTCTCGCTCTATCCCTCCTCCAAAGCCATGACGGTCGACCTGCCCCAGGTCGCTACCAACCTCTTCAAGAATAGACTCAAAGTAAGCTCTACTACGAACTGTACGTGTTGAACCTTATTTTGAGAACGAGTTAAACGTCCATTAATTGACAAATTCAGTGGTGCACGACCGGGTTCGAGACCACGGCCTTCGGATTGGAAGTCCGGTTACAGCGCACTAGTCCAACACGGCTTACTAGTGAGTGCTCCACTAGTTGCTATAATCTCTAAATTATATGAAAGTCAAAATCCATTTATTAATTCAAATCACAAGGATCACTTTAAAACGTCAATTTTACCGCCTGTTTCTCCGCGACCAAAAAAGGAAAGAAAGGCAACAAAACAAGACTGGTTATTTTTTTTAATGATGCTCTTATAGAAGACCTATATCTACCTATATTTCTCATCGAGTTGGAGCAACTTCAAAACCAATATTTTTTATCATCGAAATTATCCAATATTTTATTATTAATTATGTTTAGTATAACTTGTATCATTTGTTTAATTACGTTTTTAAATTTGTTAATTTACTTTGTATATATCTGGGGAGTTTGTTATATTAGAGTACACCTATTTCTCAGGCGCTGTGTCTCTGGTTCAACACGGCTCTGAACATGCGTCTGAAGATGCTGGCCGTCCAGCGCATGCTGCGCTCCATGAAGAAGAGCCAGCGCGAGCTGCGACACAGGACCTCCATCGATTCCGATATCAGCAGGTAATCATACTACATACACCGAAACTGCTGCACAATCCCACCAGCCCGCTTACCATGACCACCAAAGATAACATTTGTCGACGAAAGAGAAGACTAAAACTATTTCTGTCGGCTATTCTGTCAAACAAAAGAGAGGGACAAAATATTTTTGTCTTCTCAGCGGTAGACAAAACGGTTGTCTTGGGTCTTCATGCTGAGCAGGCTGGAATATGTCGTAAACGCGATCTAGACTCTTCGCTGTAACTATGGTCTGCCACCTTGCATGCTGTACTCAAGACATGTCAACCCTAGCCATGCCGGGTGACGTCATCGAACCGAGCGGTTCAGTACAATATCGACGTTCTGTAATACGCGTGTGCTAGAAATTGCCTTGCACTGTAGGCATAAGTAATAAATAATGCTGGACATTTTTCACACAGCATCATCTAGCCCCAAACTACACAGAGCCTGTATTATGGGAACTACATGACTGATATACTACTAATGTATATTTTTTTTGTAAATACATATTATACATAGAAAACACCCTGACCGAGACAAACATTTGTAGATCATACAAATATTTGTTCCGCGGCGGGAATCGAACCCGCAACTTTCTGCGTCTCAGGCGGGCCTTCGCCCACTGCACCACTGAGGTCGTCAAAATTTCAGGAATTAACACGTTTTATATGGGAGTGGTTATTCTGTACGTAATTATTTATACTGTGCCACGACACAGGGAATCCTGGTGTAGGATAAGCACATAATGTGTCCTGACTCATATATATAATGTGCCTGTTGAGGTATTTATTTATTTATTGATCTGTCTGCAGACAATCTTCATCGGAACCCCAGAAGAACTGCAACGTCCGCTTCAACGTCAGCAACGACCCGACACCCACTGGCTCCAACAATAGTGACTCGAGTTATGCCAAAGAAGACATCAAAGAAAGCCCAGAAGAGGAAATTGTGGGTAAAGAGGAAGAACTGAAAGTGGGTACAGAAACAGACGCTACGGAGAAGAGTGAAGAGGGCAGTGCGAGAAGTGAAAAGAGTTCAGAAAGAGGGTTGGACGATGAAGTGGATAGTGGAGGGGAAATGAGTAGTGAGTGTTGTTTTAATAATTACGCTAGCTTGTACCCAAGATATTTTTGAGATTTTATGTGCAGACAAAAAGGAGAAGTTTTTTCCACGAAGACCTGCCCCACCTCGGCTATACTTACCAATCATTTTGATAGTCGTAGCTATGTCCATAGCTTCTAAAGTTTGAAAAGTGAACATTCCTCTCATTATTATTATTTTTTTGATAGACATTGCTACCGACTGGTAGGACTGTCAAAATGGTTATTCACTCTAGAAATGATCATAATGATTATTCATAATGTGAAACGGGAATTCACACGGTGAAAACTAAGTTTCGACTCATTCCGTGAGTGTTTATGAAGGCGGGTGATCGCGACGCTGTTCGTGTGCGGTCCGCCGGGGTGGGGCGAGTCTTCGCGGTTACACTTGATGTGTCCAATCACACAGAAGCAGCGGGTCCGAGTACGCCCGAGGTGGTGGTGGACAGTCAGTACAGCACGGTGGAGTCGAGCGATGCGGGCTACACGTCGGACGCCTCCTCCGCTCCCTACGACGCGTACGACGTGGGCCCGCTCAGCGAGCTCACGCAGCTCGTCGTGCTCAACAAGACCAAAGTCTCCATATACCGGTCAGTTACCTACTTATATCCGAGGTGGTGGTGGACAGTGACGGAAAAGTTGACGAGTTATAGGTTAGCGGTTACGAGTTATAGGTTCGTTATTAGATTGATTGAATTCCAGAAAGCATCACGAAGAAATACTGAAGACACAGGGTGTGCGGCGGTGCATGACCTTCGTGAACAAGATGCGGAAGAACATCCTGTACAAAGTGTTCTTGACCCTGGAGAAACCTGACGTGAGTGCCTATGAACTTGTCGCACCTAAAACTAATAGACGAATAAGTTCTATATAAATTAAAACGTATCGTTATTATTATCATCCTTTATTGTCCCACTGCAGGGCAAAGGCCTTCCTTCCTTCCTTCCACACATCTCTTGATGTCACTCTATTGAGTGCCGTTGTTGACCAGCCTTTTGTATAGGAGTCTAGTTCGACTCTCCATCTTCGGAGAAATACTATAATCAAATTCAAATTACAACTTTAACATCACGTTAAATTAAAAACACTCAATAATAATAATAATAATTGTCGTCTGACAAACGCCGGATTGGCCAGCTGGACTCAGAATAATTGGTTAAATTCAACTGACAGATGGAACAGCCTCATCCTGAAATGGAGGAGGCACCGGCGGAGGTGTTCCACGACGCTAAGGAGGACGAGGACAAGCCGGACACAGATGCCGAGAATGGCTGCAGCGAGCTGAGGAGGTAACCACTGGCCCTCTCGGGGATACCTTGGGTATCTAATATATACTAAGTACTTTTAGTGCTTAACTAAGCTGATGTGTTATTTGGTGTGCAATGAAGTATTTGATATATCTACCTATCTATATTATCTTTTGTTCTTTGTAACAGATTTGGGTGCTGGTCCGAGGAGTGCATGTCAATGCGTCTGCCCTCGTATCGCTCCCACTTCCTCCTGCTTTGCAGCATCAGTATGGAGGCCGTGCACGACTACCTGTCGATGCGGCTCGAGATCAAACCGGAGCACCCTTCCTGCCTCACTGTCAAACAGGTTTGTGCTTTACAAACAAGCAGGTATTAAGGATGAAAACTAACGAGTGAGCCCATAACCAAATATAATAATAATGCTTACGTCCTAAAACAAGCAAATGTTTGAACATAACAAAAAAAACGGTATTCGACTCTTGAATCAGTGTAAGATGCATTCTGAGGGTAGGTGTTTGTATCAGTTGATGCACGAGCTGCGGGACGGGCTGGACATAGCGACGGAGATGCGCGCAGACTTCGTGCGCAACGTGCAGGTGGCGCTGGTGGGGCGCAGCGCGGGGGCCGCCGCCGCAGACCTGCTGCTGCTTGTCAACACCTTCGACAACACCGTTGAAACTATGCTGGAGGTAAATTCATTTGCGACAACGTTATCGAAATTAAGCTAGAGTTCCCCCGGCCTAAGCCAATTATACTGGATTTGGATTATTCAAAAGTCATTATGAATAATCCAGAGTACCACTCTGTAATAAATAAAATGAGACTGACTACATGCTTGAGACAGTACACCGTTTGTTCTAGTTGTACCTCTCGTACCTCACGATGATGTCTGTGAAGGAGCCCTTGCGGCGCGGCCTGCTGCAGTCGGAGTGGGCGTTCGTGGCGCGTCTCGCCCGTCGCCTGCGCGCCGCGCACCGCCTCGCGCCCATCACATTCGCGTGAGACGCTACACACACATACATACATACATACATACACATGCTGCTGCAGTCGGAGTGGGCGTTCGTGGCGCGTCTCGCCCGTCGCCTGCGCGCCGCGCACCGCCTCGCGCCCATCACATTCGCGTGAGACGCTACACACACATACATACATACATACATACACATGCTGCTGCAGTCGGAGTGGGCGTTCGTGGCGCGTCTCGCCCGTCGCCTGCGCGCCGCGCACCGCCTCGCGCCCATCACATTCGCGTGAGACGCTACACACACATACATACATACATACATACACATGCTGCTGCAGTCGGAGTGGGCGTTCGTGGCGCGTCTCGCCCGTCGCCTGCGCGCCGCGCACCGCCTCGCGCCCATCACATTCGCGTGAGACGCTACACACACATACATACATACATACATACACATGCTGCTGCAGTCGGAGTGGGCGTTCGTGGCGCGTCTCGCCCGTCGCCTGCGCGCCGCGCACCGCCTCGCGCCCATCACATTCGCGTGAGACGCTACACACACATACATACATACATACATACACATGCTGCTGCAGTCGGAGTGGGCGTTCGTGGCGCGTCTCGCCCGTCGCCTGCGCGCCGCGCACCGCCTCGCGCCCATCACATTCGCGTGAGACGCTACATACACATACATACACATGCTGCTGCAGTCAAACACACGTGTGTGAATAACATTTTAACAACAATAGAAAAAAAAATAGGTTGATCAAAGAATTGTGTGATTCATTGCCGTATCTGATAATGTGGTGTTTTTATTTCAGTAAAATCGCGTGCAACCAGCTGGACCGGCTGCACACGCTGTTCAAGGACAAATTCATCAAAATGGTGGCTAACGAGGAACAAATAGAAACTGATCGGTAATTCACACACACTTTCAAAACTCTTTAAAGTCCTACAACCCCTAAAAACATTTGACTCCGACGCAAACAAAAGGGGTAATAAGTTTAACGTGTGTTGCCTGTGTGTTGCAATGTGTCGCCTTATTTACGAAATGTAAATAAGGAATGTGAATTATATATGGGATGCATGCAACCAGAAGTATATTTGCATGAGATAAAGTATATATGAATAGTGATTATGATTGGTTGTTGATGTCTGTGCAGTCAGGCGGTGTACTCGCTGTGCCGCAGCGCGCAGTACATATTCGCGAGCGAGCGCGAACACACGCTGCACGCGGCGCAGTGGGCGCGCGCGCTCGCCGCTCGCCTCGCCAAGGCGCCTGCATCGCGGTACATCGCGCAGCGGCAGGAGATATTCGTGAGTACATATTCGCGAGCGAGCGCGAACACACGCTGCACGCGGCGCAGTGGGCGCGCGCGCTCGCCGCTCGCCTCGCCAAGGCGCCTGCATCGCGGTACATCGCGCAGCGGCAGGAGATATTCGTGAGTACATATTCGCGAGCGAGCGCGAACACACGCTGCACGCGGCGCAGTGGGCGCGCGCGCTCGCCGCTCGCCTCGCCAAGGCGCCTGCATCGCGGTACATCGCGCAGCGGCAGGAGATATTCGTGAGTACATATTCGCGAGCGAGCGCGAACACACGCTGCACGCGGCGCAGTGGGCGCGCGCGCTCGCCGCTCGCCTCGCCAAGGCGCCTGCATCGCGGTACATCGCGCAGCGGCAGGAGATATTCGTGAGTACATATTAAATGAAAACATCAGCTGAAAACTACGTGAATTTAAAATTTTAAAGTGAATTTGCGTCGATCCCTCGCACGCAAGCCTTGGACAGTACTGTTTAACTCATGGCCTTCCTATCAGTGGTCGACTTAAAACTGGTCTCTTAGTTAATGGTGAGCTTCAAAAAAAATTTTAAAATCCCTCTCACATCTCCGACAAACACCTATTTCTATAGTTTATCTGAATGTCTACCATCTGTCCTTTTTACAGCAAACTCTCTTTTATCGTACAGAACTCACTAATGGCGATCCGCGACTTCATAGTGAAGCAAGTGGAATACATCTTGGAGAAATCTCATCCGCTTGCGTGGGAGGTCTCCGAGCCGGTGGTCATCAGGGTCAGGGAACTGCTGCTGCAGATCTGCAAGCTCGGCTTTGAGGTGACCACTTCGTACAGACTAAGTCCGGACACTGAGTACGAAGAAATTGGGTCCCTTATTGCGTATCTTTGCCAATGTTGTACGATCACTGTGTCCGCTACATCGGTACACGTTGTCTGTCAATGACCTTATATCTTCCTACTCGGTGTCCTTTCTTAAGCATTTGAGGTTAGAGTAAAGATGTTAAATAAGTACTTTATCGCATGAATTTGCTTGCACACTAATTCTATTCGCACCTACCCACTTCAAGCTATGCTGACTTAAGATATACTAATTCTACAGATTTTTAAACAGAGTTTTTGTAAGCGCTTAAAATACCCTCGGATCGTAACCGCTCTAGCGCCCGTACTCCCAAGAAATCTGATGAAATCAGATCACGCAAACGGATGAACGACTCAAATCTATACTCAAGCGTAGGTTTTTTTACAGTCTTCAATGAAAACGCGTCATTAAAATATGAATGAATATATATTTTTCGTACATCTGGGAGAAAGGCTCACATCCAACAGTTTACGGAAAATCTATATATATACTGGTGACTCTGCCTTTTCTCATGGCACTCTTAGGAGAAGGCATGGCATGTAAGGCACCAGTTGACTAAGACAAGCCATTAAAGATAACACACAGGAGGGTGTCGTCATCGGCATGTTAAACGAAATATCCAAAAAGATTGCTTTATCCTTTAATGAAATAAAATTCCCTTAAAGATGGCGGCAAGCATTTGACAAGCATCGCCACCCGTTCATCACCATCGCGTCGTCAGTTAGAACGGGCCCTAAAATCACATCCGGGTTCTCACCCAGGCGCACAAAGTAAAATTAATATAAGACATTGAATGTCAAAAAACCAACTTCCTAACGTGCTTACGTTATTTTGTTCACTCGGGATGACACACTTTCGAATAAAAAACAAAAGTGAAAAATAGTCCATAAAAAATGTTTCGGCTAGTCGTGATTCCATAAGATGATGTTTTTCGAGTTTTATAGGAACATTAGCAATCCCTCAGGAATTAAACTTTTCTCGGACCTCTTCGGGGCCATTCTGTATACAACAACAAACGAATCATTAAAATCGGTTAACGATCGAAGATATCAAGTAACAAACAAGATGTTCAACGGTGACTCCCACGGTTCTCGGAGTGGTTCTGTGCGAGGCAGGTCGGTGTGTTCAGGCAGCATGTATCCGTCACCGTGGTCCGCAGCTGCACCGCGAGCTGTACCTGTTAGCGTGCGCGCCGCTGCAGCCGACGCCGGGCGGCGGTCGCGCGCGGCCCGCCTCGCTGCAGCCCGCGCCCTGCGCCCCGCGCCCCGCGCCGCCGCGCCCGCGCCCCGGCACCGTGCTGCTGCACGACACCTGCAACCCGCTCGTGGTATGTCGCGGAGAGTTTGTGACGTGTTTATGTGTTACAGAGAACTTTGTTGGTGCTTGTGCTGAATTTTGTTGGTTAGATTTGTAGTCTTTGTTATGCGGCCGACTTTCACCTGAAATGCTCTCCGACCCAATTTTAGGGAGAATAGCTATTGCAAATGTGTGTCTCATGTTCTGGTTTTAGAATGTCGGGTAGATAATTAGATTTGTGTTTGATAAATATTTGTGTGTAACGTCAGACGCTTGTTGTTAACTGAAACAGTCTTCAGTAGGAGAACCCAGCTTAAGGGTATTGGAGAGGATAAATCTTGTGTTTGTGAGTTTAAGTGTGTTATGGCTAATGCTTCTCAACATTATATTCAAAAACTGTTGTCTTTCGGCAGATCTTTATCTGTAGGCTCTTACAACACAATTTTAGAGCAAACAACTCTGGAAACCTTCGGCCTGTTGCAATTTTTGTGTCATATGATTCGGCTCACGGTCCTTTATCTTTGGTTGTACAAGTCCTTCTGGAGCTCTCTGTGTCGTAGGTACCCAAACTATCCAGATTCTTAACAGATCGTGCAAACGTTTCGTCCCGGAATGCTCACCCGCCGAGCCACAGAGTTTTATAGAATCGTGCTTTTTGTTGTTTTTCTGGTGTTGGTGCGTTATTTCTTTATTACTTTTAACGGCAATGGGCTTGCTAACTGTCACGTGGAATGTTAACTCTTGCAAAAGCGCAGGCATGTGCTTAATGTAATCATTTGTCACGCCTCTAACTACGCTTTACTTGTTAACAAAGATCTACGATTGAGTATCTGAGGATGTCTATCGTGGGTAATACAGTCGTGCCTGTGTTACTGAAGCTATGTATTCACTGGGCAACATTTGAGGCGCAACATGTAGCTCAGCATGAGCGATATCGCGGGACTTTTGTTTAGCATCGTTGCTGTGGAACGGGACGTGTTGGACGGAGACAAAAAACATGACAGCAGTGACTCAGAACATGTGACTGTACGTTGCAGATCCACAAAGAGCTGCATCGGTTCGCGAACGATCCGTCACTGCATCGCGGCGTCGACGCGGCGTCACCCCCGCGTCCCCCGCGCGGCAAGTTCCTGCGGCTCGACAGCGTGCTGGACGACACGGAGACAGACGCCGCGGACAACATGCACCAGTTCACAGACGGCAGGGTGAGACAAACACAACATGCGGTGCTCTGTTTATAGTGTTAAAAAATGTTTGACATTTTTCACACTGCATCATAAAACCTTAAACTTAGCAGAGCTTGTGTTATGGTAACTTCATAGCTAACTTACTACTTATATGCATTTTTTTGTAATATTTACATATATATTATCCATAGAAAACACCCAGGCCAGAGATAAATGTTTGCAGATCATATACATTTGTCGCGACGAAAATCGAATCCGCAAACTTCTGCGTTTTAGGCGGGCATTCGCCCACTGCGCCATAGTCGTCAAACCCACACTTAAGGGAAATTACTACTAGATTCTGGTCGGTGTACTTATAATTCACTGTAAATCAAACTGACTTCGGCGTACATTATAATTCACTATGGCAGTTGTGATTTCTTTTTGTGTATACTACTTTTTTTTTTCAAATAAAGTGCCAAAAGAAACCGTTTGCCTACTAGGTAGGCCGTGTGCAGGGTCGACAACGTGCGTGTACCTGGAACCTACGATCAAGGTCGTACTCTATGGACGCTTGCAACATCGGAGGTATCACTCGCGCGTTGCCGACCCTGAGACATAATGAGAAGAAAGTCTCATGTTCCTGTAATTTCATTGCAATGCGAGCATTTCGGCTTGGCGGTAGATATGGTGATAGTACTTCCCCGGACTAGCTCTACCACTTCTAAATGCTTCTTAGTAACATATGGTTTCGCTATGAAAGATTCTAAATGGTTTTGAACTAGATAGATGTCCTATGATTCCAGCCGCAAACGAGCATCGAGCTGCTCCTCTCCGGGGAGAGTCCGGCCGAGGAGCAGGTGGAGCTGCGGTCGGCTGCGAGCGAGCCGCGGGCCAGCGCGGAGGAGAAGCAGTGGGCGTGCCGCGTCGCGCGCGCCGTCATACAGTTCGCCAAGTGCTGGATGCAGTTCGTGGTCGAGCGCTGCGACCGGGGCAGGGGACTGAGGCCCAGGTGAGGAGAAGCAGTGGGCGTGCCGCGTCGCGCGCGCCGTCATACAGTTCGCCAAGTGCTGGATGCAGTTCGTGGTCGAGCGCTGCGACCGGGGCAGGGGACTGAGGCCCAGGTGAGGGGCATTGCTACTCAAGTCCGGACACGGCGTTGGAAGATATTTATTTTGCTTATCGCGGTTGATCTGATTAGAAGGCGGGACGGTCTAGACTCATTTGAATTACCCACAGCGGCCAATGAAGAGAATATAACGGAGGCCTATGGGGACTCGGGATTCCTCAGTCACACACAAGTCGTTTAAACAAAGTTAAAGTTTATTTACACACAGAAGGCATATTACAGATACATAATTACTAAGTAGGTATATATATTATATACAAAAATGATGTGTGTCGGTCGCGGAGGATATGACCTCGCGTACACACTTCATACTAGCTCTGAGCGACTGATGCTAGGCGCAGGTCGCGGGGCGCGAGCGAGCGCCGGTTCTGCCGAAGAGAGCCGAGAGTAGCCGAGCGTAGCCGAGAGTAGCCGACGCGACGAACTACCGAGGGGAGCCCAATAATAGCACTCACAGAAAGTTTTCTGTTTTCAGATGGGCGAGTCAAGGTTTAGAGTTCCTAATGTTGGCATGTGACCCGTGCAACACTAAGCATCTCACTGAAGAAGAATTCGAGGTTAGTATTTTGAGAATGGAAACATTGTAATTTAACTTGCCTTTTATGCAATATGTTGGTGCGATTCCAATATTCTTACGAAACGATGCATAGATTACCAACTTTTGTGATTTTTTTTTCTATCTGATTGGTTTATTTCGCATATCTATAAAGTTCCTGTGAATATATCAATGCCAGATGGCTGTGTAAATAAATCTCGTATTTAAAATAGCTTTACCCGCGATTTCGTTTAAAAAACCGATTTAAAAAATCATTTAAATCTGTTAACAATTGGCGAAGTTATCGCGTAACAAACACACACGATAAAAAATCATTTTTTTGAAGTCGGTTACGCCAGCTTAAGATGTTCAAATTACTTGCGTTCAAGTACCCGTGCGTTCAAATTACTTTTACATTCCGGGTTTCAAGTTATTTGGACCTAATACTGAGGGTTTTAATGTCTCTATTTTATGTACTACAAAAACGATGACCTTGAAATATTTACGGGACTTTCATTATACCTAGTACCTTCTTTCTAACAAAAAAATAATGAATAAAATCGGACTACGCTTTATTGAATTACAACTAAGTACACGTATGTCCTCGCCCGTAGTATAATCTCAAGGCATGCCAAGTTTCATTTGATTTCATTAAGTAGTTTCGGCCTGATGCGAGTTCCAGATACAGACAGACGGACAAAAATTAAAAAAAAAAATACGGATTCAACATTTTTCAAATATCTTCAACACAGACTTCGTACAGAATTTTACCTCTTACATTCTTATTATAATATAGATAACAGGCACATTATATTTTCACTAGTAGTATCAGGATCGGCAACGCGCCAGTGATACCTCTGGTGTTGCAAGCGTCCATAGGTTACGGTAACCGCTTACCAACAGATGGGCCGTATCCTTGCCACTTCTGTGGTCTAAAGGAAGTCGTGATTAAACATTGATTAGCGTTCCATGACGAGTGAAAGTGGGGCATGGTGGTGTGATGAGTGTGTGTTTGTTTCAGGAGTTGAAGCAGCTGATGGATGGGTGTATATCTCACGTGATCGGGTCTCGTCCCGCCCCCGACCCGTGCGCCGCCTCTCCCCGCCCCCGGCATAGGTTGCATGTCAGTACACAAAGACAAAGCTCAATTATTCATTATAATAATAATAATAATGCTGGTCATTTTTCACACAGCATCATCTAGGCCCAAAGTACGCAGAGCTTGTGTTATGGGAACTACATGACTGATATACTACTTTAATACATTTTGTTTTTGTAAATACCTACATATTACATAGAAAACACCAGGCACGAGACAAATATTTTTAGATTATACAAACATAACATATATTATCCCGCGGCAGAAATCAAACCAGCAACCTTCTGCGTCTCAGGCGGGCCTTCGCCCACTAAGGATCATTTTCTTCTTCTATTTTATCCTGCCCCATTCCCATTTCATTTGGGTCGGGCCTCGCAGTACTTCTGCGCCAGGATACTCCATCCTGGGTTGTCATAGATGTCACAAGGGACACTTTGAATCGTCGATTTCACCTACTGCGTAAATCTCATAAGCTATGGGTCAGCAGCATACAGAAAGAAAGAAAAAATATATTTATTTGCAAATGTTGCACAATATAAAACAAACAGACAATACACACATGGGATTTACACAAACAATACCTAAATACTAGCAATAAAACTATTTATGTGCTACTAAAAAGCGATGCTTGAGTGCCCTTCGCGTCAAGTAGAATAATGGCTTCAGATAGATATACAATTATTACGAAACGCTTTCCTTGTGTTTAAGATTTGATAATCACGGTCATGCATTTCGCACTGAAATATGCTCTGTGGTTCACGACTAAATATCTGTCACTAAGAAAATCAGCAAAGCAAACTATACATGTGAACAGTATTTAAAAAATCATTAATTATTTCAATCATTAGTTGGAAACTGTAGTTCAAAATTAAATAAATCTCATGATTTTACTAAGAGTGAACAAACATCACAAGCTTCGTTCGGTACACTTCGGTCCTTTTTTTATGAAAGAACTTGTTAATTAGATATCGCATAACCACTTTTTTTCAATTTATATGTTATTATATCTGAGTAATTAGTGGAGTGAAATACCATTCAGAGTTCACCTTTAATGTAGCCCAAAGGCTGCATGGCCTATCACGGAAAAAAAAATACACAAAAAAAATGTTGGTTAGAAATCTCGCCACCAAACCGGAAAGAGTTAAACACGTGTTAATTTACACATCATTTTTTCGTGTAGAAAGATCCATGCGCGACCGACTTCGAACCCACGACCAGGCTATTATTGTATGTTAATTGGACGTGAAATGCTTGTTTCAGAGTCCGCTCTCGACTAGTTCAAGCGGGAAGGAAGTCCCGACATCGCCTACCCCGCCGATCGAGCCAGACCCTGTCATGTGCTTTAGTGAACCTGAATCTAGTGGTATGTGCCACTTCATTACACATAGGTTATCTGGAAGAAAGTGTTCAAATTCATCAAGTTCATTCATTAGACACTCGCTCGCTATGCTAGAGACTGCTCAAGATTTTTTCATACAATGGCCATTTTTTTTATTCTACTAAAGAGGCAAACAAACTAACGGCCCACCTGTTGGTAAACGGTTACTGTAACCTATGGACGCTTGCAACACCAGCGCTATCACCCACGCGTTGCCTCCCTGACATATCAAGATGAAAGATTACATTAGTACCGAATATGTAATTGATAGTCTTTACTTGAGAGGCCACACCATTTTTTTGCACGGCCAAGATGACTGGTAGATAATGTTTTATTGTTTGTGCGTTGGAATTAAATAGATGAATAAATAAAGATCTCATGTGCCTGGATTTCGCTAGCATTACCAGCTAGATCATTTTTTCCGACTTCAAAACCTCCTATACAGTATTAAGCAAAACCAATAGATCCGTTCTCGACATTTTCTGTCACAAACAAAATAAACTAGATGCATTCTTAAATAATACAAATAAATATACGTTGCTCGTTTAACCTTTACACTGTTAATATTTTAGAAACAATAGAAAAGCTTTTGAAAAGTATATTTTATTACAACTAAGGGGCCGTTCAAATATTACGTAAGCAGATTTATTACAATTATTTACCCCCCCATCCCCCTTGTCAGCAAAAGTAAGCAAAGCTCATACCCCTTCCCCCTATGCTTACGTAAACATTTTTCAATTATAAATGTATCTTTTTTTATTTATGATTATAATGTAATATTTATAATTTCAAAAACTATAAATATAATTTTTGTACATTTTGTACTTTCGTACTTGTATGAGATTTTTTAAAACTTTCAAACAATTTTTGGTATAACTTGGATTTGTCTATTTGAAACGACATCTTATTTAAACGTCAAACTTTGGCTAATGGAATCAATGGTAACACAAATGTTAACTTGCTTTGCTATGCTTACAATACGTCTACGCGCTATAGTATCCAAACAAAACAATACACTGACAGAGGAAATTTAGACAAGTGAATAGCGCGCGGTAATTCCCCTAATCGGTTCTAAAGCGAGTGCCTAAACGTATGCATTATTTGCGGGAATCCTCGAAAATGCGTTTCGTTTTCAAGCATAGATAATGTGAGGGTTGCCATTCGTGTAAAAAAGTAAATAACTACCGATGACGTAATCATCATCTAGACTCCCCTACCCCCCATGTCATCCAAAATAAGCAAAACAAAGACCCCTCCGCCCCCCAATAGTGCTTACGTAATACTTGAACGGCCCCTAATGTGGTAAACAAGAGTTAGGCTAAACTGTTGGTAAGCGGTTACCGTAACCTATGGAAACTTGCAATACCATAGGCATCACTCGCGTGTCGATCCTGAGACATAACGGGTGAAAGTTCTCGTGTGCCTGTAATTTCACCGGCACCCACACCACACCCTTCAAACCGGAACACAGCAATGCGAGCATTACTGTTCGGCGACAGAAATAGGCTTGACGAGCTATTTCACAAGGAGTTCTTCTAAAATGCGAAATAATAATAATAATAATTTATCTATCAATCATTGGATCATTTTTTTAGTAACAATTCTCCTTACTCAGCTTTAGTATCATCGTACGTTGCTCGTGTTAAAAATAAGGCGATTTAATTTCAAAATCTATAGTGAATAGTCCGCTCTCATGGACAGTTTTAAATCTGTGAGACTGACGGTGTGGAGTGGGACGGTATGATAGGAGCATGCGTCCGCAGGTCACAGTCGCCGCGTCGTCGGCGCCGTGCGGGCGTTGGACGCGCAGCGCGAGCGGCTGCTGCGGGAGCGCCGCAGCGTGGGCCGCGTCGTCAGCTCCGCCGTCTCCGAGTACGAACCCAAGCTGCGACAGCTCAGCTTCAAGTGGCAGCGAGGGTTGAAGATAGGCGCCGGCAGCTTCGGCAAGGTAAATTCACCACTTTATTTCATATAAAACCACTCGGTACTTTCAAATGCCATTCAAAACAAAAGGTATAAAAATACTGAACGATATTAATTTGTAACAAGAATAATAGAAAAATCTCAAAAAGGTAGGATTCAGAAAACAGTCCAGTTCTAATTTAGTTTGTCATCTAGATATTCTTTTACGGTATATTAAGTCTTGCAACAAGAAAATCAAATAATTAACATCGAAACAGAACAGACCTTCAATGCTCAATACATCGGGTCGTATTATAAATTATTTGTTCTTTTATAATACCACCTGATTTGTCTCTACATACCAACACCATCCATACATAGGGAGTGTATTAGAACAAAGTCAAAATTTAAAATTTACTTATAAATAACTAATAAATAGTTTTTAGTTTTCCGTGTGGAAAATGTATAGCAACATTTTCCACACGGCATGTTTTAGCCCCAAACTTAGCAGAGCTTGTATTATGGGAACTACATGCTTTTTTTTAATACATATTCTATTATATATGTACACACCCAGCCCCAGAGACAAATATTTGTAGATCATACAAAAATCTGTTCCTTGGCTGGTATCGAACCCGCAACCTACTGCGTCTCAGGCGGGCTTTCGGTTACTGCGTCACAGAGGTGGTCCTAGATGTATATAACGTGTTCGTTCGTTCGTCGGTTGGTTGCAGGTGTACACGGTGGTGAACACGGAGAGCGGTCAGCTGGTGGCGATGAAGGAGCTGAGCGTGGGCGCGGACCGCAGAGCGTCGCAGCGCGCCGCCAACGAGCTGCGGGTGCTGGAGGGGGTGCTGCATCCGCATCTCGTCAGATACTACGGATGCGAACTGCACAGGGTAACGTGTACATACACTACAAAAATAACGCTGGACATATTTCACACAGCATCATCTAGCCCCGAACTAAGCAGAGCTTGTGTTATGGGAAATACATGATCGATATACTACTTACATACTTATCTTTTGTGAATACATACTAGTCTCTGCCCACGGCTTCGCCCGTGTGGTACCCGTATGAAAAGTAGCATATTTGTTATTCTGATGTATAAGCTATATTACTGTACAGTTTCATCAAAATCCGTTCAGCAGTTTTTGCGTCAAAGTCAAAGTCAAGGATTTATTAATCAGCTTTAAAAGTACCTAAAAAGGACCTTGCCTAGAAGAATAAGGCAGTAATTTACTATTTACGGATTTTTATAATTAATTAAACTATCGATTCGTTTTGCAAAACGTGTTTGTATAATGCATAGTCGTTTCCAGGAGGAGATGCTGATCTTCATGGAGCTGTGCGTGGAGGGGTCGCTGGAGGCGCTGGTGGCGACGTCGGGCGGACTCGGGGAGGACACGGTGAGGCGCTACACCAAGCAGCTGCTGAGCGCCGTGGCAGCCCTGCACGCCAGGAGCATCGCTCACAGGGACATCAAGAGTGAGACACTTGTGCTTAGTATTCCCTAAGAGCGAGGCGGGAGCCCTAGCACAATTCATTAAAAAAAACATGACAAAAGCCTGTAAATGCGTTATATGAGCAAAATTTTTTGTAATCCATAAAAAAAATATGAAATGAAAAATCACTTTATTGAGGAACACAATGTAAGTACGTCCTACAAATGGCGGTCTTATCGCTGACAGATATCTCTTCCATACAACCTTGCATTATTGCTACCAAAAAAATAACTAAATCTAACTAAACCTTATGTTTACTATGTAATCAAGACATTATGACGTCTTCCCCTTTGAGTACCGGAAGGGGATATCTGGACAAAAAGTGCACAAATCCCCTTCGCAGGGGATTTGTGGAATAAGCCCTATATTATTAGTAGCATTATTTTATATATTTTGTATTTTGGTTGTTTCAGGTGGAAACATATTCCTTACAAACGAGGGTCATTGTTTGAAGCTGGGCGACTTCGGATGCGCCGTCAAAATCAGGGCCAACACCACCGCGCCCAACGAACTGCAAGGATTTGTTGGAACTCAAGGTAA
Source organism: Perizoma affinitatum (assembly GCA_961405105.1). Taxonomy (NCBI): domain Eukaryota; kingdom Metazoa; phylum Arthropoda; class Insecta; order Lepidoptera; family Geometridae; genus Perizoma; species Perizoma affinitatum. The sequence goes on from OY560197.1 coordinate 13,305,723, forward strand.
CAAACTAATACAAACACGCTCACGACAATTATCCCCATTATCGAGATCCTAACATTCATACTCAGCTTTTTTTTATAAAACTTACTATGTATAAAGTAGTCAGAGACAGGTCCATACCACAAATCATTTATCATCATTTTAGTATCTATTTTATTTTATTTTATGCACAAGTAGGTATATACAAAAAATACAGATGAAAAAGCTAGCTATCTAAAGACCGTTGCAAACGATCTATAGATAGCTCAACTGATCCAGATCACTACCAGGCGGAAGCGTTCCCAAAATACTGGCCGCGTTTCCACGCTGAATGGTAATGCTACTGCGATGACCCAGATAAGAGCCAGCTCTCTGGCCACGCGTCGCTTCGACCAGCCCTGAAATTATTTTAAAATCGCGAATGGCGTTATTTTTGTTCAGGGGCCGTTCAAATATTACGTAAGCAGATTTATTACAATTATTTACCCCCCCATCCCCCTTGTCAGCAAAAGTAAGCAAAGCTCTTACCCCTTCCCCCTATGCTTACGTAAACATTTTTAAATTATAAATGTATCTTTTTTTATTTATGATTATAATGTTATATTTATAATTTCAAAAATAAGAATAGATTTAGGATAGAGATTAGATTTTACTGATACAGTATTCAACATAGAGTAAGGGACAAAAAAAAAGGGACGCGGTAATTCCCCTAATCGGTTCTAAAGCGAGTGCCTAAACGTATGCATTATTTGCGGGAATCCTCGAAAATGCGTTTCGTTTTCAAGCATAGATAATGTGAGGGTTGCCATTCGTGTAAAAAAGTAAATAACTACCGATGACGTAATCATCATCTAGACTCCCCTACCCCCCATGTCATCCAAAATAAGCAAAACAAAGACCCCTCCGCCCCCCAATAGTGCTTACGTAATACTTGAACGGCCCCTCATGACCGTATTTCGTTTTGTTTGCTGTGAGTACATTTTGTTGATTTTAAAGTAATTTAGATTTTTTATTGATTTTTGTATTTAATTCATTGATTGTGATTCATGAATCTCTATCCTTTGTGAATGTAATTGTCCGTGTTAATTAAAGTAAATAAATGTGATATGAAGGTATGTATGTATAATGTGTATGAATGTTGTGTTGATGTGTTTGTTTGTTTATAGCGTACATGGCGCCCGAGGTGTTCATGAAGTCGTCGGGTCACGGGCGCGCCGCGGACATCTGGTCCGTCGGCTGCGTCGTCACTGAGATGGCCTCGGGAAAGGTACGTACTTACATATGTCCCGCGGCGGGAATTGAACCCGCACCTCCTGCGTCTTAACCGGCTGCTCGCACGCCGCGCCACTGAGCTTGAGGTTTTTGTTTATTCTTCTAGATTATTTTGTCTATGCTAATATTATTTTAAAGTTTCTAAGTTTGGATGTAGGAGGTCATATTCGAAAGTACTCATCCGATTTTGAAAATTCTCGTACCAATATTTATTAGAATGGACCTTCAGGGTGGACATAGATAGGCTAATAGGTAATATTAGTCCGTTAAAAAAAGCGCTTTTCGTGGAAATCAATTTTGCTACGTAAATCGACGAAAAAACGAATCGATGAGTTTCTTACGAACGCTGCCTCTAAGTTAATAGCTACTGGTCATCGTCAACTTTTATCCGGATACCACGCGGACGAAGCCGCGGACTCTAACTATTTATTTATTGATAAATGAATATATTCAAGGATTATTTCTTTTAAATATAATTTTGTCATAGAGGTAAATTAAAAGTAGAGTCGGCGAGTACTTGGAATCCCTTACTGCCCTCAGGATACTTACTTAAGTATTCCCCGCTGCGGGGAACATTTGTGTATCAGGCGTGTCTAGTACAATCAGTTTGTTTGTTTGTCCGTTCGTTCGCAGCGTCCGTTCTCCGAGTACGACAGCAACTACCAGATAATGTTCATGGTGGGCATGGGGTCCCGGCCCGCTATCCCCGTCTCGCTCTCCGAGGAGGGCCGGCAGTTCTGCTCGCTCTGTCTCACGCACGAACCCGACCTCAGACCGCGGGCGGACACGCTCGTGATGCACACCTTCCTCATGGTGAGACATCCCCCTCCGCCTCCACTCTCCACGTGAGGTCGGCACATGCTATATATATTACTAAACAAACACGCTCACGACTCTCTACCCCATGGTGGACATACTCAGATATATACTCAGCGAGTAGATCTTTGAGGATACCAAGTAGGAGGTAGTCAGAGGCACGCCCAAACATTACATTTGGTGCAAGTTAGCATTCCACGTGACAGGTTGCAAGCCCATAGCCGCTTATTGGAACACTAACTGTTGGCACATGCCTTTGAATTTTTGGTTCTAGTTCATGCCGGTTTCCTCACGATGTTTTTTTTTCACCGTTTTGAGAAAGTGTTAATGCGAACATATTTTTTTTCGAATGGAAAAGTCCATTGATGTTCGACCGGGTTCGAACCCACGAGCTCCGGAATAGAAGTCGGGGTATCGCCCATTAAACCTACACGGCCACACGATATATTATATTAACTGATTTCGAAAAAGAAGCGGATGTGGCGATGAGTAAAACTAACCTTTTTACACCACCGACTTTAAACAGATCAGTAGGTAGCGTATATAATAATAATATTAAATTTAATTAATTTTCTCTGTCTAATGCCTTTTTGTTGATTATTAAAGTCGCTTTTTTACTAAGTCACCTACCACAGGATAACTTTTGTCTGTTTTTTTTTGTAAAGCAAATAAACACTAATTTAAAATATATTGTTGTATGTATGAAGTTTGTTAAAATAAAAAAAAAACGCTAATCTTACTGTGACGTGATTTCTTTCAACTGTTTCCTACATTCTCTGAGTGGACTTGACACTGCAAACCCTCGCGTGGCCACCGCCTCATCTGCCGTCTACCCGTCATGCCAAGTCCCCTGCCCACCTGCACTTCAACTGATTTATCCTCCTACTTTTTCCTAACTTTTTTAAATCGGCAAGATGCCTAATATGTCGCTTTCCATGTCCCGCGACCTTCTGTAATATTGTGCACGTGATCGGACAGTTTCCGCGCCTTAAGTAAGGACAGACAGAACACGTTGGTTGTAAACCTTGGCCTTACGTCATCGTAGGATATTGGACCTAAAAGCCTGTCAACTTATAAATTGGTTCCAGGTAAAAGCTGATGAAGACTGCAAATGCGAAACGGGATTCCTCATCACCAACAACTCCTAGTGGCGTGGCGACCCACAAACAAACAAACAAACGAACAAACCATTCGATAGATTCATACACAAACGCCAGTTGCAGGTAGATTGCATTTATTTGAGTCGTGAGTAGAATATACTCATCTCACTGGTACTTTGTCGGTCACCCTGCGTTCTCACAGGCGCTCTTTACGTGCACTGCATTTGTAACTTTCGAAAAAGAGAGACCATATTTATAGAATAATTTGGTAAAACAAAAGCTTGAACGCCCTTATTTATAATCAATCACCTTATTGATAAAAGTTGCCTGCCTCTATTCTTTTTTTTAGTGTTAGAAAATGACAGGGTTAGAGTTATCAACCTGCTGTAGTGAGTGAGTGATTATAAATAAGGGGGTAACAGTTTAGAGATCAGTTTGTTACCAATGGCGAAAATGTGATGAAAGGACTACTGGATTCAAAACTGGTACCCATATATTTTGTAAAATTGGTCATTAGTTAGTTGTATATCTAAGAGAAAATGGTAGCAAGAAGCTACATAATCCTAATGCCTAGTTTACACGGAGACATACAAATAGACAGTGGTAATACGCAACTTATCAGCTGTCTGTCTGGCTTCGTGTGAACTAGGTATAGTTATGGGGCTTATATAAATACAGCTACTTAACTATCAGCTACTTAAAAACCGTGCAGCTAACAGACAAACAGCATTCGACTATAGATATGTATTCCGTACTTATACCAACCTATTTGACATGTCAAATTGATTTCATCCAGAAAAAATGCAATTATTTATCAAAATAATTAAGTTGTTTTAGGTAGATATTTCCAAATAAAAAAAACACCTTTCGTACACCATGTAAACACCATTGCAAAACTTTCAATGTTTAGTCAAACATTATTTTTAAATCGTGATTTTTTTATTATATAGGTATATGGTAGTAAAATTTAAGCATGTTCCATTATTTACAAAAATCGAAAAAAGAACTTAAAAATGTTAATAGTCAATTAAGGAAAATAACCATTCCAGTGATCACAAAATGAATTTCAATAGATTTGCATGTGCTATAGATTTGTAATTTTAGTCAACATGACTCGTATTATATTTATGTTGATTTTAGTCGGTATTTATAAGAAAATATGTTACCTATATTATCACTTTCATAAGTTATATATAAATAAAATCAATTCACTATTTCAACTTTAGTTTCCTTAAAACACCCCATTGATATTATATTGAATTAACTTAAAATATAATTAATAATAATGCTGGTCATTTTTCTCACAGCATCATCTAGCCCTGATATACTTTTTGGTAAATACATACATATTATACATAGAAAACACCCAGATGCGAGACAAACATTTGTTAAACATACAAACATTTGTCCCGCTGCAGGAATCGAACCCGCAACCTTCTGCCTCTCAGGCGGGCCTTCGGCCACTGTGCCACAGAGGTAGTTAATTCGGATAATTAGTTAGTTTTATTTAAACTGAACCCGGCTAGTTCTTCCTTCATGGTCAAAACGCGGCATAATAACTACTCCCTACTTGGTATCCTCAAAGGTCTACTCAATATGTCTGGGGGATACAGATGTTAGCGTGTTTTTTGTTCATATAAAAAAAAACATATGTTTTGTTATATTTAACTTTATTGGAACAACATTGAATTGACATAGAGACATTTAGCACTATTGATATGCGCACATTTCTAATCACATAGCTTACGTACATAACAGATACACCAATCATACAGCTTGATTCACTTAGCTATCTAAGTTGCTTATCTCATCCGATACACCACTGACCGTTTATCCAATCTCGATAGTTATACAATTATCTCCACCCAAAGATTGACTGTAGATGACGCTTCTAAGTGATAAGACATCCCATTGTAGATATTTTTTTGTAATATTCTTGTGCTGTACGGTAAAGTATTTTCATTAATTAATTAGCTGAATATTTATTCAGTTTTGTTAATAATATAATGTGCAATGTTGAAATATTGATTAGTATGAAACAATAAATATTTGAGTTAGCATCAACGACAAACCTACATTCTAATTTGACATACTTACATAGTGACGAACAGTATTTTATAACATTCACTTATTTCTAGAATATACATTATTTTGTGTGCAAAATGCATGTAATTTTAATATCAAGGTACAACTTTAGGACGGTATTTAAATAATATTATTTACGAAAAACGTTTCACATTGAATTTGATAAGGATCGTTTAGTTAGAGCGGAATTCCTTGAAAATGTTTAATTTAAGTCAAAATAAATGCCATTTAGACATACATTAAGAACTTTGAACTAGTGTTTTTGTTCACAAATGTGAGTATATATAACATTAATAAATAATAGTAAATAATGCTTTTATTGATTAATGTTATTTATACAAATTTTTCACACAGCATCATCAACTAAATATAAATAAAGGATTTCAAATTGATGAAAAAAATAGTAAGATCGTTAATATTGTAAACACGGGAATATTCTCCTAACTACCTATCTGTGAAATTGTCATCTTTAACAGTCTCATAAACTGATTCTCGAATTTACTCAAAATAAGAAATAGTATTATGAAAGTCAGGAACTTACAATTATTATACATAGATCAACAAATGAACACCTAACACAAACACACACTTATATGAATAACACGATTTTTTCAAACCATATGGTTCGTGGAGGTACTTCCTAGGAAAATAATAATGCCGACGAATAACCGGCTGAGACGCAAGCGATAAGGGGAATGGGGTCTAGACAAATACCTCACGCTTAGTTTTCCTTTCACGCTAACGCAAATTTGTCAAGGTAAAACTTGACAGCAGTCACGTGACGTTTCCACAGTTAATGTCATTTCCATACAATTCAATGTTTCCGCAGGCGTTAACGCCAACAGAAAGTGGTATTTGTAGTTCAAGATATCCAAATAGTGAAGTACCTGATAGTTATTCTGACGTATTTTAGACTAGTTATAATTTTAGTCTTTAATTTATGTTATTGGCCCTTGGCCGTATTCATTAAGTAAAAAAATAAATAGGTTAACAAATACTAACGACGCAGCGAATCCTAGCGTGGGGTCAGGACTTTATATGTGACTGTTGGGTGTTTTTTTAAGGTGGTTTTTCGGTAAGTATTACGATAAAATCTGAATCTACGACATACATTTCTCTTAAGACAAATTTAAAGTCTATTTAAAATCACTAGTTACTACTTGATATGTTTCATCTTTAACCCTAGATTAAAGTTAAAAACTTTGATATGTTTATGATATTCTTGGTCATGTCTTGCATAAGACTTGACGATACGATATGTATAATGTTACCTTAATCTAGTTTAACCTTATGAATGAAGTTAATTAAAATATCCATTAATTGATCTTTAGTTACATTGCTCTCGGCTGGGTCGGAGGTGTTATCCAGCCGGTTAACGGCTTGATACCTAACCTCGATACATACTTTCTTTTGGCAGACAATCAAAATTATGTATATATATATTGTTTTAAAGTGTTTTTTAAATCAAATGGAAATCCCGCGGTTTTATTTTATAGTTAATTGTAGAATTAAGTCTCTTTTTTTCGAGAGAAGTCGCATAACATTTTTTTTTTCGATAACCTTGGTTTCGTGGATTAGACATAACTCGAGTTCAAACCACTTTTCGTATGAGATCGACTATGTTTCAGTTTAGATCTACGACAGAATCGGTTCTAGCAAAAATGGCTGATGCTCACATTAAATAAATGTCGTAGGAAAACCCCAAGTTTAAGTTTACTTTCAAGTAAAATTTAGATTTTACTTCCTAAAACATTGATATAGTTTAAATTGTAACCCTACATAGATTAAAGTTAAACATTGATATGTTTTGATATTCTTGGCCATGTCTTGCATGAGACCAGTCGATACGATATGTATTTTGTTTCCTTAAAACTATTTAACCTAGATTAATTAAAAAAACAGCTGACAGTAAATATATATAAATCTAATGATGATATGCTGGGTGTAAAGACTACTCAAAAAGCTGAAATCATAGTTTCGTTTACTCTTTTAAAAAGGCTCTATGTATAAAAACAAAATCGCTTTATACTGAAGGATTTTAATCTACCTATAAATAAGACTGCTTTTCCTGTTTCTTAAAACAGCATGTTTGTAGAAACCCTACTAAAAATGCTAGGTTATGAATCAGGTAACGTTGACTATAAATAAACCCAAATATAGTCCTATTATATGATGTACAAACCCAGAATTCATAATATAAATAAATGCAGGTAGTTCACAAATAATTCATAAATCTACCCATTATGATAACATTGAAGTTTTTTTAACATTGTCATAATCTAATAATTTTTCTAATTATAACAACATCAGCAAATGCAACGACACAATTGAGATCCTAATGATGTATATTTTGAGACTAAAATTAATCGTTAATTATATTAAAAAATCGAATCATAATCTTTAACAACGAGATCAACAATGAAATAATGGCATCCTAGATGCAAAGTTTTAGAAACATTTTTAAATTATCTATTATTAAAAACTTAAGTAACAATTTGCTACAAATAAAGGCTAAAACACACTCTAGGGTCCCTACTAGGTATAACTCTAAAACCTATAAGTTAACACACAGTTAAAGTGCTCACAACAATATATATCAACAAATGTAAATACGACATCTAACTCCTAACAGTTTCAGTTGGCAATAAGGACTTCAAAACTGCGGCAGTTCACAAAATACATGTTTTAAAACAAGATAACTCTAAAATTCGATAAACTTTAGCAAGTTTTACGTGTTAACAAGCTTAGCTCTGATGTTAAACATACTTTATATAATTTTCTAAAGCGAATAGAGAGAAAAAACATAAACTTAAATAAAAACGACCTAGTCGCCGTAAAACTAATTCGCATAATACATATATATCACGGCAATAGTAACATATCAATGAAATATAAATTGACATTTGGTAATCCTATAAATAAAGGTAGCTATATTTTGATATGTATAAGTTACTTATCAGGTAAACAGCGTGAATACTTACAATATTCGAAGCTTTCTATGATAACGCTAGATAAATTTTGATATGTATCAGTTACCACTCATAATATTCAAAGCTATATTATGACCTACCAGTTAAAAGTTCTGCTTAAAAGTTTATTAATTTAGATAATTTAATTCACATTACATATATGTATATCAGTGCAACGCCACAACATTCAGGGATACCTACACGTGCTTTATCTTGTAGATAGAACGACATGAACCTAAGCGAAAAAATCACATTTTGATATGTTTCGATATAATCAGTGATATAACTATATATTGGAATAAGTTCTTTACATCTTTCATTCTAGCTTCGCCGGACCATCTATTATACTTCAATAAACTTGAACGTTTGCATAACATTACATCTAATAAATATTATTCAAACAATGTAAATATAGTAGAAGTATTAATTTACCATTTAAGTGCTCGATATAAAAGTGCACAACATTCATTTATGGAATTAACTTTCATCAAATCACTAATAATTGATTTGATAGGATATTCCGTTAATTCATTAGATTAGAACAACTATTAGATAGTTCCATATATCTGGCAATATAATTTTAATACGATCTCAAAATCCATGTATACGAATAATAATTTCCTAGTTTACCTTGCGACATCGTTACTCATTCCAACGCAAGATACAAACACTCCCTCTTCCTCTTCGCTTTTGATTCTCTAAGCTTCGACCTTCCTATTCTGGAACATGAGTTTCATGGAATCCAAGGCTCCTTCCAGAGATTGCCTGAAAGCCTCTGTGTTGGTGACGCTGGAAGACGTGAATGAGGATATGCAGAAGATGACGGTCTCGCGTTTCGGGTTGTAGCTGCATCCGTAGCCGTCGGGGACCACGGCTCCGTAGCCCATGAATGTGCCGTCAGTCGTGGTTGTCACCTATCGGTGAGTTACGAAGGTTAACCAGGGTTTTAAGGAATACTAGTCTCAGAGGTTTGCTGGAAATATACTCTTTTTAGAATTAAGCTCGCCAATGTGTTTATTTGTGTACAGTAAAGGATAAAGAGAGACATGACATAGACATTTGAATGAGACATCGCCGAGCACTGTGGCGGTTAATAGTCAAGTATACTAATGTATATTATATGAAGGAATTTTTTGTCTAAATCTTACAGCTGACTCGTATTGCCGTCCAATAAATGTTACCTGGCTAGTGCTGAGTTTATACTCAATCATCTGCTTGTAAGTGGCATCGTTGAAGATCGGTGGCAGTTCTCCTAGGATCTCTCTCGCCATCTCCCGCAGCCCCAGCAGATGGTTGTCGATACCGCGGCCCAGGATATTAGCTTCCATGATCTCGGTCTGTTTGCGGGCAGCCTCCTCAAACAACTCCATTTTATTTTGTTCCTGTATTGATTTGTGATGTTATTGTCGTGGTACATCGTTTCTAGGAGCTACAGCAGCCATGTTTGTATGTTAGTTGGATTATATTCCCAAACCTACAAGTGTGTATGATTTTTAAACGACTTCAAAAAAGGAGGCGGTTCTCAATTAGGCTGTACTTTTTGTTATCGTGTATGTTACGTACGCGATATCTTCGCCAAGTGTGAACCGGTTGTAATCAAGTGTGAACCGGTTGTAATCAAGTGTGAACCGGTTGTAATCATTATTTTTTAAGTGTGGTCTTAAATCTTTTTATAAAAATATCTCCTAATGTGTTAAAATTGCATTTTAGAATTTTTATCAATTTCCCGTTATACGAAGTCGTTTAATGTCTTATAAATTATGTAAGAACCTGTTGTTATATCAAACTGACATCGGTTGGTTCTTCATCGTGATTCCAAAAAATATAGTTGAAAGACACTTACTTTGTGTTTGCCTTCAGTGTTGTCAAAGCATATACCATGCAGTACGAGAGTCCCTTACCCCATATAAATTAAACGAGACCTTTTTCTGTACATCGTCGGGTTCGTTCAGCGGCGGGGTCTCGGCTGTGCACATGGCCGCAGCCCACGCGTGGGCTGCGGCGTGGGCGGATCTGATGTTGTCGACGCGGCCGTTCCGGAAGCGACGTAAGGAGGCTGACTCATATGTGCTGACCAGGGAACCATACATCCTACAAGCAGACGTCACTATAAATTTGCATTATGACACTTTCAGCCTGTTTCAGCTGATGCAGTCCTGTAGACACTTCGATATGTAATTTAGGTTGTAATGACAGTATAGAACAAATATATTATATTGGTGTAAATATATTGGTTGTCTGGAACATATCGCTTCTAAGCGATAAGACCGCCCATTGTACTTTAAGTTTTTTGTTTTTCTTATGGTGTAAAATGAAGTATTTTCATTCATTCATATTATATAAATAATATTCGCCGCTTCGCTTCACCCTCGTATCCGAATAAAAAGTAGCCTGTGTGTTATTCTGATGTTCAAATTTTTTTCGTGAAAGAGTAACAAACATCCACCTTCACAAACTTTCGCGTTCATAATAGTAGTATGATAATATATTATAATGATACTCACTTGTAATAAGCATACTGCATAGCCAGCTGGATGTAGACGTCGGGGCTGGTGCGGCAAGACTTCATGAATTCGCGTCCGTACCCGCGGTATGTGTACACCTTGAAATCCAGGTTCGTTATTGCCCTGTAGCAAGAAATTTGACGGTTCACATCGATCTGTTTTCTGGCCAGTGCCTGTTACATAGTATATCCTCTTTAATTTAACTATACATGGTGGTGTGTCACAGATACCTGTCTAAATCCTTAGCAGCGATGTCTATGGTTCTGTAGATGTCCGGGTGGATGTTCCAGGTCATGGCCTGGGGAGCTGGCAGCAGCGCCGGCGGTGGCGCTGGTCTGTCCGCCACCTCGGCTCTCGCTAAGGCTCGCTCTGCCAGCCTGACCACGGCCACTCCTTCGGCCGCGCTGTGTTCGTAGCACATGCCTATTGTTCCGTCTTGAGAGATGATAAGCTGGGGACACAGGTACGAATTCTGGTAATCTACTTAATTTACGATTACACAGTTACGATTAAAAGTGTTCAACTTTTAATCGCGTTAATAGTTTTTTTAATATCTGTTAAGACACCTGTCATTTAGTCTACCAGCGACCACGAAAGCTGCAGCCTTTGAAACGTCATAAATAACAATACAATAAAACAACTCGATTATGAGTTAACCATTTAAAAGTGTTTAGTCGGTAACAATGGCGAAAACCTAAAACATAATTACGTTAGGTTAGGTACCTACCTATTTCTTGAACTTTTCATCTGATGCAATCCGTGGCACTGGTTTTGTTAATATGGTTGAGTGGTGGACCAGGATGGACTGGTGTCAAGGTTTGGTATTCTTTGTACTAATTAAATATAGTCATTAAAAACACCCAGACCCAAACAAATAATTGCAGATCATACAAATATTTGTCCTGCGGCAGGAATCGCACCCGCCACCTTCTGCGTCTCAGGCGGGCTTTCGCCCACTGCGCCACATAGGTCTTCAAAGTTAGAAACTGGTTCGAAAGGTAGAAACCACGAATTTCCACTTGCTTCGTTCCTCTTTCGGTTCATTCATCCTCATCAAATTCACAAGCTTAGTGGCCTCGACGTGGCCTTTTTCACAGAATTACGATACTTCATTGTCACATACAATGAACTCACCTGAACAGTCTTATCGAACCAGCGGTTGGCAGAGTGGTACCGCGTACCAGCTCCATGCATGGCTCTCAACAATCCATTGGTATCTGCATCGGTATCAGCGCGATCTCCTCCCGACTCATCCAAGCAGAGGATGCAGAGCGCACGGGAGATCAGCTCCAGATTACTGCGGTTGTTCTCGTCTGTAAGCAAAACAAAAACATTAGATAATTATCTTACTTTTTTCTTTACCTTTCACTTTGTTGTAATATTACAGTGTTATTTACCTTTGATAAGGATTTCCCTAGCTCGGGCCCAGGAGTCCCGTTGCATGGAGGTCAGAAGCCCGACTCGGGGTGCCGCCGGCGCACTGGCTGCATCTATCATGCAGTGTAAGATCTGTCCTTGGATCTCTCCCGGCGTGAGTCGACCTCGGTCCACCGCCTTCACTGGGATAGGATAGAACTGCAAAAAAGTAACTAACTTGTGTGTTTGTGCTTATGGATTTGAAATTGAAAACATGTTTATTAGGCACTTCAAAAAATGGTGGTTGAAATTTCAGCAGGAGTAATAGTCGTATAATATCTTAAAACATCACATTATTATCATTATCTTAACATTTTAGAAAACTGCACCTTCTAGAGTGCTCTCCTATTAAATCGCAATTTAGTAAGATACCTTACAATAAGCTTTACAATTCGGTTGGAAGTCCTCAAATCAAAATGATTGTCTCTAAAAACAAGAACTCTTCTCCGCTCCATTAAATTGCCGTTAACCGCAACGTAAATATTCCAATAGTTTGCAAACTCGAACCCAACTTAAGTAATTGAACGAACCGTCGTCGGTCGAGTGCTAAGTTAGTTATCGCAGCGCGAACGATGTAACTAAGTTAAATAAGTTGCGGAGACATTGAATTAGGGGGATCGCACAACGGCCCTTACGGGAGATGTTGCTTAGACTATGTTTGCGCTTCTTAATTTGAATTTGGCGGCACTCCGCGTTACTGGATTAGGTTGGATCTCCACCGCCGCCACATAGCGGAATCGGCCAATCACGAGGGTCGGACTGCGACAACATCACATCAACACCACCATCCGTGCCAATGGAAACTGTTTACACATTTGAACATCCGTCTTTAAAAAACAGAACTTTACAAAAATAACTGCTTTGCTATGTGCGGTGTCATTTACAACGCATTGCCTCGGAACATTAAAAACCTGCCGCTGAATAAATTTACAAAAGAACAAAGACTCTACTTATTAATGCAAATTTATGATGTGAAAGAATTTCTTGGTAATTTTTTTTTTCTTTTTGGTAATTTTTATTTTGTTGACGCACTCCTCTGAATTGTTAGCTGTCCAATCAAATCCTCTAGAAGCTGTTAATAAAGCTAACGATTATTATACTCGTGTTGGTGAATCGATCGCTCTCGGTACTCGGTATTGTGGCTCCACCTATACACTTTTCCTTTACAACATGACTCAACCTGCTAAGGCTAAATACAATATCATTGCACATTACAATTTTAATAATTACTCTAACTCTCCGCTACTTGGGTATTATACTTGACTCTCACCTTTCTTTCTAACCTCATACTAAAGCTCTCACAGTTAGGATACGAAAATTAATTGCAATCTTCAGAAATATACTTCATTCCACTGATACAACCACTATCAAAACTGTTTATTTTTCTCTCTGTCAGAGTCTACTTATGTACTGTGTGGATCCATGGGGTGGAGCTCATAAAACCGTCATGCTTCCACTGGAAAGGGCACAGCGTGCTGTGCTCAAAGTGAGTTATTCTTTGCCATTTATTTTCCCGACATGTACTCTATTTCAAAGAGTTGCATTGTTACCTGTACGAGTAAGAGCCGCAAAATGAACAGTTGTCATTTTGCGGCTCTTACTCAAGCAGAACAAAATTCGCCCAATGGATATACATAAACGTCGTATGGATAGAGTATTCTGTGATACTCGTTACAGAACCTGCTTCATCAATCACTTTGCATGCTTCCTGGGAGGTTTCATCTATAACAAGCTCTCATAAGTTGTCTCTCTTCTACATTTAAACTCCTTCCAGCTCAAATCCACTATCATAAAAACCCTTCTCAACTATTCCTACAAGGAAACAGAGGACTTGCTCACTTTTTTACAATAACAATGTACCTACCATTAACATACTACACACACATAGGTACACAGCACACAAGCGAGTATGTTTCCTGAGAAACTGCAGTTTTGATGAATTGAATAACTGAAAATACTTTTAAATAATACTTAGTCTAGTATCATTCGCCGTCTTGGAGTTTCTCAGGAGAAATACACACTCGCACATACACATACATATACACACCACACACTCTCAACTCAATCACACCAACCTACCATATTTTACACCTAAACAATTCACTCATAAAAATTCTAATGTATGGTAGTCACAAAATGTAATTGTATTAAACTTATTATTTTCTCCTCGGAGACCAAACTTGAAATGTACTTAACTAATGTAGCGTAATGTAGTTTGAAATGTTTTATTTTTGTTAGATCAAATAAATAAATTTTATTTCTTTCAGATAGACAGACGGAGAGAAAAAATACATTTTTGGATTCATATAGATTATAGAGGAACCTCCAAAAAAAAATTTTAAATATTTAATGTACAGAATTTGAGCTGTTACATTCATAATATAATATAGATAGATAGATAGATAAATACATCTACTCTTATGTTTTTACGTATAAATAATACAATATGGGATTACTTTTTTGTTAGCACTTCTTCCGACTCTCGTAGCCATATCATCGTAACATTGCCATATATTTCCACGCCTACAATGAGCTTTTGTTATTTTTTCTTGCGCTCATTTTCATAGCCTGGTTCTGGTCTCTCAGCTCGACATTGCGAAGACGGGAATATCAACTTCAAGAGCCCAGCTTTTTACTTACATGGTTTCTGCAAGCCACTACCACCAGCTCCTCATACTCCTCGGGGTCGTTTTTCACCAGCGGCAGCTCAAGCCGGTCTCTGCCAACTTCTGGGATGCGACACACGCCGAGCAGACGGTAGAACTGATCCATACAAAGAGGCTGGCCTTTCTCTCGACTGGTTGCGCGTTCAAGAGGTAACTCGCCCCTGGAGTTACATGTTTTACTATATAGGTACTCAAAAGGATGAACAATCTACCCAAGAATATATGCACAAAATTAAATTATATACTGTCCCCTAGCCACAAATTGGTCCGTCCTTTCGCAAGCAATATTTCTATCTAAAAACAGTACTAAGACGGACCCCATTAAGTTCTTTTTCAATATTATATTTTGCCCAGTAATAACATGGCAGAAAGCATGAAAAAATCATTGAAACATTCATTTTATTCATGACCATTAGTTGCACGAGACAAAAAGGTCTTTTGAACGCGGTGGCACTAATGTATTTTAAATGACCTGACGGTGACGCGAGCCTCCTACAGTATTTATTTATGTAACCAACGACTTAGCGGAGACGTACTGGTATTTAGAAACCCAGACCGTCTCTTGAAATACTTTATTTCAAGAGACGGTCTGGGTTACATTCGTCTATATTTTTTAAATATTGTACTGGGTGAGCATCGCGCTTAAAATAGTAAGTTACCATCATAGCACTGGTTAATGGCCATAATGGCTGTGGGTACGTAATTATCGCTTGGAGCAGATCAAAAGTTAAAGTCAAAATTAATTTATTCATTAAAATAACAAGAATCACTATGAAACATAAATTTTACCTACTGCCTGCTCCTCCGCGACCAAACTATGAAAGAGGCTGGTTTTTCTTTTAAATGAATATGGTAAAAAAAAACCCACATGGATACATAGGTTCGACGATACTTTTAAACCTCACTGAGAAATAACATTGGTCATACAAAACTGCTACTAGAAGTTACCTGTCCAGCATCTCCTTATAATCCAGCAGGTCATCGATGAAGAGAGCTCCAAGGTCCGCCACCTCCTCCATCTTAGCGAAGTGTCTGCGAGGGAACACCATGCCTGGATTGGAGTTGATGGGCAACGGCAGCCGGACCTTCAGATACATGTCGTCGAGCCACCAATCTGTCACCTGCCACCAAATCATTTTATGGTCTTTAGATTTTATATTACGACTACCTATGCCACGGCCGCCCTCAGCCCCCGACTCCCCACGCCTCGCATCGTATCGCCCGTCCTTGCTATTACTTCGTTTTCGCTTAGCGTTCTTCCTCAGCTCCTAATAATCGTAGCTTGATATTTAATCCTTCGTAAGGATTCCATAAGGATTGGGCTAACAAATGCAAAAAATATTTTCAAAAGTGACTCTTTATTCCAGAGATAAGCGCGTTCAAACAAGCAACACTTCAGCTTTATATAATTAGTACTTATAGATATAATTCATTATTGTTGGGTTATTGTCATTGCCTGTTTGTTGAATTAAAAACATCACCTTTATGCATGGTATTTCCGATGAATCAACTCCTGAAACCAGTTTTTAAAACAATGTTTCCTAAGCCAGTATTTTAAGACAGTGCAAGGTTGTAATCTGACAAGGTCGCACTTTCGGCCTGAATTAGGATCGTTAAAATAAAACAGTCTAGGTCAATGGTAAGTTTTATTTGAAAATCTTAAAAATAACGATTATACGGCACAGTGGGGCTATAAAAGAATAGTGTTCTTCCCTTTCGTTTAGTTCTGGCTGTACTCATCACAGTGGTTGTTTCTGGGTATCTCTTTTTGTAGTAAATCAGAGGCTTCAAATTATAATGATCTTCTTCGTCCACATCCTCTACATAATCCTTCCAAATATCTCTATTTTTTTTAGGTTTCACATAATCTGATACGTAGTTTCTGATTGAATCTATTCGGTCTCGTAAAAACTTTGGTTTTTTAATTGGAGTCATGTAAGATGGCCTTTCTACTACGTTATCATTTTGCGTTTTCGGAAGTGTGAATTGGTTATGTAACGCTTCTTGCACAAAGTTGACTCTCTCTCTCCAAGTCAACCCGGTAGGATGATGATGAGGTTTGAAGTCTTCCGTATAGAAATCTTCGTCCTTTTGTAGAAGTACTGGTTTCGGCCTAAAGTATTGCAAATCGGGATTGCTCTTATCTATAGCTTCAAACTTAGGCCTAAGAATCACTTTCCTCGGTATTGAAGTTACCGGCTTGTGTACTCTCGTAGGCTTTATATACTGTCTAAGGGGGAAATTACTCATTGAAAATGGAGAGAATAAGCCATTTGGTTGCCCTTCATTTTTATTAGTCATATGAATCCTCTTCAACACCTTTCTTTGTGTCGACGGTGGCATCATTTTCAACGGGTACATGTTAGTTTTGGCGTAAGGATCAAACAGTGTCGATTCTGAACTCTTAAGCTTTTTGAAATTCTTTGTTACAATTCGAGAGCGCAAATTAAAGTTATATTCTTGCCTATTCATAATTTCATGTCGACTTGTTGTAGGTAAAGTAAATACCATCATTATTTTCGTAGGTACTGCTTCACTTTTTGTGTTAGGGGTGTTTGTAACTACCGTTTTAGAGTTAACTGGCTTTGTAGTAAATCTATGTTTACTGTTTTTGCTGTATTTTACACTTGTGTATTTTATTAAGTTCTTATGCGAGGGCTTATATGCCGGAAGCTTATGCCCTAATCTCATTGATGAATCCAGCTCTTCGTCAGTATTAGGTTGATATGTGTTATACTTTACTGTTTTACTTTTTATTGCTTTTGTTGTATGTTCAAAAGTACTTTTAATGTCTTCATGATTTTTAATGTTATTTATTTTTGGGTGTACTGGTAAATTAGACCTCAATTTAATTATTGGAGTCGTACTAGGAAATATCGGGCGTATATTAACATAATATTTTGTTGGTCCTGCTGTATACTTTGTATGATGACTTAGCTCCTTTGTCTTTATTGTGGTGCCCCTGAATGCTTCAGTAGTTTTAGTAAGGTTTATTTTCTTAGAAAATTCAGTCATCGTGCTATTACTCCCAAATGTCACATTTCTATTTTCATTCGGTTCGGCATTTAAAGTTAGCTTCGATGTATGAGTAAAACTTTCTGTAGATATTTTTTGTAATGTTGATACAGTCCCCTTACTCGCGGTAAAAGCTAAATCGGTTGGCATATTGTTATAACTCGAAGTTAGTCTCTCGTCTCCTATAATTTTGGAGTAAAAGCTTTTGATTTCTTTAGTTGGTTCTGTAGTGTCCCTCATATATGTTTCGTTTAGACCTCTGTTATCATTATAATTATTTGAATGTCCCTTAACTTGACGTTCAGCTCCTGAAGTTTTCGAGTGAAAAGTAAATATTTCTTTATTAGATTTGTTACTTTTAGTTTCTGCATCAACAGGAAACGTATTCGCTTGAAGCAGACTTGTGGTGGTTTCTGGCGTATCAATGGCTCGGCGTGCAGTAAAATGAAAAGTTTTGTTAGCTTGTACAGCATCCGCATGGGAAGTTGTTTGAACAGTATTTTGTATAAAACTATCTTCCAAGTTGTTATGAGAAGACAATAAATTAAACGCCGTAAGATTTGTTTTAGTCCTCAATAAACTACTTATACTTAAACCTTTCAATGTATCAAGATCTCGCCCTGGTGCTGGTTTTTCTGTTAAAATAGTGTCTGATATTTTGTATTTCTTGGTAGTTTCATTGGCAATGTCTTTTTCTATTGTAATTTCTCGGCTTGTGATAGAGGTCTCTATCTTTATCTTCCTTACAGATCTTTCAATATTTTTTATTTTCTTACCTCCCATACTTTTTGTCGTTACTTCTCTGATAGACAATGCATTCGTACTGTCACCAGATTGTGCCGTGCATCCAACAGTTATAATTTGTGGTGTATTAGTAGAAGAGCTTGCAGAACTTGTGTCTGATATTTCTGTAGTACTCATAGTATTGCCAACATTGTCGTTTTCTACTGTTGGAATAGTAATAGTACTATAAATTTGTCCAGCTGTACAATTTACATCAATACTTTCATGTGCTGGTGTAGTATGAATGGTTTTTGGAGTTATTAAAATACTTGTAGTTTCAGAGTTAAGTGTTTTTTCTTTTGTCATTGCCAAAGTATTTTTGATCAAATCAGCTGTACAACTTGGCAGATGAATCAGAGGTGTTTTCGTAGTTGCAGTAGATTTTTCATTTGTAATAAGACTTATACTTGTTGTATTCGTTATTCTGGATTCAGTGGCGTTAATAGTTGCAGCCAACAGATCTTCAAAAGAAGTCGATGGTTCTTCATAATGAGACCTACCAGTAGTAAAAGCTTCAGTAGTAATAGAGCTTGTATCCGACGCAACCGAATGCTCTTCTGTGGTAGAACTAGCCACAGTCACAATCGTTGGTTTTTCATAAACTCTATAAGGCTCTACAGTAGTGACGTAAGAAATAGTGGACGTCATAATCCCTTTAGTAGAAAAGCTAGCAATAGAAACAGTTGTGGGCGAAACAACTGCAGATTTTGTCCAATGCTCTTCAGTAGAAGATCCAAGCACATAGGCAGTTGTAGGAGGTCTAGCAATAGTAATAATCGTTGGCTTTTCAGTAGTTCTTGGCATTACAGCAGTGGAGCCAGCAGCAATGGTTGTCATTGGCTTTTCAGTAGTTGTGCTAGCAACATTGGTTGTCGTTGACATTTCCATAATGGAGCTGGCAAGAGTTGCTGTCGTCGCCATTTTAGTGGTGTATCTAGCAACAGTAATCGGCATTGGCTTTTCAGTAGTAGAGATAACAGCATTTGTTGTCGTTGGCATTTCAGTAGTGGAGCTAGCAACAAAAGGTGTCGTTGGCATATCCGTAATGGAGCTAGTAACAGTTGTTGTTGGCTTTTCAGTAGTGGAGCTAACAAAACTTGTTTCTGTAGGCACTTTAATGTTGTAGCTAGGAATCGTTGTTGTGAATGGCATTTCAGTAGTGGAGCTAACAATATAAGTTGTTGTTAGCATTTCAGTAGAGGGGCTAGGAACATTAGTTGCCGTTGGAATTTTCGTAGTTGAGATAGTAAAGGTTGTAGTCGTCGGCATTTCAGCAGTAGAGCTAGCCACCGTTGTTGTCATTGGCTTTTCAGTAGTGGAACTAGCAACATAAGTTGTCGTTGGCATTTTCGTTGTGGAGCTTGGTACAGTTGTTGTCTTTAGATTTTCAGTAGTGGAACTAGCAACATAAGTTGTCATTGGCAATTCCGTAGTGGAGCTAGCAATAGTTGTTGTCGTTGGCATTTCAGAACTGGAGCTAGCAAAACTTGTTTCTGTCGGCATTTTAGTGGTGTAGCTAGGAACAGTGGTTGGCATTGGCTTTTCAGTAGTGGAGATAGCAACAGTTATTGTTTTTGGCTTTTCATTAGTGGAGCTAGTCACAGTAGTTGTTGTTGGATTTTCAGTAGTGGAGATAGCAATAGTTGTTGTTTTTGGCTTTTCAGTGATGGAGCTAGTCACAGTTGTTGTTGTTGGCTTTTCAGTAGTCGGGCTACCAACATAGGTTGTCGTTGGCATTTCCGTAGTGGAGTTGGTAACAGTCATTGTTGTAAGAATTTCAGTAGTGGTGCCAGGAACATAGGTTGTCGTTGGTATTTCCGTAGTGAAGCTAGCAATAGTAAATGCCGTTGGCATTTCAGTAGTGGAACTAGCAACATAGGTTGTCGTTGGCATTTCCGTAGTGGAGCTGGATACAGTCAATTTTGTTAGCATTTCAGTAGTGGAGCTAGGAACATAAGTTGTCGTTGGCATTTCCGTAGTAGAGCTAGCAATAGTAAATGTCGTTGGCATTACAGAAATGGAGCTAGTAATATAAGATGTCGTTGGCATTTCAGTAATGGAGCTAGTAACAGTTGTTGTTATTGGCATTTCAGTAGTGGAGCTAGCAACAGTTGTTGTCATTGGCTTTTTAGTAGTGAAAATAGCAACATTTTTTGTTGTTGGTACTTCAGTAGTGGAGCTAGCAACAAAAGGTGTCATTGGCATTTCCGTAGTGGAGCTAAAAACAGTTGTTGTAATTGGCTTTTTAGTAGTGGAGCTAACAAAACTTGTATCTGTCGGCATTTTAGTGGTGTAGATAGTAACAGTGGTTGGCATTGGCTTTTCAGTAGTGGATATAGCAACAGTTGTTGGTTTTTTCTTTTCATTAGTGTAGCTAGTCACAGTAGTTGTTGTTGGTTTTTCAGTAGTGAAGATAGCAACAGTTGTTGTTTTTGGCTTTTCATTAGTGGAGCTATCCATAGTAGTTGTTTTTGGCTTTTCAGTAGTGGAGATAGCAACAATTGTTGTTTTTGGCTTTTCAGTAGTCGAGCTAACAACATAGATTGTCGTTGGCATTTTCATTATGGAGCTTGGTACAGTTGTTGTCTTTAGATTTTCAGTAGTGGAGCCAGCAACATAAGTTGTCATTGGCAATTCCGTAGTGGAGCTAGCAATAGTTGTTCTCGTTAGCATTTCAGAAGTGGAGCTTGTAAAACTTGTTTCTGTCGGCATTTTAGTGGTGTAACTAGGAACAGTGGTTGGCATCGGCTTTTCAGTAGTGGAGATAGCAACAGTTGTTGTTTTTGGCTTTTCATAAGTGGAGCTAGTCACAGTTGTTGTTGTTGGCTTTTCAGTAGTCGAGCTAACAACATAGGTTGACGTTGGCATTTCAATTGGCTTTTTAGTAGTGAAAATAGCAATATTTTTTGTTGTTGGCACTTCAGTAGTGGAGCTAGCAACAAAAGGTGTCGTTGGCATTTCCGTAGTGGAGCTAGCAATCGTAAATGTCGTTGGCGTTGCAGAAGTAGAGCTAGTAATATAAGATGTCGTTGGCATTTCAGTAATGGAGCTAGTAACGGTTGTTGTTATTGGCATTTCAGTAGTGGAGCTAGTCACAGTAGTTGTTGTTGGCTTTTCAGTAGTGGAGCTGGCAATAGTTGTTATTTTTGGATTTTCAGAAGTGGAGCTAACAAAACTTGTTTCTGTCGGCATTTTAGTGGTGTAGCTAGGAACAGTTGTTGTTATTGGCATTTCAGTAATGGAGCAAGTTACAGTTGTTGCAGTTAACATTTCAGTAGTGGATCTAACAATATAAGTTTTCGTTAGCATTTCCGTAGTGGAGCTAGGAACATTAGTTGCCGTTGGCATTTTCATAGTTGAGATAGCAACAGTTGTAGTCGTCGGCATTTCAGCATTAGAGCTAGCCACCGTTGGTGTCATTGGCTTTTCAGTAGTGGAACTAGCAACATAAGTTGTCGTTGGCATTTTCATTGTGGAGCTTGGTACAGTTGTTGTCTTTAGATTTTCAGTAGTGGAGCTAGCATTATAAGTTGTCGTTGGCAATTCCGTAGTGGAGCTAGCAATAGTTGTGGTCGTTGGCATTTCAGAAGTGGAGCTAGCAAAACTTGTATCTGTCGGCATTTTAGTGGTGTAGATAGGAACAGTGGTTGGCATTGGCTTTTCAGTAGTGGATATAGCAACAGTTGTTGGTTTTTTCTTTTCATTAGTGGAGCTAGTCACAGTAGTTGTTGTTGGTTTTTCAGTAGTGAAGATAGCAACAGTTATTGTTTTTGGCTTTTCATTAGTGGAGCTATCCATACCAGTTGTTTTTGGCTTTTCAGTAGTGGAGATAGCAACAATTGTTGTTTTTGGCTTTTCAGTAGTCGAGCTAACAACATAGATTGTCATTGGCATTTTCATTGTGGAGCTTGGTACAGTTGTTGTCTTTAGATTTTCAGTAGTGGAGCTAGCAACATAAGTTGTCATTGGCAATTCCATAGTGGAGCTAGCAATAGTTGTTCTCGTTAGCATTTCAGAAGTGGAGCTTGTAAAACTTGTTTCTGTCGGCATTTTAGTGGTGTAGCTAGGAACAGTGGTTGGCATTGGCTTTTCAGTAGTGGATATAACAACAGTTGTTGGTTTTTTCTTTTCATTAATGGTTCTAGTCACAGTAGTTGTTGTTGGCTTTTCAGTAGTGGATATAGCAACAGTTGTTGTTTTTGGCTTTTGAGTAGTGGAGCTAGTCACAGTAGTTGTTGTTGGTTTTTCGGTAGTGGAGATGGCAACAGTTGTTGTTTTTGGCTTTACATTAGTGGAGCTAGTCATAGTAGTTATTTTTGGCTTTTCAGTAGTGTAGCTCACAGAAGTTGTTGTTGGCGTTTCAGTAGTCGAGCTAACAACATAGGATGTCGTTGGCATTTTCATTGTGGAGCGTGGTACAATTGTTGTCTTTAGATTTTCAGAAGTGGAGCTAGCAACATAAGTTGTCGTTGGCAATTCCGTAGTGGAGCTAGCAATTGTTGTTGTCGTTAGCATTTCAGAAGTGGAGCTAGTAATATAAGATGTCTTTGGCATTTCAGAAATGGAGCTAGTAACAGTTGTTGTTATTGGCATTTCAGTAGTGAAACTAGCAACAAAAGGTGTCGTTGGCATTGCAGAAGTAGAGCTCGTAATATAAGATGTCCTTAGCATTTCAGTAGTGGAGCTAGCAAAAGTTGTTGTCATTGGCATTTCAGTAGTGAAAATAGCAACATTTTTTGTTGTTGGCACTTCAGTGGTGAAGCTAGAAACAAAAGGTGTCCTTGGCATTTCCGTAGTGGAGCTAGCAATAGTAAATGTCGTTGGCATTGCAGAAGTGGAGCTAGTAATATAAGATGTCGTTGGCATTTCAGTAATGGAACTAGTAACAGTTGTTGTTATTGGCATTTCAGTTGTGGAGATAGCAACAGTTGTTGTTTTTTGCTTTTCAGTAGTGGAGCTAGTCACAGTAGTTGTTGTTGGCATTTCAGTAGTGGAGCTGGCAACAGTTGTTGTTTTTGGCTTTTCATTAGTGGAGCTAGTCACAGTAGTTGTTGTTGGCTTTTCAATAGTAGAGATAGCCACAGTTTTTGTTTTTGGCTTTTCAGTAGTGGAGCTAGTTACAGTAGTTGTTGTTGGCTTTTCAGTAGTGGAGTTGGTAACAGTTGTTGTTTTTGGATTTTCAGAAGTGAAGCTAGCAACAGTTGTTGTTCGCTTTTTAGCAGTCGAGCTAACAACATAGGTTGTCGTTGGCATTTCCGTAGTGGAGCTGGTAACAGTCATTGTTGTTAGCATTTCAGTAGTAGAGCTAGGAACATAAGTTGTCGTTGGCATTACAGTAGTGGAGCTAGTCACAGTAGTTACTGTTGGCTTTTCAGTAGTGGAGCTGGCAACAGTTGTTACTTTTGGTTTTTCAGAAGTGGAGCTAGTAATAGTTGTTGTTTTTGGCTTTTCAGTAGTTGAGCTAACAACATAAATTGTCGTTGGCATTTCCGTTGTGGTGCTAGCAATAGTAAATGTCGTTGGCATTGCAAAAGTGGAGCTAGTAACAGTTGTTGTTATTGGTATTTCAGTAGTGGAGCTGACAACAACTGTAGTCATTGGCTTTTCAGAAGTGAAAATAGCAACATTTTTTGTTGTTGGTACTTCAGTAATGGAGCTAGCAACAAAAGGTGACGTTGGCTTATCCGTAATGGAACTAATAATAGTTGTTGTTTTTGGCATTTCAGTAGTGGAGTTAACAAAACTTTTTTTCGTCGGCATTTCAGTGTTGTAGCTAGGAACAGTTGTTGTTTTTGGCTTTTCAGTAGTGGAGCTAGTTACATTTGTTGCCGTTGGCATTCTAGTAGTGGTGCTAACAATATAAGTTGTCGTTGGCATTTTCATATTGGAGATAGCAACAGTTGTTGTCATTGGCTTTTCAGTAGTAAAAATAGCAACATTGTTTGTTGTTGGCATTTCAGTAGTGAAACTAGCAACAAAAGTTTTTTTTGGCATTTCCGTAATGGAGTTTGTAACCGTTATTGTTATTGGCGTTTCAGTATTAAGGCCAGGAACATAAGTTGTCATTGGCATTTCCGTAGTGGAGCTAGGTACATATGTTGTCGTTGGTATATTCGTAGTGGAGATAGCAACAGTAGTAGTCATCGGCATTTTAGCAGTAAAGCTAGCCACCGTTGTTGTCGTTGGAATTTCAGTAGTGGAGCTAGCAACAAAAGGTATCGTTGGCATATCCGTAATAGAACTAGCAGTTGTTGTTGTTGTTGTTGGCTTTTCAGTAGTGAAGCGAACAACATTAGGTGTCGTTGGCATATCCGTAATGGAGCTAGCAGTTGTTGTAGTTGTTGGCATTTCAGTAGTGAAGCGAGCAACATTAGGTGTCGTTGGCATATCCGTAATGGAGCTAGCAATAGTTGTTGTTGTTAGTTTTTCAGTAGTGGAACTAGCAACAGTTGTTGTAGTCGGTATATCAGTAGTGAAGCTAACAAGTGTTGTAGTCGTCGGCATTTTGGTACTGGAGATAGCAACAGTTGTTTTTGTTGGCATTTCACAAGTGGAGCTAGCAATATTAGGTGTCGTTGGCAATTCATTAGTAGATCTAGCAATATTAGAAGTCGTTGGTATTTCCGTAATGGAGCTAGCAATTGTTGTTGTCTTTGGCGTTTCATTTATATTTGTTTCAGTCCCTAAGCTTGAAGTGGCTCCGTTGCCAAAATCTTTTGTTGGATAAATTTCTGAGCTTTTAGTGTTTCTTGTTCCAAAACCTATTGTTGTTACTATGCCTGAATCTGTATTAGTCGGAGTGTTTGTGCTTTCAGATGTTGCAGTGCCTGACCCTTTCGTTATTTCAATGTTCGAGACTGTTGTTATGTCTGAGCTTGCGCTAATATTTTCTTTATTGCTAGAGCTATTAGTTATTTCAGCGTCTATGCTGTAGGTAGTGTTGTTGCCAAAATTCACTGTTGTCAATGTTCCTGGGCCTGTAATAGTATCTGTACTTAAATATATTGTTGTCTCCGTGCTTACTTCTGTTTTTGTTTCGGTTTCTAATATTGTGTTTGTTTCAGTTTCAGAGCTTGTATTAGCACCATCGTGTGTTGTTATTGCAAGGCCAGAAATTGTAGTTATATTAATGTTTGTGTCCGTTATTGTTTCAGCTGAGGTTGTTTCACTGCCAATATCTAAACTTGTGTCTGTACCAGTAGATGTTTCCATACTAAAATAGGTTGTAATTGCACTGCCAAAATTCATAGGTGTGTCAGTTTTTGAGCCTGTAGTAGTTTCTTTGGTAACGTTTATGATTTTTTTCGATTCCAAGTCTGTATTTGTTGCAGTTCCTGAGCTCGTTGATGTTTCAGTGCCAGATCTTGTGGTTGATTCAGTGAGAGAACCTAAAGTTGTATATGTTTCCGTGCTAATTTCTGCATCACTTTCAGTGCCTGAGCTAATACTTGTTAGTGAATCTATATATGTTTCCGTGCGATAATCTGTTTTCGATGCAGTAACTGTGCTTGGATTTATAAATGCCGTTTCATTGTCTGAGTCTTCAGTTGTTTCAGTGCTAAATCTTGCATTCGTTTTAGGGCCAGAGCCTGTTGTTATTGCGTTGCCAGAATCAATAGTTGTATATGTTCCTGAGTCTGTATTTGCTGCAGCATTTGAACTTGTAGTTTTGTCATTGAAAAAGCTTGTAGTAATAAAAGCTGAGTTTACAGTGGTTTTAGTGACAAAATCAGTTGTTTTCATTTCTAAATCTGTATTTGTGGCAGTGTTTGAGTCTGTAGTAGTGTCAGTTCCAAAGCTTTTAGTAGTTGCAGTGACTAAATCCGTAGTTGTTTCAGTTCCTAAACTTTTTGTAATTTCAGTGCCAATTTTTGTATTTATGATTATTGCAATGCCTGAGTTTGTACATATTTCTGTGCCTGAATCGAATGTTGGGTCAATAGTGGTTTGAGTGGCAAAATCAATAGTTGATTTCGTTCCTAAGTCTGTATTTGTTGCAGTGTTTGAATCCATAGTTGAGTCAATGCCAAAGCTTTTATTTGTTGCAATGGCTGAGTCGGTTTGGACAGTAAAATCTTTTGTTATGTCCGTGCCTAAAGCAATAGTACTTTCTATTTCAAAACCTATATTTGTTGCAGTTTCTGATATTAAAGTTGCCTCAGTGCCTGAGCTCTTAGTAGTTTTAGTTCTTGAACTTTTTGATGTTTCAATTCCTGAGCTTGTGGTTATTTCAGTGTCTAAACTTGAAATTGTTTTAGCTTTTGAGTTTGTAGTTGTTTCAGTTTCTAATGCTGCAGATGTTTCCGAATGAATTTCAGCATCGGTTTCCATTACAAAATCCATTGTTGTTTTCGTGCCTAAATTTTTATTTGTTTCTGTTTCTAAGCCTGTAATTGTTGCAGCTTCTGAGCTTATAGTTGTTCCAGTGTCAGAGCTTGCAGTAGTTTCAGTACCAGAGTTGGTTATTTTGATGTTCGAACTTGCTGTTATTTCAGTTTCTAATGCTGCAGATGTTTCCATACGAATTTCTGCATCAGTTTCAGTGCCTGAGCAAGTTGTTGTTTCAGTACCGGAGCTATTTGTTTCGGTGTCTGCCGTTGGTGAGTTTGTATATGCTTCAGTATCTAAGCTTGGAGGACCTGAGCTAATAGTTGTTTTCTTGCTTGAGTTGGTAGTTAAGTCAGTACCCGAAATTTTGTCTTCATTGTTTAAACCTGTTGCTATTCCAGTGACAAGTATTTCTGTCTTGGAACTTGTCGTTTCGAGGTTAGATTTTGTATTATTCACATAAGACTCGTTAACAGAACTAGCATTTGTTTCTAAATCGGAACTATCATTTGCACCAGTGCTCTCTGTTACTTGAGTTACGAAACTTTGATGTATAGTTACTTTAGTTGCTTTATTAATTGAACTAGTAGTGCTACCAACATATAAATTACTGTCTGAGTTTTCTGTTTCAGAGCTAGGACTGTTTTTTTCTATGCTGAAAAATTTAGTAATGTCTGCGTTAGAATTTGGTGTTGCTTCTGTGTTTACTTTTGCTATTATTTCAGTTATAGAACTTAGAAATATTTCATTGTCAAGATTTTCATATGTTTTAGGGATGATTGTAGTTAGTGTGAAGTTTCCAGTGTCAGGTTTTGCAGTTGATCCAGCGTTATTACTATCTGGTTTTAATGTTGTAGAACTTGTTGTTGAATATATTTCAGACATTAAACTTACAGTTTTATTTTCGTCAGAATTTATAACTGTTTCAATGTTGGAACTTGCAATCATTTTCTTGTACAAACCTGGATATTTTTTAGTGAAGTTGTTTAAAAAAGATTTAAATAATGGTTTTGAGCTGTAACTTATCTGATTATTTCCAACAGAAGCAGTTACAGTATCTTCTGAAGCCTTCTTGAATAAACTTGTTATAGGTTGAGTTTTTCTAATAGTATTAGTGAATTTAACTTTTTCATTTGTAGATATATCTGCAATATATTTGTCCATGTTATCTGTAAAGCTATCTGCAGATCTTGCTTTTGAACTTGGCATTTCTTTGACCAAGGATCTTACTAATGATTTGTGTCTTTTTTCTAAAACCACTTGCATAGACTTTACTACTGCGCTAAGTTTTTCAACAGATCGATGTATTTTTCCAGTAAAATTCGTCGCATTTCTGGGCTTGGTTGAAAACATTGAGGGGGCTTCTGCTGTGGTTTTTTGAAAATTTTCGTTTTGGTCAAAGTTTCGTCGCTCTAAATCATTTTTATCATTTTTGGATTTTTTATTTTCATCTGTATTAAACACCAACTCTAGTGATTTATTTGTTAATTTAGTTTCTTCTTCATTTTTGTCACTATGATTATTTTCTGTTCTTAAACATTCTGAATCTGAAATATTTTGTTTATCCATGACGTATTTATCTTCCCTAATTTTAGCATCGTATAGCTTCACTAAATTTTTAATCTTTGAAATAGTATCTTTATAATTTTTGATTACCTGATATTTTGAAGATTGATTATCAGTTTCATTTCTTGTGTGTTTGTTTTCTATTCTAACTCTGTGGCACAATTTTAAATTAGAATTATTCTTGCAGCAAATATCGAGGAAATCATAGTTTTTATTTTCTTCAACATCCATGTATATTTTGATTGCATTGCGCTTTTCAAGCATTTTAAATACGTTTGTTTTGTTTTGTTCTTCTTTTTGTATTAGGTATGCATAAATAGAATTCAAGTGACAACTTTTTACACGATTGTTTTGTACTTTTTTGTGGTTATGCATTGTAAGAATATCAATATCTATTGGATAACTTGAATTAAGTGTTTCATCGAGTAATTTTTCACTAATAAATTTATATTCCCTAAATTTTGCTTTACGATAAAGCGTTATTATAAAAATGAGACTCTGCTTAGATAAAGTAGCACCAAAAGTGTTTGATCGTCTGAATAAATTATTCCACTTGATCGTGTGATTATGCGAATCTTGGTTCCGGATTAAAACGTTATGTAAAATATCTTCTATTTTTGTCTTTGACTGTAACTTGATCACATTTGTATCGCTGTGGTTAACATTGTGATCCTCACTACAATTTACATCTTTTGACATAAAACCGTCGTCATTATCTGTCTTACGTAATTTAGCTGAAAGTTCTTGTCGTAAATTAAAACAAGTGCTGTTGTAAATCTTTCTGTATAGATCCAGATCTTTATCATTGTCATGGCGCTCATCAACTTGTATAGAATTGGTTTCACTTTCGATAATAAACTTTTCTTCTTTCGCTTTAAGCGTATTCCGCATGCACGCACACACACTTTTCAACAGTTGCAAAGTCACATCGAACAAATGTTCATCACTGGTAGCCACATCCACCGCTTGCAGTATCTTCATCAGCACTGGACTCTCACTCGCGGTCAGAATACCGATATGTGATATCCCGAAAATAGTCAGAACTATTTCAAAACTAATCGGTTTCATTTTAAGTTGGCAGGTACGTGTACGGCATGTTTACGTGACTCCGAATAAGGTTGAATGGAAAACAATGCTGTTGGATTACGTACTGTGCTTGTTTTGAATTTTAACTCAAGAAACCGCTGATCGATAAGGGCTTGAGTGTAACTCGGTACTTTGAACCGATAAGGCATATAATTTTTGTAGGATCTGCTTAAG
Source organism: Perizoma affinitatum (assembly GCA_961405105.1). Classification (NCBI taxonomy): domain Eukaryota; kingdom Metazoa; phylum Arthropoda; class Insecta; order Lepidoptera; family Geometridae; genus Perizoma; species Perizoma affinitatum. Next base: position 13,335,479 of record OY560197.1, read on the forward strand.
AAACTATGACGTATGGATAAACATTATCCCTTGTTTGAATACTTTCATGAGTCTTTAATAAATCTTTGTACCTACTTATATGGTGAACGCTCCATACTCGAGCATGTTTTCATCATCATCAATATCCAAAGTCCACTGCTGGGCATAGGCCTCCCCCCATTAATGTTTTATGCCAACTCCATCCTCCAACTACCTACAACCTTTGAAATTGAATAGGTTTATCGTGTAAGGTGTCCTTCTACGCTGCATAATCCGGTTCGTGGTCGCAACGCCATGAACCCTTATTCCTCAGCTCTAGAATTTCCACATTAGCTTCGATGACCTTCCAGCTTTTTACTCACCCAGTTATCCCTCTCCGTCTGCCGCTCAATAAGTGCCTCCTGCAGCCTCGGCCCCAGCTCCTCCATGAAGCCGCGCGCCAGCCCCCGGGAGTGCTCTGCCTGCTGCGGCGTCACCACCACAGCTGCAAACTCCAGGTATGAGTCCATGGTGCTCTGCAGGTCCGGGATCGGGAGCTTCGGCAGCTGGACGTTCTGTCGATTTTTCAACAATTGTAATGACAAAAATCTCACGGTTAGTTTTCCTTTTACGTTAACACAAATGTTTCAAGAAAAAGCTTGTCAGCTGTCTAGACGCCCAGGCCCCTTAGACAACAACCACTTTTTGTTGTATGTAGTTAACGCCTACGGAAAGGTTGAATTGTATGAAAATTACATTAGCTTATTGAGAGCTGACAAGTTTTTGCAATGAAAAATGTACGTTATAGTGAAAGGAAAACTTAGCATGAGGTATTTGTGTGTCTACTTCTGCGTGGTTACTAGCTTACTTGACTAGTGGTTTCATGCATACAAATCCGCTTTACATTAAATTATAATATTTTTGCTTAATATAATACAACTATTGCGTCTGACATAATTTATATAAATAAATAAATAATATGGTCATTTTTCACACCGCATAATCTAGCCCCAAACTAAGCAGAGCTTGTATTATGGGAACTACATGACTGATATATTACTTATATACTTTTTTTTGTTAATACATACATTATTATACATAGAAAATACCCAGACCCGAGACAAACATTGGTCCCGCAACGGGAATCGAACCCGCAACCTTCTGCGTCTCAGGCGGGTTTTCGCCCACTGCGCCACAGAGGTCGTATAATCACACAGCATCAAACTAAGATAACTAACATCTAACTAATTAATTTTCACTTGAGTATTATTTATTTTGATGATCAGTAAATATTGTATAGTTACCTGAAAGTCGTCTACGTGTGAGCCGTACACCTGCGCGCTGAGCCAGCGCTTCGGCAGCGCCAGCAGAGACTCGCCCCATGCTGCAACGAAGTCAAGCTCAATCTCAATGCCGATGCCGATACGCTTACACTTATTTATATTAACTTCAACTTCTTTATTCTTCTTAATGACTTCTGTGGCCTAATTAATTGAATTGAAATCACAACGATCATAATAGACACGTCACTTCTCTTTCGCTTCTCGTCTGAGACAGACACGCTCACGATTGTATACGCCATGACGAAAATGCTCAGGTATATACTCAGTGCACAGATCTTTGAAGATACCAAGTAGGGGGTGTCAGAGGCACGTCCAGAAATTACATTTAATGTAAATACAAACACAAATTTGGCACATGCCCGCGTTTTACAAGTAGTAGTAGTAGCGGCGATGGGCTTGCCACGTGACAGGTGGCAAGCCCATCGCCACTATTTAAGAACTAAAAAAAAAAAATATTAACAGTCTTCTTGTTTTTTCTGCTATCAAGTAACCTTCGACTATTAACAAACAATTTCAAGATATTTACTGCAAATATTGCAGATCGTGCTCCCGCAGCGGGATCGAACGCGCACCTCTTGTGTCTCAGCCGGATGCTAACCCGCCATGCCACAGAGGTCGTCTTTGATCCTTGTTTACTCTAATTGATTAACAGGACTACCATAATGAAGGGATCGACAGAGTAACTGGATTTATGCTTCCATTTAATCTGATCTCGTTTTATTGAACAACCTGTGTGTGTTTAAACTTGTAGAGGGTGAGGGGTGGGGTGGGGGGGACTGAGGGGTGGTAGGGGGGGGGGGGTTGTATTAAGACTAAGAGGCAATATCCTGTTCGGAACTGCAATCTGAAAGTGTTATACTACTCTGTATCCTATTTCCTGACGATAAGGTCTGAATTAGATAGGATGGAAACAGGATTGAACGCGGTAAATTGAAGTGAGCGCGTGAAATACAATCTCCGCAACTTCGCAACGAAATTGCTTTTTTCCTTGAATGTTCTGTCGACGTCACTAACTATAAAAGAACAGAACAAAAGCTTTATAAATATTGCGAGGAATCGTTTAATCTCAGATGTACAAGATGTACCTACAGTTACCCCTCTGTTAGTTATGTATATGTCAACACAAACACAAAAACAAACGAATCAAATAATTTATTTGTCGACGGACGCCATCGCCGGTAAACGAAATTATTATCAAATAATATTTACAAAGGACGCCGAGTTTCATGAAGGGACAAATTATTATCACCGAGCTTCTGGTACGATCAAACTAGATATATATATGGTATACATGGCTATATGGTAGAACTGATAATAATATTTATTTTATTTACTTACTGTAGAAAATCACACAGCTCTCAAATAATTGCCAATTTATATTAGCAATTAGTAATTATTTGACAGTCACAAAATTAGATATAGATGATATAAATATATAAGATTATAGTATATCATAATACATTAAAAGTGTTTCATATAATCTGCGGAACAAATGTTTGCATGTTCTACATTTGTTCCGGGTACCACTGTACCCGCAGTTCCTGATACCCACAACACAGGGCATCCTAATGTGGGCTCAGGACTATATATGTGTCTATTGGCCAACGATAATTGTTCTAATAAGGGGCGATGGGCTTGCAATTGAATCTTGACGAGAGTTGCTAATATTTTAACACTTTTGTTTCTGACATCCGCCATAAATAATATAGAATTAGTTTTACTTCACGAATCGTAATGTTATTAGGTACCTATGTACCAACACATGATGAGGTGCGTCTGAAGAAGCTCGTCCAATTAAATCAGTTAATTATTGTCCCCTAAACACCACAAACTAGTAGTGAGTGTGTTAATCACCCCAAGAGACAGATTAATGTAACAGTTACTATGTCAAGATTAATAGTTGTCTCTGAGCTACGGACCGACAAATTAGATGGTCACATGAGGGTGATCTATGAGGGATGAAACGGGAAAGCGAAATTCCTGATGAGGCTAGTTTTTCAATTGGCAATTTATTTCCGCCAAACGAGTCCATAAATTTGCCTGCTGCTAATTATGTATCGTGCCCCGACATTTAACCACCACTCATAAATGTTGAATGTTTGACTTGAAATGTTTATTTCTCAGTTTATTTAGTCAGAAACTAGTGCTAGCCCTACCAGAAACTAGTGATTCCAATACTTTATTGAAACAAAAGGGATAACGCATAATTTCTTTTGCCACACTTTTGCCATATAGTTTGAAATCAAAGAAGGCGAACACGATTTTTTTATTCAAATATTCGTTAATATATTTCAATTTTTACCGTCAGAAATGATCCAATATACTGCATATAACCAAAAAGCTATATCTAAAATACCTAAGTGAGTAGGTTTTCTGGGGATAAGTTCTATTGATTATAAAAAAACAGGCACAACAGACAAATTCCCTATTTATCCAAAACCTAAAATAACAATATGAAATCTCATCAACCGCATACAGGGTGTCTCCCCGTACCACAAACACGAGCACACCTTAACAGGCCGTGACACAATACAAACTTGAATGTACACAGGGTGTCCCGCGCCGGCCGTTATTAATATTCCGGGCAGGCGCTAGTTCCCACGAGACTCTGCTTGTTAAAGCGAATCGATGACGTTCATTCTGAAGGAAAACAGTGAACAACCTTCCTGAATAAGAATCGCGGAAAGTTTTTAAGCTCCTTACACTTTTTTATAATGAAAACATAAAAGTTTATAAGGTATTTAGGTATGCGTTTTTGCTGATTTTGTGACCTTGTTTTAAAGTTTCTAGCTAAACTAGCTTCTGTTTACGTCTTCGCTTGCGTGATATCCAGATAAGGAACTTTGTATGAAAGTCTTTGTTCTTTTAAGTTAGAAACATGACAATTTGAATTATAGCTACTGAGCATTAATAAATAATTATGTGCTCAGGGATTTTTTATTTTCAAATTTTAAGGTGGGGTTTGAAAGATTATATGAGAATATGTTTTTTTTTAAACACGACTCCACGCGTGCAAAGCCGCTGGCGATAGCTAGTAGGTTAATAAAAGTAACATTGAATATAGAAAGTTCTTCGTAAATATTGGCTCGAGGGCTAATTCAATCACCCTAATTTTCGGTTATCGTGCGTGAGACCTTGAGAATAGAAACTGTTTCAATATAATATTTGTAGTTCCTTTTTTGCGCGTTGTCCGACTGTCCTATTCTTTCCATCGGAAAACAGACATAAAACAGACTACCAGCCACAGATATTATAATACGACCAAAGTGTCCTCGTGCATTTTAACCAGTGAAATATCCATTTAATCTTCAAAATGGGTTTAAAATCAAATTATTTTTTATTATTAGGTTAACTGGACACGATCGCAGGAGCGCAGGGTGTTAATCAAATGAAAAAACGTGTCCTTTCTATATGTAGAGCCTGCAATGCACAGACCCGCAAGCCACAACTCAATTAGGGCCTGGTCACACTGACGCGGTGGCGGTGGCGGTTTAACCGGGTCCTTGCACAGCACGCGTTTGGTGCATCCTACGAATATTGGGATGAAGCCAGAGTGGCGGAGATTCTGCCATGATGCATGTACTCTGGTCAAACTGTCAACCGATGTAGGAAACCATTTTACTACGATTGACGGTTTTCAGACCACTTAATTGGATGCAATTTCACGACCATTGCGAAATAAAGAAAGTTTGTTTCATCAAGTTTTTAAATATTCATGTTTTTTATTAATACGATTACAACAAGTTCTATAGATTAGGCCAGTTTAAGCGCCAACAGTTTTAACGAAGTTCAAATAGATGAGTAAACTTAGATTTGGCTCAATGCCAGTGGCATTGCAGTAACTAGGTATTCCTACGTCGACCAAACACACCATTTTCGATTATACAAATGAGGTCACCGGCGATCTGGGTCTCTGTAGGTATCTGAGCAAAAATGCTATTGAGACACAAAACTTGAATTCTAAATCTCTACAAAGCCAAAGCAAAAACACAATTTCATGAAAGGTTCTCCTTAGAAATTGTGTATTCAAAACTTTTCGATATTTAAGTGAATTATTTAATTAAAACCAAGCAATAGGTTTTTATTAATTAAAATCACAAGGATCATAGAAATGTCATTTTTTATATTACGTGAAATTCATTCACGTAATTTATAATCTGTGCAAAAGGATATTGATATTTTTTATGAAACGAGAGTTTCTCGTTTATATCCTTATGTTCTCGGGCCCGTTTTATTTATGAGGTTTTTTTTTCACCAAAACAACTCAGCCGATGAAGAAGAGAGCCTTAGAAACAAATACAAAATATTTATTTCCGTAACAGAATACGGTTTTTAGTCACTTTTAGCAACTATTTGTATTTGCTTGTATTAGGAGAAACCTTTCTTCTCTAAACATTTTATAAGTAGTTTTATAAGTATAGTAACCTAATAAGAAAATAAAATAATATGTGTGCATCTACAATATTGAGTTGTATAGTCGCTTTCCGCTGTCAGTGGCGGCACAGGAGCGAGCGGTGGCGGGTGGCGGGCGGGGCGTTGCCATGGTTACTCAGGTGCCATCGATCGCAGGTGGTAGCCTCTAGCCTCCCTGTATGTTACATTTGGGCGCAGCCGAGGCGCGATGAGATGCGGATTATCTCGTGAATAAATTATTGGGGTGTCTGGGGTGAAGGGTGAAGGGTGAAAGGTACTGAGGGCATCATATTTTTGATATCGAATTCCAGCTTAAGTCTCACAACAATAACAAAATACTAAATGTCTTCACGACTACATTCCCATGATGGAAATCCTTACACCGCATTTACATATGCGCCATTCGCGCACGATTGTTAGCTACTTAGTACTAATCTGTGATGGAATACCCATGTATAACTTATTTCATGTAGACTGTTATTATTTCCATTTCCAAGTGTACTATAATGTATCTATATGGAATAAATTGCATTGAATTGAATTGAATAACACCACCTTAAAAAAAATACTTTTCCAAATGTACAACAATTATATCTAACTGGAATAAAATTGAATTTAATACATTTTACGCTAAAGATTACTATTAGAACATTGCATAATACAAGCTCTACTTAGTAAGGCAAGATGACGATGCTGTGTGAGAAATTACCAGCATTATTATTATTATTATTGTTAAGTAGTTAAAATTCGTGCGCGAATGATGCATGTGTAAATGCGGTGTTAGGTCGGTCTCTTGGTTACACTATTAAATAGGAAAGTTTGTGTCGAGAATTGTCCAAGTTGTATGCCCATTTCCATTTTGCTAGTTTAATTGGCTAGTTTAACTAGTTTACTTAACTAAATTAATCAAATCCTCAGATTGATATTCTGTGTGTAGAACCGTGAGAATATAATTAGCACATGCGCACGTTTTGAACTGAAGTTAGATCGCATTCTGATAGACATAGCATTCTGTAAGGCCATCGCTGCTCTGAACATTAATTAATGGCATGCCTTCATAACAAGTCTTCGAATACATGGTTTTAGGGCATACCGCTTCTTCACTTTTTTTCCTTCAATTTAGAGTTGATAATGCACAGATACATTTTCGAAGTAAAAAAACATTGTCCACGACCAGATTCGAACCTACTACCGTCGTATCCGGTTATCAAAGTCAAAATTCATTTATTCATTAAAATCACAAGGATCACTTTGAAACGTAGGTTTTATCTACTGTTCCTACGCGACCAATACAGGATAGGCCAACATGGCACTCCAAAACCACAAACATTTTATATCACATACAGATCTGCAATTAAGCGAACATAAAAACAACTTCGATATTTTATAAAACAGTAAAAAGCTAGAATTTAGTTTTAGTTTTCGAGCTAATCACGAGCTAACGACGCAGCGTTACAATGTTACCTACCACTAACGAGTTGCACACTCATGCTGGGCGTGAACACCAGTTTATATTTTACTAGCTTCTGCCCACGGCTTCGCCCGCGTTGTATCCGTATAAAAGTAGACGCTTGAGCACGGTGGCTGGACGGTTCTATACTCAGACACTAGACCAAGACGTCATTAAATGCAATGTGCCAAATATTAATTTATATAAGCTATTTATATTAGACTAGCTTCTGCCCACGGCTTCGCCCGCGTGGTACCCGGATAAAAAGTAGCCTATGTATAAATCTGATGTATAAGCTATATCAATGTAAAGTTTCATCAAAATCCGTTCAGTAGTTTTTGCGTGAAAGAGTAACAAACATCCATCCTCAAACTTTCGCGTTTATAATAGTAGTAGGATAGGATATGAAATGCAAGAGAACTCTGGAAATAAAAGATAATAAATGACAAAAAACCGACTTCCCCACGTACGCTATTTTGTTCACTCGGGATGACACTCTTTCGAATAAAAAACAAAAGTAAAGTAGCTCACACAAATGATTCGTCGTGATTCCATAAGATGGTGATGTTTTTTGAGTTTTACAGGAAAAGTAGCAATCCCTCTGGAACAAAACTTTTATGGGACCTCTTCGTTATCATTCTCTATACAACAACAAAATAATTATCAAAATCGGTTAACAAATATATCAGGTAACCTCCTTTTTTAACAAATTATTTTCCTGTTGGTTTATTCCATCTTGATACTAATGCGTAATTACAGTGAATTCAAAACTCGTTTGGGTCGCTTCAAAATATTTCGTACTGAATTAAAAACGTACTAAATAAAATTCGTAGCACTTCGTAGCAATCAGCGTAGCGTTGTCGTAGCGTTAATCACGTTACGTAACCACGCTGCCAACTGTGCTGCGGACCGTGCCGCAAACAGAATTCAAAATGTTTAGAAAAACATCTTCGGAAAAAGCTATAAATAAATAAACAGCGAACCGACACGTACATAGTACATAGTCTCTGCACTAGGAATCACTGTATCGTAGGTATTACTATGTAACACCCAGATCCAAAACAAATGTCTACAAAACATGCAAACAAAGATCTTGAGATTTTGTCGCCTGAGACGCAAAAGGTTGCGGGCTTATGATTGTCTCGGGGTCTGGGTGTTTTCTATGTATAATGTGTATGTATTTACAAAAAAAAAGTATATCAGTTATGTAGTTCCCATAATACAAGATCTGCTTACTTTGGGGCTAGATGATGCTGTGTGAAAATTGTCAAGCATTATTTATTATTACTATATAGTTATCTTTCTTCATATTAAAAAAAAAATCTAACAACCCAACCTATCCGAGTCGGATCTGCCCAGGAAGGGTTTTTCAGTTGTGCCAAGTTGTGTCTAACGGAACTAATATTTGGGCAGGTGTTCCGATGACACAACTACATAGTTGTGCATACTAGTTGGTCTGTGAGGCTGATACTGATTGGCAAGATGGCGGTAAACTTCTCCAAAGAATAAAACCTAACTTCATTTAATTTCATAAATGATTGTAATACCGACACGTTTTCAATAGCAATTGTTCTGATTATTTCACACAAACACGCGCAGAAGGACTGACTGACGGAACACGAGAACGAAAAACCAAACTAATCACTCTAAGGAGAAACTATCATATTAATTCAAAATGTTTTTGGATCGATTTAAGATTGTATTATAACATTTTTAAAGTAAAAATCCTCTTGAAATACCTCAGGGTTGTAAAGATTCCAACAAAGGTGCAAGTTTTCAATTCCTGTCTTTGTTTTTGGCTCCTCAGCATAGTCAGTACTTGGACTCAAGATCTTTGAATCCTCTGAACTTTCGATTCTAACAATCATCATCATCATCAGCCAAAATTAGTCCACTGTTGGGCATAGGTCTCTTCGAATACGCGCCACTGAGCCCTATGTTCTGCTCTTCTAATCTACTTTCTGCCCGCCGCCTTCCACCACCGGCTAGGTAGCCTATTATAAAAAAATAAGTATACAAATATCAAATTGGATAGCTTAAAATCAGCACTTTAACAATGGTGTCACCTTAACTATAAAGTGCAATCGGGTGGTAGCTTGTTAAATTTGTATGCATGCTCGCACTCTCCTCGCACCCTCCTAGACGCGACAGACATCAATCGTTTTAGGTTCTTCGGGGGATAGAATTTATATATTACTATATCTACATTATTATCATTAAATAAACTCAAATACACGTATTAGGAGGCCAACAACCATGCTTACTACCGGATGGTAAGCGGTTACTGTCGCCTGTTCACAGATCTGCATCTGCAGGCTTTGCTGATGTGCTGCCTGCTTTATTACTACCGGATGGTAAGCGGTTACTGTCGCCTGTTCACAGATCTGCATCTGCAGGCTTTGCTGATGTGCTGCCTGCTTTATTACTACCGGATGGTAAGCGGTTACTGTCGCCTGTTCACAGATCTGCATCTGCAGGCTTTGCTGATGTGCTGCCTGCTTTATTACTACCGGATGGTAAGCGGTTACTGTCGCCTGTTCACAGATCTGCATCTGCAGGCTTTGCTGATGTGCTGCCTGCTTTATTGGCAGTCTCTTATGTCAGTAATTTCAACGGCCCTTACACTAATTTTCTTTGTAGAAATTATCGGTATAGAAAGGATGGATGAAAGAAGATTAACACTACAAGTATACAAGGCGGGCGTGAATGGGATGGTTGGAAGAGGAAGGCCTCGGCGAACGTACTCTGACCAAATTGGAGACATTCTAGAAAAAAGGCCAGGTCAGAAGTACACTAAATCGCCGAGCTTTTATGAAGAATTTGATGAGGGTGAACGAAGCGAAAGAAGTATGCCAGGATCCTAAATCCTTGGTCTCTGCCTACCCCTGCAGGAAACACGCGTGACTATATGTACGTATGTATGTAGGACTCACTCCAAGTTTGTGCGTTTTTGAATTGTACTGAATTTGAGTTGTTATATCGGTACTTCAGTAGCGATATAACAACTCAAACTCAGTAATAACAACATTTAAAACCGTAATTTCTCTGAAACTACATATTAGTTCCTAACTTTGGGAGTGGTACCGTTAGGTTAGGGGAGTTCACCCCTTCCAACCCCTATCATTGTTTTACCAAAATTCGTGCGACGGCTTTCTAAATCACAACCGTTTAATGTTTTTAAGTAATTTTGACCGACCGATAGTTATTTTAATTAGTAATTTTTATTATTCATAGTTTAGCAATAATTCACGAATCCCGACTTGTAATTTTTTGTTACCAACAAATTGATTATTCTGAATATTCTAAAACAACAACTACCTACTACCTACTACCTACAACCTCTCACTCACACACCGACAAAACAAATAACCAGAAATTTTCCAAATACTTTGATAATAAAGTTACCCGCAAAATGAATCCTTACTTAGTACCAGACGGTCGTAACTCGGCTGCTTTTTCTGAAACTGATTTAAAAAAATGCTTTAACTCCTAACAATAAAGACTGGTTTGGTTTGAGAGTACAGTTTAAATCGATGATTTCACTAATTGGTTGATTTGCATTCGGAACGCAAACGTATATTTTGGTAGAGGGGGCTCGAGTTTTCAGAGCAATTACTTAGAATTCGTAGCTTGGGGTAGTCAGGGCAGGGGGTGGACACGGCGGGGTACGTAACTGTGATCAAATCAGCTGTGTATGCTCCGCGGAACTAACGGTCAACTGATTATATACTAGGTAGTATATCAGTCATGTAGTTCCCATAATACAAGATCTGCTTAGTTTGGGGCTAGATGATGCTGTGTGAAAATGTCCAGCATAATTTATTATTAAACATAAAGAACCAAATTCATAGAATAGCTTTTGATTTGATTTTAATTTAAGGAACAAAGTCCTTTTTCAATATTCAAAATAGTACTTTTTCGCGTAAAGTAACATTTACTCTATCGTTTCCCAAAAAATCTGTTTTAGATATAACATAGGTAGGTACATTCAGCGACAAAAGTACATCGACAGGGAGAGGCTAGTCTTTTGACTCGGGTACCACCCGGGAGAGGCTAGTCTTCAATAAAATAAAATAACTATATTTTCTTGTAACAATTTATTCGATCACTGATTGATATTAATTTACATACAACTAGATATATAATATAAGGTTATAAGGTAGTAACTAGTCATTTTAACATTCATAATCACATATGTGCTGATATAACATCTCCAACTTTGTAGTTCGTTCAATTTAAGCTGTTTTAAAATATTATCTCGTATCGTATCTCGCATTTACTTTAACTTTTTATTTTAGTTTTTAATCTAAAAAATAATATAATGTAAAATGCGAGATACTTGAACACGGTGGATATTTGTCTGAAGCTACTGAAATCATGATTTTAAACTGTTCAAACATTTTGGATTTCAAACTTTTTTCACCATGGTATTAATTAGTTCAATAAAATGTTAAAATGAATCTTCTTTTTACTACGTTTTAATTATTTCAAGATATTATTTTAAATACATTAACTAGGTTTTTTTTTTACATTTTCAAAAAGCTTTAACTTCATAGTCTAACAAACTAAATTTATATAACCACAGATGTAAAATAACAATTTAAATTCTACTTCATTTACATTGAAAAAAAACGTGCCTTTTTTCTAACATCTAAGAGTTGCATCGTAATACGTACTTATATATTGGATAGCGAACCACTAATTTTATATTTAAAAATAATTTTAGTTAAGATACACCTTATTTTTTTAGCATTATTCAACATATGAATATTGTTTTTAATTTAAAAACTGATTACTAAGTGATATAGTTAGCGCATACCTTAAATACTTAATTATATTATAGTTAGCTAAGTGTGATAGTGTGACTCAGATATATAGAAATAACTAAATTAATACATTGGTAGTAATTTAGTTAGTAACAAGCATTTTGTAAGGTAACATTTTAATGCGTTGATTTGACTTCACTGCAAAATATTGTTCAATTTATTTTTTGATGAAAGATGTTATCTGCAAAAAACATTTGATAATAGAGTTTCAGTTGTTGCTAATTTATATTAGCAATAGTTTATTCGCGAAATTGTACAAGCAGTTTATTTTTCTAATTTAGTTTGAGTTACTCGACAATATAAAAAAATTGTACCTATAGAGTTAAGGTGTTTTTATTTCATGGAACTTTTATAAAAGTTCATCTTTAAAAAAAACAACAAAGTTCCCTTAACAGGACAGCTACATTGCCTAATATTATACACGATTCTAATAACATTTTTGTTTTTTTTAATCATATATATATTTATAATTTGTTGCCATAATAACGTGCAATAATTCTAAAGCACTGTTACGAGTATATTAATCTATGAAGCTATCTAAATTGTCACTTATCTATGATTATTATATGGTTTAATAACGTTACCTACTAATTATTATTTATAATAATAATAGCTAACGAATAAGAAACTATTCGTGATTTAACTAAACTAAAAAACAAAATGGCTACAGGACCGAATACTAAGGCAGAAGAGATCTTTTGTTATTTAAATAAATTAAATAAATGAATATCAGGCGAAGCTTAGATTCCGATGCGATTTTTTTCACTGTTGATTCGTGATCTCGTCAGCATAATCGACTTTATGGTAAACTAAAGAAATTCAAATTTAGTTATAAAATCTTACAATATGATTCACGAGATTCATTATGGTTATGGTTATTCAGTTACGAAACTATTATTAAGATCTATCACTCGTATTTGTGTGGGTCTCGACATTTTATATGTACAATCTTCACCTTAATTAATCTAATAAATGTATTAATATTAATATTCGACAAAAGTACCAACAAATAATAGATATTTCATTATTATAAATATAATAATGAAATATCTAATATAATATCAATGATAATTACATTCAAACTAAAAATGATATATAATCGATGTCATTTTAGAAAAAATACGGACAGCTACCACATCTTTATGAAATAATTTAATTCAATTAAGTACAGAAGATACTTTAAACTTAAGAACTTTAATAATTATATACGCTTCTTAAATAAATATTGAATGAATATATTAGGGAAGAATAAAGTGATGTGACTCCTAATAGTAAAGTTAGATCTAGCGGACGGGTTTGATACCTAACTGCGAAACCAAAAATTATGTTTACGCTAGATAAACAAAAAAAATGCAGAAAATGTCAATGTCAGTCAAATTGATCACGCAAAGCGACTTTCTTAATAATTAATTTTAAATACAAATAATAAACGAATTGATGAGAACCTGAAAACCATGACAAATATGAAAAAACAAACATTATAAAAAACAAACATTATAAAATTTAGATAAATTTGCAAGTATCGTATGATACGTTTTCGCAGTTAGATTGAAAATACTATACCTAAATACGAAGACAATTAAACTATACAGATTTAACCGTAGACAAATACACTAAGCAAGAAATAGATATGTAGATAGATTATTATAATTTGGTAGCAAGATAACGTGTGGTGCTATATTTTGGAGAACCTACGTACGTATATATTTACGATATTTATTATATTCTTTACCTCCATTGTGTGCGTGATAGCTTTTTTCATTTAAAGTGCTAAATATACAATAATATTCAATGTTTCAAATATAATGTTAGTAATAGATATGTTTTCGTGTAGAAAAGTCTTCAAAAAGGCAATTGCTCTAACACACATTTATATGTTAATAAATCTTTTGTATTTTAGAAATGGGAGACAGTTTTCCATCATTTATTTCGTGTACTTAGTTATTTTGGTACCTATAGGTATTTAATTATGGACTGAAGGTTAGACTTACTTTACGAAAACTTAAAGCAGATTTTTTAAATTTTTAGGAGATATTGACTTCTGTGTTCTGATGTTGTAATACCTGATCATTTTTTAAATACAAAGGATGCTATTTAGATAAATATTAAATTCAAAGGTATATAAAAAACTAGCACTATTTTAAAATGTATAATTACTTATTTCTAATGATATGTATCTCGATCTGGCTGTAGCTTATTGCTGGTAAATATGTATAATTACACTTATAGTATTTAATTCCTAAATAAAGTAGAAGCATACAGTTCAATTTATGATACATTGAAAGTATTTTTAGCCGTTGGTAATATTAAGTTGGTAATGATATCATATTTTTATAACACGCTAAGTTCAATATTTATTATTGAAACATATTATATATCTCAATATAAAAATGATATGACTTATCTCCACAAGTTGAACTGTTTGCTCTAAATTCATAAACACCAATCTTAATGATTACTTAAATATTAATACAAGTTTCATTTTGCGCAAACGCTACTAAGTAATTGAATTTCGGGAGAATTTGACAAGAAAATTGACACTTATTCATATAAATTACGAAAGTCGTCAAACAACCATTCTTTTAATATGACACATGTTGAAAATTGACTTTTAAAAACATGCCCCTAGTTAATTTTTACAATAAATATTGATATTTATCATGACGTAGATAAGATATAAACTTTTGATATTATATTCTGACCAAGGAATCGTACTTGTGGATTTTAAACACTCTCATACACTCTCATAAAGTAGCACATTTTAGGGTGTAGGAATTGTTTGCTTGTTACAATTGATTGATTGATTGATTATTAAAAGTGCTTGCTAACCTCAGGCAGGTAGCGCAACCATGTGACACAACCATAACAAATAGGTATCGACGTAGTGTCATTGGAACAACTCAGACATTCAACTTATTTATTACTTTTGTGCTAATAGATATGCTTTAATTATGTGCATTAATTTTTTTGTCTACGAATACGTACTCTTGGTTTATTTCACATTTGTAAAACCTCCATCATTATTATGACTTTTTTTACGAAAATAATCAAAAAAGATTTTTAGATGCATCAACCAATTAATTTACAACAACTCTCCCATAATAGTAATTAACGCATTATTTTACATAATAATCATATTTTAAACTATATACAATCTTTCAATTGACATATTGGGCACGTCATATTCTTGTACATATATTTTTAGATAACTTTTGATTAAACTGATCAAAGTGTGTCCAGTCATCTGCAAATTAATAATCATTCGAAAGGATGAAATTATTTATTCTTAATATATTATAAATATCCAACATTCGTTTCACGCATGCAAGTGCCTAGGCTTCATAAATATTAAATAAAGCAAATTGTGAACAAAATAATTTCTCAATTAAAATGAAACATTTCATCCAAGCGAACGATCACACAGTGCTCTAGTTTAATAACTCTGATCACACAAATTATATTAATTAAATAGTACCTATAATATGTCATCTACCACCAATACGTATATTATACTTATATTATACTTAGTTAAGATATTAAATATTGAAATCTACAAGCTACTAACTAAACACTTAGACAAAAATACATCTGAATTTTCTTAGTCTACGATGAATCAAAAGATTCTGATATGTTTCGTTACTTGGTTGCAACTTTATCACAAGTTGATCTTACCTATCTTACGCTAATTGATTATAATTGTTAATTGATATAGGTTAATTGATATAATTGATAATTACGAAGCTACACGACTTAGCCTAATATTGCTGATTTAGCATGGGAAGATAAATTGATATATCTTATAAATCCCATCTCAACTAAATAATCAAAATCGTTGAGACTTTTATCTCATGTGCTGGGACCTCTGTTATTAACAATTGAACTTACCCATTAAGTAAACTTGAATTTTAAACTCAGCACATAATTATATCATTTATGTTTCAAAGTATACAAATATTAAGAGCGTAAGCGCCATAAGATTTGAAATATATATTATATCTTAGGCCCTTACATACATAATAGTTAAATTGCACAAAATGTACTTACGTACTTTGATGAACATTTTTGTTGTAGTACTTTCTACATTGTATTTAAAATTATTATACAGTAAAAAACACAAAACAAAATCGAAACATATAAATTTGAACACCTACCTTTATTGTGATAAAACATTTTGGTCTTACTCACTTACCAATATATCAGATTAAAAGTTTACATCCTAAACTACACAAAGGCATTATCAACAGTTATCAATATGTAGTTTTATATTATAACAATAATATCATCAAGGAAAACTATCCGACTGATTGCAAAACTACGTTTGGATCCATTTGTTTACTTCGCGAATGGAAATTATATTCATATATATATCTAGTATTCGCTTTGAGCTAATCGCGCAAAGCCATATAATGCAATCAGCCGATACAGCACTACGTAGTTAGTAATATACAAGCATAGCTAACAGATACCTAAGTTGACTAGAAACGCCGCCGGCGCCGGCGCCGGTGGGCCGCCGCGGCTCAGTGATCGAACATAAATATAAGAGATTTATAATTACACAACAAGTTAATTCAAAAAAGACAACAACACTGAATTTGAATTTAGAAACCTTGTCGAAAGGGGTTTTTGATCACTGGCCCAGGGGCAGCGGGGGCCGGTGCGGAAGCCGGGGTGGGGGTGGGTGCGGGTGGCACTGCCCCCGCCCGGAAGGGGTTACTAGCTGTCGGCTGCGGCTGAGCTGGAAGCTGTCGCGGCTGGTTGTAGCCCTGCTCCTGCTGGTACCCGGGCTGGAAACCCTCCTGCTGCTGATCATACCCCTGTTGACTGTAGTTCTGATACGAACCCCCTTGCTGATACGACTGATCGTATGAATACCCTCCAGCATCGACACTCGTCTCCTGCGTGTGTGCCACCTCACCCGACACGTTGGAGTACTCGAGATGGTTCTTGTACTCCCCGTTCACCGGACGCTGCTCCTGCAGGCTGTAAGTCTGGTACTCCTTGTCCGGTGGATCGGCCATTAGGATGTTAGCTTCATTCTCAAACGGCTTGAAGTCGTAGATGTGCCTCAGATACATGAGCATTGGCGCATACAGCAGGTTACTGAATGCGATAAAGAGGTTGAGTGCCGTGAAGCCGATGGTCTCAACGACCTCGCCAGCGATGATGGGCCCGACGGCGTACGCGAACGAGTACGAGATGTCGGCAATGGCGTAGATGCTGCCGTATACCGAGACATACCGCACGTCCACCAGGAAGCCCAGCATCGGCAGCAGCGCAGTGTCAATCAGCGCGATACCAAAGCAGATGCCGCAGATTGGAATCATCAGCATCTTGTACGAAGTTGCGAACGGTATTATAAAGCAGCACAGCCCTTCCAGCGCCAACCCTCCAGCCGCCATCAGCCATTGATGCTGCGGGTACTTTTTCGCTGCCTTTACAGTTATTATCACGCCGAGCACATGAGGGAAGAACGCCGGCAGCCATATCATACCGATCTTCCAATTGTCTTTCGTCATGTTGTCTTCCATCCAGAACGAGATCGTAGGCTCGAGGAACGCCAGGGCCACGTTGGACATCATCAGTGCACCGGCGCACACGGCGATATAGGGATCCATCAGAAGCTTCCAGATCGGAGTGCCTGCTAGTTTGGGCTCTTGCGCCTCCTTCATTTGAGTCTTTAGGGGCTTCATAACGAGTAGCAGCATGAATCCGTCTATCAGTGATATCAACGCGAGAATCAAGAACGGGACTTCCTTTCCTGCGAACTGGTACAAAGCGCCGCCAAAAGGTGGAGCTACTAGACATCCGAAGCTAATGAAAGCGAGCGCAATACCGAGTGCCTTGGATCTCTCATTCTCCTCTGTGAACCGATCAGCAATCATAGCCAGACCTGATGTATCTGCAAAGGCCGAACCGACACCCTGGAGACTCCTCGCAAAGAATAGCATGCCATAGCTCCGACCGCAGGCGAAGATCGAGGTAGATAGGAACATAATTATCAGCCCGATCATCATAGGTATGTCATATCCTATACGGTCGATTAAGGCACCGGAAAAAGGGTTGATCATGAGCTGGACTATGGCCTTGGATGCAAAGAGTACACCTGTCGCCGAGTCTTGCCCTTCATGGGAACCGGGGATGATCATTGTAGGTGTGATGGTTTTGTTGCCCTCTTTATAAGGCGTCATGGTGACGACGTGGTCATAGCCGTCCTCGCCCCATGCGCCGATGTATCGCAGATAATCGGGGATGATGGGAACGATCACCATGTACAGCATGTTGTCGAGGAGTAGCGCGATGGAGACGATCACCAGGATGATCTTCCGCTGGGAGGTCGGTTCCTTGATTTTCTCCCACAGGATCTCCCTCACCTCCTTTACTTCGAGGTTTACCATAGGAATGGTGGCTGCGTCGATCTTCCGCCATATTGACTGTGGTTCCTCCGCCATCTTGTCTTTTTTCTTGACTTTGTGGCCAGTAACTTCTATCTCTCGAGATATTCTTTTATCATTTTTGTTAGTATACTTTGATTAACGCCTCCCTCACTCATTCACCTCATTCACCGCCTTCCTTCGTCGACCCTCGGGACTTCGGAACCTGACAACAAACAGAAATGATCATTGAATTATCATTTCCTTGAAGTGAGCGAGGGGACTCGCGAGCGATGCGAAATGTTTCAAAAGGATTTTGAGTCGATCTTTGTTTCTGTCAGTTGGCAAGGTTCCTCTGTCCCGAATATGGTCGGATATCAGTTCAGATCTTCCAGCCCCAAAGACGATTCAGAGTCCTTTTGAACACAGCACGAAGACAAATAAATTATGAATACAAAAACAACATTTCAGTCGTTAAAAAAATAAAGCACCTAACTAACAACGTAAAATAGATTTTCTTACAATAAAAAGCGTCATTGTATAAAAAATCTATCCGTAACGGAGCTAACATCAATGCTAACGACTTGTTTAACGTAAATCCAATTTGGGCCGTCAGTCGCGAAGGCAATGTCGTTAGCCCGTGAAGGGGCCTCGACGGCTCCTTTCTCGCCAGTTTCTCAGAAACGCGTATAATTCGATCTATTGAGTGTTCTACGCTTTTTTGAGATTTCACTGCTAAGATGGCTTGAGGCAGTATTTTTTATTTAGTCATCCCGCACTTTGTCCGTTTTGGGTATTTTCTATAATCATTAAATTACGGCTTTTCCTCTTGAAAAGTTAATCGTCTATGTGAGTTTGTTTACCTACCGGGTGTTGTTTCAACTACACACCTAGTCTGAAATATTTACTCCTGAAAACTTAAACGAAAAGTTCAGACTGTCAGTTTCGATGAGCACTGAATCAAAAATTTTAATTTTTCACCTAATTATTTGACAAAACCCTGAATGCTGTACGTTAATTTCGATATTTCGGTTGTATTACATTCAGTAAAAATATAAATGATGCTGAAAAATGTCCAGTATCCTTAGGTACTTACTCAGGGAAAGAATATATTCCTAAAATAAATGCAAAATCTAGAAAATCGCTGTTATCCTAATTAATCTTATTGTAACAAAATTGCGAATGGAGTCGGCAGGTAGCCGTGCCCTCCAATCTTTTGAAGCCCGACAATTCTTTCCGCTCTTTGGGCACATGAAGCGGAAAATCTCGCGACCGAGCGGAGAATTTCAATGAACTGCGAGTACCTACCTACCTTCCTACCTACCTACCTTCTTTTCTATCGAAGCGGATAATCTTCTGTAGTTATTCAATGGCACATTTATTACCCGACTGCGCGTAACAAAGTACGCTTTTATTCCAAAAGCTGTACGTGAATATTCCCGTTGTACAATATAATGTACCTACACAGTTCAAATTCTAGGTAGCGGAAGTTTTTCAGAGTGATAATATGGTGAAGCTTTATGTGCAATACAACACGAAAATAAAACAAAATCTACCTTCATAAGAGTTAAGTTAAAGAAGTCCTCATCAGCACCGATATGTTGAGTAGGTAGGTAGGTAGGTAACTAAACAAGCAACAATAACTATGCCTACCTAATCAATGTCTCTTGGAATTCCTCAATATCCGACTACAGTTGGTAAATAAGTAGGTAGGTAAGCAATAAAATTGCTATTTTTGCTTTCCAATGAACCAAGCATCTATATTGAAGTAGAAAACGTTTTCTGTGAATTTGCATTTGAAAATAGTACCTATGTGGTTCCAATAACCGAGTTTTCCAGTGAAGATTGTTAATTTCAATTATGTACGGCAAAGGGCTTTTTCTACGAAGAGTTGCTTTAATATTCATTCACAAGTAGACTAAGTAGGTAAGTAACTATAATAGATGTAGGGCATTAGCTTTCACCTTGAAGCCACAGAAACTATTTCTAGAGTGATTTACAGCTTTTGATAAGCTGAGCTGGCAGGCCAAGGTGGGGCCGGGTCAAACGGGACACGCATCACCCCTCCTAGACTCAAATGAAGAGTACCTACTCATATAGACTGCTACTTTACCAGGACGAGTTTCAGATACATAGGATGAGAGAGGACACAAAACGTAAAAAAAACGTACCTAAGTACCTAAGATGTCTGGGAGCTGCTTGGACGGGCTCATGACTAACAAATAGGTAGGTAGGTACCTAATCTCTCTTACTCTTTTATTATTTACCTAACACCTAGGTTTTATTTTTTTATAATGCTGGACATTTCTCACACAGCGTTATCTAGCCCCAAACTACATGACTGATTATAGGTAAGTACTTACTTTTTTTGTAAATACATTACTTACCTATAATTATATATTATATAGGTACCTATTACATATACTTAATAGGAAGTAAACACCTAGACCCAAGACAAATATTTGCAGATCATACAAACATTAGTCTTAGGCGGGCCTTCACACACGCAACAATCACGTAAGTAGGTACATCTTACTTTTTTAAAACCTAAACTAAACTAAAAATATATACCTACCTAGGTGCTTAGCTACTAAATAAATCATATAGTTAATTGTATTTTTGTAGTATAAGATAATAAATAGACTCTACTAGCATTAACTGTGGTCTTTTTGTTTTGTAAATTTTACTTATATAAAATAACATTTAAATCGTCCAATGCCATCCATTACCATGAGATTTCAATGATGTGAATGATAACCTTCACAAAACATCATTTAAATTAGATTGCTCAAATATCTACCTACAAGCCGGCTACCGCAAATGACGTTTAGTCAAATAGCTTTACTTTCCAAGCGCCTGTTCAAACCTCTGCGCAAGAATGACCCCGCGGCAGTGGTCGCGTGTCGCATTTCCGCAGGCGCGTGTTGACTCACGTGAGCCGTGTCGTTTCCGCTCTGACGTAAAAGAGAAAGCACTGCTAGTTTTCTTGTAGTAATGGATAAGAACTGTTATTTATGACGGAAATGTCTAGCGGTCACCTTCGACCTTCCTTTATTATGTTACGTTTTAGTAATAATACCTAGCTAGAACTATCTTCTCAGTGTACATACATGGGCTAGTCTTGACCTGTCACCACTAACTCCATAAGACGCAGGCAGGTGCCGAATTAGCTCAAAACATCAAAGTAGCCGTATCTAAGTACCTACCTCCTACAAAATTTCGTACGCAACCATCATAGGTGACCTCTACCAACGTGTATAACCGTGTATCTTACGACACCGAGTAGACAAAAAAATTGTGAAATATCACATGTTTTTTGATATTTTTCTTTCTCAAACGGTTACTTTCCAAATGTGTTTAGATTTGTTTTTACGACCAGAATTTTTATTTGGGTAATATTAGGTACTTACCTACCTAGGTTTTTTTAATTGCCACTGTAGCTAGTCAAAAAAATATAATGATTGAAACCCCGAATTCGTGTCTTTTTAAATATTCGCAAAACGTTCAATGAATTCATTATATGTCTTTAAGAACCCCTTTATCAGAGCTTTTCAAAATTACCCAAATTACTTCAAAGGTAGGTAGGTATTATCGTCAAACGTTTATAAACGTTGGTTGGTCGGTAGGGAGGGAGGTAGAGGTACCTATTATCAAAGAGAAAAAGAGAGGTATACAATTGAATTAACAATTAATTTAACTTAATTTTCACCAAATAAAATTAGCCGAGCACCGATGCCGAGAATATTATAATAGGCTCAACTTACCTAATTAGAGAGTTATATTTTGATTTGTAAAGCTAGGTATAAAAGTAGTAGAGGTGCTAGTAGGAACCTACGTAACAGAAGTTAGGTATTAGCACATATTATTTATAGGTATCTATAAGCTAGTGAACAGTGAAATTTCCAGTAGATACTAGAATAGACCCACGCTGCTATCAGGAGGCGTGAACTCTTTCACGTGATCCTTTTGATTTTAATGAATAAATTAATTTTGACTTCGACTTTTTTTTTGGAACGATCGAAGTTATTTAACTTCGATAACTTTTTAGTTGTTCCAGCTTTCATTTGGATTTTTGTGAGGGTGGTCTTGTATTGGACCGATTGTCTCCGTGAATCGGATTTTCTGGTCAGGCCGCGCTCTGCGATTGAATTAGTAGTAGGTACCTTATACCCAAGAAGTGCTCTAGAAAACCCCAATTCCCTTGACTTTTATTCGTTTAACAAAGGTTCACTTGACTTTGTATTGTTATACCCACTGCTGGAGTCAGGTGCCTACGTTACGTCGATTGTAGGTATGTACCTACCTATAGGCGGGCGTTCGCCCCCGTCTAAAAGAGCTCTCCACTGGAGTGTGGCTCCGTAATGATTGCTCCACTGGATGGGATTACAAAGGCATGACTTTAATCAGCAAATATTATTTAAGTGGTCTGCGTAGTTTGTAGGGATGTGCATGTTATCGTCTCTGTTGTTTAAATTAATTGGTGCTCGATTGAGATACAAATTGTATGTGCTATTAAGGTATTACGTTTCTCAATTAGAATCAGTCAAAAAGTCAAAAGTGTACAAAGGTGAAACATGGAGAAATCTTCTCTTACTATACTTTAAATCAACAGTGAATGATGTTGATTTATAGTATGAAGAAGTTCCTTTTAAATATCAAGATTGCATCCTAGGATTATTAAATTGAAAAATTTACACTAGAATAGTAAATAATTAGACTAGATTTATCTCTTAAATATAGACCTATAGAAATTAAATTGAGTCAAAAGTGCAGTAAGTACCTCAAAAGTGCCGCTTCTAAATATCCCTTTCAAGTTTCTTCAATAATATTTTTAAGATGCCCATGATGCCTCGATTGAAGTGAAGTTAGTCACACACTGTGACTTAGATCTAAGTAGGTAGGTACTGCCTGAGTGCATAGTTAGTTTACGATTAATATATGTAATCGACTACATTATCAAACCTACCCAACATTTTTGATAACCATAATAAATTAAAATTTCTCTAAAGTTGGCTACAAAACTGAGATAAGCTCACGCCTCTTTTAGTTCAAACGTTTCTCTGGCACGAAAAACACATCCTTTTAGGCCTTTCGACAAAGTGGGTCCCCTAAAGCGAATATCCGCTGAAAATACGTATATCAATAATGGGTTTAGGTTTAGGATAATGGCTTAGGATCAAAAAAAAGGTAAAACTAGAAGCTGTGAACAATGGACAGCCCAGTGATTTCAATAGAAATAGCTGACTATGAAATTGATATACCTATAGTTGATTAGGTAGGTTAGGAAAGTAATTCTGAACCCTTTGAACCAAGAAGAACCTACTTATTGCAATGCATTAGGTACTACCTACTATTCCTCCTTGTGAATAGATTGAAACCGAATCATCGAACTATTAAGAATGTTTTATTTATACTTGTATACAGGGTGTAATCGTTAAGTGTGCACAGGCGATTATTCCGTAACTATTGCAGATATCAAAAAACTTTAAACTGATATCGAAAGTACTTTACCTAATGAGTAAAATGACATTAATAACTTTTTAAAAATAAAACGAGAAATATCCAAAAAAATTACATTAATCACTCCCATACATTTTATTTCTTAGTAAGTACAAAATTTTGTGTTCAAAGCATATGTTCGAAGTGACGTCCTCCTTGTGCAATACAATGACGAGCTCTATTTACAGTTTCTAAATGAACTTTCCTTAACATTTGCGGAGTAATTAAAGCAATTGCACGACGTACACGATTCTGTAACTCTTCTAGGCTGTGTACTCTCTCATCGTACACGTGGTCTTTGACAAATCCCCATAGGAAGAAATCACAAGGCGTGAGATCCGGGGATCTGGCAGGCCAAGGGGTTGCACTATTATTGGCTATTAAGCCATTATAATTGTTTCGTAAGAAATTCATTACAACATTTGTATTATGTGCAGGTGCTCCATCTTGTTGAAAAATTATCGACCTTCTTTCATCGTCTGGAATTGGTTCTAAGAGACTTGGCATATCGTTTTGTACAAAGGAGAAATATCTCTGTCCATTTAAGGTTCCACTGTAAAAATATGGCCCAATGATCCGATCTCCAAGAATACCACACCACACATTAATTGAGAATCGCACCTGAGCTCTAACTTCAGTAGTTAAGCGAGGATTTTCAATTGACCAATAATGCGAGTTTTTTCTATTGTAAATTCCGCAGTTTGAAACATTACTTTCATCGGTCCATAAAATTGACCTTACATTGACATAATTATTGACTAGCCAATTGCAATAGACCAGCCGACGAGCAGGATCATCATTGTGCAGCGTTTGAGTAGGTTTTATCTTAAATGCTTTGAAGTTGTGTTTTTTTAATAACTTGTGTACATAATTGTGGGACACTGGAAATGATCGGGCCACTGAACGCGTTGATTCTTGTGGATTATCTACTACGTAGTTAATAATATTGTTATCTAAGTCATTATCAAATTCCGGAGCTCTTGTTCTCGAACCTTTTTTTCTGTTAAAAGATCCATAATTTATCAAATTGTTATCCAACTTACGTAAATACGTACCAGAAGGAACTTCTCTATCTGGGTACTCTCTTCTGTAGGCGATAATGGCCGCCCTATTGTTACAATCATGTTTGTAGTACATTTTTAACATGTCCCTCTTTTCTGTATTGGAATATGCCATTTTTCAATCAATAAATGCAACAATCACGATTATTAACGCAAATTGAAAAATACAATAAATTGGCGGGAACGAGAACCCGCGATAAAGAATTTGAATTTAGAACGAACACCAAAGAGTATCTTTCTTTTTGTTTTTATTTAGTATGTTGCTTTTCAGCTAGTTCAAATCAATACAATATTGAAACAAGGTTTATTATAAATTTGAAGTGGTAAGATAATTAATCTACACGTGTATCTACTTGAAATTCATTAATACCTTCATATCGTACATAATTATAAAATGACAAGGGTAAAATGAGTAGGTACTATTCCACTTAAAATAAGGAAACTAAAACCTTTCTACTATCTCATACTAAATGTATGGGAGTGATTAATGTATTTTTTTTGGATATTTCTCGTTTTATTTTTAAAAAGTTATTAATGTCATTTTACTCATTAGGTAAAGTTCTTTCGATATCAGTTTAAAGTTTTTTGATATCTGCAATAGTTATGGAATAATCGCCTGTGCACACTTAACGATTACACCCTGTATAGGCAAACAAGCATACGGCCCACCGCACCGGATGGTGAGCGGTTACCGTAACCTATGGACGCTTCCAACAAACACCAGCCTGCTCAGCATGAAGACCCTAGACAACGGTTTTGTCTACCACCGAGAACATAAAAATATTTTGTTTCTCTCTTTTGTTTGACAGAATAGGCGACAGAAATAGTTTGTCTTCTCTTTCGTAGACAAAACGGTGTCTTGGGTGGTCATGCTAAGCGGGCTGATGTATCACTCAGACGTTGTCTCCCAGAGATATCAAGATGAAAGATCTCACAGGCCTGTAATGAATGTTACTTTTATTTAAAGTCTGTGTAAAAATATAGTTTGAGGCAGAGTTGAAACTACCTCGAAACACGCATTCACAACAAGGTCCCCTATCCGGTAACTAAAACAATTGCGTTCGTCATACATCGCGTGTTCCGTTCGAGTAGCCGGAGCGGAGCGTCGGTCACGCGACGCAGTCTGCGCCAATCGATATAATAACTGCTGTATCTTTCCGCGAAAAGCTATGTTCCTTGATAAAGTAAATACTGTTATTTCACAATAAATGATTATCCTTTGTTATTGTGGTTACTGGGCGTAGGTTTCCTTGGCGGTGAAACGATGCTTTTCATCAATTTTACCTTTGGGTTTATAAAGATCACTAGATTTCTGCAGCTTTTTAACTAGGTATTTTTTTGTTTCCGCTCACAATTTCACGTCAAAGATAGGTTTCTCAATTCTCTGAATGTAAAGAATTATCTTAAAGCGGCATTCGTGATGAAAATATATAATTTCTGTTACCCCAGCCTGCCCCGGGCGCTGGGGGTCCCTGGGGGTCCCTGAGGCCTCTAACTGGATTATATCTGAGCAAACACTCGTATTAGAAAGGCTATTTCTGCGGGCGCGGCTTCCTGTGGCGCGAATCGAGGCTGGAAATAGCAGAATTCAATTCGTACCTAGGTGGCTAGATCTGATTTTTAAACGTGATTTTTTAATCGTCTCTGGGTTTATGGTGCCTTACTTAGTTTTAAATAACAATGCTTTATCTTTTTTCGTTAGGTGTCAATTCGAACAGTAAAAAACAAACAATATTTAGCTTCATCTGGTATTTGAACACTTAACAACTGTTTTTATAGGGGCAGAACCCATAATGTTTAAATCGTTTATGTTTTTTTGGTTCTAAAAAATCACAAATACATAAAATAAATAAAACTAGTCTTCAAGTTTCAGAGTAGATTTTCTATCCTCATTCAATTGTATCCTTTCAGGTCGGATGTCCAATTTGGCGTGCGTCCGTGCCCCCGGGATGGGCGGGCGGAGGGCGGAGGGGGGGCGGTCGGCGGCGTTTCAAAGGACAGGTGAAGGGAGAGAGTTCACGGCGAGAGTGACCTGACAGGGCTGTTATATTCCACAATGAACGTGAGTACAATTTTTCATGAGTTTTGTAAGTACCGCTTGGCGGTAGAAATAGTACAGCTTTCTCACAAGGATGTTATTCTGTTTGCGGGCCGAAGATTGATTTTCATTTGGAAACGCCACAACGGTAACTTTCTTTTTAAGTTTTGTCTGGTTTAGTCTTTCATTTCATTTTGTTGTCCTACGTGTCTTCGCAGAGCTAGCCGATTGCCCCCTTGTAGTACTTAGCTGAATTTTAAATAATCATATATAAACACACAACTGAGTATGTCATAAATTAATATTTTTCTAATATTTAAGTGACTATAATCTTGGAGAATAATTATAATAAAGCATTTATTTACTCTCACAAAGGTTTTATCCCTTGTCTTAAAATTAAGTAACTATGTAAATAATAACCTGTTTTATGAGACTGGTGCCTGAAGTAGGTTTGAGAAACCCTTATTTCAGGTCAACAATAAGAAATAAGATCAATAGATTCCCACACAGGCAGTGTTGTGTGTGGGGAGAGGTGTTAATTAGTTAATTAGTGAGAAAGCGTGTGGTCATATACAAATATTTGTGGTCATAGAGTTTGCTTTGTCTGTCTGTTGCATTTTTATAGTGTTCTTGAAGAGTTAACTGCTTATTTAAACTCCTTTATACTGATTGGCAAGAAGTTGTCAAATCTGAAGTATTGTGAAGTATCTGAAGTATGGAGCAACTTGCATAATTATTTTCATTGAATATACATCACTTTTAAATGTGTCCGCTAGATGTGGCAACCCTGTCCCGCCGGCTAGCGCTCTATATTTACGGTTGAGGTGAACGCATGCAGGGCGGGGGGTACGGGGGTGCGAGCCCCCGGCGACGAGCTCTCAATTTTGTATCACCTTTTAGAAAGCTTTTCGCGAAATTTCGTTGGTATGTCTGCCTGTCATAAAATAGACAAGCATCTGTACCGAATTCTTTATTCTATTTGTTATTTAATACAGAAATGCATTACATAGGTACCTCAAAATGACGTTAGGCAAACTGTAGTGTAGACTATACACTCAGGCAGGAATGTAGACTATACACTCAGGCAGGAATGTAGACTATACACTCAGGCAGGAATGTAGACTATACACTCAGGCAGGCATGTAGACTATACACTCAGGCAGGAATGTAGACTATACACTCAGGCAGGAATGTAGACTATACACTTAGGCAGGAATGTAGACTATACACTCAGGCAGGAATGTAGGCTATATACTCAGGCAGGCATGTAGACTATACACTTAGGCAGGAATGTAGACTATACACTCAGGCAGGAATGTAGGCTATATACTCAGGCAGGCATGTAGACTATACACTCAGGCAGGCATGTAGACTATACACTCAGACACAGACTTTCAATGAAAACTCTACACAATTTATTATAATGCTTGTTTCAAAATCCAGTTTGATAATGTAGGATACGGAGCCTAGATTCATAATACCTAGAAACTCATATAATTATATTAATCATTTTACGATTACAGTACAAAAACGCTGTTTATATTTTTTTTTATATAAACCATTCAAACAGCTTCGTGTTCTATCAACAAATTAACTTTAAAATTGAATTCGGAAACTTGTTTAGTTTAAATTCAAGTTTTCAGCGAGAAATACTAGTACCACTTGTCGGATGGACAACTTACCTACGCGAAACCAATTTCATCAGTCGAATGAACAGTGGAACAGTGGAACAGTGGAACAGTGGAACAGTGGAACAGTGGAACAGTGGAACAGTGGAACAGTGGAACAGTGGAACAGGAATGCAAACTGGATAGCGGAAGAGAAGACACCTTTAAACATGTACTAGTGTGTTCGGTGAATGAGTTACACATGTTTTACAGGGTGTGCCAGACTGTCTTGTGTATACCATTTAGAGGATAAGGGCCTATGAAATTTGTAACATCATGTATAATCTAACCTATATATATTTATGCAAAAAACATTCTGATTTCTGATATGAAACATGTAGATACCGAAACTGTTCTAGCACGTAACACGGAACAACCTTTGATCAACGAGTTTATTTCTAGGAAAATCAACATAATCATCATCATTTATGTATCAAGGTCGGCAACGCGTGAGTGATACCTCTGGTGTTACAAGCGTCCATAGGTTACGGTAACTGCTTACCAAAAGGTCCGTATGCTTGATTGACACTTAAGTTGCGGAAAAAAAACAATTTGCCGTGAAACTCGCGAGGTAAACGTTTTTCCTATAAAAACAACATCCACAGCGAACTACATATTACGATTCTAATGAGATATTCCCACAAAGGCGGAGTCCCGCCGCGCCACCTTTGTGCCCTGATCGGCTGCCACTGCCAGGGACCCTCCGTGCCGGGGACCCCCGGGGGCACGGATATTGATTTTAGGGTTAAAAGTTTTAATAGGCAGGTAGTTATTACAACAGAACGGAAAAAGCAATTTATTTTTCACACTGAACCGCGAAATACAAACGAAATTCTATGGCATTTATTACCCACGGCGACGCAAAGAGTTCGAATATGCGTTTGGGGTATGAGTTTATTAGTATGTTACCATTTTGTAATGGTTCTGTATGACTTAGATAGGTTACTGAATTCAATAAACGATTATTCATTATTCATTCATTCATTCATTCGTTCATTCATACACGCCAACGTAATAAACGTCGGCCATATCATAACAGGTAAGATTATGTTCAAATGAAAATCTATTAATGATAAAAATTTACTTCAAATTATTAAAATACGTCGCATGTGAAGCATCCCGTCGTTTCTTCGAAACACCAAGAATCTAAGGAGCTCCTTAGATACTTATAAACAGCCAAAGTTATTGTAAAAACAAATTCATAAAATTGCCAACGTCAAACCAACCCTATATTATACCTACAGGAAACAATAGAGCCGCATCAAAGGTCAACTGCTGAGGGCCCTTCAAAGAGCAGAGTGGAGCGTGCCTTGTCGCTGCTCACCCCCACGCGCGCACTCGTTACCGTACCACTTCAGGCAGGTGCCACAGAGTCGATCATTTGAGTGTAGGCACGTGTACCACTGTTTTGGCTTGTTTAATTATACAACTTTTCCTCTAGCCTTTCAAATTAAAGAGGCTTTTATTCTCATTTTAAAATCAGATAACTGTCAAAACTTTGCATGCAAGATATAAATTACATATAAAAACTACCGACTTAGCCTAGAAAAAAGATGCGTTGCTTGGGGTCTAAGTACGTCCCTGTTTCAGCTTAACACGTTAGCTGCGGCACCAATTTTTGCATACTTTCCGTTCCTGCGGCACGAGGTATAATCGGCCCGTACCGTGACCAGACGTTAGGGCGACACGCGGTCTATTAGACCCCACCTCCTTTTACAGACTAAAATCCATTTTCTGGCGCGAAATCAAAGATAAATGAGAATTTTGGTCCTTATTGATATAGACAGTGAATTGATGAACCCTAATCCACCGTCGCCCCGGGATCTGATGGCTAGTTTAGGAATTATTAGCAAAACAAAATATGGGATCTTATACACCTCGTAACGCACTGAAATAGGGCAAATTTTCGCTGCGATTAGTGATGGGAAAAATAATATCGACGTTTTTAAACTGTCTTAACTACGCAACGACTTAAGGATACATTTTTTTTAAATAATCTAAATTGTGATTGAAGGCGCCATAAAGAAAAAAAAACCGGCCAAGTGCGAGTCGGACTCGCGCACGAAGCGTTCCATTCTATACCATTAAGAGGCACCTATTACAGACTTATTATTGGAAAATAATGGATTACGGTTTATGCATAAGGTTTATCTTTCTATTTGTATATGAAAATCTTAATGCGGTTCACAGAATAGAAAAAAAAGGCAACCAGAAGTAGAAAAGAAACTGTCCTATTTATTCTGCCTCGGGCTTTAAAAATACAATTATTAGAACTTGAATTAACATTAAAAAATCAGTATCAATATACTTTTTTATAAAAATCTCAATATATATGTTGTACTTATTGTTGTACGTGCTCTCCAATCGACGTGATGCACAACACTGGTCGCGGGAAGCTCGCGTTGAGTGCGGTACGAGGTCAGGGGGGATATGGGACGTTTTAGCCTCGTTCCGCACTGCATTAAAATTATATTAATTCAGTGCGGCACGAGGCCTAAGACATCCGGTACCAAAGTAGGTACACCACCGAGTCCGGAACCATTAGTGATCTCAAATATATATTTATCTCTTTCCTACACTGGACCAAACGAAAGCTATGCCATTCGCACGACAGAGAAATTCACTTTTTTGCTTGCCGCACCACAGGGAAGTTGCATCAGGGGTGATTTAGGCCTCGCTTCGCACTTAACGTGTTAATGCATCATCGTGTTAGTACGTTGTTGTGAGGACACGAATATTGGAACACATTAATACATAAACATAAACTATACATAAAAAGTGGAAGGAAAACATAATTTGTAATAAAGTTGAAGTGATGTTTTACGGCGATAAGGAGGACCTATCCATAGATACCTTCCTATCCGACCTATATATTTTGACTCGCGGCGGTTTTACTCACGCTTTTTAATGTGATTTAAAAAAAATAACGACTCATTCATTTCAACGCGAAACAATTTATTTTAATCATCGCATTCAAAACATTTCAAAAGATGGATTTAAAAGCGCTACGTAAAAAATAGCGCGACTTTTTCAGCTTTCCATTTTGAGCGAAACTGGATTATCGTGGTCCCTGGGGAGGCGGGAGGAACTCCGGGAGAGGACAACGTTTACGTAAGTCAGCTGTAATCTCGTTTGTGAGGGTCACTGTGGCGGGTAGTCCCATCTAAATGTATGAGAATAAAGTTCTTTAAACCTAAAATGACAGTTGTACTTTTTTCGCACTTTGCCTGACCGTTATTTTGCTGGATGTAAATGTAAATGTAATCTTTGCTTTCCACAACGTAACCACAATACGGTTTTTGTAACAACATTTATAAAGATAAAGATTTTTTATTTGCCAAAAACATGACTATGTAAAAACATGACTGACAGAACATAAGCGATGGTACTGTTTTATAAGAAAAATGTTAATAATTACGTACCTATATAGCGATTACAAAATAATTATGTACCTTAAATATCTGCTAGAGACAGAAATCAATAATTGATTTCATTTTAATTAATAAATATCTATTGACATTCACTTTGGTACTGCTGAGCTCGGCTGTAAGCTTCACAGCTGAACAAACCGGAAATTAAGACTTCCATAAAGTCAAAGTCAAAGGTATTTTATTCACTGAAATCACAAGATATACGTCACCATAAAAATTTAATAAAAATTAGTCTTTTATTTTTCGATATAACGAAATGTAGCATAAGATTTTACTCGAAGCAGTACTTTTTTTCATTCATCTACGGGTTAAGAGTACGTCATAAAACAACATTATTAAAAAGAAAAGGGAAGCTATTTCATTGGTCGAGCAAACATATCGGGTTTTGTTGCACCTTCAACCGCGGGGGAAGCTAAGTGGAATATGTAATTATATTGAGTTTCTCTGCTTCTATAATACATCTGTATAGGAAGGATTAAACAGGCTTTATAAAGTTCCCAATTGTTCATAGAGACTTGGTCGTTCTAAAATATATTTTTTCAGGTTTGTGCATAAATACCTAAATTAAAAGAGCTACCCTATGGCACATTTGGTTGTTATTATCACACAGCTTCTTTAAAAATACTTAATCAAAAGTCACGAGCAACTTAGGCCCGACCAACACAATAACGGGTCGCTATTCAAAGCTAATTAACGATTAGACTAGATTTTTCATTTACTTTGTTTTTGAAATCAAGCCTTATAGAAAAATAACCATTTTGTAGTGTTGGGTCAAAGCTTTTAGGATAAGTTAATTTTAAAAAAATCTTTTCACCGACGACACTAAGACATCATTGTCTGGTGCTGTTAAAGAGAATAATGTTGAGGACCGTCTCGATCCGGACGGAGGAACTAAATAAAGACGTAAACCCAGTACCTGCAGATTCATTAAATTTGCACGAGCCACAGAACAAGACACCGGCGTAATTGCGAGGGGAGACCGGGCAAATGAAGCCATTCCTCTCAGGGAACCCACAGAAAAACAATACTCTGAATCATTTCAAATTCATCCTTATTGCAAAGCAAAACAGCTCAACCGAACAGCAAAAAAATATTATACCCCAACGTACCTACTTTGTAAAATTTCCGTTTAATTTTCAACTCTCCAGCTTCGTGATAGAATCGGTTCGCAAGGTTGGTAGTTAATAGGATGTGGCAACACGGGGGTAGTGTTTCAGGGATGTGTAGTTTGTTGTAAGTAATGAGCATTTGTTGCGGCGTAAAACAATACGAGGGAAAGTGGTTTCGGAGATAAATACACTGAAGTGTCTCACTCATCTCCTCTTTATTTTTGTTTGTAAAAGGAAAAAATACTAACATACATTTTTGCACAGCGGATAAAAGGTTTATATTTGAAATAAGAATATTGTTAACATACACATTTGAATATCCATCCAACGTTCGTTAATAATATGATATGGGCAACCTCTGAAGGATTTCTCATTAGGCCCCAGGGCCTCTGCCTCAAGGTCCTCATGCATGAATATTATCTAGTCGCGTGAATTGCCAACGTAAATCTTAGGGTTCCACCAGCCCTTTGCAAATCCCATAATGTGATACGGAGCCCGCAGGCTATAAACCATTTACCGAAAACACCCGAAACTGCACAAACTTCCCCGAAGTGGCTCGTATATCTTCAGAAATGCCACGCAAAAATGTCAGACATTTTCTTTGAAGATTGAAATGTCACTGGAGAGGGATGGATTGGCACTTTTTATTGGATTAAAGTTTGTGTTGCTTTTCTATTTTAGGTGTTCTTTCACGCTCTTGAATTGGTAGCAGGTTGCTCGTACCTTTTTATGGTTCCTGAAGTTTAGGGATGTGGTCGGTTGTGGTCGCTCCGCTCGGCGCTCCCTCGATAGTTTACTTGTCAAATTGCATATCTTAGCATATTTTTTCAGCAAAAGGTTAAATATTTTTTTGTTTTAAGAACTTTGGTTGATACTTTTTAGACTATATTTAATTCCATGAAAGAGTATTTTTTCTCAATAGGTGACCTTGTTCGATTGGCACACTACACTGTAGGTGAATGAAGGATCATCAAAAAAAACAACCATAATTTGTTGACTGATTCTTCAGTTTGTGGCTTGGTTGTACCTATTGTTTTGTAAAAGAATATAACCAGCCTTATTTTCTTGCCGTTCTTTCCTGGTCGCGAAGGAACAGTAGATAAAACCGATGTTTCAAAGTGATTCTTATGACTTTATAAATGAATTCTGACTTTTAACTTTTGATTAGCCGTTCTTGAGCCTTTAATTCAAATGCGACTAAAACTTTTCGAACCAGTGGGACTCAAATCCATTCCTGTAGAGTGGAATTAAAAAATAATATTTTAGAAAATAATTAACTTTTTTCTAGAGTTGTATCAATGTGTGAAGCTAAATGAAATGAAACCCCGCGCTGCCGCAGCCTGCTGAGGGGAATGCGTGACATCCGCAATATTGGCATATTACGGCCCAGCCCCGAGATGTTATCCGCGTGCAATTTTCCTGGGCGATAGTTTACAAGCGCGCATTAGGCGTGCCGTATCGCGATCTGCACAAATCATCGCCCTCGCTCCGGCGCGTTACTGACGGACAATTTGGCAGCACCTCAGTTGAGGGTGAAAATTGCCTCCGAATAGACTTTTTGCGGTAAAACTGCAAAGTAGGGTAGAAAATCATAGAGCGTATTGAGGGCCTCAGACATGGCTTAGCGACTGTTTAGCCCGAAATTACAACTTTACGTGCACTCCGAAGCAAACTAGCGCTCAGGTTCCAAACACCACTATCAGTTCTTCTTTTTGTGCTTCCTATTGGTTCTTGTAACTCTATCAATACTGGGAACAGCAAAATCTAACTTTTTGTGGTTTCTTTGGAGAAATGTAACGGCATGTTTCATACAAATAAGAATGACATTTATTTAGATAAATGACATGTTGACTTTCAATATTTACGTTCAGTTACACAAACACAAGGTTATCTGTTTTTCTTCAAGAAAGAGAGCGTTTATTATGACAAAGTATCGGAGGGGAGACCATCTGGCAAATATTATGGTACCATTAAACCGCGTCTC
Organism: Perizoma affinitatum; assembly: GCA_961405105.1. Taxonomy (NCBI): domain Eukaryota; kingdom Metazoa; phylum Arthropoda; class Insecta; order Lepidoptera; family Geometridae; genus Perizoma; species Perizoma affinitatum. The sequence goes on from OY560197.1 coordinate 13,370,629, forward strand.
CTCGCTATAATGCTTTGTGTTTCACGCCTCATTCCTTTCATGGCGTGGAGAATGGGACACTGTGAACTTATAAGGGCATTATGGATTTCCGATTATCTGAAGAGCATTTACATAGTTGTCTGTATAATATATTATTAGATAGGTATTTAGGTAACTTGGAAATTCTGTTTCATGATTTGACTGTTTAAAACTTTAACGAAAGACATCTCACGTTGTGTGAACCAAATGAACGTGAATAAACCCCTGTATTTGGTTAGTTACGTTCTTCTCAGAAATCGACAAAAACAGTTGTAATTAGTGGTAAAGTTTTTTATTGTATCACTATAAGAAAATACAATCTACGAGTAACTTATCAAACTCTGCATAACTATTACTCATATCTTTTTGTTTATGTAGCCATTAATCAAATCTCAAACAAAGACAAACGATAAATCCTAATTTTCTATTTTTAGAGAACAACTTAAAAAGTGATTCAAAAAGGGCAACCCCTGTCGAGAATCCGAAGAACAAAGCAAGCCGGTGCAGCTAGCCCCGTCTCCCCGAACAATACCGCAATACCACGCGCCGTGGTATACTGTCGGATGTACAATGCCAATAAATGTAAGCCGAGGGTGAGAGGGTGAGAGGGGACTGAAAGACCTCATTAAAACTGGGATTACGTTTGTTGGGTGTCGGAATGTAGATTGGTAGGTGGCGTGAAATGCTTTAATTGACTGCGCAAATATTTTAAACTTATGTATATCTACTAAACCGGGGCCAAACGAGAGGAGTAAACGCAAGTACTTTTTTTGTGGTATTTTCATGTTCTGCACCTACTTTACTTATCCTACACGAGGTACCTACCTATAAATAAATAAAAAACGCCAACAGACACATACAATCATAGTCCTGATCCCACACTAGGATTCCCTGTGTCATAGGTAACCGTGGTACTACAACTCCCAGAACGGTAAGAAATATCTGCAGATTATATTTGCAAACATTGGTCCCGCAGAAGGAATCGAACCCGCACCTTAAGTAGATTACTACATTCTAATGCCGAACAAGTCTCGGTAATCCACCAGTATGTTATTTAATCATTATTGTCATAGTTGTCTCTCTAATTAGGTAATAAGTCATATACAACTTATCTGGTAGGCTTTACACAATAAATACATACTTTAGCGTCAAAGTACCTATTGTGAAATACGTACTTCTTTGTTAGCTGTCATAAAACACTAGGCTTTGTACACTTTGTATTAGATAAGTACCAAGCTACTATGCCATAAACCTACCTAGTTTTGCTCAAAAAAACAAATATATATGAGTAGCTCAGGGTAGCTAGATCGTACCTATTACCCGTCTCAAAAAAAGGTTTTCATGTACATTTCATTTAATAAATTCTGTTTTCGAGTAAACAAATAGAAGACAGAAAACCAAAAGTACGAGTTGGTTATTTATTGTTCAAAGTAAATTCTTAATGTGGCGTGCATTTATGGCCGGTGCCCAATGCATCCGAACAAAAAGCACGTCCGAAGGGAGATTGGGCAAAGTAGGCGCATTTAGAATCGGTTAGTCACGGCCAAGATAAATAGCGGCAGGGGCTGATTGCGAGACCTTCGTGACCTGAATACTGATACAATTCTAGAGATTTCACTATTTAGCATCACATTTATATATGTAATCCAGCCACTATAGTTTAAATTCCGTAAACCCTTTCATGTTTTACCTAAGTTTTTAATATTGTTGAAGGTATAAAATCAGCAACTCAGTTTTCGAGTCAATAGTACAATATATTCCCAAACCCGATATATCTTGTCATAAAAATAGGTTAATGCATAAATATTGTTTATCCGAGAATATGATGACCGAGATTTTATCGTACTATCTCAAACGCACCCCAATCTCGGCAGTCGACACGTAGCGCGTTATGTTATCTGTGGAGCTATTTGTCATTCGTTGTCAAAGCAAGTGAGCAAATAGGGGCCGCGCATTCCGCCACGTGTTCGATTGTATCGATAATGGAAACATGACAATCGAGAAAACTCAAGTGGATTATTGTTAAATAGTTTGTAATCCATGTTAATTACTTTGATAGAGTTTTCTAGTAATTGAGAGTTTATAGAGACACGCGAATGAGCAATCAGTATTTTGTATGTTTTATTATTATTTTTCAATATTGATTGTTATACCCTTTGACTGTCCATATCATTGTTTAGTGATCTAAATAATTGAACAAAACCACACTCTACAAACTCGACAAAAAACACCTTCCAAATACATGATGTGAGTAGTAAATTTTATAATTTTATTGAAATGACCAAGTGTTCTAAACCCCTTGTGTGATTCTCGGACACTGCAGTCTACTAAGTTTCCAAGTCTAAATAAATAAGTAAGATTATGAGGATTCCTATAAAAAAAAGTTATATAACGTGATTGCTAAAACAACAGTGCGCTGAAGAATCGATATTTTCCATTACCGTCATCGCCTGCAGCGGATCCCTCATCCAATTATCAATCATAAATAATACATGGACCACTCGTTATTCCAGCAGAACGCTAAAGCTGATTGTATCCGAACTATGTTCATCATCATCATCAACATCAACATTCAGAAGAAGTTCACTGCTAGACGTAGACCTCCCCAAAACGAGTTACATTCCGAGCGATCTTGACTATCATCCATCGACTTGTTCTTCGCAAGCAATCTTTAAGATGTCATCAGTCCTTCGCGTGGTAGATGTTCTTGCACTGCATCATCTGATTCGAGGTCACCGCAAGACTCTTTCTTCCCCAATGGTTGTCATTGCCACTTCATCTTGCTCTTGCTTAACTCTAAGAGCTATGTCTAAGAGCGGTGACTTCTTCGAGGGATTTCTTTGTTAGCTACCAAGTGAGTCATCATCACTGGCAACATGCACTGTTTGTAGACTTGAGGCTCTGCAAGGTCTCTGGTCTCAGTGACGAGAAGATATGATGAAGTTTCTCGAAACCTGTAATTCCAAGTCGTCGGCGGATCTCTTTGTCGAAGTTGGAAGTTGAAATTACCTAGTGGTGTGCTCTAACACTTCTATAATATCGTTCCCAGCCCGTACCGGCACGGGTGCCACCGGCATCGCCATTAGACATTATTATTATCTTGTCCATGTTCATTGCTCAGAGAGATTTCTGTTTTTATTTTTACTACGGTTCCTAAATAACTCTAATCCAATCGCTCGGACAATCCAAACTATGTAAGAGTTTCAAAATTATGATCTTAAATAAAAATATATAGATTTTTTATTATTTATGACAGTTAATATTTGAAATAAAAACCATGCTCACTCAAATGAAATTCAAACTGCGTATAGAGATAGCCGAGACAAGAAAATAATAAGATCACTGTCAGTGAAATCAGATCAAATGTATATTTCAAGAGCAGGTCTCGCCATCACGTCTGTCAGTCACAGTATTTGCATAGTACACGAGTTTCGACTTTTCCCCGGCCCGTGGGACGCCGCGCCGGGACATCTAATATTCATGGACAGGTTACCCTACTTTGCCCCTCTCTCCTCACACCTGATGGTTTCGGGTGGAAACTTTGTATTGCTAATACTAACATTATTGTGTTAGTAGGTACGTATTCGAAAAAAAATAACTTGGATAAAGACGAGGATAGTTTTGTTTCAAACACCAATAATAGCATCCGTAAAGGGAATTAAGGAAGATACGTCCTATACCACGTATATTTTTACTTAAAGTGTACTTAAGGGGAAGATAGGGACTTCAAATCTGAATCTCTCAAATACAAAATCATGTAGTCAGATTACGAGCAGTACACAGGGGGGCCGGTATTCGAAAAGTCCCTAGGTGGACTATAACTAGTTATATATTGTAGGTAGAAGATAAAATATGAGTATGTAATTTTATTTTCACGGAACTGTATCATCTGTCTTAATAATGTGCTTGCCGCATGTATTTTTCACCTTGCTTGTGATCGATCGTCACGAATCCCCCTATTATTCGCCTACACGGCGGATCTTATCGTCAACACGTTATACATTGAACGATTGGCTCAGAGTAACAAATCTAATCACGTGCATCCTTAGTAATGTATGATGGGGTAATATTTTTAATCTCAGCTTTCGTTTCCTTTGAAGTCGATTCATAGCATAGAGTCTTGCTAATCTTTAGAATAATGTTAAGGAGGAATAGTATTTTAACAAGATATTAATTAGATCTGACACAACGTGAAATTATAATGAAGAGGATAGTTTAGAATACAAACTTGTAAGTTCACGGCGTCACGGAAGACCAGTGTTATAATGCCACAAAGTGACAATATCAAAACTTGATACTGAAACAGCTTACCTACTTTAAGTATCAAGAAAGTGTCTATCTTTCATAAAAACTTTTTTAAATAGTTTCTCTCATGATTCCTAAACACATTCTGAGTTTGTAGCGCTATTGGTTGTAACAAGAAGTGACGTCATGGAGAATAAAAGGCTGTAACTTCGGTCGTAACCTACGACCCTCAGATAGATAGGTACTTTGTTTGGTATATTTATGACTAGTTATTTTTTGTAAATTTTAAAACTTCCAACATGTTTTCTATTTTCGTTTGCAGCGCTCCTAGCGCTTTGCAACGTTAAATAAGTACCGTCCTTGAAGTCATTCATAAAAATCGATTGCAAAAAACCGCATTTCAAACAAATAACCTCTTAAAGCAGGCGCATATACCGGTTCTTTACGTGATGGGTAAAAATACTCATTATTGTGTTGTGCTTGGTACCGCACTATCGGTGAAGTAAGAGTCTTCATCAGGGTGAGTACCTGAGACTCTCGGAATGAGTCGAAACTTAGTCGGTGCCTTCAAATCCCATTTTTACAATATGAATAATCAAAATTTTTGGAATCAAAAGATATGCTTGAAATACGATTCGACAATACGAATACTTTCACTTATCTCCCTGTCTTCACAAATTAGCATCAACTATGAATTAATCGTTTATGATTTAGCCTCTGCCCTCATTAACACCGACCTCCCCAATTACAAAACTTGTTAATAATCAAAAGAAAGCTGAAATAAGGCTAAACTCTGTAACGGCTAACGACTGTAACGAGAGTAACGGGATCGGGAGTCGAACCTGCGGCTTAATTGATCCAATTAGGGGGCTGTCGGCAAATTGTGGTCGTAGGGGAGTAATGGGGAAAACCATTTTACCGTGAGCGGAACGCGGGAAGGATAAATACAACTACATTATGAAGGTAAGAATGCTTTCAAATTATTTGAAGGTTTTATCCAAAACACTGCGGAGCTGTTCCCATTTGAACGGATAAAGCCAGGTCAGTGCTCGGAGCCAGCCCAAGCAAGCTCCAACACATTATTTGTTTGTAACTTTATATTTTACAAGTTCTCACTATCTTTATACCATAAATAAATAATAATAGATATTTTTTACACAGCCTCATCTAGCCCCAAACTAAGCAGAACTTGTATTATGGGAACTACATGACTGATATACTACTTGAGACTTTACATAGAAAATACTTAGACACGAGACAAATATTTGCATATTATACAAATATTTGTCCCGCGGCGGGAATCGCAACCTTCTGCGTCTCAGGCGGGCTTTCGCCCACTGGGCCACAGAGGTCGTCGCTGACACGCTGTTAATTTTAACTCTCTTAGAAACCTGCCTTGAAATACTACCTCTTCCTTCCGCACTTATAACTATGAAAAACTTATTGGTCGATCTGCCTACTAAGTTTTAGCAAAAACTCGAATAACTGAACTGCGCAATAGGTGTTTTAATTGCTATAGCCCGCCATACTTTCCTAGCCATTAAATTATTAATAAACAACCAACAGACAGATACATAGTACTGGCTTAGTTAATGTGGAATTAAGATTTCATTTGTCGTGGCTATCAGAAACTACGACTACTAGAGAACTTATATCTGTAAAGCATACAAACATTTGTCCCGCATCGGGGTTCGAACGCGGACCTCTAGGCTCGCAGCCGGCTAATCGCCCGCCTTGCTACCAAGCTCGTCAAACTATTCGTCTTCTAACTGTAACCTAATAGTTAAAACTCACAAATCATGGTATCATGGTAATCAGGCTACATCCCACCACATCCAAAAAATATTCCCACTCACATTTGGCAGCATTTATTAAATTAAAAAAAATATTCTCACTCACATCCACGACATGTTTTAGTTTACCTTGATCTAGGCTTATCCCGTTTTTAGTAAAAAATGTAACCTAACAGTTGGTCTAATAGCTTATTTAATACTAATATCATAAGGGTCTGTAACTCAGTAGATATCATCATCTCGGCAGACTGGGTACTACAATTAGAGCATTGGAATATGACTTCCCCTTTATGGCACGTGCCGCCGCTCCCTTGTCGTTCCAATGAAGGAATCCTTCCGCAAATATTTGCTCATCGTTAGCTTACCCAAACAACACAGGCTGGATTTAATTATGCACAAAAAACAGGATCGAAGCTCGATGCCTTGTTTGAAATTTTGAATATAAAAGCTTTGTTATTATTTATTTAAAACATTTTATAAATTAAACGGGCTCGTCTCCTTGCTTCTAGCATTCTCGAGTCAGGATTCTGGTTCCATGCGCTTCCGTCAGCGTATATAGGATTTTTTTTACGTTTTCTTTAGCTGTCAGTCTACGTATTGGGTTCAGAACAAATGAGCCGACCAAATGAGCGTGAACAGTGCCACTGCGGATCTGCTGTCAGATTTCAACACCATTTTTTACCTGTTTTTAAAGTAGTTGTATTATTGTTAAAAAGATAGAAATAACTTAATAAACAGAGTATAAGGAAAAATATTTTTTGTGTGAGTCAGAAAAGGGTACTTTATCCGTGATATGGATAAGCATCAAGAAAAACTTTCACAAAAGCCATCCAAATCGAGGAATTTTCTTAATTCTTAAAGTTTCCGCTTTATTAAATAATCGTATTCTATATCTTCACAAATTCGTTTTTAACAATTAACACTCTGCGCGTGAAAAAAACAATTACCTATTTGTCTTATCATCAGTTTTCCACTGTTAGAAAAAGGACTCCACTCCCTAGATATCAGGATGTTGTATAACTGCCAGAGTTAATCCATTATTGCGCGTACAAGTCGCGGCCGTCTCCCTACTACTTACACAAGCAAAAAGGCTGGGGACGAGACATAATGGACCTCACTTTTGATGCGACCTCCAATACTTCTAAAACTTCAAGATGGACATATTTTGGTCGCCTGTTCCTTAAAATTATATTAAAGTTATAAATTGCTAAGCCTGTCAAAGTGAGTAGTTTCTTATTGCCAGTGCTAATGTGCGGCTGGTTTCAAAAGAAGAAGTACCATAAACATCCAAGACACCAGTTTTGTCGACGGACCAGAATACTATATAATATAATAATGCTGGACATATTTCACACAGCATCATCTAGCCCCAAACTAAGCAGAGCTTGTGTTATGGGAACTACATGACTGATTAACTACTTATACACACTTTTTTTAGTATATACATACATATTATACATAGAAAACACCCAGACGCAAGACATTTGCTAATCATAGAAACATTTGTCCAGCAGCAGGAATCGAACCCGCAACCTTCTGCGTCTCAGGCAGGCTTTCGCCCACTGCGCCACAGAGGTCATCCCTCTAATATGATACTGAAAGCCCGTAGTTCAGCACCGGTCCGTGCTGCACACTGCTAAATGGTAACACAAGGATATGTTCACGTTACCTGTATCTCTGAGCTGCAGCGCGCTGACCTTGCTGGAGAGGTATCCGCGCACGGAGCGGGCGACCCGCGCGGGCGAGGCGGCAGCGGCGCCTCCGCGCAGCGCGCCTTGCAGCCGCCCGAACAGCGCACCCCCCTCTGTCTCCACCGTACCGCCCCCGGGGCACGAGCCCCGCACGACCCACTAAAACTAACCCCAAAAACTCAGACCTCAAACGTCAATTCTGTCAACTGACAGTTTAATCTTAATGTATATTTATTCTAGTTGTTATCGGCCCGCGCGGTGCCGTGTACGAGTTACTTTTAATTCTATCAGTGCGTTATTTTTGATATGTATTCGATTTGATTTTGTAAGGCTTAGTGTCACTCCATGGTGTGTTTGATCTGAAACAACATGTCAGAAAAGACTGTTCGTTAATAAAATGATCAGTAGGTTCTTATGTAAGCGTAATAAATGCAGTCTACCGGAAACAGTTCAAATACAAAACGATAAATATGAACTATGAATGAAGCTATCAATTTATCGATTTAATCTGTTTAATCAGTTCACCTGCCTTGACGAAACACATTGCAGATTCAAATTAAAATGCCTTTATTTCCATTGGATTTCTCACGACCGAAACACGAGAAAAATCGGTTTAAAAATGGATCTAATTATTATTTTGTATCTATAAGAATAGATTAAGCAAGGTGTTAAGCTATATTTCATTTTTTTTTTAGTTGATAAAGATAATCTTATCCATCATATTATTCTTTAATATGATATCCAACATTGGTAAAGATATTTGTCTGTATATATATGCAGAAGTAGCAGTTTTTCTAGAATTTTCCATAAATACATTATAAGGGTCAAATGATTTCAATGAGCCAGATATTAGAGTACTTTAAGCATAAATTATAAGTTACTTAAAATCCCTTATATTTAGATATATAAAACAATATTAACTGTATGGCTTTTACGGAAATGTCATATGAAGCAGATGGTGGGCACATGGCACGTGGCGCTTCTAACATTGAACTATTTGACATAGGCTAGTTTAATGTGCATTTGAAATCAAACGCTTGTATACGGATTCATCGCGTTGTTTTATTTATTAATTATTTTATTTATTTTGTATTCAAATGCTTTGCGAAATTCGCGGTCGCAGATTAATCCTCGTTTATCGTAGGTATACTCTGCAGAAATAACAATCTTATTGTGAATATGAAACGCAATACCATACGTAAGATGTTGTTACAGGAACATGATGTGTTTACATTTTAGTGGTTAGTTCACATGCAGTGCGCTGAGAGCGCCAACAAAAAGACGAAAAAAACGGTATGTAAAACACCGAGGGTAGTATGTTCATAAGGTAAGAGTCTGTAGACTTTAAGCTCATAAAGTCTCGAGCCGAGAGTTTTTCCGGATGTGTACTGGAGGAAGCCACCACTCGGGCCGCTTCCGGCCGCCATCTTGCCGCCGGAAACATAGTGGTTACGACTTCCGGCCCTTTGTGCCGAATGTGGCTGTGAATTCATTCCACTTTTATTGCCATTGTAATTGTGCTTTTCTCTTCAGTCTGAATTACTTATTTCCGGTTGAATTGAAACACGTTTGTATAACTATAGACTTCAGCTATTTATTTACAGTTTTTAGTTCAATCTTTAGTATTTTTTATTAATTGAGTTCTAAACTTGTATGTCGAAATTATGCTGAAAGTATCAGTAGATTTTCATAATTGAAAACTAGTTTTATACCGTTATTCTAGATAGATAGAAAATTCTTTATTGCACATAAAAATATGAGTACATAGGCGAACTTAATGCTAAAAAGCATTCTCTTCCAGATAACCTTTGTGTTTTGTGGAAAAAGATGTGTCGGTAGTGCGCAGAAAGGATTAAAACAAAAATATTAATATGTAGTAATTATGTAATGCAAATCTATAAATACAACTGGATTATTGATTTTAATACTTAAATACAGGATATAATAACATAAATAAAAGAAAATAATATATACATACATATAAGTTTAGTTTAAACATTAAAATAATTAATCCTAATCATTTTTTTTATCGTATTTAATAGCGCTATCGTTTTTCGTACTAAATAAATCAATAAAATAATTGAGAGCATTTACGTAGCAATGAGGCTACGGCGTTCTACGCTACGGCGTAGGCCTCGTAGAGCTAAGGTGGGCGGGGCTATTTTTAGTTATTAATTAAAAAGTTATTATTTGCAAGATTCAAATGTTAGATATCAAATGAGTTTAATTATTAATAAGGGTAAATTTTAACAAGAAAAATAAATAAAGATTGTACATTTTTGATTTATTGTAAATTAGCAACAATATGATTTTTAAAACCTTTGATTTAAAATCATGAATCTTAATGCTTAACTTCTCTATCGCTTGCGCCCATACTATAGGTACATATAACCGCACACCACGTTTACGTAACCTATTGCATAACCCTTTCACACGGTAACCGAAAAAATATTGATTTTGGCCCACCCTTGAACTACACTCACGCACTAAACTAACCAAAAAATAAAACGAAATCACTACAAGCACTTTAAAACAACTATAATGTTATCTAAAATGAGAAATGATCTATTTAAAATGTGATATTAACCTTTTTTCGTGAGGAGTGGTTGCGTCACACCTGCGACACCTCACCCAGACTGTCCCGGATCGCCAGTGAGCGTGAAAGCCTCCGTTGCCATGCGCAAGCAGCCACCACCCCATTGGTTGCATGACTCAATCTACGTCACAGGCTTCAGCCAATGAGGGACGCCTGAAAACCTCGCCTAGGTATAGTGGTATAGCTGTCTATGGCCCGGTCGATCACTAAAAATAGGCCCTAAGGGCGTACGGAGCGAGATGGTCGATGGAGCCGCCATTGCCGATGAGCCGGTTAAGGTATATTACAAATGATGGATTTATCCAAATCTCGAATGCTCAGCTTTGTTTAATATAAAAATAGTAGGCAGTATTTATTTATTTTTGCTTTTCAATTTCAAGCTATTCTATCTTATACTTTATTTTACTTTTGTGCATTGAGTCTTTGTGAGGAGTTTAAACAGTTAATTAAGAAAACACTGTTTTTTTCTCTTTCTGATTTATTGTGTTACATTCAAAATTAGTCAAGAAAACAGTTCGTAGCTGCAACTGTTTATTTTTTTTATAATTAAGGCCTCAAACAAACGATGGATTCTTATTTTTATATTATTTACATTTACATTCATTTATGAGGAGGAAGAAACTTTCGTATGAAAATTAAGGTTCACAAAGCAGCATCCACATATTTAATGCGCATATTTAAAGAGTCATACTTTATAAACATATATTATTACTCTACATTATAACCATTATATATAATTATGGTATTTCATATTACGTTTATATTCCTTCTTAGAATAAAGTTTTCATAACATAAAACGCGAATTGTCACATACAACATAATAAATAAATAATGCTGGACATTTTTCACACATCTATCATCTAGCCCCAAACTAAGCATAGCTTGTGTTAAGGGAACTACATGACTGATATACTACTTATGTAATTCTTTTCAAATGTATAGATATTACACACCGAAAACATTTACAAATCATACAAACCTTTGTCCCGCGGCGGGAATCGAACCCGCAACATTCTGCGTCTCAGGTCTTCGCCCACTGCGCCACAGAGGTCGTAAACCAAACTGAATCTTGTAAACCACACTTAATGCGTTGTATTTACTTTTACGATACTTTACATGTATGAAATTATTGTATTTTATAATTTTAAGGTGAAAAAGGTAAACGATAAAGACACGTAATAACTTTTGAAACTATAATGGTTATTAATAAAATTGTTCAAACTCACAAATCATAGTAAATATTCCTTTTACCTTACCTTTTATTATTTCTATAATATATTATAATATAAGCTAATATATTATTTCGACTGTGTAGAAACAGCCGTGGTCACGGGAAGACACCGCATTATCTTGACTTTTTTTGCAAGAATTGCATCAATATATATACAAAATAGTTGTGTGACACACGTACTGACTGACAGACAACGCATTGCCTAAACGGTACTCCTATCTTTATTTACAAAATAAATAAACACCCAATATACACATAGACAGTCTCGACCCCACACTAGGATTCCCTGTATAGCCCAGACCTAGAACAAATATTTACAGAACATGCAAACATTTGTTCCACAACGGGAATCGGTAAGTTTCATCAGCTTGGTCTTAAATCAAGTTACACTAAGGTTGGAATTATTCTATTAAATAAGAAGGAACCTACAATAAAAAACTACCTAAATGAAAATCATACCTACTCTGTTAACTGTTTAATATACATAATTACATATAACTAGCTTCTACCCACGGCTCCGGCCGAGTGGTATCCGGATTAGCCTATGTGTTATTCTGATGTATAAGCTATATTACTGTAAAGTTTCACCAAAATCCGTTCAATAGTTTTTGCGTGAAAGTAACAAACATCCATCCTCACAAACATCCGCGTTTATAATAGTAGTAGGATAGGATTATATATAAGTTAAACATTATGTGGTCCTTATGCAGAGAAGTCTACTGAGATTAATATTGAGGTCTTCCCGACACATTCCGTTACAAAGTCTCTGACGGAGTCCCCCACTCGACAAGCATTTACATAAAATATCGCTTATGCCTTATATATACTTCCCGAGGTACATATACCTCTAGAAATGCACCTCCCGAGGGAAGCAGACATGACCTGAATGATTAACTGATGACCTTTCAATTTGTGCCCAGAGAGATACTAGTTTAGCTAATGGACCAAGTCATTTATCCAATAGCCGTTTCAATTGTGAGACAGGTCAATAAATAAATTACTAATTTTTATAAGTAATGATATTTTGTCGTAGGTAATACTAGAATAAGGCGAGACACGTTAGTTTAATTTACTACTAAGCTTTTTACATAACATATATGATGCATAATTAACAGCTTGGTCATCACGGATTATCGTGTACCAGAGCCGCCGGTAGGATCTCTCGCCACGCTAGCCTTAATGATATCATACGCCGGGCTTTTACCAGCGTCAACGTTCCAGCTATTCTCGAACCGAATGGTCTACTACGTGACGATGGTAAGCGGCCTGACGGCATGACTCTTGTCCCTTGGGAGAAGGGAAGGCCTTTGGTATGGGACGCCACATGCGTAGATACCCTAGCACCATCTCATCTGTCGGGGACTTCAGTTAGAGCCGGTGCAGCGGCTGATTCGGCCGAGGATCTCAAGAGGCGCAAATATAGAAGTCTCGACAGAGCCTACTTATTTGAGCCTTTTGGGGTTGAGACTCTGGGTCCGTGGGGAACCGGGGCCCTTCGCGTTTTCAAAATTATTTCAGGGCGACTGGTCGAAGCGACGCATGACAAGAGAGCTGGCTCTTATCTGGGTCAACGCATTAGCATTGCCATTCAGCGTGGCAATGCGGCCAGTATTTTGGGAACGCTTCCGCCTGGTAGTGATCTGGATCAGTTGAGCTATCTATAGATCGTTTGCAACGGTCTTTAGATAGCTAGCTGTTTCATCTGTATTTTTTGTATATACCTACTTGTACATAGTTGTATGAATAAATGTATTAACGTGTTATTGCAGGTGTTCCCGATCAACAATGGGAATTGTTTCACACTTTGGAGATATTCTATGAATTTTATTCTCCTGTTTTTATTTCTGACTAGTGAAACGCCCGCGACTTCATCCGCTTCCAGTTTATTCCACACAAATTTCATCTTCCCGTTGTACCCTGTAGTTAGATAGATAGGACGTGCTTGAATAGCGAAATTAATGCTAATTAACATTTTATTCCAGCTAATAATTGTGTGCAATTTCTGAATAATTTTGTTCGTGTTCTCCTACGCATTGAAAGAAAGACCGTTGATTGTCAGTCAGTCAAACACGCTACGATTTGTAAATATTTAGATAACTAGTAGAACGGCCCATCTCCATCTTTTGGGAAATCCTTTCCTAGTGCACACATCAAAGAACTAACAGAAGAAAACTTCTAGAACTTACAGTTTAGACTGTGCGTTGTTTGTCAGTCAGTCGTCAGTCACGCAACGGGTTAAATATATTTAGATACCTTTAGCTATTAGTTTATCTTCCTATGAAGCACGAACACGCGGAACTCCTAATTAGGTAATCTTACTCTGAACAGTTCATTTAATATCTATAGTTTCATTAAAGTTATGATTTTTCCTAGAACTTGCTTAGCCGAGTGTCTACCACTATCACTATCTTAGAGCGTATCGTGTGCTATCATTTGGTGTTACTTTTAAGGTTTTATATTCTTCTTTAACCAATTATTTTCAAATTAAACGAGTTCACCTTTTCTGATTGTCATCACACTATAGCATAATATAAAAGAGAGCCTGCTTCTTCTAGGCTCGGTCATGCGGGAACGGCATAAATTCACACATATTAATTATATAGCCATCGCTGCCCCGCTGCAGGAAAAGGCCTGCTTTATTTTCTTCCACTTTTCACGATCTAACGCTTAAACATACCATGTTGTTGGATGCAAGTCTAGCTCATCAATCCATCTCATTCTGAGCCTTCCAGATCGACGAAAATTCATTTATACTGAATAAAATTTACAAAAAACCGGACAAGTGTGAGTCAGACTCGCCCATCGAGGATTTAGTATTCTATGTCGCGAAATCTACATAAAATTATGACCGCACATACCGTTGCTTAACCTCGATGATTGATTACGTACTTTAAATAAAGACTATTTAATGATGTAATTTGTCAAGTAAGACGATATTACTTGACAAATTTCATAGTTCTAGGTCAACGGAAAGTATTACCCTATAAATTTTGATTCCCTTGAGAGTGTCGAAATATAGGTATTGTTTACATATAGTCGGTCGAATAATTTTTTACGTTAACTTAGAAGTTTGATTTTTTCACAGCAGACTTGAGTAAATGGTTTTAATTTCAACTCGATACCTCCACGCGTTCCCGAGATAAAGTGTCTTGACAGACCGACATACAGACGGACAACAAAGTGATCCTATAAGGGTTCCGTTTTTCCTTTTGAGGTACGAAACCCTAAAACGGGATGTTTACCATGATTCGTGAGTTTGATTATTTTCTGATATTTCGGCACAGTTGGATGTACCATGACCATGGTCATGGGAGGAACTGTAGCATTGCTTACATCCATATGAGTGTCTACCCTCTCTCTCTCTGTTCTATTGCGAACTATACCACTAGGTAGGTACTCGACAATATCCCGTTTTTAGTCAAAAATATGTTATTGATTTTGACTTTGACTTATTGCAGGCGTTCTCACAACGTTAAGAACGAACCGTATTTCCTACGAACCTTACATTTTATTACAAATGGTTTGTGATATTTTTTTTTTTATATATTTTATTTCCCTGTAGTGGTGTGTTGGTATCTGCTATCGCCACTCACCACCAACCACCGTTATAAATACGTGGGTCGATATCCCGCGCATGCGCCGCGGTACTTTACTTTAACTGGAATAGTGTGGGTTCTCATCTCTATTCTATTTTGATAGTGTTGCATTTAAATGTAGTTTTATGCTAGATCAAACGGTGCTGGAAGACAATATTTATTCATCGTTGTGTAGAGAGTACAATTGCAAGCTGAAATAATGTCTGGTCGTGGGTAAAATCTTGAGGAGTCCAAAATGCCTTTAGATTGGTTTATCTACTAAATATCGTACTCCGAAAAGTACAGAAAATTCATGGAAATTTCCAGAGTTGTAAAAATGTATCGAACGATTCGTGTAATAACTATTCCATAAAAATATATGAATTATTTCACCCGCCGGCATCGACGGCCTCCCCCGCTGTTTGCATTAGCATATAAATAAATAAACTAATAGAAGCGATCGCCCCCCCTCCCCCTCCTCACCCCCTCCCGTGGGAATCGCCGTGTGTTGACGGTGAAACATGTAGATCCATTCATGTTTTGTTTAGGTTAAAAAATATATTCCTTCATGTTTTGTACTCCCACTGTTGGGAAGATAATAGGTATCCCTACAGCTAGATAATAGGTATACCACCTGACTGAAAGTTGAAGTGGCACTAATGGACAGAGTACCACCATAATATATGACAGCGTATCGTATGGGCAGGCGCCTGCAGTGCGCTCGTACTGTCGCTCCCTAGTACGGACACCGCGGCGCGGTCACGGGATCAGCGCTGCGACTAACAAGTTCGCGCGGGATTACGCGGGATTACGCCTGTCGCGGGATCCCGTGATTTATTCCCGGGTCCCGGTGCTTCTTATCGAAAGTTTGGAACTTATCCGCTACCGGATGATGCTTGGAGGAGTTTGTATGCTGAAACAAACCCTTATTTTAATATAATAAGTTGATAGACAAACATTTCATAGATTGTCGTATGAAGGGACGAGTTGTATTTTTTTAAATTTAAATAACAAATCACACTATGACAACTTTAACTGATAAAAAACTTTTCTGAGAAGAGTGGGTGTCGATATGTATGTGTGCGGGTGTGTGTGCATGTATGAGATGAGTGTGTGTGTTTATATAATGTAATATTAAGATATAGATATAGCACATACATAAAGTACGTACCTCTGATGTACACTCAAGTGTTTTCATTAAGTATTTTGAAGAATTTCGCGCCTAAAGGAATGCTGGAAAATATCTGTAGTCTTAAATCTTTTGCTGCAGCTTCTATGTAATTTAATTTATCTCTTTCAATATTCGTAAAATCTTCAAAACTTAAAAGACAAAATGACATAAATTCTATTAATCTATATTCTAGAAGCTTAATATTGAAATGAGTTCAGAATTATACTGCAAACAAAGCAAAAACTCTGGACTAAATTGCCATAAAATTGTGTTAAAATACTTACCTTCACAAAAATGGAGACAAAAATGTCAGCCTCTATTTTATGTTATCTTGGGAGGGATTTTTATAGGGATGTGATAGCAACGATGCTATCAGTCGAACTCCGAAAGTTCGTTTCGGACAACATACTTATTTAAACTATTTTGACACAGTACAATCTCTGTCTGGAAGAGATCGCTTTTAGCGATAAGACCGCAAATTGTACCTTTTATATTTTTTATTCCTGTGTTTTTGTACGACGTACAAAAACAAGCTTAACTTTAACAAATATTGTAGAACATGCAAACATTTGTGCCGCGGCGGGTATAGAAGCCGCACCCTTTGCGTCACTCCACCGAGCTCGTCATTGAGGTGATACTTTTGATAGATATTTAAGATATGTCGTACCACCCTCGCGCACATCCCTAGTTCCCGTTATTCCTGTCACGGTGCCGATGCCGTCCCGTGGCTCATTACATTTCGTTTTGTCATTTCTCTCGCGTTCCGCTTCATATTACAAGTTTACCTACTTCATTCCATTTTTGTGGACCGCGACCACTAACGATGGTCGTGAAACAGGATTTAAATGGTAAAATACGTATTATAGTCATAATAATATTCTTAAATAATAATTTAAAAAAAAGATGACAAAACCACCATAATAGGTTTGGTCATCATTCATATATAATTTGGATGAAAGCTAATTCAAGAACTATGTTTTCAAAATCTAACGCAGTAGGTATTAACATTCACTGTCATTATCTATTTTATAACGAGTCAGTGTCCGTTTCGATTGATAAAATTGGTCGCTTTTAGATCCGGCTAAAGTAAGAAATATTTCAAAGTTGTTGTACCTTTTGATCTAGAGTCCCAGAGGACCAAGGGAGGGCGGAGAGACCTCTCGTGCCATATTTTTGTAGATCGATATAAACTTGGCCCGTTTGGAACCGATGGGAGCATTCCATCGACCCAGAATAATTTATTTACGGAATAAGTTTTGTTCGATTGAGCAGAAACATTTATTTGGGACTAGGAATTAAACGTTTTCAAAGAAGATGTTTTTCACAGGTTCCCATAATATTTGAAAGTGTGCACCCTATGTGTTAGTACACTTTTGTCTAAGAATATGACGAGGATTTAAAAAAAAATATATATCTCTATTTTATTTGCCTAAACAACTGCTTTATACAACATTTATTATGATAGATCTATATCATAATAAACGGAAATAGCACTTTTATTAAAATTAAATAATGAACATAATCCTCCCCCACCCATTCATCACCATTTAGTATATTATGAAGATTTACTTTGTTAATCAACATTTTCTAATTTATCATCATAACATGAGGTTTGCGTCCATTGCTGTCACCTCAACGAATAATAATATAATAATAATGCCGTACATTTTCACACAGCATCATCTCTATATGACTGATATACTACTTATGTTCATTTTTATATAGTTCTTTTTAAAATAAGATCGAATAGAAGCCTGAAGAATCGATTCACGGTAAAGCAGAGCACAATATTTCGATTTCTGAAAAATCTTTTTGATTCGATTTTTTTGCCTGTTAAAATCGAATCGAAAGGTCCAAAAAAATAGGACCTCAAAAGATCGTTTGTAAAAATATCGGACTTTTTAAATTTGTTTCTCAACCTAGATCCTCCTTGGATTCATTGTGAATTATCGATTTAATTAAAAAAACTTATACCTAATTTTAAGGTATACTTTACAGTTCCCAGTAATTCATATGTAAACTTTTAAGGAATAAAAGTTTGTCTAATCTATAATATTCGAGTCTAAACGATGTTTCTGTTGGCTTCCAACATTGCTGAAGACAGATAATGAATTGCTTGCAAGGAACAGATGACCGCCACAATGCACATTACGGATTTATTCAAGTAGTTTACAACAATTTTAAGGTTGCGTTCATGAATTATTCCCAATTAAACAATTTAATGTTTTATTTTCTTTGTAATACAAAGAAAATAAAACATTAAATTGAATAATACGAAACAGTAAGTGAATAAATTAAAATTCGATTTTGGGTGTCTGAGATCGATTCACTGGATAAATCCATTGCTCAAGATCGATTAAAAAATCAATCTTTTTGACCCACAAAAATCGGTTCTTTGATTAATCGATTTCAGATTGCCATCTCTACGTCTGCGGACCTTCGCCCACTACGCTACAGAGGTCGTCAAAATCTCATCATTTAGCGAAACTCTGAGCATGAATGATGTTTACAATAGTTGTGTTGAGTATTCCCGTATATATTCACATTTATACGGGAATACTCAACATGAAAATAGTGTTGCTCTACAAACTACCCGTGATAAAAAGCATGATAGACGTGACTGCTCTGTCCAGCTAATGCAATTACTGACTCGTCCCCACGGACACAGAACATGACAGCAGAAGGTTTATTTAAATAAACTAAAGAAAAGAACATGATTTCACGGCTCGCATTATAAGTGAAAACACAATCTTCATTCCTCTTCGAGTTTTTCAGTCCCAATCTTAAATGTAGAATTAAAAGTAGATATCTCGTTTCTTGTGCTTTGTCATGTGACAGTAAAAAATGTTTCACATGGTTCTTAATCGTTAGATATAGAGTTGAGACTTGTCGTTCATCTAATGGAGTTTTAAGAGAATTGAAATATAAAGCTGTCAAATAATTTTGCATCAGTAGAGTTCAAACTGTTGTCACTGCACTGTGTCGCTACTGTGCACACGGTTACCCTCCGTCCTCCCGAGGGGAAATGAATCAGCTGTTGGTAGAATGTAGGTACGTTTGTTTTAATTATTTTAGTCGAGCACACAAAGAGACTACCTATTGCACAGTTCAGTTCATTATATGATTCATTATTAATAAAAACTTTGTTCTTTTGTGTGCGGACGATTTGGGGTTCCGTAGCGTTGTCGTTTTTCATGGAGATTTCAGTTAAAACCTGACTCCATTTCACTGAATTTGACTTAAGTATAGTAAAGCAATATAACGGTATGCTTTTTGAGGAAATATGTAAAACATCTGTAGTTTTGGTCGATTGACAGATCCACTCAAAAAAAAATAGGCAAATTCGACCTGTAAGATAAATATTTATTTGTTTTCGAGTATAACCATAAACTTACTACTAGAGAACCATAACTCGTTCAACCAATATTGATTTTAATAGAAATAAAATCAATATTGTTTTTTTTTTTTTTTTTTTATTTATTCATACAACTATGTACAAGTAGGTATATACAAAAAATACAGATGAAACAGCTAGCTATCTAAAGACCGTTGCAAACGATCTATAGATAGCTCAACTGATCCAGATCACTACCAGGCGGAAGCGTTCCCAAAATACTGGCCGCATTGCCACGCTGAATGGCAATGCTAATGCGTTGACCCAGATAAGAGCCAGCTCTCTTGTCATGCGTCGCTTCGACCAGTCGCCCTGAAATAATTTTGAAAACGCGAAGGGCCCCGGTTCCCCACGGACCCAGAGTCTCAACCCCAAAAGGCTCAAATAAGTAGGCTCTGTCGAGACTTCTATATTTGCGCCTCTTGAGATCCTCGGCCGAATCAGCCGCTGCACCGGCTCTAACTGAAGTCCCCGACAGATGAGATGGTGCTAGGGTATCTACGCATGTGGCGTCCCATACCAAAGGCCTTCCCTTCTCCCAAGGGACAAGAGTCATGCCGTCAGGCCGCTTACCATCGTCACGTAGTAGACCATTCGGTTCGATAATAGCTGGAACGTTGACGCTGGTAAAAGCCCGGCGTATGATATCATTAAGGCTAGCGTGGCGAGAGATCCTACCGGCGGCTCTGGTACACGATAATCCGTGATGACCAAGCTGTTCGACCGCCGTACCGCACTGGCACTGATGAGGGGCACAGCACTGCGCACCCAACCGTAGACTAACTGCAACCCGGATTGTTAAAGGATCCATATTGATTAAATAAATAATATGGTATTATAATATCTGTGACTAGATAAAAAACGATCTATCATTATTATCATTATTAATCAATATTGATTGAACGCCTGCTGGCTCACCCATATTTGCAGAGCGGTTTCTACCCGTTTTTTATATGTCAAGTGACGTTCTTTGATTTTAATAAAGATAATGCAATCTATTTTCTACCTGTAGTAATAAGTTTTTAGGTGGTTTAGTTTTAGGAAGTATAGTACCTATAGTTTTAGTTATTATTCGTAAGTGGTCTGTACAATATTTTATCTTAAAATAAAAATATTTTATTGGATTAGATTTGAATGTAAGAATGAACGTTTGATCGCGTGCCATCTAACATATACTGGAAACAGCGAAAGGTAACTGTCGTGTCTAGAAACTACCAAATAAATGATAGATCGTTTTTTATCTAGTCACAGATATTATAATACCATATTATTTATTTAATCTAGTTATTCAACAATATGTATATAAGTAGTATAATAATCATAAAGTTCCCATCACACAAGCTCTGCTTAATTCTATATGATTCTGTGTGAAAATGTCTATCATTCACAGCATTATTATTAATGGTTTTACTTATTTAACAATTCAATTTGGAGAAACATAGGTACACAAACTAGGTTAGAACCTGTTTGATGGAATACCTATACCCCCTCGGGACATGATGTGACGAGATGCAAGCACATATTCACCCTTATCTATCATTAAAACAAATCTGGCACATAATGTGGATTAGTTCTGCCGTCGTCGCCTCTTGGCACGTTGAGCGTCACTTGTCTTGACCCGGTTATTCTCAAACCCCCGACCGACCCGCTAACGTAGTCTTTGACAGCGCTATGGAAAAGCTTTGACTAAGAATATCTTTGTTCCTCCGCTAGTGTAGGTACCTACTGCTATGAAATGTCGTTGCTGTCTAGCGGTAACTTACATCAATATTGGACTCACGATTCCTTACCAAAATACAAATCAAAGATACTAATTTCGTTATCCATTTCGTGAAAAACGCAAATACAAATCATTTGGACACAGTACAAATGAGGCAACCACATATAGGAGATGGGTCATCTGCATCATTATTGTATTATCTTGAAATGTGGTGCGGGTAGCGGGGGCGGGGCGGGGGGCGGGGGCGTGGTCGGTCGATACAGCCTGCAGTAACTGCCGGCTAGGCTGTGGCGCGCTGAAAATACACTGAAATCAGACCGCGCTGCAGATGGACGAAACTGGATTTTATTAACTTGTGCAATTCTAACACACCGGAATATGTCTTCCCCGCGATACAGCAATGGTATCTACCTTCCTTAGTCTGGAAATACCTTATCATTGCGCATAAATGATTATAGAAAATATCTGGGACCTTCACATCTTGGTTATGGGTTTTGTAAAATGAGATTTAATTTAGACAAAGATGTCAAATCCCGCTTTGCAATTGACGATTGTATGACAAAGCCATAGACGTCCTCAACTGCAAAACTGGAAAGGAAAACCCTTTCTTAACGCAAAAGGCCCTCAAAATTTTAGACCTCTTTTGTTCAATGAGTTAACACTTGATCAAACTAACGCGGTTTTTGTGGCGGCAAACGAAAAACGTTGTCAAGTGGTTGTCAAACTTTGCGTCAATGTACAGCTACCGCCAACGTACGTCGACCGCACCATTTTTATTATTCTCGTCAATCTATTGATTCTTAGATACATGATCTAACATTTTCATCAAGTAATAGATATTTCATCATCACATTCAGCGAAACTTAAAAGGTTGTATGAAATTATATAATAATGTTCTACGAATATGGAGCCCGCAATCAAGATTATCAAATGATCGAACGTGGCAAGGTGGCCTCGCGTGCCCGAGCTAATAGCTAGAGCTAATAGCTACAGTTATTGTACGTCTGCAAGATGGAAACATTCTTCGGGTACAATGAATTAGTGCTGACAGGACCACCTTGCTGCCTTATGTACAAATGAGAATATACATAATGCATTATTTACAGCGTCTAGATTAATATAATTGCAGTTCTCGGTACAATCTAGCTTGACTTTTGAACACAAGGTACAAAGTGTATACGAGTAGGAGTTTCTCACTGCTGGTATCACTAACGGGCCTTCACATGCGACGCAAGTGACGAGGCGAATGACGAACAAATAAATACGCACAAATTTTGACACACAAAATTTTATCTGCAAATATTTGTCTCGGGTCTGGGTGTTTTCTATGTATAATATGGATGTTTTTTTTTTGATAAATAAATAAATAAATAATGCTGGCAATTTTTCACACAGCATCATCTAGCACCAAAGTAGGCAGAGCTTGTATCATGGGAACTACATGACTGATATACTCCTTATATACGTATTTTTTTGTAAATATATACATATTATACATGGAAAACACCCAGATCCTGAGACAAATATTTACTATGGCAACATTTGTCCCGCGGCGGGAATCGAACCCGCAACCTTCTGCGTCACAGGCGGGCCATCGCCTACTGCGCCACAGAGGTTGTCAAAAGATTTGTTGGCGAAAGATGTGCGTATTTTACTACGCTACAAGTCCTACAAGTCCAGATATCTGTTTAGATATATACTCGTAGTTCCTACTCACAGCATTGGGAATGTTAGTTTGATTCCCAATCCGGTTGTGTGGACATTGTGTGTTTATTTATTTAATACCTTATCTCATAGAATAAATATTTTAAAAAACGCATAGTAATGGTTAGTAGAAATTACTGTTTTTTATTGTACCTTTGATACAAGAAACAAGATTTTGGTAAAAAAAAACAAATTTACAAGTCGAGTATTCGTAGGTCGGTCGGCAAACCATGATTACAGTAAAATAAAAATAAAAAAAAACAGTTAAAACTTCAGATAAATACAGTTATATATAAAATACGTATTCTCACATAAGCTCCAATTGCCAACATAAACCCATCTGTACCTAATAATAATTTGAATGGAGAGGTCGTAATCGTGGAGGCATGCGCAATGGCGTCTATAATCCATATACATAAATTAATCGGTTTAATTGTGGACGTATCAGATGCCGCTATAAATTATACTACCTACCTGCCTCTATATAACAAATAGTAGAATCATAGAAAACCTTGAAAAGAAAAAGTGTAACTGTTTACAGTCGTTCTTCGTCGTCTCACTGGTTTTTTTATGGTCGCACTGCGGTTAGTGATTATATTTAGGTAATTTCACTGATTACAGAATGTACGTTTTATTAAAGAACTTATTGTTGTATAATACATAACATAGGTAAGTAATATATATCTTTTCGGCACTCAAAATGTGTCGACGAGTCATTAAAAATCTGGCATCTATAAAAATACCTATTACAATAATTTTATCTGTAGAAGTATCCTCCTTATACGAAGACCATCTTCCTGGTCGGCTGCTGGGCCCATTATTTTATACTAGCTTCTGCCCACGGCTTCGCCCGCGTGGTACCCGGATAAAAAATAGCCTATGTGTTATTTAAATGTATAAGCTATATTACTGTAAAGTTTCATCAAAATCCGTTGAGTAGTTTTTGCGTGAAAGAGTAACAAATATCAATCCTCACAAACTTTCGCGTTTATAATCGTAGTAGGATTAATGCTAAAACGTCAAATTTTGTGAAGAAGTTTTAATTGATTTTCTTTTCGATTTCGTAAATGCTTAACCGACTCGAACGTAACCCAGTCTAGAAGGGTATTATTAGGTATCGATATAATATACGGTAATTTAAGTATACTACTCTGTCAAGAAAGTACCGGGAAAAGATCAATAATACACAAAATGTTAGTTATTCATCTAAATTTATTTTATCGCCTTCAAAGTATGCTCCTTCAGAAACGATAAACAGTTGTGCCAATCAAACAGCAAAAAAATAAACAAAAAATTGAATTGGGAACCATAGACAAATTATCCATTCCCGATACTTTTTTGACTGAAGTTTACGGAAATCAAATAATATTTTTTTTCCTAGATCGGAAAAGTCAATGTTATTATAATCATGAAATTGGTAAAGCTCGAGAGTTGTCGAACATGTTTAGATATGTTAAAGACGATTTGGAGTTCTTAGTTGTTAAAAAAATTAAATAATTCAATTCAAATTCAGTTTCATTTCAATAAAAATCGCAATGATTTGCGATTTTTATTGAAATGAAAAGGAGGATTTCTATTTTTTATTACATTAGGGTTCAGGGCTTCTTCTCTCAGAGGGGAAAAGTGGAATAAGCCAAAATAATACGGGGGATTTCTATTACAATTCACAATACAAATAGAATAGACAGATAACATACTAATTACTACGTGGAGTTTCCAGCTAGGTTTTATCTTGGGTTTCATGAGAGCACTATAACAGAAAAATTGAACATTAGTAAAACTGAAGCACGTCTTTAATAATTTGAACAGGGTTTTTGTTACATACTGTACAATTTGTGTCGAAAGTAGACTTATTGACAAACACACATGATATATTCAATTCGAAACGGATCTTCTTACTATATCAATTTATAAAATGAATGTGTAATTGTATAAAGCGTGTGCCTCTTACTTTTAATGAATTCCAGACTATTAGAGCAGAAACAGTATTTATCTAATTTAAATTCTGTTTTTAATTAACTTGTGTAATAATCTAGTGCTATAAAACTACATCAGATCTCTAGAAGTTTGGACAGCGAGTCGTCACGACTCTATTTTGTATGTGTTCAATTTAAAAGCTTAAGCGAAGTCTGTCCTTGATCGGCCGAGCCTATTTGAGGACAGAATAACATTCTAAATCATGGAATTATTCATGAATCACGTGTTCCAGTTATTACTATGTATGTATATGTATTTAGGTATATATTATATGTATCTAGTAGTTTGTATATAGCAATGCACTCTCCTCTTGTATTTATTATTACGTTCACCGCAAGCATTCTTACAATTACATATATTCCGCTCCATCCCAAGGTTGTCTGGAAGAGATCGCTTATAAACGATAAGACCGCTTACTATACTTTTTTGTATTTTCATTCATCTATTAATTCCTCTGACTGCAGCCCGGTGGGACATAAGCATTATATATATTTAAGCATAATGTTGTTGTTCTCATCTCAGTGCGACTACAATGTCCTCTGAGAGGATGATCTCTGGAATAGAGATCATCCAAGACGTTGCTGAGATGTTGCATCTTTCTAAATTGTTGCAGTAATAAATTAATAAATGGGACATACCGAGTCAGTAGGTACCTACTAGAGAACGTTGCATGAATGCATGAATGATGCACTTTAAATGCAAATAGTATCGCCACTTCTGTCAGTAATGGCGGCCATTCCACTGTTTCTGTAACAGTTTCATCACGATACTCATTACGTAGGTACTTACTCGTTTTCAAAGAAGGCGCCTTCTTCACAAAATTGTAGAAACAATCAAACAAACAACCCCTAAGAACATCCGTTTATAATGTTTATTTTTGGTAAATACTTGATGCAAATACTTTACACCATAAGAGAAATAGATATAACTTAACTAAACTAAAATAAACTTAAGTACAATGAGCGGTCTTGTCGCTTAGTAGTGATCTCTTCCAGATAACCTTTGGATTGATTGTATTGTATCCGAAATAGGCGTTATAATAATAACAGTAAAAACCGGCTCACGACTCCCCATAATGACATCCTCATCCATACTCACGAAGTTTTCCTTTGCCGTTTTGAATACGTGTTTTTAGTGTTTTTTATGATTAATTTATTTAGCAAGCGTTTGTCTACAGTTTCACGTGAAAGTGTCGATGCGCTCGAGGAAGTTGCACGCCTTGTCTAGAAGATACTTATTTACCTTTGACTTAAAGTCTCCAATGTTTTGGGTTGAACGGGTAAAAATAATATTGGGTAGAAAAATTGTGGGTTGAACGGGGAAGCACTCACTCCAAGATTATATTCATCGGGGAAGATAGTCGCCGGCAAAGTATTACATTCCTTTGTTTGTTGATGAGGGTAGATTTGTAGAGCTTTGGGCGGAAAGGTGGAATATTAAAAGGGTGACACATTGCCTAGCGTCTAGTAGTCCGATTAGACATCAGGTCGTGAAGGTCTAGTAGTCCGATCAGACATCAGGTCGTGAAGGTCTAGTAGTCCGATCAGACATCAGGTCGTGAAGGTCTAGTAGTCCGATCAGACATCAGGTCGTGAAGGTCTAGTAGTCCGATCAGACATCAGGTCGTGAAGGTCTAGTAGTCCGATCAGACATCAGGTCGTGAAGGTCTAGTAGGTCACCGCAGCACGTTAGAAACAAGCATCTCCCATTAATGAAACAGGCCGTGACTATGTCACACTGGAGCGGCAGAAGGCTGCCAATTTTAGCATAACACCCACTTCTGTTCACTCGGAGTTTTTACACGGTACGACCGATGAAGGCTTTTACAAGACTCGATTGATAATTATAAAATAAACGTAATATTGATATAGTTTTTTTTTTATCTTCTTGATTAAAAAAAGAGGAGGGCGTTTTGGCCCGCTGAAGGTGGCCGCTCTCTTGAATTTTAAATCAGAAATAAATTGAAGTAAATCTATATTAATCGTATCGGGTGGCCTGTACGCAGGTGGCCGAGTGAGTAACCGAAGCGGCGCTTGAACCGCCCAATCAAGGTTACCAACTGCTCATTTAACCGCATCAACGCACGCTACATTAGAGATCCTCTCTCAAAAGATAAAACCATATTTTAAGGGAAAAGACTAGCGCAAGGTCTCGTTCAAACTGACGCGGTGGCAGCAGCGATGGCGATCATTCACGCGATCTTTGACAACCACTAGACTCTATGATCGCCACCGCCCACCGCGTGCGTTGACCGTGCCCTAAATCTTTGTATATTGTGAGGTGCCGAGGCATGCGTTACCTCTTCTGAAGCTCATTACCATGCCGATACCCCCTTCTTGAGCGAAGCAATAGCATTTGGTTACAGAAGCCGCTTTAGTGGCGAACACAATAGGCCTGCGACGGCCGCAGCGATAAAAAATACAGAAGCCGCTTACACATAGAGTCCTCTAGCTTTAAAAAATGTTTTTGCGTTGCGTATATTTA
Organism: Perizoma affinitatum; assembly: GCA_961405105.1. Classification (NCBI taxonomy): domain Eukaryota; kingdom Metazoa; phylum Arthropoda; class Insecta; order Lepidoptera; family Geometridae; genus Perizoma; species Perizoma affinitatum. The sequence continues at coordinate 13,398,228 of OY560197.1, forward strand.
TGCATATATCCGCATATATTTATTTTTTTAAAAATAAATATATGCGGAAATCATCCTCGTTCGGATAACGACGTTTTTAGGAAAACGAAGTGAATTTATGTTTTTTTATCGAAACAATTTGAAAATACTGCAATAGAAACGATTCAATGTAAAATAAAAGTTGTTCATAAATACGTGAATTGTACACTTACACTTACACTTAGACGGTAAAAAGTAAGCTTAACGTTGAGTTACTATTGCGTGGATATTAACAGTTGTGTAATAGTAACATGACTTTCACAAAATAGTGCTTTATTTTATGCTTGATTCAAACTGTTAAAAATTCTGTTGTCACAGAACCCATTCTTCGATCAAATCAGTTCTGTTAACGTCATGCAATGATTCACATATCGCGTGTACGCACGCGGGTAAATATTTTGACCTTTTTATGTTGTCTTAGACCACATTTGAGAAGCAATTTGTTAATTTCGCAGCTCTGACCTTTATACAAGAGTTAGAAGTGGGATTTGTATGTCAATGTATGGTTTATGCAGCGGTAGGGTAAACGGCGACAGATCGGAGTTATAAAAAATAATTGTTTTTTTGTTACATGAACACCTACATTAAATATATTACAAAAGATATTTCAATTTGACATGACTGTAAGCTAACGAGGTAGCGGAGCGACGGAACGGGACATCTAGATTTATCACCAATATGGACATTTCATATGAAATACACCTTTAATAAACCATTATTTATATAGTATTTAAATCTACGAATTAAAAAGTAACAAGCAATGTGACCAGCTCGGTTACATTAACCGGAAGCCTATTGTACAAGCGTACAGAGTTCCATGAAACCCTTTTATAATTAATCTAAAATGAGGAATGTATAATTATTTTTCTAATTAACCCAAAGAGTACTCAGGTTATAATTGTATAATTAATAAACTCTGTTTTGCGTTGGCCTCTGTGCCTAAAAAATGTATACAATTGTATTTACATCTCATTCGGTAATTTATCTCGTAATGTTATAACAACTGGCGTTTGAGGATACCCTCTCCGTATTACCAGAAGTCAAAAATCAACGCTCAAATCTTGGTTACGACCCAAAAACCATAGCACCATCAAACGTCTCTATTTACATACACATCACGGCATTACGTCCGTCCGTCCGACACATCGACGTGACGTGTATGACGTAACCGCACATGTACTGTTTTGCAATGGTTGGTTTTAGCGGTAATTTGGGAAGGTTGATGGTGTTCTCGACCTTTCCACATCAATATGCTACCGAAGCGCAATAATCATTATCTGCAGTTATTTAGATTTATTAGTTTTTTTTTAAAGTATAACTATTATTCAGTAAAAGTACAATATAGTGGAATAACACATTTGTCGTAGTTATAGTAGGTAGGTATTAATTGGTTTATGAAGTTGTTTGTAAGTACAATATTCAAAATATATTTACAATTCAATAAAAAATAATTTCAGATACCTACAAAATCCAATTTTCTTTTGCAGCTGTGCTAGGTTAGATAATTTTAAATTGATTACTTCTGGCATTACATGACTATTTCATTATTATTATTTAAATTTACTCACAGTACTTACCTAGTCTATGAAGTGTATAAATTATAAATATATAAATGTATATAAGGATTCGGTGGACCATAATTGTAATTGGGACTTTATGACCTATATAGAACGTTAGTTTTTCTAAATAACTTTGAATTTGAGGAATGTGTCGTACCTGTCCATTAATAAAATAGTTGTTGCACTATTGAAAGTGTTGCGACCTATTGCCCCATATATTGTTCACGCTCGTAACCAAATATAATTCATAAATAATCGCCATCTTCTTTACTAACAATCAGAGTGTTTGTCTGTCCATCTCCAGCAGTAGGCTTGTCGTGTACGGGGTTACGCAACAGATACCATTGTTTAGATAGGTGATTACTATGGCCTATGGCTCAACGGCCCGCGACTATTAGATTTGAGCAATATCCTGTAAAATATAAAAAATGATCACACGCTGAGTAGATTAGTATAAAGGTTAATATATTCAGAGGTCAGTGGCAGAGGTCAACTGCTGCTCCTATAAAATATGTTTACTTCGATTTCGATTTGGTAATGGCCCTATAATACATATTTTGTGTAGCCCGCGTGGAATACGAGAATGTCCAAGCTGTAACCTATTGGTAAATAGAAATACTGAAGCGTTGTCGTGGATCCCTGCCTATGCGGTGTCCTACGTAGGTATTCGGCTAGGTAGGTAGCGGGTAGGCAGGCCAGGCGGCGTATGGAAACAGCAAGAATATTTACAGGGTTTAATGAGGATAGTCGAAAGTTACAGATGGTAGAAGATAGGTAGAAACGATACAGAACAGTTACAGAATGATAGATAGATGTAGGTATGAATTTAGCGTGATTCGCGAGTACAAAGTGCGTGAGTAGCGAGAGCAAGCGATACGTGTATCCCGTCGGAAGGCTCTGAGCGAGTGTGTCGGCGGCGCGAGCGGTATGAATATTTATTGAGCAGCCGGTGTCCTCCGCCCGCGCGCCTCTCGCATGCCCCGCAGCGCAGGCGTGCACTCGGGTGACGGACTCGGATGCGAGGATGACGCCACAGTACTCCCCCGCCGAGATCGTAACTACGATCGATAGTAGTCGGGGAATCTTACGGTTCTTCCGCTTTTCGTCTTCTTGGCGGGGATTGTAGATACCCCGTCAGGAACTGGAGCAGGATCGGAAGCGGTCATTGGCGTCGGCGTTGGCGTTGTCGTTGTCGTAGAGGTTGGCGTTAGCGTCGTGTCGTCGCTTGCGCTGTACGCTGGCTTCAGTCGATCCATGGTAACGGTAAGTACCTTGTCTTGCACTTTGATGTCGTATGTCTTGGATCCTCTCCGTACGACCATGTATGGACCAGCGTAAGGTGCTTGCAATGGACGTCGGACTGGACCTTGGCGTAGGTAGACGTGCGTCGCGGTACCCAGGTCTCTTGGTATGTAGAAGGGACGTGGTGAGTGCCACGAAGTTGGTGTTGGTGCCAGCTTGCACATGCGGCTGCGCAGGCGATCGGCGAAGTCGGTGATGTCGAGTTCTTTTTCGAGTGCAGTGGTGAAAAACTGTCCAGGCAAGCGGAGAGGCTCGCCGTAGACGAGTTCGGCGGCTGAGGATTGAATATCGTCTTTCCACGCGCTGCGGATACCCAGCAGCACAATGGGAAGTACTTCGGTCCACTGTGATGACGCATGGCAGGAGATGGCGGCCTTGAGTTGGCGATGTAGACGTTCTACAAGGCCGTTGGCGGCCGGGTGGTATGCGGTCGTCGTGAGGTGAGTGGCTCCGATTAAGGCGGCGATGGCCTTGAATAGGTGCGACTCAAATTGGCGGCCACGGTCGGTTGTGATGCGTGTGGGGCAGCCAAATCGTGCGACCCAACCAGAGATGAAGGCAGAGGCGCAGGTGGTAGCTGTGATGTCAGTAAGTGGGTACGCCTCAGGCCAACGTGTGAAGCGGTCGACTATCGTGAGGCAGTACCTGTGGGAAGCAGACAAAGGTAAAGGACCTATTATATCCATATGGACATGTTGAAAACGGGCTGAAGGTGGTTTGAATGCTGTAAACGGTGCAGTTGTGTGTCGCGTTATTTTGCAGCGCTGGCATTGATGACATTCCTTAGCCCATTGTCGACAGTTTCGCCTTATACCCGGCCATACGAATCTAGAAGTCACTAATCGTACTGAAGCTTTAGCGCCGGGATGACTCAGGTTATGTAGCGATTCGAAAACTTGACGGCGAAATGGTGGTGTGACGTATGGTCGAGGGTTCGTAGTAGAAGTATCGCAGTATACTTGCGTTTTAGCGTCGGGTAGGAAAACCTTTTGCAGCTGTAGACTGGATCCATCCACGAGTAGGGTTCGTAGCTCTGCGTCTGTCTCTTGGGCTCGGGCAAGGCTCTGGTAATCTAGGGGCATCGAAAGTTCTTCGATACGGGAAAGAGTATCAGCCACGATGTTGTCTTTGCCAGCGACGAATCTGATATCTGTCGAAAATTGAGATATGAAATCTAAGTATCTAAATTGTCGTGGCGAGCATTTGTCTCTTTTAGTGGTGAAGGCAAACGTTATAGGTTTGTGATCGGTCAGTATGATGAATGGTCTCGCTTCCACCATAAAACGAAAGTATCGTATCGCCTCATATATCGCCAGTAGCTCGCGGTCGAAGGTGCTATATTTCTGTTGGGCATTATTTAGCTTTCTGGAGAAAAATGCCATGGGCTGCCAATCGTTACCTTTCCGTTGTTGCAGCACGGCTCCGATAGCTACGTTAGAAGCATCGGTCTGTATAGCGAGTTCGGCGTCGGGATCTGGATGAGCTAGCAGCGTAGCGTGAGAAATGCTCGACTTACAGTCTCTGAAGGCTTCCAGCTGTTCGGGTGTGAGGTCAATCGGCTTCGAACCTTTGCTCTGTTTTCCAGCTAGCATTGCGTTGAGAGGTGCTTGTTTCTTGGCTGCTTCTGGAATGAACCTACGATAAAAGTTTAGCGTCCCTAGAAATCTTCTGAGCTCTTTCGTATTTTTCGGTGTGGGAAAGTCCATAATAGCTTTTGTTTTCGAGTCGAGGGGACTAATTCCATCGGCAGAGACGCTAAAACCCAAGAAGGTGACCTTAGGTTGACCAAAAATACATTTCGAGGTATTTATTAGGACGCCGTAATCCTTTAAGCGTGCAAAAAGTATTCGAAGATGCTCCAAGTGTTGATCTTTATTATCTGAGTAAATGAGTACGTCGTCCAAGTAACCGTAGGTGAAGTCCAGTCCATTCAGAACTTCGTCCATGAAGCGCTGGAATGTCTGGCCCGCATTCCTCAAACCAAATGCCATGTATGGGAAATCAAACATACCGAATGGAGTAGTGATGGCAGTCTTCGGTATGTCATCCAAGAAGACTGGTATTTGATTGTATGCTCTAACTAAGTCAATAGTAGAGAATATTGTTTTACCTGTGAGCTGATTGGTAAAGTCGTGAATGTGACGCACAGGGTATCGGTCCGGGATCGTTCGGGCGTTCAGGGCTCTGTAATCCCCACAAGGTCTCCACCCGTCGTTCTTTTTCTTAGCTAGATGAAGAGGAGAAGACCAGGCGCTTTCGGACCTTCGTGCTGTCCCGCTTTGTAGCATTTCATCGAACTCTTTTTTCGCTATCTGCAATCTCTCCGGATCCAAACGACGTGGGCGACTCGACACAGGTGGTCCAGGCGTAGTCCGGATGTGATGCACGGTACTATGCTTAGGTATGGTTGGCTTACCAGCAGGGCGAGTGATATCAGGATACTCTCGTAGCAGGTTGGTGAAAATGTTGTCGTCTGCTGTGGTTCGTATGGAGGAGATATCAGGTACGTTTACGTTAGGCTGCGGTGCGTCAATAGAGAGCATGGTGATTCCGTCGATGAGCCGTTGCTGTCTACAGTCTACAAGTAGGTGATAAAAAATTAAAAAATCTACACCAATTATAGGCTTTGTGACGTCTGCCACAGTAAAACGCCAACTGAATGCTCGTCGTAGCCCAAAATCCAAGTTAAGTTGAATATGACCGTAAGTAGATATAAGCGTGCCATTCGCGGCAAAAAGTTGGTACTTAGTCTTAGTTCGCGGCTCCCGTATGGCTAACTTTGGAAAGACACACAGGTCTGAACCCGTGTCGATCAGGAATTGCGCCTTCGATTTCCGGTCAGTGGCAAACAGGCGGCCTGTTGATTTTGGACAGTCAGCTACCGCCACTAGTGACTGCCGTTCGCATTTCCCGCCGATTTAAACGTACACGGCTGCCTGCATTTTATGGCACTAGATCCGTATACGTAATGGTACCAGCAATGCGGATGGTCGTCTGGGCGTTCTCGTGACCTTGATCGATTCCTGGAGTTTGAGCGGGTTCTAATATTTCGGACTTCGTTTCTGGGTCTAGGATTTCGAGTGGATAAATTTCTAACCTGTTTCGCCAGTTCGTCAACACGTTTTGCCATTGCTTCCAATGCCGACACCGTACCTGGTACTTCACATGCTGATGAACTAGCCGCTACTGATTGCTGCGTTGGGGAAGATATATCGTTTATCTTGTCCGCTAGCTCGGCCACGGTGTGTAGTGCGCTGTCTGGCTGTGAAGCAATAATCGTTTGAATTTGTGTTGGTAATCTGTTCGACCAAATCTGCCTGATAAGGCTCTCTGGTACAGTCGGTCCCGCTAAACTTTGCAAATGTCGCATAAATTGTGAAGGTTTTCTATCACCCAGCTCTTCGTGGGTAAGTAATTGTTGGATTTTACGCTCTTGAGAAGCAGACAATCGTTTGATTAACTCAGTCTTGAGCTTTTCGTATTTACCGGTTTCCGGCGGATTCAAAATAACGTCTTTTACTTCGGACGCGTACTGTGCTTCTAACTGTCCAACAACGTAGTAAAACTTTGTCTGGTCGGAAGTAATATTAGAAATCGCGAACTGACCTTCGATCTGCGCAAACCATACGGCCGGTTCCTCTGGCCAAAATGGGGGTACTCGTACACCCACTCTCCACAATCCAGGATTTTGTCCAGAAGTTCCAGGTTCTTGGGGCTGTTCCTCGGTAGACTTCCTCATCTTCTTCGTCGGGGTCACCAGTGAAGCGTTGTCGTGGATCCCTGCCTATGCGGTGTCCTACGTAGGTATTCGGCTAGGTAGGTAGCGGGTAGGCAGGCCAGGCGGCGTATGGAAACAGCAAGAATATTTACAGGGTTTAATGAGGATAGTCGAAAGTTACAGATGGTAGAAGATAGGTAGAAACGATACAGAACAGTTACAGAATGATAGATAGATGTAGGTATGAATTTAGCGTGATTCGCGAGTACAAAGTGCGTGAGTAGCGAGAGCAAGCGATACGTGTATCCCGTCGGAAGGCTCTGAGCGAGTGTGTCGGCGGCGCGAGCGGTATGAATATTTATTGAGCAGCCGGTGTCCTCCGCCCGCGCGCCTCTCGCATGCCCCGCAGCGCAGGCGTGCACTCGGGTGACGGACTCGGATGCGAGGATGACGCCACAATACATTATTTATTTATTTGTATATTATGTATTTTTATAGGTAACCTCGCTAGTGGAACGCCGCCCGGGTCTTTATCCGCGTAGAGTTTTTTCCTGACTACATCTTCCCTTTTAAATATTCACCTTAAGCCACACTCCATTTCCATCTTTTGTCTTTAACAATGACGGTACGTTTGACACTATGTACCAAACAATGTAAGGCCCGCGCAGACCGGCGCGCTCACGTCGATGTTGGCGGTGACGATCGGTACATTGACGCGAATCTGGCACCAACTTGACAACCTGTTCCCTTTGACCGCCACCGCACCGCCGCCACCGCGTCAATTTGACAAAGCTTCTACTGTTTGGGTTGCGCGTTGGTTGTCAGTCATTCAAAGTCACGATAATATAAAACTTTATATTTAGATCATCATCAATAAAGATCTGCAACCTAATCATCACCATTACCCGTACGTCCATTTCATACGAACATCCATTTTCAAGGATTCGCGAACGCGAATGCGTATATTCAGTTTTTAAATCTGGCGCCATTTGTCTATGTCTTGATTTTGACAGGTGACTTAACCACGCGAGTGACATACACACACATTTGTTTTTTCAAAGTTTGCATCTTATTCCGAGCATTGCCGAGCTGATCCGAAAAAAGCCGATGGTTGTTTGTTAGTAGAGTTGCACTTGCATAAACTTCCCACAATAGTACTGAATCTGACATAAGACAGATGTGGCTTCAAGAATGACGTGTCCAAAATATGTGTCGCTACAATTGTTTTGTTTACTTCCATGCATAGATTATATATTTATTGATTGTAATTTGTAATGCAGGCTGCACTTAGATAGTGACAGTGCTGGGTCACACCGCCTGTCTTATGTCGAGACGAGACGAGACTGCATCCGCATGCCAAAGTACAATCAATGATTACTGGCATCGTACCTACAAAGGTACCTACTCGTTGCATAAAACAAGTCTTAATTCACAATACGAAAAATCTAAATATGCTAGGTAATAATAATGTCATATATCAAGTTTCACCGATGATGCCGTTACGTCATAACCGACCAACTGACCTCACCCACTGACCACTGATTGGAGGTACTTTTCCATAGTTTTCGCTCAAGGTTTTGTAAATTTTAAGACCCTTCATAGAAACTTAAAATTTAACATTCTTACAATCTCATAAAATCCGCTTATAATAAATAAGACCGCCCATTATACTTAAAATTTTAAAGTTCTATTAAGTCCTTTTTTTTTTCATTGTGTGCAAAGTATTTTCCTTAATTTTTAAAAGTATATCTCCGAATAAGTTGAGATCCATCTTTCTGTGACACCATTATCAAATTTGTTCATTGACCTAAAGTTAGGAGATCATTAAAACTAAGTAAAGAAGGTTGTACCAAAAAAAACTATACTTTGTTTAAAAAGCTCGAGAACTGATCCAAAAATCGAGCCTATTTGAGGAAAAGATCAGAGAACTGAAATTTCGAGTCATGGAATCTCTAACGCTAATCAAAAGCATAGGCAGAGATTGTATTCCCGAGTCAAACCAAACACTGAAATAGATGAAAGGTCAGCTCCAGAATCACATGAAATTCGCGTAATCGCAGGACGAATGAACTCCAAACTGCGTTCATAAATGAAACAGGTTGGAGCCACAATGTCTAGGCTCCATATAATGTGTTCCTTGACCTCGGAAACCTGTTCGTGTCATAGACAATAAAGATTCAGATACTGTGATTAATGTGATTATGTATGCGACCGTTGTGCAATTCTCAAAACTTAACCGGATGTAGTGTAAAAAGCACAAGTGCGGCCATTATTTACTTTTAGGAAAACTTAACTCGTTTTGGCGAAGCATAATGGGTAATTATTTATGAAACTCAAATCAAATCAGTCAACATAAGGTCATGTTTTGATACGGTTTTTAATAATAAAAAGGTAAACGCGATAAAGACCCGTATAAAAATATATCACAAAAAAATTGTCTGGAGATCGCTTTTAGCGATAAGACCGTCGATTTTACCTTGTATCTTTATGAATTTCTGTGTTTTGTATATATTTTTATGAATTAATTGAAATGGTACTTTCTATCTGCTGCAATATATTCCATTGAACCGCGTCACTGATGGCCGGCCCTCGTGCGGCAACACCGCCGCCGCCGCCGCCGCCGGCAGCCTTGTGACCGTTGTTCCTAATCACTTGTAGGTACTCTTATCTAATGAGGCGCTGCCTGATGGAGCTTGGGCCGATCTTGCGTCTGCTCTTCTATAACCTACTTAACGCAACTATTTGCGTTAAGTAGGTTATGACTCGTATAAAATTAATTTAATTTAATTTACTTAAATTAGTTATAGTCATATTTATGTAAAACTAGCTGTTTCATCTGTATTTTTTGTATATACCTACTTGTATATAGTTTTAATACTAACTCAATATGGATCTTGGTCTAAAATAAATATAATCATTATTATTATAATTAGGTATAAAAGCCAGCTTGCAACGAACTTTCCAAGTTGTATGTTGGCCTATTCTTAGAAAACTGCACATATCCGTCGTCCGTGCACTCCGTCACAGTGGGTAGATATCAAAGAAAAGCTTTCAACTGTTTGGAAACAAAGGGTACGTAATTAGTTAATGTGTACATAGTGACATAACGAGGCAGTAATGAGATAATAACTTATTGATTCAAATGTATTGTCCGAGAGGTATCGCCGTGAAATAAGCAGCGTACCGAAACGAAACTCCTTCGACATATTTTGTGCTGACAAAATAAGGTGCCAAATTCCTGCAAGGCAGAGGCTTTCAATTACAACTCAACAAAATGTAAAAAGAAAATTAAATGTGAGATATTTGCATCTATATCTTCAAAAAACAAAACAAATAAAAATGCTCACGACTGTTTTCCCATAATGCCCCATCCTCAGATACATGCTGTGCAGTGCGTAGATCTTTGAGGATACCAAGTAAGGGGTAGTCACAGGCGCGTCTAAACATTATATTTGGTACATGCCCGCGCTTTTGCAAGTAGTTAGTATTCCACGTGACAGCCCATCGCCGCTTATTAGTAATGAAAACAACTCAAAGACGACATACCAGTGCGTAGAGATTCAATTAACAAGCTTTACGTGTTACGGTCACATTAGTTTCAGATTTATAGGGGAGTTTCGCTTCTATTACTAGTACCTTTTATATGATGTTTTATGGCGAGAGTTATGTGTTGTGTCATTCGGTAATATGCATTACCCTCTGAATTATGTTAGCTCATAAAAGCTGAGCAAAGAAGCTTTCTTGGACAAAATGACAATCTGAGAAGGTTATACAATTCTATGATACGACTATTTGCCTTCAAGTTAGAAATATGGTACTTTTATGTATGTATATTGTACCTATTTATGGTACTTTCCTTTCTTATTATGAGAATGTAGAGTTTTTTTAGATGATTTTCTCATAAAGGATATCGTAAGTGCTGTTAACGAACAAAGTTTGTTTGCATGTACGAAAATAAAATGGCCTTAGCTATTTTGAATAAATTCAACAATTTCTTGGTTCCACATTGGAAAAGCTCTCTAAGCAAAACTCTGTGGTCTACTAAGTTTATCTGTATCGTTGCGTCAAAACAATAAGTAACCAGAATGCATTCTTAGAATTCTCTCACATGATTTAAAAGGTATAATATGGTTCTATTCATGTAATGCCCCGATGCTATCAACGTGGGCACAGCGTGGGCACAGCGTGGGCACAGCGTGGATCACAGGTCCACGTAGAACAATGCGATTGGGATCATCGAAGATAATTAAAAATACAAGCCTTAGGTAGAAATATTATATTTCTGTCATTTTTTTTATGTGTATTAATTACCTGCTCGCTATTCTCGAGGTTTTGTCTCCGAGAGCAATAAACAATAATTAGTATTATATAGTTATGAGTAGGTATTGTAATCTTAGAATGACTATTAAATTGTGGTAGTTCAAACATTCAATTATGACTCCAGAAAAAAAATAAGAATGTTGTTGGTTCAATGTTAGTTGATGTTTGTACCTACCTAAGTAAGGTAGGTAGTATTCTGTAAATGTTGTATTGCAGTATCGGTAGAAATTAGTGGAACACTCTGAAGCAACCTAAGACCTCTTATTTAATAAAAATGAAATTCTATAAAAAAAATTTTTTTTTTCGTGAATTTGATTATTGTAAAAATGGGAATTTTCACCGATAGTGCGGTACGTGAAAAGTCCCGTTTTTACAATATGAATATATATTTTTATTTTGTATTTGTGCTTTCCAAAACAACAGTGGTACCACCGCGGCGCCACCGCGTCACCGCGCCACCGCGCCACCGCGCCACCGCGCCACCGCGCTACCGCGCCCCCGCGCCGCTCCGACGTCACCGACGCCGCACTAACCTTGGCACATCCTTGCGCATGATAAGGAGTTCGTGAGTTCGTGAGCATCCTTGAGCTGGTCTCCAAACGTGCTCGAAGATATGTACCTCCGCACCCGCCCACACATACCCCTGATTGGACGGATAAGCTTCTGTTCAGTCGGTTATTAAATACCAGTTTTTTTTTAATTAATATAATTTGCGTATTAACAAGTTATATACGGGTTTTTATCACGTTTAATTTTTTTTATAATTTTGCCTACGTTTCTAAAACTTATGATTATGTTAACTGGTTGCGAAACTATGAAAAATACCTTGCGTGTATAATCTTACTAGAGTGTTAACTCTGAGTGATGTGGAAGCGACTGTATATACTATGTACTTATGTAAATACAAACGGAAACAAACACAAACACGACTGTGATCTCCATGATGGACGTCCTCAAAGGTTAGCTGGAAGAAAATGCTGAATAACATTAAGTTCGCATATGTACTTATTTTATCTTGTGCAATAAAACATTATGTATTTATCTATGCTTAAGCACATACTCAGTGAGTAGATCTCTGAAGTTTTCAAAATGGGGTAGTCAGAGGCACGTCCAAATATGATATTTGGCACATGCCTGCGTTTAGCAAATAGGTATCACTGAATTTACAAATACTTCTCCAGCAGTTTTTCATAAAATATCTTCATATCAATGCTAATTATTATAAAGTAGTATGGTTCAATCAAACAGTCTCATAACCTTAAAACACAATCAAATTCACGGAAAAGTTTATGATTTGTACCTAAATAAATGTTCTTAAAATCTAAACTATTACAAAAAAAATCTTTGAATACGATTTACGTATACGTACGATACTGTAAATTAAATATTTATATAACAGTAAGGCAACTTACAAGATACATTTGTTAAATAATTAAAATTGAACGAGAAAAAAAAACTAGCAAAATCAATACAAATTATACGATGATATAGATTTTTATGAGTAATAGCTGGTTAAAAAACAAAGGGGTATATTTTTCTAAGCAATGACCCAATTAAATAGAGTCATTTAACATTGATTGTCGGCCAGTATTTTGGGAAAGCTTCCGCCTGGTAGTGATCTGGATCAGTTGAGCTATCTATAGATCGTTTGCAACGGTCTTTAGATAGCTAGCTGTTTCATCTGTATTTTTTGTATATACCTACTTGTACATAGTTGTATGAATAAAAATTATATATAATTTAACATTGATGTTATTGAGTCGTTAATAACTTTATCCATCTGAATTATTGACATGAGGCTGTCTTGGTTTCCTTGCCCTCGGAATCAGCTCAGAGAGAGTTCAGCATACTTTTGAATAGTTTTTAAAAACCGGAAAATGTTCAGTTTTTCTGTAAATGTTCTATTTACCTGTACTACCCAATAAGTTGCATGTACTAATTAGTTCCTAAGTTATTACCTACCTGCTAGTAAGTGTATCTAAGCACCCACGATTAGCCCAGTTAGTTAAGTTAATTAAGCTTTCTCATACAAGTGAATTTGTAAATTCTTATGAGAAAATAAAAATATCTTAAACCTCATGTTCTATTTAACTTTGGATTGTAGCCTTTGGCTGGATTATTTGTTCTGTAAATATACCCAAATAAATTTGTTGTAAAGCAAGTTTAAAAAATACCATAATAAAGTATTATTTGCGTAATTTACCAATAAAATGTTTCAATGCTTCAAGCATTTTATATTCTGACTGTACCTAAGTGTATTACAAAATCATGTGAGGCAAAACAGGAATACAAAATGGCGAAAACGTGGAACAAAATTATTAAAATAAAGAAAACAATAGTTTCGGAGCAGAAAAGGAATATAATGTGGGGCGAACGTGGAATTTTACATGTGGGGCAAAAACCAAACTTTCACATTTAATAGTAATAGTAATAGGACGGTGTTCTCGACCTTTCTGGACTAGTTCGGGACCGTGAAAAATGCCATCAGCAATGGCATATCAATCCCCATCAGTGGGTAAAATCAAACTACTGATTATGAACGGTACACTGTGGGGAAGTGTCCAGTAGGTAGGTACCCCAGAACATATTCAGACATAGTGATTCACCGGTCTCAGCTAGTATACTATTATAAAATGTTTGATCTTAGATAAAAAAACACGCTCACTACTGTATACCCCATGATGGACATCCTCTGATTCATACTCAGTTACTCAGTGCGCAGATCTTTGAGGATACCAAGTAGGGGGTAGTCAGAGGCAGGTTCAAACATTACATTTGGTAACACTAACTTGTGGGGCCTTCGATTTTTTTGTTCTATTTCATACCAGTTTCCTCACGATGTTTACCTTCACCGATATGAGCATGTGTTAATGTGCATATTAATTATTCGACTGGAAAATTTAATTACGCCATAATAATTAATCTTATATTAATTAATTTATTTATTCAATATAACAACATTACAGGTTTTTTTTTTAACCCTAAAGCGATGATATATGATAGAAAGTATATAATATCAGATAGAAGAAGAGAACTAAACTAAACAATTAAAAACTATTTGTTTCTAAAACTACCTGTGCTATTTGTAGGAGTTTCGGCTATTGTAGAAAATATCTACGTTATTCACAGACAAGATATTTAGCAGATAGATAGCGATTGACATGGACAAACTTAAGTAAGTTGGTCCTACAGTTGGTCCTACAGTTGGTCCTACAGTTGGTCCTACAGTTGGTCCTACAGTTAGTCCTACAGTTGGGCACCTCGAGCATGGCGGACAATAAAAGATAAACGGGCCGTGAAGAATGCTGTTCCCATCGCGAAGATTGGAAGATGATTTCAAGAAGGCAGCAGCCGCACTTTACAACAGCAATGCTGGAAACCAAAACAGTTGTAATACCGATGTGTCAACTTATAGTAGGTATATTGGTTATGTACTTTTTGTTATAAAATTGTTATAAAACTAGTATTATATAATGAATAAATAATGTTGGACATATTTCACATAGCATCATCTAGCCCCAAAGTAAACAGAGCTTGTGTTATGGAAACTACATGACTGATATACTACTTATATACTTTTTTGTAAATACATACAATATGTATGTATTTACAAAAAAATACATAGAAAACACCCAGACCCGATACAAATATTTGCAGATGATGCAAACATTTGTCTCGCGGTGGGAATCTAACCTACAACCTTTTGCGTCTCAGGCGGGCCTTTACCCACTTCGCCACCGAAGTCGTCGTTAAGATTTTTGATAAAGGCTATTGAAATTAGAATTGAAATTAATTGCTGCAGGACAAATATTTCCATATCTCGCAGATTTTTGCTCCGGGTCTGGGTGTTGTGGAGCACTGTACTCGTAGTTCCTGATACCCACGACACAGGGAATCCTAGTGTAGGCTCAGGGCAATCACTAAGTACGTGGTAGCCCTGAGAAAACACCATCGGATGGTAAAAAAAAACTATTTTGATTTGCGATTGATTTTGTATCTCACAAGCATGTCGGGGCTCAGCTCCAGATCCCACCAGCCACTAGTACAAGTGCTTATCTCTACAGAATCAATCAACTTACAAAACACGCGCTCAAAAAAACAAAGGCGATTCTCACGACTTACGAGTTTTTAACACCGTGTTTGGCTCTCAACAAAACAATAGTAAATCTTCATAAGTGATAGAATCGAATTGTATCAAGATGTCGGGAGATGGTCCGCGAGAGAGGGGCTCCACATAAAAGGAGGATGCGCGTGCGTCGCCCGCACAGTGCGCTGTCCGCGCGCATCTCATCTCAACAGACAAACACACGAACACACAAACAAACAAACAAAACACACCTCACGCAACTCAACCTCGCATTTTGTGATTTGTGATAAACACATTTGGATTCTTTAACACATCGGTGAGTACCGTCCCGACCTACCAGTGAAGTGTTACAAATAAGTGATTAATTACGACCAGCAGGAAGTTAATGCTATGTTATTTTCATGATGATTTCATTATTAGAACCTGAAAGTATTTATTAGGAATCGTGATGAAATTAATTCTGCAGAACTTCGTCAGCGACCGCAAATCACGGCGTGTCCTTAATCATTATAAAAACAGCGTTATTATGTACCTACCTATCTAGCTACCTACCTATAGCTAGCTAGCTACCTATTTACCTACTCACAGGCGGATTGCATTTCAGAAGTAGTCCGGAGACGTGGATAAGATGACACGGTTGCAGACAGTGGTGAGTTATTGTTTTAAATATACAAAATTAATACTTACTTACCGAAAATGTACTGAAATACTTTTCGGTATATATCATACACACATACGGCTAAGTCTGTTTCCCGGAGGGGGGTAGGCAGAGACCGCGGATGCCAGTCCACGATCCTGTCATACTATTTTTTCTTTATTCATCACATTTTTCGTACATGCTCGTCGGTTTAGTGACTCTTTCTCAAGAATTTCTCCAATTTGGTCAGATTACGTATTTTTATTATATTTCAAACACAATTATTTGAGTGTACTCGTTTTATAGGTTTGATTAATGTAAATGTAAATAAATAACCGTCCACCAGTCAGATAGATCTGATCCCACACTAGGATTCGTGTTGTGAGTATCAGAAACTACAAGTACCGTGTAACAGAACACCCGGACCCGAAATAAATATCTGCAGAACATTAAAAAAATATATACTAACGCGAATCACCAAAAATATATACACCCGCCATACCATCGAGGTCGCCAGACTATATTATACATAATACAATCCTTATTCCAAATTAACAAACATATCTCTTAGAGAAAAATTGAAAAGGCTTCTTTGTCCGTGTCTCGGTCTATTTCTATATAATTTGCAAACTGATCGGTAAAACAAAACCAAGTTTAACTTTCGATTAGAAATAAAATCCTGTTTCAAAATCTTTATATACTAAGTGTGGGTCTGTATTATTATAAAATAAGTACCAAAACAATAATGAGAGCTTATATACCAAGTGACCCGAAGCACCGAGTCTTGATAGAATATCATAATATTTATAACTATAGCTACTGTCTATAGCTTCGCTTAAAAGTTTTTTTTTCGCTGACTTTTTGAAAATTGTCCTCCTCGACAAGCCCTCATATTTTAACGGGATAATATAGCCTATGTCCACCTTGAAAGTTCAATCTAAATTTTGATAAGAGAATGTTTAAAATCGGATAAGTTGTTTCGTAAATTACTTCCTACATTCAATCTTAATACCACTTTATAATAGGTATTACCTAAAGTGTGTACGAACGTAAACTATCATATTACGCAGTTATTACAACGGTTACATGCAGTTTCGGAAGCAGGAAAAGTTATTCATAAAACTGCACAGAAAATAACTAGACCCAGACTCTTCTGAGATAGCACAAAAAGTATAAATGAAACAACTAGCTATCTAAAGACCGTTGCAAACTATATAGAGATAGCTCAACTGATCCAGATCACTAGATCACATCGGTTCGTAGTGTCCTCTCATACAATTACTTTACAAAAACAGAGTAACAACTCTGTTTTTGGTTGCCAAGAATTTTCGCACGGATACAATTTTTTTATTATTTACTAAAGAAATACATTTATTAATACAACTATGTACAAGAATGTATATACAAAAAATACAAAAGAAACAGATAGCTATCTAACGATCTATAGATAGCTCAACTGATCCAGATCACTACCAGACAAAAGCGTTCCCAAAATACTGGCCGCATTGCCACGCTGAATGGCAATGCTAGTGCATTGACCCAGATAAGAGCCAGCTCTCTTGTCACCATTCGCACTGAAAGAAGTTTAGAAACTAAAATAGTTATAAACTAATAAGTATATAATACAACACGCCCCGCTTTATAAGTAACAAATTATTTCGATTTGACATTGCGTCTTATTTCATCGCATCCAGATTAGTTTCCGCTAAGCAGAGAGAGTGCGTGTTAGTGGTAGTTTAGCAAGTGCTTGATAAAAATAAACAAAAGGCAAATGGCGAATCAATCAATGACAAGATAATATATAATAGTACCAATGCGGGTAGAAAAAACTGCAATTTGCATTTCGCTTTCACTACTTTTGTACATAAAACTACATTATCCACGGCTATTATAAATAAATAAACTCTCCACAGTCACATACATAGTCCCTGACACCACACTCTGATTGCTGGGTATCAGGAACTACGAGTACCACGGTACTGAAACATGTCTCGCAGCGGGATTAGAATCCGCACGTTTTGCATCTCAGCCGGCTACTGACCGTTGCGCCACCGAGGTCCTCCAGTATTTCATTGTTACATTTCCTAATCTAATATAATATTTTCTGAGTTGATCCTTATCTGGGAAAATACGTTGAACGGTACGAAAATGATGCATCGCATATCATCATAAACTGAGGATGCGGATTCAAAGTGATCCTTGTGATATTAATGAGAAAAAAAATGACTTCAAGATCTAATGATGGAGTGCGAGATAGGACTTCTCATTGGAACAATGAAAGGCTGGTGCACTGTGGTGGATATTATCTGTGCCAGTCGTTGACCGTTTCTCATGGTTAGTTTCATATTAAAAAGGGTTCACATCCAGAGTGGTCCCATATAAATCTGGTCAAGATCTGATAATGGTGGACAGGATGAAAACGGGAACTCCTTGACAGATCACAGCGATGTGTAGGTTATAACTAGGTAATATCTACATGCCATCATCATCATCATCAACAGCAAGTGCAAGTCCACGTAGGCCTCTTCTAAAGAGTGCCACGACGGACGATCTTGGGCCATCCCCATCCCGTAACTTTTGAAATTTTATTACGTAGTGAAACTCTAAAAACTAAAAATGTTGATACTGCCTTCAAAAACCAGCCTAGCTAGCAGTTATTTAGCATTAAAAAGTTACAAATAATATAATTAACTTATAGAAACACAATGTATTCAAATATTTTTTCGATCCGTTGTTTTTGTTTGTTATTCGTTAAAATGTGTCTTGACATCTAGCTGCAGTTTCCCGTGTTTCCGTAGTGGTTCAATCTCAATGGGTCCACGGGTAATGAATTCCTACAGTTTAATTTTTTTTATATCTCTTTTACTACGAAGTATTAATTTTCAGTGACCTAGTTGGCCGTTTCCTGAACATTTTCTTCTTTAACATCATTTTTGCTCCAAATCCAACATTCGAATCGAACTGAAAAGTTGAAATTGATTTAAGAAAACAGATATTTCATCTCGAACTTGTTTCTAACTCCGTGTTTGTAACTCTTGCTAGTAGACAAATATTTGTCTCGGGATCTGGAAATTTTGTATATATTACATATATGTATTTATACTATATAAGTAGTATATCAGTCATGTAATTGTGGTGAAAACGTAGTGATTCCTTTTATCTGCATCTGTGACCACCAACAACCCCACATCCGCAATGCTCTCAGCTTTTCGGCACATTCATCGTGGTTAAGGGCGTTGCCACACGCGACGCGTCGCGTTACGTCGCGTCGCGTCGCGTTACGTCGCGTCGCGTCGCGTTACGTCGCGTCGCGTCGCAACGCGTCGCTCGGTCGTCAGTCGCGTCTCTCGCGGTAATGTTCGCGCTCACCGCAGTGTTGCGTCACCGCGCGGATCAGACCGCGCAGGGCTGACACACTGCCATTCATTACTTATGCTTGACGACTGATTCTAATCATCTGGAGCATCTGATTTAGTTGACGAATTACCATAGATGTAGAGAAGGGTGTTTTAACTGTTCTAACCGTTGCAACCGCTAACTAACAGTAACCTACGGACGGTTGCAAGATCAGAGGTATTACTCATGCGTTGTCGACCCTTACACGTAATGAGTGAAAAGTCTCATCTGCCTGTTATTTCACCGGCACTAACACCCTTCAAAGCGGAACACAGCAATGCGAGCATTACTGCTTAGCTGCTGAAATAGGTATGGTGGAGTATGAATCCGAACTAGCTCGATCACAAGGAATTCTACTATACTTACTTCAAGGACTTCCCCGGACGAGGTCCTCTTTATATACTTTATTTTAGACTACTACTAAATCTACTTTTTAAGGTGGTTTTCGATACGAACTATTGCTCGATTTGATTTTAAAATAGTGAGCTTACAAGGTAAAAACTTTTAGAAAAATTTGCATTCCTCAAACAAATCTAAGGTTCTCTAAGCTAGGTTCTGTTGAAGACAGGCACTAGAGCTAGGTCGCGCAACCCTAGCGACGTCACCGCAGCGCTGTGTGTGTGCCGCTTTGGCACACAACGAGGAGGCAGCCATCAATGCTGGTGAAATTTTATTATAATAGAAATGAGCGCTTTAGCCTCGGGCAGGAAATTCCAGAGTTTTGTTGAAATAATTCCCGCGTTTGTTAACAAGACACTAACAAACAAGGATACTGAACAAATTGTTCTCACAATTTATTATTTCAGACATATATATATATAGTAGGAAATCACTTGAATCAATTGAAATATAGCACAACATCAAACCAGTAATTTTGTAGCAATTAATCATGGAAGCTTTTAAATCTTCTTTACGAATAAAATATTCTAATTTAATTGCTATTGTCCTATAGTAATATTCGAAACCATTCTAATTAATTAGACGACCGCATCGTGACGTTAAGTTAATTAACCTATTAAGTTAATAACACTAATAGATTGATATGCTTAATATTTACATGTAAATCTTTGAGAGAAATTCTACTTGAGTATAAATAAGGCAAAACTACTTGCTTTAGATTAACTGTTTATTTTACATAACACATTCAACTTTGAATGAAGATTTATTTTTGTTTAAAGGCGTTCTGTTCCCCAAAATAATTCTCCCTTCCATACTCATTTCGTAAAGGTATTATGAAACACGATAACTTCTGCTTTTGTTTTAAATGCGCTCCAAAAGTGTTTTATTAAAAAAGCAACCGAATTAAAATGGAACGGGCCGGACACGTGGCGTGCATACCGGACGATCTATGGGCCATAGCTACTAACACAGAATTACAAGTACTAGGGATTCTAACGCATGTTACTACCGAATGGCCCTCACAAATTAGACGTCCTCCCAGGAGACCCCGGAGAAGATGGTGGAACGATCTCGACTCTCATTTGGGTGACTGACCCCCAGTGGCCGAGGATCGAGGAGGGTGGAAAAACGGTTACACAGATAAAAATAAATAAACAAACAGATAACCCGAAAGCTCAAACAACATGATCTAACAAACCACTTCACATGTCTAACACATACCACCTCAATACCACCTCACTGACACTCCATTAAGCATTAAGCAGTCGTGTTTATTTATGTTAATTCTGACATCTATTATAGATAGGTAGTTTTAGTAGGTGTTATGTATTTATTCGAGAAAGCGTCAAGAAGGTCAATGTCGGACGCAGCACGTTAGATAAGAGATGTTACGTCAATAATTAATCTGCAATGAGTTACTTTAATGTGTTTTAGAAGATCGCTTGGATTTTATGGACATATTTTTTCCGTCGCCTAGTTTCGTATCATTGACATATTTTGCGCGGTAGACTATTATTATCAGTAGAATTTTTAATTAATAATGCTGGACATTTTTCACACAGCATCATCTAGCTCCAAACTACACAGAGCTTGTATTATGGGAACTAAATGACTGATATACTACTTATATACTTTTTTTTATGTTTTTTTAAATACTTACATATATTGTACATAGAAAACACTTAGACCCGAGACAAACATTAGCTAATCGTACAAAAATTTGTCCCGCAGCGGGAATCGAACCCGCAACCATCTGCGTCTCAGGCGGGCCTTCGCCCGTTGTGCCACAGAGGTCATCTTTACGAGGTGCAACTTTTTGTGAACTAAGCTCAATGGACCCAAACGATAAGTTGTTCAGTAATGGACCTCTAGGCTGAGCTGAATGTGCCCCGGTATGAACAAACTTTGAAGACTTTGAAGACATGCCCTTTATGACGAGCTTTGTACCGCAGTTGGTCGGTGCCACGTAATACAATTTACGTAATACGTGACTTTTGTTTGAGTCGGCTGAATTAGGTTCGTGGGGCCATCGATTAAGGCGTCACCTTTCAAAACAATTATTACACTGTGACAATGTTCACTGAAAATAATAATAGTTGGTAAAGGATTCGCTGTAAATTCACTTGAACATTTTAAATTCACGTAGTTTTCATATGATCCTTGTAATTTCAATGAATAAAATTAAATTAAAAACAACTAATTACATTTGATACAATCTGAACTTGTGTTAAATGAGTTTACAAGTTAATATCAAGTTAAGATTTGGTGGTAGGGTGGTTTATTTGCTATCCTTTATTTTTCATATTACATTTATTTTTCATAAACATTTATAATTGATTATTTAAAACAAAAAATATTACTTTTTTATTTTTTATGTAATTTGGCTTGCCTTTTAAATAAAAACTTGTTATAATTGACATAACCGCATTAAATGTTCGGTAGATTTGCGACTAGGCATAATCGTGATATAACTATCATCCGGCCTGACTACAGCTACCAGTCTTATACGGGGTCGTAGATACTCCAAGAGGGCTTATATTTGTATATTTACATTGTACATTCCGCAAGCGTGTACATGTAAACATTGTACTCATAATTATATTTAACTTGCGTAACAAATCAATAATGTGTGCGACAAGGTTCGCACCATTCTGACACCGGGGTTTTATAGTCTCGACCTACAAGCTTTGTGTAGTTATATAATAGAAAGTGGGCCATACTTGCCTACTGTGATGAGGGGCATGAGGCCAACTAAGCCACTAATTCACACATTTGTACCTACGAGTGTTTTGTCAGACGTACAATTTCTTTAATTCTTGACATTTTAGTGATAGATGATACTACTGACCCATAGAGATTTTGAGTCGTGACGTAACGTGATTATTTGAACTTTAGATTGTTTTTGACTGGGTTGAATGATTTGTGATAGCAAACCTATGCAATATTTTTAGAGCCATCAACGTGGTAGTTGCTATCGGGTATCGGGACTATAATACATAATGGATTTCAATGTTTATGTACAGTTTGTGAACATTTTCTGCAGTGCACAATACATTACTGTGCTAAGTCCGGCTGGAAGTTCTAACATCCACGTGTAAGCGGCGATCTGAGTCAATGTAATTTGCACGACTCGAGAGCATCACTTTTACTTTCGCTGTGGGAATGTTTGTTGTTATGTCATACAACATTATCAAATGCGTGATTATGGATTCAGTCTCTGTACCTCGTAAACTATTCATTTTATGAAGACACGGGTAGTAAGTGTACGTACTTACCTATTTGAATATGTGTTTGTACCTACAATGTATGTTTAATGTCTCATTCAGATTTATATATCACTAGTTAGATACTAAGTGCATTAAGGCTCGCTTAAACTGACACAGTGGCGGTGAAAATTCAACCAAAAAAACAACTGTTTAGCAAAAAAAAACTGTTTAAAATCTGCATAAGTAGGTAAGCATGATAATATAATTTAGGAAATGTAAAGTAGGTTAATACAAAATAATGACATACCTGCCAAAAGAATAAAGAGTATTATATACGCTCTATTTAAAATTGCCACACACATTATATAGCTAGGTAGTTATTTAAGTTTGTTTGTTTGTAAGTGCACTCTCTAGCCTCACCAACTGGCCAAATAACACGTTTTTGTAAAATTTTATTTATGTGTGTTTCATTAACTGACAGCGGTGAACATTAATATTTTCCTCTGAGAAAATGAGCGTGAAAAAGTCAATGGCAATATTTCCCACGAGAAAGTGCGATGGCGGCGACAGCTGCGGGTTCCGCACTTGATATTGGAGATGCTTCCTCAGACAGAACACAAAAACGCACATTCGCACCATTCATGGGTGAGAACATTTGCAGATTCATTTATTGATTGGTAAATCTGAAAAACTTCAAAGCATCTAATAAGCAAAGTAATCACAAAGTCTGGCTCTCTCTTTGCGTAACATACGCAGGGGACATGCATGGCCCATAGACCTAACCCTACGCGGCAAAATGACAGAAGCTAAATAAATTAGTTCAACTTTTATATTTGCCGAGTTGTTTGCCAAAACGGTCACGTCCGTCAGCCCTTCTGACGCTCCGTGTTATATTCACTGCCGCAAACGAACTTGGCTGGAGAGCCAGTTTGGCAAGCAGCCGAGACTTGCAAAAACTCATGACGTCATTTATAAGAGCCTCTAACTCTCTCGGCCGACTAGCATGGAGCTGGTAGATGCCCTGCCGATAACCTCTATCCATACAAATACGTCGTAAAACGATCACTTGGGACATCGTGAGAAGTGAATGTTACATTCAAGGTACCTATTTGCTGATGGCTCACGCACTGAACCACAAATTTGGAACAAAACTATCTACTGAAATGAAGTTTCAATAGTTATTTCCACAAAAGCTCTACTCAATGAGTACAATTCAAGAAGTGTAAAGAATACATGGCTTACACAACTTGGCATATTGCACAGAAGCATTGTGGCGGTTCCCATGGCAAACCGCCGGCAAACCGCCGGCAACCCACCGGCAACCAGGCCGAGAGGTTCCTATGAGATGCACTACAAGCAATTTGTGATCTGGTATTTCATAAATACCAGCTTCATTTACAAAATAATTCATTAAACTTCGACTGCAAAGCATTTTTGCATAAATATATTTTAAATCTATCTTAGCATAAAGCTAGTAACTATATTGTGAGCGTAAGAACTGAGCCTTAAAACCTATTGAACTAAACTTCCCTTCATTATTTTAACTTCCCATAACATGATCATACCAACACCTTCACCAAACTCCTCAGGCAATAACATATGTGAAGGAGGTTGGCTTTCATTACTTGTCACGTGACTCTCGCGACGCGTCTGAATGGTGTGAATCATATGAGTTACGACTTGCTCGAATCATGTCATGTTCATGACGATCTGTTTCCGCAGTTTTGTAGACGTCAGGAAGCTGCGGTTTTTGCGGAGCGACGACTTTTAAATGGACCATTTGTTGCTGATTGATGAGCTGTTGATCGACTTGCAAAACCTTATTCATAAGAGACTCCTCTCGATTCTACTAATCCACATCCGTGGGAAATATTCGGTCTTTATATTATCCGATATAAAGACCGCCGATTTTTATATTATCTGATTTAGCTTCGTTATTTTGCCGATTTGCCACAAATGGTCCAATATTCGTTTAATATTCGTTTTTGATGCTAGTCATCAAAAGCGGACGCTTTTAATTCGTCACAGACAGAAAGCGGTTAGGTCCATCCACGTAGTTAATATTGCATGTCGTTTGAGACGCGTCGTTTCCACGTCGAAACTCATATTCTAAAATAACGCGATTATTTTAGAGTCCATTGTTGCATATGTAATAATTTAGAGGTAAGAAAACCAAATGAATAACTGTATTTAATATAGAATACCATGCCTTAAAAACATATAATTTAAAGTCAGACCGCAGATATTTCAGTTTAAAATAGGCAATTTCATAAGTTAAACATCGTATATTTTTATAAATCACTGTTTGATAAATGTCGTCGACTGCGCGAGTCTCGCTGACCGCTGTGTGCGGCGCTGCTGTTCATTCCTACCATTGAGTGGTACAATGACGGGTTCCTGTCGGGGGTCTCTCGTCCCCGCTGTGTGCGGCGCTGCTGTTCATTCCTACCATTGACTGGTACAATGACGGGTTCCTCTCGCGGGTCTCTCGTCCCCGACTGTGTCTTCGCAGAATGGAAGTGTGACGCAACATTTCGTCACGGCATTTGTTTGCGCGCGTGTCGAGAGGTCGGTCTGTGAGGAGCGCCATTGTCGGAGATTTCACGGCCTATGCGGAACTCTTCGCCTTTGAGCTGCTATGTTATGTAGCAGACAAATCGATTACACCCATATTTATAGGAGTGCTCATCTACTAGCACCCAAGCATTACTGCACCATATTACCAACGGAGATTGATTTTTAACCAGGATTGTTTCGTTAGTGAAGATATAAACAAACAATATCACGACTGTATTTCTCGTGAAGGCCATCCTCAGATACATTACCCAGTAAGTGGATCTATGAGGATACCACGAAGGGGTTAGTCAGGGGCACGTCCAAACATTACATATGCGACATGCTGCCACGTGACAGGTAATGCCATCGCCGCTTATCGGAACACTTACTGCTGGCGCATGCCTTTGAGTTTTTGTTTTAAGGGCATGCCGGTTTCCTCGCGATGTTTCCTTTTACCGTTTTGATCTGGTGCTGATTCGTTAATTTGCATATATATTTATGTTGAGTAGTTCGTGACTGCTGTGCATGTGTGTGTAGAGTATGTATGTAAAGTATGCTGGGTATGTTCGTATGTTACACATTAACGTGATTCGCATCAGGTAGCTGTGAAACGAATCAACATAATTTCGCTACAGCTACCGTGTGATGATAGCTCGTATCTGATGTATTTTTGAGAAAGTTGCATGCGGCGTATGTATGTACGCATCACAGCGTGGTAGATGGGTAGGTGGGTAGGTGGGTGGTAGGTGGTTACTTGGTGGTATTGCGGAGTAAACACTCCTAATTACGGTATAACAAGGCGTGCGCTAATCCAGCGCTATTATAAAGATCAGCGACACTTTCACTTTTGTAAACTACAACACAGAATAAACAATATTATCTAAGAGTTATTATTTATTTAATGCAATCGGGATTATGAAGTACAAAATAAGAATAATACAGTCTAGTCTATAGTTATACTTTTTATAAAACAACTTTTTGAGGAGACGGTGAGTGGGTCTCTGTGTGTTTGTGTGAAGATTGTAATTATCATCCAATATAATAAATACATACATACATACATACATACGCACATAAAATCACGCCCGTATCCCGCAGGGGTAGGCAGAGATCCCGAATAGATAATAATTTAAATTATATTTTAGCAGCTATTGCCAGCTGCTTTGATATTTCTTTTTAAATCCATACATAATATACATAGAAAATACCCAGACCAGAGACCAATGTTTGCAGATCATTTATCCGTCCCGCGGCGGGAATCGAAACCGCAACCTTCTGCGTCTCAGGCAAGCTTTCACCCACTGCGCCAAAGAGGACATAGTATTTAAATGTATTTATTTATTGTTTCCCAAACAAATTGTTCAATCACTGTGCTAGTCCGTTTTAATAACTGGCTTGAATTAACTGACAAAATTTATAATGTCGCCTTATTTTAAGCTACAAAACAAAACAAAAAAACCAAAAATCGTTCGTTCACAAATTAAAGTTGGCGACTTCATTTCTAATAACGTAAATGCGAAAAATGCTTTTGCATTGCAATTAATCGCAATCGAGTTTAATCACTTCACTTACGCTAGATCTGTGTAAGTGATTCGGGTAAACGTCCACAGATAAAGCTTGTGCAGACAAAAGGAACGTTCGTCAGACCGCCGTAGCGTTCTTACAACGCTAATTATAATCAATTCAATTCAATGTAATTTATTCCATAAAGATACAATAAAGTACACTTGCAAATGACAAAAAACAAATTACAGATAATTAGTGATACTTAAAAATATAGATTTAAAATAACAAATTATATGTTAAATTGGTAACTAACATCGTCATATAACTAACATCGTATGGATTTATCAGAAGAGCTTCGTCAAGATCATTAACAGCCGGAAGGAGTTCAATGCCGGGCGCAGCGCAGCGCTACCCCAGAGAGTAGCACGGCGAATAGACATCTCCCAAGGTCATCAGTGCCATGTAGACCGATCTAGGGCCATTTGGAGGAGTCAGTGAAACAGATGTTTATATCATTTTTGCATATTGTAAAAACGGGATTTTTCACGTACCGCACAATCGGTGAAGGCATCGACTAAGTTTCGACTCATTCCGAGAGTCTTCATTTTTGACTCATCAGGCCTCATGCAGGCCTTTGCTTATCAGATTGGCAGAATAATCCGGAAATCCGGCATCGTTTTATGACCTTACGGATTCCTGAGTAGATTAAAAAGTACATTTGAAAAGAAGATGCACAGTGACACCGCGGATTAAGACCCGCGAAAGCGACGGACGCGCACAGACTGACAAACTGTTGGTTTGTTTATGCAGAGTAATTTCACTTCATTGATATAGTGCGGGCGGACCTGCCTCGCCTCACAATTGTTCATTATTTTTGTTTACCTGAGTTGGTAACGAATTACTCGTGATCCGTTTATACATTCATCTATGTAAATACTAGCCTCTGCCCACGGCTTCGCCCGCTTGGTACCCGAATAAAAAGTAGCCTATGTATTATTCTGATACATAATCTACCTTACTGTAGTTTCATCGAAATCCGTTCAGTAATTTTTGCGTGAAACATATAGGTTGGGGAAAAAGTCTTTTCGCATTATTGTATGTATTAGGTTGGGGAAAAAGTCTTTTCGCATTATTGTATGTATGAACTTGTAATAAAATCTCTTTGGCTATACTATTTGTATCTGGCTGGTTTTGGTATCATTAAAAGTTTAAATTTTAAAGAAGATAATTCCAAATTCAAATTAGGAAAATGTGTGATTTTTATTTGTTTTTCGTACTGTCAAGATGAGTGAATCTAATGAAGAAATTCGATACATTTTAAAATTTTACTACAAAAAAGGTAAAAATGCAACGCAAGCCGCGAAAAAAATTTGCGATGTTTATGGACCAAGTGCAGTGTCTGTGAGAGTAGCACAAATTTGGTTTAAGCGTTTTCAATCCGGAAATTTTGATGTCAAAGATGCACGTCGCTCTGGTCGCCCTATTACGGATAAAATGGATGCCATTTTTGAAAAAGTGGAGCAAGATCGGCATATCAGTAGTTACGACGTAGCTGAAGAACTGGGAATTGACCACAAAACAGTTTTGGCGCATTTGAAAAAAACTGGGTACACAAAAAAGCTCGATATTTGGGTACCTCACGAGCTCACTGAAAGAAACCTAATGAACCGTGTTCTCATTTGTGATTCTTTATTACGACGTAATGAAACCGAACCATTTTTGAAGAAGCTGATAACTGGTGATGAAAAGTGGATCACGTACGACAAGAACGTGCGAAAAAGGTCGTGGTCAAAGGCCGGTCAGGCTTCACAGACTGTGGCGAAACCCGGGTTAACTCGCAACAAGGTGATGCTGTGTGTGTGGTGGGATTGGAAGGGCATTATTCATTATGAGCTGTTACCACCAGGCAGGACCATCGATTCTGAACTCTACTGCGAACAACTGATGAGATTAAAACAAGAAGTTGAGAGAAAGCGGCCGGAGTTAATCAACAGAAGGGGTGTGGTTTTTCATCATGATAACGCTAGACCTCACACATCTTTAGCCACTCAGCAAAAATTAAGAGAGTTTGGCTGGGATGTGTTAATGCATCCGCCGTATAGTCCTGACCTTGCACCTTCAGATTTCCACCTGTTTCGGTCTCTTCAGAATTCTTTAGGCAGTGTCAGGTTAACATCACGAGAGGACTGCCAAAACCACTTGTCGCGGTATTTTGAACAGAAGCCCCAAAGTTTTTATAGCAATGGGATCATGTCCCTGCCTACAAAATGGCAAAAAGTTATCGAACAAAATGGTACCTACATACTTTAGTTAAATGTAAATAAACTATATTAAAAAATGTTTTGAATTTTCTTAAAAAATGCGAAGAAACTTTTTCCCCAACCTATTACATCCATTCTCACAAACTTTAGCTTTCATAATAGTAGTTGGATAAAAATGAATTAGGTGTTTATGGAAAGAAAAAAAAAAATAACCCGGAGTAGTAAAAAAAACGTTTTATCTTGCTCCCATACAAACAGTCCTATGTATCCCAGTAAATGGTGGTCGAATTAACATTTCGTATCTGTCACATTCAAGGACAGAACAACGTATGTACCTCTGGAATCGCCCTCCGCGCTACCACGGTCGTTGCTCACTTCATACAAGCATTTGGATACCATTACCTAGAAGCCTGCCTTCAACAACTCTAGGAAGAGCATAGCTAGTCTCTGATTGCACTCTCTAGAGACTTGTAGCAATAAAGTTAAAGAAGGCCTTGTAATTGCACAAAAAAAATAGGAGTATAGGAGCAAAATTGGCGTAATTACAACCTCTTACCCCAAACACATACACCGCTCTTTGTGTCGCGGGTAATTAAATCGTGCGTGGCGAGCCTTTTTAAAAGTAATTGGAAAACTGCATTACGTAAATCAAAATTTTCGTGATAACACCAATCGTGGCTATTTATAAATAAATAGATAGAAACAAACCTTACTTTATACCACTTAAAATAATATTTTAGCATAGATAAGTATTACAGACATTTGTTTATAAATACTCGGAAACCAGAATTCATAACGCACAGTAGTGGTGCTTTGATGATATGCCACCGACTTTTATCCATCGGTGGCTTTGTGTATCACCCTGTTCGATAATGTTTATAGATTCACAAAGGGTTAATTAAGTTAATTGCACCTATTTATTGCACCAAAGTACCACAAAGACCGTAAAACTAATTTGAGAACGGATTGGATTGGTGTCCTTGCTCGGTACGGTACAGTAGATATCGCCAGAGCGAATGTTCTTGATTACTATCAATTCATTAATTTGTCACTGTTTAAATTAAATATAAATATATAAACACCCAACAGTCACATACATATTCCTGACCCCACACTAGGATTCACTGTGTCGTGGGTATCAGGAACTACGAGTACCATAGTACCGCAACACCCACACCAGGGACAAATGTTTGCAGAACATGCAAACATTTGTCCCGCACCTCTTGCGTCTCAGTTACTCGCCCAAAACTTATCAAAACGACTACTTGATTCTATTGGATCTGATAACTGATCACTGATAAGCATTCGTATGTAAATATCCACACACGGACACCGCGCCGTATGAAACAGCCCAATTGTCCGGGCTGAGAGTTTGCGACAGCAGACAGCAGACAACAGACAGCAGGGTTTAGATCATCACAAGCCAACTTGCACAGCGCGGGGGGAACGGAACATTGCGCAAAACATTACAACATGGAAACTGAAGGTGGTCGGCATGAACGAGCAGCGATCACACGAACAGCGTGTGGTGATACGCGACGGCACGCCGCCGTGTCCTCAGCGTCGGGTTCTGGTGTACTTCATGCTTAGGGTAACGGACAACGACGACTTAGATTATTAAACTGATTACATCGAAAAGGAGTCTTTAAGAAAATCTTTAAAGCTTGACCTTCTCAAGAAGTTAATGAGGTGGCGTGGCGGGATCCAAGCCAGCTGTGACGCATAAGGTACGGTTTCGATTCCCGCTGCTGGACAAATGTTTGTATGGTCTGCAGATATTTATACCGTGTCTGAGTGTTGTGGGTACCACGCTACTCGTAGTTTCTGATACCCACGACACAGGGAATTACACAAATTAGCTGATTTTAAGTTATGTAAAACCAATTTCGTTCATATTATTGTCCATCTATGGCACATCCAGCATACAATTATTTGTGGATTGATCGCCATCTCGATGACCATGGGTTAGTGTGTACGCGCTGCAGGACTATGGCATGTGTCTGTTGAGGTGTTTAATTATTGTTATTATTATATATTAAGTATCTGTGAAGCTCAGTTTAGTTTAGTGGATCCCTGTATTTTGTTTCAGTTGGTGCCCGCGCTGCTGCTGCTGAGCGTAGCGGCTGCGACGCCGAGGTACCACTACAAACGAGAAGGTAACAAACACCATTTAGTTCAAACTAGTAACAAGCAACTCCTCGCAGTAGACCCCGGAGAAGATCGGAAGGCGGGACGATCTCGACCCTCATTTGAGTCACTGCTAGTCAGAATTAAAATAAATAAATACATTATGCTGGGCTTATGTCACACAGCATCATCTAGCCCCAAACTAAGCAGAGCTTGTATTATGGGAACAACATGAATGATAAACTACTTATATACTTTTTTTTTGTAAATACATACATATTATACATAGAAAAGAATCGAACCCGCAACCATCTGCGTCTCAGGTGGGTCTTCGCCCACTGCGCCACAGAAGTCGTCAAATAACGGAAAGTGTGAAAGAAAGAAAGGAGGGCATTATCCCAGCACTGGGATCACACAGGCTTCAATATAATAAAAAAGCTCTGCATAATTATATATATTTAACTTTTATAAAGAGTTAAAATTTGTAAGTTTGGATGTAGGAGGTAATCTCGGAAACGACTCATCCGATTTCAATGATTTCACCAATAATTAGAATGGGCCTTCAAAGGACTGTAAATTATCCCGTTAAAATAAAAGGGCATTTCGTAGATGCTCAGTGCATTCAGCTTTAGTGTGGTGCCAATCGAACGAGGTGAAATCGATTATAGAAAAAGTTCATAAATAAAATAAAAGTTAATAAAGGACAGTAGCTAGTTATATAATAAACTATAGAACGTATAATTATGAAAAATACTACTGCATAAAATAACTAAGAACAATAATAGTAGTTATTTGTTATGTAGGTACTTCGTCAAATCCATCGTCCAAACTGCTCTTTGAAGCCATCTTTTCTCAAAAGAATTGTTGACGCAATCCATCTACTGTAATGTGTAGGTACCTAGCCTCATTAAACTTACTAAAAATCGAAGTGTTTGCGACAACATCTAACACAAATTATATAATTCTCGGCTAGTTAAGATAGTTTCTCTTTTCCTAAGATGGGAAATCGGGAAAATGTGTCAAGTGCTTTACGGAGAGCTCGCAAGATCCCTTTGAGGTGGGTTAAGATCACAGATTGAAGTTATGAGAAGTATTTTTAAATAAAGTGTTGTCGCTACCGCACTGACGGCAGATGCGTTATTCAATTAGTAACTACTCACATGATCATGTGAGCGTTTGAGGAAACAACTGACTGTTTCAACTTTGTTCCGTTAAAAATTTTCAGATTATATTTAGGTCCAAACCTAAATAGCGAAAACGAACCTTTTAGTTTTGTTATGTCTATCTGTCTGGTACGTGCAGACGTAACTTCTTACACACAAAACTTAAAAATCTATTAGAAAATATATCATTGTTGCGCACCCTCTAGGAAAGGGGAGATAACTTTGAACAGTTCTCGAAAATACATATTGAGTTTTCCTTAAATAAAATGATGTCCCCCTTCTAACTTGTAACTATTATGTGTCAGCAATTGGTAGCAACTGCCAAATTGTTTCGACGGATTTCCAATGATCACTTCAGCATACGCGAGGCTCCTTAGGAACCTTAACTTAGTGTGTCTCAACACGCCTTGTCAGTTTATCAGAGGCTTATCTCATTCAATAATATTCAGAATATTTTAAGCTTTGTCCTTTTTTCCAGCACCGTTGAGCTCGTCATATCTTCCACCATCGGGTGGTGGCGGTCACGGCGGTGGCGGTCATGGTGGTGGCGGCCACGGCGGCGGCAGATCTTCCAGTAGTTATGGAGCTCCCAAACCATCCTCCAGTTACGGAGCACCGAAACCATCTTCCAGCTATGGACCACCATCAAGCTCGTATGGAGCCCCTGCGCCTTCCAGCAGCTATGGCGCCCCTGCGCCTTCCAGCAGCTATGGCGCCCCTGCGCCTTCCAGCAGCTATGGAGCCCCTGCGCCTTCCAGCAGCTATGGCGCCCCTGCGCCTTCCAGCAGCTATGGAGCTCCTGCACCTTCCAGCAGCTATGGAGCCCCTGCGCCTTCCAGCAGCTATGGAGCCCCTGCGCCTTCCAGCAGCTATGGAGCCCCTGCGCCTTCCAGCAGCTATGGTGCCCCTGCGCCTTCCAGCAGCTATGGAGCTCCGTCTAAGCCATCGTCAAGCTACGGTGCACCGGCTCCGAGACCATCTTCTAGCTACGGCGCTCCAAAGCCCTCTAGCTCTTACGGAGCCCCCGCCAGGCCACCCTCGACTAGCTACGGCGTGCCTACTGGTCCTTCAACCACATATGGAGCCCCTAAACCATCCAGCTCGTACGGTGCTCCAGCTTCTAGACCCTCGTCTTCTTATGGAGCTCCAGCCCCGTCAAGTTCCTATGGTGCCCCAGCTCCTTCCAGCTCTTACGGAGCTCCAGCCCCATCGAGCTCTTACGGCGCCCCTGCGCCATCTTCATCTTACGGCGCTCCATCATCAGGTGGTCACGGTGGCTCATCAGGACATGGTAGCAGTGGATTCGGCAGCAGTGGATTTGGCGGAAGCAGCTTCAGCAGTAGTGGTAGTGGATTCAGCAGCAGTGGTTTTGGAAGCAGCGCACCCTCCAGCTCATACGGCGCTCCTTCTGCTCCCTCCAGCAGCTACGGAACCCCCGCTGCTCCGTCCAGCAGCTATGGTGCACCGAGTGCTGGTGGCTCTTCCGGTGGATTTGGAGGTGGTTTCTCTTCAGGAGGAGGTTCAGGCGGATACTCATCAGGTGGTGGTCATTCATCCGGAGGTTCCGGTGGTGGCTACTCCTCAGGCGGATCAGGCGGTGGATACTCCTCAGGCGGATCAGGCGGTGGATACTCATCTGGAGGCTCCGGTGGAGGCTACTCCTCAGGCGGGTCAGGTGGCGGCCATTCTTCAGGCGGATCCAGCGGTGGTTACTCATCCGGTGGATTAGGCGGAGGACATTCATCTGGCGGCTCTGGAGGATATTCGTCTGGTGGTGGTTACTCTTCCGGCGGTGGAGGCGGTTACTCGTCAGGTGGTCACGGGTCTAGTGGCTTCTCTTCTGGAGGTTCAGGTTACTCCGGCTCGTCGGGACACGGTTCCAGCGTGCCGGCTACCATCAATCAGAGCTACGACTCTAACGGTGGCTATAAGTACTAGCTAGACTACAACTAGTGGACTCGATCTTCTTTAGATAAGTCAATATAAAAAGACCTACAATGAACCTGGAAATGTTATATTCTGACTGTGAGGAGAGCAGCTGAAGGTTTGGCTTGCACGTAAACATGTGTATTGCTGAAACATGGCAATACTATTTATCATCAAAAGTATAAAAAATAGTCTCTCAGAGCGTTGATCATTCCTGTTACCATAATTGTAAGGATCGTAAAACGAAAGTATTAATTATTTAATGTATTAATTGTACAATATTAGTGTAAGAGCAAAATAAAAGTAATTTTTTATAAAAATAAAAAGTTGTAAATAATTAAACTTGTTATCATTTATCTGCCAAACATTGCAATCGGGATGTTACGTAAGTTGTAATGTAAGGCACATGCAGTTTAAAGAAAGTCGTCAACATGCTATATACTTTATTAATGTCACAGGAGCAACCGTAGAGTTCACAACATTACACATTATATATTATATTCCACATATTTTTCAAAATATTCAACAAGAACTAGGAATAAGTCAATAAGTATATCTACTAGCTAACAGTGGGACGGTCGCTTCCTTATACAACCCCTATCAAAAGTAATTTAATTCAAGTATCAGCAATATATCAATAGTTTAATAGTTATTTTCTGATTCGAATCATGTATAGTAACAACTTATAATAAAGGAAACAAAGCTGAAAGCTACAAATACTCAAAGATATATATAAAAGGAAGCGACGTCGAAGAACAACAACATACCTATTCTACGCTTAAAGATATTGATATGTTTGCATTTACCATTTTACCATTTACACACTAGCTCACATTTAATAGTCACAAGGACTTGATATGTATCGAGTTTCATTTAAGTCTTAGCAACGTTACATGCTGCTTGATATATGTATAACATTACACTTATAATATCGCAACACTTCAGGACAATTATAATAGCAGGATAAATATAATTTCAAATCCTTTCTCTTTTGGTAGGTTGTACTATGACAATGCTTTAATTGGACTAGAAGTTTAACAACACACATTTTATCACACTCCGGGAAAAGATCAGGACGCTGTCCAGGATGTCTAGACACATACCTCAAGCTTAGTTTTCCATTCACGCTAACGCAAATTCGTCAAGGAAACAACAGCTTCAACAGCTAATGTATTTCCTATACAATTCAATCTTTCCGCAGGCGTTAATGCCACCAGAAAGTTGTATTTATCTAGACGCCATGAACATAAAATGCTATCAGTGTTTGACTTCACATTTCACAGCAGTAAATCGCTAACAGATTTGTAAAGATTAGGCCTTTGATCTCATACATTACAAGTCATAGCACGTAAATACACCCCATACACTGATAGCAAGGCTCAAGGCTCATCCGCACAAGTCACGTGGTCACGTAGTCACGTAGTCACGTAGTAGGTACACGAACAACATATCACAACAACAACTAGACATACATACATATATAATGGTAGTATTCAGGTAACACTTCTAATGTGTCCAACACATCGAGATATTTAAATCACATAAACATACCTACGATTTAAATCTTTGAATGCAATATAAATCCTATAAAATTGAAACACCCGCTAATTGTACCTAAGAAGATTATAAAAAGCTCTGATAGTTATCTTTTTATATAATTAAATAATACAATTAGTTTGTAAAGCATAGTAAGTGAAGATGCCGTACCTACATGCTTAGTCTCTAACTGTGTTCGTATCTACATACACGCAAAATTACAAGAGCTTTATCTAAAAGCATCTCTCGTAGTCTTCTTCGCTTTTTGTGACGTGTAGTTACATAGACAATTATTTAGTTCTTATACTTACGTATATAATTGTAATATATTTCCTCTGATGCTTTGCATAATTAATTTATCTCCAAATAATTTAACATGTATTTCGTACCTACTTATTTTTGGACACGTGGTTTTCATTATAACACATTTTGATATGTATTTGTTTTTAGATATAATTTCCCTAGAACAGTCACGCACACATGTGAACTAACAAGCACTTGCTATTTAAGTGCGTCTCTCTTTACATTAATTGACGTAAATAAGGAATCTTTTCAATATAAATAATATACAATACATAGATATAAACATCTCTCTTAAACGTAATAATTCACATTTTGATATGCATTAGTTTCATTAGAACTTCTATTGTTTCTACAGAACTATAATATTTTATACATTTACTATAAATATAGCTATTGCTTTCAACATATGCGTCAACTTCCTCCGTATTATTTTATAGACGTCTCCAGCTTTAACTTTTCGTTATAATTAAGTGAAGCTTTAACATAACCATACAAATAGTGTTCTGCGGAAGAGTTAACGTTTGAGCGTATTCATAATCGTTTGCAATACTGATGTACATTTTGATGTGATATACAATACAATAGTAAAATCGTCGTAAAATATGTTTTGTAAGAAGTGCGGTGGTTCAGAAGGCTGTTTGTTTTCCGTAGGGTTGGTGGGGCGGGGGGGCGCTGGAGGTGCCGAACAGCGGCGTCGGGCCGTCGTTGGGGTCGTCGAGGTCGTCGTCCGGCTCGAGTGCGGGGTTCACCCTGCCCGCGGACTCGTCCGCCCCCACGAGCGTGGAGGCGGCGCCGTACAGCCGGCCCGGCGCGCCGCCCAGCACCGACATCTGCTCGCCCGCCTCCGACGGCTCGTCCACGCGCCGGATGTCCTCGGGTATATTCACCACGCAGTTGAAGTAGTCCGACTCGGGGCTCAGGTACCCGTTGTTGAAGAGGAACCTGACGGAGAACACACCTGTTCTATTATCTGTGCTTATAGTATCTTTCATGTTGATATCTCAGAGGGGCAACGCGTGAGTGCCACCTCTGGTATTGCTAGCGTCCATACTATGCGGCTACGTTAACCGCTTAGTAACAGGTGGTCCGTATGTTTTATAACTCTGCTTGTCGCGAGAGTCATAGACCACCCGTATGGTGGTCAGATGATATTGTGACGGCGAAACTTGATAAGGTGCAAATAGTTGCGACAAAAAACTAAAAGGACTTACACTCGTAAAATTATCTCGCAAGATTATGACTAGATTTATTGAGATTCGTTAAATAAAAAATCTTCAAAATAAGGTTAATAAGAAAACGGAATCTTCACAAAACATTCTACGTACCAGAAGGTACCTCTATAATTCTGTGAGAAGTTTCGTCCTCCGAAATGTCTCTACAGCTCGCTTAACATGAGAACTCTAGACAACGGCCGACAACTACCACCTAGAAGACAATAAAGACATTGTCCCTCTCTTTTGTTTGACAGAATACGCGACAGAAATAGTTTTTGTCTTCTCTTTCGTAGACAAAACGTTGTCTTGGGTGCTCATGCTAAGCGCACTGGACAGCGAAGTATCTCTCGATAGCACACTCACTGACTAATTAGACCTCTCCAAATACCTTCAAGTAGACTTAGAGTCTCGACCGATGCGTTCTAAACCTACTCTTGATGAAGAACCGCGAGACAGTGACATTGTGCAAGCGACGTGATTCGCTAGAACTTTCGAACTCATTACAGTTGTGTGTGTGTTCGTATGTTTGTCACGACGCGAACAATGGCTGTAAGTGCAATAATGAAGCTGAGAAATGCTGGTTTCCGGAATGGTGATTATTATAATTTGTACGGATGTGAGGAGGTATGTTGTTATATACCTACAAAATAAATATACAATGCTCTGTGAATATTCATAATGTACCTAATTAGAATGTTACCTATGCTCACAATAATTAGCCCCACTCAACGATCAAGGAATTTAATTATTTTCTAGGCGAAGTTAAACTACTAAATTTAGTAAGTCCTCGCAATAGTTAAAATTTCTCTAAAAGACGACCATCTCATACTTTGTACGATAAAGAACTAAAAAACTATGTGGAACGCGAAGTTTCTAGTTTCCTACAAACAGATATTTAAAAAACCTTATCTATTAAAATTCTGCATCACGTTGTTAGAACGATTTTGGTGATTTTAGTTGAAATAACAACACAAAATGGCGAACGCGCTATCGATGCGTTTCGGGTTTTTCTATGACATTTTTGATAACAACCAATTTTCTGTACCGTCTTCTTCCTGAAAACAGCAAACTACTGATTTATGTGTTTAAAAATAAAGACATAGCTAGCGCTAAGTTAATAGCTAGCGCACTTGATCAGACCTTGCGGATTGTTCAAGGTTGACCTTCAAAGTTTCCAGCATCGATTCCAGGCAAATATTATAGATATATGTGTTAGATAATTTTAGGACTATACCACGACTGACGATTGATTAATATATATATTATTATTGTAGAGATCGCTATTTAGCGATGAGACCGCCCATTGTACAACAACAGCATCAAAGTTTTTGGTGTGCAAAAGAGTATTTTCTATCTTCTATGTATGTTACTCACACTGATAGCCAGGAGACGAAGGCCAGCGTGAACAGGCTGAGCATCATTCTATGTATGTTACTCACACTGATAGCCAGGAGACGAAGGCCAGCGTGAACAGGCTGAGCATCATTCTATGTATGTTACTCACACTGATAGCCAGGAGACGAAGGCCAGCGTGAACAGGCTGAGCATCATTCTATGTATGTTACTCACACTGATAGCCAGGAGACGAAGGCCAGCGTGAACAGGCTGAGCATCATTCTATGTATGTTACTCACACTGATAGCCAGGAGACGAAGGCCAGCGTGAACAGGCTGAGCATCATTCTATGTATGTTACTCACACTGATAGCCAGGAGACGAAGGCCAGCGTGAACAGGCTGAGCATCATTCTATGTATGTTACTCACACTGATAGCCAGGAGACGAAGGCCAGCGTGAACAGGCTGAGCATCATTCTATGTATGTTACTCACACTGATAGCCAGGAGACGAAGGCCAGCGTGAACAGGCTGAGCATCATTCTATGTATGTTACTCACACTGATAGCCAGGAGACGAAGGCCAGCGTGAACAGGCTGAGCATCATTCTATGTATGTTACTCACACTGATAGCCAGGAGACGAAGGCCAGCGTGAACAGGCTGAGCATCATTCTATGTATGTTACTCACACTGATAGCCAGGAGACGAAGGCCAGCGTGAACAGGCTGAGCATCATTCTATGTATGTTACTCACACTGATAGCCAGGAGACGAAGGCCAGCGTGAACAGGCTGAGCATCATTCTATGTATGTTACTCACACTGATAGCCAGGAGACGAAGGCCAGCGTGAACAGGCTGAGCATCATCGCCATTGTACGGAACGGGAACAGCTGCACCTCGTTCTCAGCGTCCCAGCCGGGGAAGTGGATCAGCGCGGGCAGGCCCAGCATCTTCTCGCCGCCGGAGAGACGCACCAGCAGCGCCACGATGTAGGCGGCCAGCGAGCCGTACGTGTTGCAGTGGTGCTTGAAGTGGACCACCATCAGGAGTTGCGGGAATAGGATCACGTACACCAGGTCCGAGCACATCGACCTGGGGGAGAGTTCACTTAACTTCATTCCAAATAACAAAGAAGAATAGTGCCTAGTGTTTTTACGATTTTAGATATAGAAAAAAAATACCTATAGGCAGGCTGTCAATATATTTACATATATAGTATCCCGAAAGGGAGTTACTCTACACATAATAGGCAGCAACTTTTATTCTACGTATTTTGAAAGTCGGCTATTTTCATTTACGTATAGGTATTTAATTGTTTAATATTCATAATCCTTCCATATGGAAGCATCGTGTTATGTCTATCTTTATCTTTTTTTAATGTTAGTAAAGGACAAAACCTTTAGTATTATCAAATTGGTAGACAATTTAAATATTTATTTCCCAACCTGCAGAGATAAGCTCCCAATCGATCGGAAATTACACATGCCTTTAATCTCCAGCCTTTGTATAAAACTTTCAAAGCCCAGTTCTACATCTATTTTCAATCAGGGGTGGGTATCGCATTGGAAGCTTCAGCTCATTCCTCCCCCTTCCACCCCGAGTCTGCGGGGAGAGAGTGGAGGGATTCAATTTCAATTATCTCTCAATCCCGGAGTGTACAGATTTTATAACAATCTTTGGATAAAGTTTTATCTTGTTCGCTTTGCGCTTTCAATTTTAATGCTTTCAACTCTGTGAAGGTTCCATTTCCATTTCACAAAGATATAAGACTTTGTAAAAGATAATGCGAGAGATTTTTAAAATAGACTAGCCGATGCCCGCGGGTTTACTCGCGTAGGATATGTAATTTATAGGTGCATCAAAAATAATTGCATGCCCACTAAATTTACGACCATACTCCCTTATAGGCGTTTTTTTGAATACCCTGATACGTATTCAGTTATTTTGTACAAAGTTGTTCAGACCTTTTCACCCCCTTAGGGGTAGAATTTTTCAAATTCCTTTCTTAGTGCACCCCTACATCACAAAAGGAATATACCCTCCAAGTTTCATGCTTTTATGACGTATGGCTTAGGATGTGCGTTGATCCACCTCTTGGACTTTGACACCTCCTACATCATCTTTCGATGGGTATTTTGGGGAAATTATTATATAAGACTTTTATCATTTGGATTGAAGAATATTTATGTGAAGTTTCAAGAATGTAAGTTCAAGGAGTACGATTTTTCATACAAAGAATTTTACCCCCACATTGGGAAAGGAATTTTCCAAATTCCTTTCTTATTTGCACCCCTACACCATAAGAGGAGTATACTCTCCAAGTTCCATGCTTCTAGGACTTATGGTTTAGGCTGTGCGTTGATCCGCCAATCAGTAACGGAATAGTTTTATATATATATTGGTATTCTTTACAAACTATAATCTAATATTATAAAGAAGTAAGGCTAAGTTTAGATGTAGAAGGTAATCTCCGAAACTATTCATACGATAACAAAAATTATACGTCAATATTTAGAATGGACTTTCAGGGTTGACATATTATACAGGCTATATATCATCCTGTTATGATAAAAGTGCTTTTCATAGAGACCAATTTCACAATATACGTCGACGTAAAAACGGTTGAGCGAATGCGTTTCTTACGAACGCTACAATCGGCTACTCTTTATCTGGATACCACGCGAGCGACGCCGCAGCTAGTTTACAATAAATACAACTTGGTTAATGCACGTGACATTCATAGATAGGTAAGCGATTAATGAGACTGTCAGAATGATAACCTCCAAATAGAATTAACGAACTACAACTCTGTATTCATCTGTCATTATCACACACAGCCATGCGCCATGCGACCGCGCCGCACCGCGCCGCACCGCGCCGCGCCGTGTCGCAATCGATAATCGACCTGCGTAGCCTCTAATGACATCTCCGTGATATCTCCCAGAAATTAGGTATTCTAGTGTTGCACATCGCCATTAACCATACCTACCTACCTACCTAACGGTATGTTGGTGGTTTAGCTAAATTGCAGGTACGTGCGTATCTGATGAGCTTGGATCATTAGGTGAATTCTGTTTGACGTAATTATAGCTAGTCTGTGTTGCATCTATTTATGTAGCTATTAAATATATAAAATTTGTGCTAAAGCATTTTCTATCTGATTTGTTGGCGATTAGCGTGTTCTTATTCTTTATCTATATCATAAATGTAGGAACTTTATATTATATTATTATATTTGACTATAATATTGTGATAAATAAATTTAAAATAGATATACATATTACTTACAATCAAATAGCATTAATAAAATGAAAAGTTGTATTGGGTAG
The DNA here is from genome assembly GCA_961405105.1 of Perizoma affinitatum. NCBI lineage: Eukaryota > Metazoa > Arthropoda > Insecta > Lepidoptera > Geometridae > Perizoma > Perizoma affinitatum. Next base: position 13,440,126 of record OY560197.1, read on the forward strand.
TTTACATACTCTATTAATAAAATGTATTAATGACCTGTTGGCGAGCTAATCCTTTAAATCATTCTTTGGAGTCTACCTTTTTTTATTTAAAATTTAAGTTAATTCCAGAGCCGGACTCTGCTTCGACAGAGAAATATTATCACGAAACGATGTGCAATGATCGGGCCTGTCTAGAAGTAGATTGTCAGTGGACCTATTTGGGTAGTAAAGCAAACTAGCGAACACAGAAATATATTTTACAGTACTTAACATATAAATAGGTATGTACTTCTCTCTTTTATTTATATCTATTGATAATAACAACACCTTACCGTATTCCAATAATAATGGCATAGTTTCTCATGAAAAGTAACATGTTCTCCAGGATGCCCACCACTCCTCAACTAATCTTATTAATAACAATAATGTCATCAGGTCAAGTTGTTACAAAATCAGAACCTACTCATATATTCCATTGTCATCTAATCCATTTCAGCTGCTGCGAACCCTGGCCCAGGCCGGATGCGGTCCTAGTACCGAGTATTTTGTTGCGACACCCGAGTGACGGCAATGTGTCTCGTAAGTACTCTCATAATGGTAAGTATAGCGTTTTTATGGCCCATTCCGACATATTGGCGCAACTTATGCCATTGTGCGATTATAGGAGAATGTGAAGACTCATCGCTGTGATGTGTCCTTGCTTTATAAATATTCACACTTCAATTACGCATATAATCTTGAGCCATTCGAATGTCGTGCATAACGTGCGATTTGTTTGACGGCTAAATTATAATCTCCCAGTGAATTATTATTATGTACAGTAGGTTTGTTAAACAGCTAGACAATTCACTGGTGACCCCTTCATGTGACAAGTCAGAAGAATGTCTTGATTATTAGTTCGTATTTTCTCTCGTCCGTTTATTATATTTTGTATGTTTTTTAAATATAAAATCATTAAAAATTACATAATTTTGAATTTCGTACGCTTACTGCAGATCATAGCGCACACAAATACACTGTAACAACTTCAATAACCAGTTTTACAAACAAATTATTGAAATTGAATCTTTACTTTATGTAGAGCTAAAAAATGTAGGTAACTATTACAAATGATTAGAGACACCTGCTCAACATCGTCTGCATCAGACGGATAGATGGATACTTACCAAAGGCCATAGATGGAGGGGATGGTGAGCGCCATCACGGTGGCCAGCGCGCCGACGACGAGGATGCCCGCGCGCATCACCCAGATTATCTCCATCTCCGAAGCTCGTTGTCTGAAGATCAGCTTGTACACATTCCTGGGGGCACACCACCGCACTATTCACATTCATGTTTCTTGATTCGAATCATTTATTTGTACTTTTGTCCATAGGGTATTATTAGAACTAGTTTAGTAACACACCATTACAAAGAACGTATCTGAACTTTACTCGCTTTGCATAATACTGATCGTTATTTTCTTCTTCTAGTCTACGAGTAGTTTGACATTAAAGCTACCCCCACGTGAAAATATTTGCAGCGGAATCCGACATGTCTGTATTGGAAACTCTTGGCCCTGGAGGACTTTACTCGCTGTCAGAACCTGAGCATTGAATCTGCTTGAACTGTCTCACCTGGCGAACATGGAGGAGGCACTCAGCACGCTGGAGTCTGCTGAAGACATGACGGCCGCCGATACGGCGCCCAGCCCGAAGAAAGAGACGAAGTCGGGCGTGAGGTGCTGCAGCACGAGGGGCAGGATCATGGAGGTCTGGTCTGAAGTGAGTTCGCCCTCCGGCGTGAGGTCGCCGCGGTAGTCTGTCTCGTTCCACGCTGACGAATTTCAAATTAAATTCAATGCAGTTCATATCAAATACGTAAAGGTGAAAATGATAGTACCTACCTGTCTAGGTATTTATAAATTTAATAGTAGATTGTTCAACAAGGGACTAAAACAAGCCACTTCATACGATATGTTATTGATTCTATAGCCTCCCGAGCGACAGCAAGGGAAGCTATAGTTGGCAATACTAACTTTTTTTATAATTCTTCTTATAAACGCACTGAAGATCGTTAAGAAACGGTAGTGTAGTGGTTAGGTCGCTGTCAGTTCCATTTAAAAAAATAATTCAATTTTTTTTTCTAAAATTTTACATCAAAAATCCTAGTTTTTATAAAGGATCGCATTAATTTTGTAGATTGTTGATAATAAAGACTAAATTAAAAAAAAAATACTTTAGTCCCTGGAGGTTAAATGATACCTTAAATCCCTTATGTTAAATACATTTTTTATGATTCTTCAAGAAGAAGATGCAACGTTTATGAATTGCATCTTCGTAAACATGTAGCACGTTCACATAGTCAATAAAGCTAGCGAATCCTATGTATATATGTAGGTATTTTGGGGTGAAATTATGGTGTTTACCATAAAATCGCCCCTAAATACTCGTAAAAATCCCAACCTGCTGGTAAACATCACGACATCCAAACAGTCAATACCTACTTATATTGTGTTGACTATTCGTCGGGATGTTTAACAGCACAGTAGACCTTATTCTATTTATTAAAGTCTTTATAATGCAAACTAACATGTTCCTTTGGCAATGGCACCGATCAGCACCGGCGGGATGGCCATCAGCAAGCATCCGAAGGCTGCCACATACGACAGCAGCTGCGCTCGACCAGCAGTTTTGCTGCTCAGTACACGTTGGAAGTATACCTGTGGAGAATGCAAACAACTTCCTATATACAATAAAACACACTTTCAAATATGAACGTGAATCATGCAATAGTAATGAGGCTATATCTGAATGATGAGGGGCTGATGATGGAGACTCACCTGCCAAGGAATCCCTCCAAACACCAGCAGCAGTCCATAGTCTACATAGAACCAGTAGTACTCCGGATCCACGTGACCTATCCAATCCACCTCCATAGAACTAAGCGGCTTCACGTGCTCGTTAGCCCAGGCGAAGGGGATGCACATCCACAGACCGATGAAGATGCAGAACAGCTGGATGACGTCAGTGTATGCCACGGAGTACAGCCCTCCGAATAGCGTGTAGAACACGGCCACGCAAGCGCTGAAGATCACGGACGTTTTTTGATCCATATCGATGATCACGGCCAGAGTCGCACCTGAGTTATAAATAAATAAATAATGCGGGACATTTTCACACCGACAGCATCATCTAGACCCAAAGTAAATGGAGCTTGTATTATGGAAACTATATGACAGATATACTACTTATTATACATTGATAAATCCCGGACCCGAGATAAATATTTGCAGATCAAACAAACAAATTTTTGCAGCGGGAATCAAACCCGCAACCTTCTGCGGCTCAGGCCTTCGCCCACTGCGCCACAGAGGTCAGTCAGGAATAGACATAGGTTAGTATATATATGCGATGCACTGCAATACAAAGTTATGAATGCTGTTGATGTTTCTATCGGCGTCTATGATTTTTGCCATTCTCTGATAAAACAGCGAAGTTGACCTTACTAGGTCACCTTGGCAGTCAGTTCAAATCATTAACCAGAGCATTATGATGCTGAAATTGCTCAGTCATAGGACCCGATACTTCCCAGCGAGGACTTAAATTGTTTATAACCTCGTTAACCTTTGTCCCTCGACCCGACACCCGAAGCCTCTGGAAATAATACAATACTGGCAAGCTTTCGGCTTTGGAAGGTCACCCTGACTCATATTTTCGTGGACGAGATTTTTATGATAGGTTTGATAATTTCAATTGAATACATACTCGTTGTTTAGAATATATGTACTAAACAACGATTATTAATACGCGAAATACGCGGAACACACACACACACACACGCACACTTTAGATTTTTGTATGTCTACTAGTATATTTAAATAAACCCTCCTTTATCGTTATGGGTTGGGTTCACCACTGCCAATGTCAAAACATGCCAAAGTCATTGTGTCATCCAAAAGCGGAAGCGGACATATCGCTGCGCCGGAGTAGCAATATACATGTCGTGTTTGCTGTGATGCTAACGCCACCATTGTGAAAAAGAACGGACTTGCAAATAAGAACAATGGCGGTTAGGTCTTAGAGAAAGGAAAAATCGTGTAAATGCGGAAAACCTTATAAAACTGTGCAAGTGCATCACACACCAGAAGTTGTGGCAGTCGGGGTGACTATCTTGGCTAGAGGGGGTGGCTCTCCTCGAGCCGAAGGACATGCGTAGTTGCAATTTCCCATCGAAAAAAAATAAAAATAAAAAGTCGGGGTGACAAATATGCTGTACTATACAGCATATTTGTGTATTCTATGTATTTTCTGTGAACATCCCAGCAGGCGGATTGCCTGTAGAACCACAGATAGTTTTGGAGCCAGCAGCGGTTATGTTATTGATCAAACACTCGTGATCGCACGTGTGACGCCTACCTATCATCCCATCGCTTGTGTTTCGCAATTAATTTACTATATATTATATACTATGAACGCCTTCTTTAAAATGCAAAAAACATTTTTTATTTATTTTTTAACACAGGTTATTAAATTTTTACATTGTACTCGTGTGCGCTGTGATCTGCTCTAAGCATACAAAATCGATATTCATTGTAAATAAAATTTTGTACAATTAAAATAATAATACTTATTTAAAAATTATAAAGTATAATTATGTATTGTCGAAATAATAGTTAGTAATTTTGCTAAGAAAGTTGCTAGATCGAAAACTGGCACACCAAAGAACTAGAACTCCTAGACTTTTACAAAAGCTTCCTATATTTTATGAAAGCAAACGAAGCGTGTTGTTTTAAAGGTATACAAACAATGGGAGCGACGCCGGCGCTGCGGGGCGCTGAGGACCCCTTGACCGGCGCCGCTCTCCGGGCTACTCGTGTTTGAGGGGATGTCAATGATATCACGCAGCTCACGCAGGGATTAGGGTCCCTCGCTATCGTAGTAGATACATTTTGTGCTGTTTTATGGTACCTACATTCGTATGGATTACACGGCCCGACAATACACAACCCTGGAAAGTACAGACAGTATTCCAAACCATGGAATTCAAATACTGACTGCGTTATTCTAGCCGTGCATTCCCTACACGTGTTGACATTGTACGGCCCGTATTGTACAACCCTGGACAACACAACCAAGTTACCGTCAAAACGATCGAGGGAGTGCCGTGTTGCCATAGCAGATTCTTGGGAAAAAAATAAAGACCTATTTTTTTCAGTAATCTTAGTATTTCCTTATCTCTTTTTACGTGTCGTGAATCGTAAATGCGTGTGATGGACTGAACATATCATAGACTTGCCAAATGACACATAATCGCATTGGCCAGATGGTATGGATAGGGTGGACGGGCAGTGCCAATAAGTTCTGTTGAAGCCTCAGCTTCGATAATGCAAACTCTAAATTAAATAAAGCTTCGTGAAACTTAGGTAGTTATCCTGCTTTGTCCTGGAAATTATACGATACTAGTAAAAGCGTCCTCTTGCTATGATGGCAGTTCGGCATGAAACTATGTCGCAATGACTGAAAAACATCTGTATTTTTGAAGGTTAATTTGACTGCTATTAATTTATTTGTTTTGAATAAATTTATTTTTCACTTTTTTTTAACTTGCGAATTTGTCTCCTGTTTTCCGATATGCATATTTACATTAGACCAACCTTCGATTAGTCTGAAATAGATCCTATTCAAATCTAAATATTAGTCCGACACTGTTAAGTCCACTAGGGAACATAAAAACACAAGCACGAGCCCCTTCCATCCCCTATTCTTTTTTTATCTAAATTCGTGCGCCGGTTTTCTAAATCCCAACCAAAATATATAATGATACATCGTCCCCAAAGCTTCAAGATTAAAATACCAGATTAGAATAGTGTGACGTAACTACCAACTTGAATTTGTGGAATAACCCGTATTTCATACGCCTTATCACAAAATTGCCTCAAAAGCTAAGTAATTACCTACAGTTCTGTGAATGATCAAAGAGACCGCTCGAAAGCAACTACATTCAGAACACACAATCTATCCAATAATGTTTATACAATACAGACTTGGTGTTCGCAATACCCACAAGTTGATGATCGCACAAACTCTAAGTAAATTATAATAAACACATCCATAAAAAAAACCTTGCCACATGGAAAGGATCCACTTTGGATCCAGAAGTGGATCCTACAAAGTTCAGATTATTTTCTCAGGTAATTACAGTTTTAAAATCAATGAAAAACTTTTAGATTTCAGTTTCATAAAACGCGACGATGAGAGGACTTATTTCAGACACCATTGGAGTGGGGAAGACCTATGTGACTATTCTAATACAACCGGTAAAACTTTCTGAATGACCTACTGATACTATTGTGACGTGCGCTGCTAGCTAACTACGGTATGCTAGCGCCATCTCTTATCAAATGGACGCACTACTCGTAGAAAGAACGTAGAAAGAGTCGCGTAGAAAGAACTAGCACGCACGTAGCGGACGCCCCGCCCCTTTATGGAACCGACTAGAACGGTCATTAACCGCGTTAGTAAGAGATAGCAAATGCGTTAGAAGGGGATAGTGCGCGCTTAGAAAGTACGGGATTGTACGAGATCTTTCTGGAAGGATCGAGGTATCGTCTTAGGGGGCTTTATAAGCGCGGTGAGCGGCCCGTAGGGACAGTTCCGATCGAGATTTGGAAGTGAATTGATCAAAGTGATAAAGAAGCGATACCCAGTGATTAGTAAAGTGACTGTTTGTGTTATAGTGTTGTACCTAGTAATTCAGTGTTTTAGTGCTTTTGTTTAAGTGGTGTAATTCTGTTGTGCTGTTAGTGTCAAAGTTAATTTTATAGTGTAACCTGACTAATACAGTGTTCTTTTGGTGTTCAAGTGGACTTCATTATTTTATCCCGTACCCTAGCTTGTAACAATTTGGTGTCAGAAGTGGGATAAAATAATGCCGATTCTACCAAAGGACGACAGTATGGAGGGTGTCAGGACGAGACATCAACAACAGCAAGAAGTCGATGGAAGGCGTTTCGGAGGTTCCCCATCACAAGAACCTGGGCGGGTACATCAGCCGGAGATGGAGTCAGCTGCTGGATCATCTGCAGAATCATCGACTGTGGCCCGATCTCCTGCTTCGTTTGATTTTGCTGCCTTAATGACTATGATGGAAAATCAGGCACGTCGGCAGGAGGAGCAGGCTCGTCGGCAGGAGGAGCAACTTCGTCAGCTGGAAGCAGACCAGGCACGTCGGCAGGAGGAGCAGGCTCGTCGGCAGGAGGAGCAACTCCGTCAGCTGGAAGCAGACCAGGCACGTCGGCAGGAGGAGCAGGCTCGTCGGCAGGAGGAGCAACTCCGTCAGCTGGAAGCAGACCAGGCTCGTCGACAGGAGGAACAAGCTCACCTTCTGAAGGAACTACACGTGACTATTGGAAAAGACCTCAAAGAAGTGAAGGAGCAGGTGAAACACCACGAGAATCGTATCTCAGAGGCCGAAACTCAGATCGCCGACGTGAAGAAAGCTCTGGGTGTACTAAAATCTGGCGACGGCAACGTGGCTCCTGTAGTAACTTCTACATCGGTTCGAGGTTTTAAGGTCCCACCCTTCGATGGAAGTTCTTCGTGGTCAGCGTACAAGATCCAGCTTGATGCTGTTGTTGAAGCAAATGGATGGACCAAGAAGCAAGCCATGACTGCACTTACACTAGGCCTTCGTGACCAGGCGCTCACCATCTTAGAAGCCCTGGGGAAGGAAGTCAGCTACGAGCAACTGCTGGAAGCTTTGGAGTCCCGATATGGCGACGCACACCTGGAGCACGTGTTCCGTGCTCAGCTAAAGGACAGAAGCCAACGGAGCACCGAGAACCTACAACAGTGGGCTTTGGAAATTGAAAAGCTGGTTCGGAAGGCGTATCAATCTTCACCTGCGCTCATTGATGGAATCTTGATCCAGGCGTTCGTCGATGGAATACGTGACCTGGAAGTACGAGCTACTGTGAGGCTTGGGCACCACGAGTCTCTGAAGAACGCCTTGGCCCATGCTTTGGAGGTAGAGGCCGTACGTCAGGACCATCGAGCGCACCGCGTCAGGGAAGTGGTGGCATCTCCTTCCAGTGACAGATTCAGCCGCCCTAAATTTAGTCCTCGATGCTACGAGTGTGGAGAAAAAGGTCACCTGAGGTCTAGCTGCCCAAAACGCACTTCGAGAGGGGAAGATCGGCCTCAAGGAGAACAGGGGGCTAGCGCCTCCGTCCAACAGCAGCAGGGAAACGAGTAAACGCCAGGACTACGGGACGGGTGCTGGCTGGTAGTGAAAAAGTCCCAAGAATTTCGATCTCACAAGCACACGACGGGAACAGCCTGATTATCAATGGCCAAATCAATGGAACACCCTGCAAGATCACATTGGATACTGGTGCTTCTCGTACAGTGGTCAGTTCCCAACTTGCAAATCGCTTACTTGGGAACTTCTTCCGTAACAGTGACCGAGTCCAACTCTTAACAGCAACCGGTCAGCACATATCCGTCCGAGGCGAGAAGCGGGTAGAGGTGAAGCTGGGTGAAAGGATTTTCCTGCATAACGTCATCGTGGCCGACGTGGTTGACGACTGTATCCTGGGTTTGGATTTCTTGCGAGAGCACCGCTGCAAGATCGACGTGAATCAAGGAGTGTTAAAATGTGGAACGGAGGAAATTTTTATGGAAGGTGGATCACCAGGGAATATTTACTGTCTACAGAAAACTGTTCTGCCTCCAAGGTCGGAAACCATTGTACCAGTAAGATTGCCACACACTGCGGGAAATAATCGATGTGTACTGATAGAGAGATTGGATACCGTCCAACCATGGATTATGTCACGAACTCTAGTGAAGGCTACGAGTACCTCAGCAGTGCGAATATTGAACTTGAGTAGTGAAGAAAACCTCATCGAAAAAGGGACGTTAATGGGAACCTGTGAGGAAGTAGCTTGCTTGCGAAGGTGTCAAGAATTGCCCAGTGGCCAAAACCTAAAGAACAAATATGATGTGTCATCGTTTCTGGAAGTTTGTCGCAAGGATCTTTCTGAACAAGAAGTTGCAATGGCTAAAAAGACGTTACTTCAGTATGCCGATGTATTCTCTTCGAATGATGCTGATATTGGAAAGACTGGACTAGTACAGCATGCGATAAACACAGGTAATGAGCTACCGATCCGCCAGCGACCTAGACGATTACCAGTAGCACGGGAGAAAGAAGTAGAAACCATGATTGAGGGAATGATGAAGGATGGTGTAATAGAACCTTCATCCAGTCCTTGGTGCTCGCCTGTCGTGCTAGTCAAGAAGAAGGACGGAACTATGCGTTTCTGTGTGGATTATCGTCGTCTCAATGAAGTAACGAAGAAAGACAGTTATCCACTACCCAGAATTGATGACACGTTAGATACACTGACAGGAATGAAGTGGTTTACTACTCTGGATTTGAAAAGTGGCTACTGGCAAGTAGAAATAGACCCTAGAGACAAGGAAAAGACTGCATTCTCTACGGGAAAGGGACTTTGGCAATTTCGAGTCATGCCGTTCGGATTATGCAACGCCCCTGCGACTTTTGAGAGGCTAATGGAGCTAGTACTTGTTGGATTGATCGGAGACGCCTGCCTTGTCTACTTGGATGATATCATCATTATTGGAAGAACATTTCAAGAACATCTTCAAAATCTGGAACGCGTGTTGTCAAAGATCCGCGCAGCAAATCTAAAGTTAAGTCCGAAAAAGTGCTCGTTCTTCAGACGGCAAGTAAGCTTCTTGGGTCATGTAGTTTCACGAAACGGTATACAAACTGACCCAGAGAAAATAGACGCTGTCAAGGATTGGCCGATTCCAATGGACAAGACACAAGTCAGAGCATTTTTAGGGTTGTGCTCCTATTACCGACGGTTTGTGAAGAACTTTGCTGATGTAGCTAAGCCTTTGCACAAGCTCACCGAGGAGAAGCGACTATTCTGCTGGGATGAAGACTGCAACCATGCTTTTCAGGAACTAAAGAAGCGTCTGTGTGAGGCACCTATTCTTGGCTTTCCTGACCTAGATAACGAGTTCATCGTGGACACAGATGCAAGTAATACCGGTATTGGTGGTGTATTATCTCAGCGCAAAGGAGATCAAGAAGTGGTGATAGCCTACTTCAGCAAATCTTTATCCAAACCGGAAAGAAATTACTGTGTCACACGAAGGGAACTGCTGGCAGTAGTAAAATCTTTGCAGCATTTCAGCAAATATCTGCTAGGACGTAAATTTCATCTGCGAACTGACCATGCTGCGTTAACATGGCTATTACAGTTCAAGAACCCCGAGGGGCAAGTGGCAAGATGGATAGAACAGCTACAGGAGTTTGATTTTCAAATTGAACATCGCAGTGGAAAATCTCACGGTAACGCGGATGCACTCTCTAGAAGACCTTGCCTGGAAAACTGTAAGCATTGTGCCAAAAAGGAGTCCAAAGAAGCAGTACCCATAAGAATGCTGAGAACAGACCTTAGCGAGGAGTGGAAGGAAGCTCTGCAGCAAGCACAGCAGGAGGATAACGATCTCAAGCCAATTGTAGAACGGATCAAAGCTGGTAGCCCCAAACCTAAGTGGAGTGATGTTGCTGGAATGAGCACAACTACAAAAAGTTATTGGGCACAGTGGGACAGTCTGGTTGTCCATAATGGAGTATTGTGCCGTAAATGGGAAAATGCTCGAGGAGATCATTGTCACCTTCAAATGGTTGTCCCTAGGAACAAAATATCTGACGTTCTGAAGCTCTACCACGAGGGATGTTCGGGTGGTCATATGGGAATAAAAAGAACATTGTTAAAAATCCGCGAACGATTTTACTGGATCCATTGTCGAGATGATGTGGAGGACTGGTGCCGGAAATGTACGAGTTGTGCAGCCGTAAAAGGACCCCACACGCGCAGCAAAGGAGCATTGAAGTTATACAATGTCGGAGCGCCGTGGGAACGTATAGCGCTGGACGTTGCTGGACCGTTTCCTGTTAGTGAAAACGGGAACAAATACTTCTTGGTAATCATGGATTATTTTACAAAATGGCCGGAAGTTTTCGCAATTCCTAACCAAGAAGCTTCGACGGTAGCGGATAAATTAGTACACGAAGTTTTCTGTCGTTTTGGAGTACCTCTGGAAATTCACAGCGACCAAGGAAGGAATTTTGAGTCCCAGGTATTTCAGGAGACATGTCGTTTAATGGGCACTCATAAGACCAGAACCACCTCCTATCACCCACAATCGGACGGAATGGTAGAAAGGTTTAATCAGACGTTGGAACATTATCTGGCAAAAGTTGTGGAGACCAATCAAAAGGATTGGGACAAGTACATTCAGCCATTTCTGCTGTCATATCGAAGTGCAGTTCACGAGAGCACAAATGTCACCCCTGCCTTTGCGAACTTTGGACGTGAACTGCGATTACCTGCGGACTTGATAACTGGCATTCCACCTGATTCTCCACGCACAATAACAGATTATGCGAGCGACTTACGAAATAAAATGAACGACGTATATGAAAACATCCGACAATCCAGCCAACAAACGTCTGAAAAGATGAAGACCCGTTATGACAGAAAACTAAACAATTTGGGATTCAACGAAGGTTCACTGGTGTGGTTGCATAATCCAGTGCGGAAAAAAGGAAAGTCTCCCAAATTACAGCCCAAATGGGACGGACCGTACCGTGTTATGACCAGGATTAACGATGTCACTTATCGGATACAGAAGGGTCTGCGAGGAGCCCCTAAGATCGTTCATGTTGACCGTTTGGCGAGGTATTACGGGTCTGACAATGCTCGGGACGAGCATGTCTAAGGAGGGGGCAGTGTGACGTGCGCTGCTAGCTAACTACGGTATGCTAGCGCCATCTCTTATCAAATGGACGCACTACTCGTTCTACCGCCATCTAGTATCGCGTAGAAAGAACTAGCACGCACGTAGCGGACGCCCCGCCCCTTTATGGAACCGACTAGAACGGTCATTAACCGCGTTAGTAAGAGATAGCAAATGCGTTAGAAGGGGATAGTGCGCGCTTAGAAAGTACGGGATTGTACGAGATCTTTCTGGAAGGATCGAGGTATCGTCTTAGGGGGCTTTATAAGCGCGGTGAGCGGCCCGTAGGGACAGTTCCGATCGAGATTTGGAAGTGAATTGATCAAAGTGATAAAGAAGCGATACCCAGTGATTAGTAAAGTGACTGTTTGTGTTATAGTGTTGTACCTAGTAATTCAGTGTTTTAGTGCTTTTGTTTAAGTGGTGTAATTCTGTTGTGCTGTTAGTGTCAAAGTTAATTTTATAGTGTAACCTGACTAATACAGTGTTCTTTTGGTGTTCAAGTGGACTTCATTATTTTATCCCGTACCCTAGCTTGTAACACTATAAATGTTTTTATGTTTACAAGACGACTGTTCACGGATTTCAACGATAGCTCAAAAAGAGTTGATTTTATGAGAAGTTTAGTGGACATGCTCGTAAGAAGCTTATACCTACTCGTGTCGTATGCTTAGATACGATACATCCAGTAGCATTTACATTGCCGCTCACACTTCTTGTGTTGAGAAAGAGAGCTGAACTGTCTAATGCGTCTTATTTATAGAGGTCTAGTCTCAATATAGATGGAAGAGTGGAACTTACCAAGAGCTGCCAGGATACCTGCTGCCCAGAACACCTCCCCACATAGTGCTGGCAGAAACAACAGTCCTCCCATACGGCTGCCGAACAAGTCTTGCAGAGGATCCAGCATCGTCACGTAGCCCTGTCGCCGCATCGGGTTTGCGAAGAATATTCCACCTGTCACGCCCAACGAAATGTTAATATTCCACCTGTCACGCCCATCAAAATGTTAATATTCTACCTATCACGCCCAACGAAATGTTAATATTCCACCTGTCACGCCCAAGGAAATGTTAATATTCCACCTGTCACGCCCAACGAAATGTTAATATTCCACCTGTCACGCCCAACGAAATGTTAATATTCCATCTGTCACGCCCAACGAAATGTTAATATTCTACCTGTCACAACCAACTAAATGTACCTACCTAAAAAGAGATTGTTCAATTTTTGTCATCAGTTTTATCATCAAGATGCTTTGCTTTCCAGTTTACCTCAGAATCGGCAACAAGTTGTTGATAGTAACATCTTTTGAGACGCTCTGGTGTTGCTTCTGAGAAACTGAGACCCTCACTCACCGAAGACCAGGGACAGCGCGTAGCCGAAGGGAGCCTGGCACCACACCAAGCCCGACGTGTAGATGGCCTTCTGAGAAACTGAGACCCTCACTCACCGAAGACCAGGGACAGCGCGTAGCCGAAGGGAGCCTGGCACCACACCAAGCCCGACGTGTAGATGGCCTTCTGAGAAACTGAGACCCTCACTCACCGAAGACCAGGGACAGCGCGTAGCCGAAGGGAGCCTGGCACCACACCAAGCCCGACGTGTAGATGGCCTTCTGAGAAACTGAGACCCTCACTCACCGAAGACCAGGGACAGCGCGTAGCCGAAGGGAGCCTGGCACCACACCAAGCCCGACGTGTAGATGGCCTTCTGAGAAACTGAGACCCTCACTCACCGAAGACCAGGGACAGCGCGTAGCCGAAGGGAGCCTGGCACCACACCAAGCCCGACGTGTAGATGGCCTTCTGAGAAACTGAGACCCTCACTCACCGAAGACCAGGGACAGCGCGTAGCCGAAGGGAGCCTGGCACCACACCAAGCCCGACGTGTAGATGGCCTTCTGAGAAACTGAGACCCTCACTCACCGAAGACCAGGGACAGCGCGTAGCCGAAGGGAGCCTGGCACCACACCAAGCCCGACGTGTAGATGGCCTCGGCGGTGCCGTTGATGTAGCCGCCCCCCACCCATGTTGCTGAAACGATACTCTTTCGTTAGGAAAAAAGTAGGTCTGTTGGGTGTTTATTTATTTATTTTAAAGGGGATGAAAAGGGTCAATTTATATCGGTGACAAAGGCAAATTGTGGGGCTTAGGGGACTTCTGGCAACATGGTAAGTCATTTTTAATACCGGTTTTACACAAAGAGATACAGAGAGCTTATAACGGATATTTGGTTTTTAATGTGTTAACCCATATTTTTAGGGAAATCACAAGATCTTATATTATCCCAAAAATTTAGCTTCGTTGGGACTCACAAATAAGTTATTATCTATCAGCCGGCTTCGATTCCCGCCAAGGTTGAATTTTTAGGATATTATAAAATATTGAGATAGCTGATAAGCGGCTGTCTGTCTCCATGTGAGTGAACTACATAGTAAAAATAAAGATCTTCGGTAAAAAATATCCCAATGATGTATGATGAATATGGCTTTCGGCTTGGTGATGAGTCTTTTTACACCCTGTATGTGTAGTGTAGGTTCTCGAAGGTGACCACGAACCGGACGATGCAGTGTAGGTAGCACTAATAATTTTATTGCTCGCTACAAAGCTTGCTGCTCTTCTTTCAGTTCCACCCCAAGCTGGCAAATAATTTGTTGAAGGTATTATTTGTTCACGTGATTAATAATGTATAAAGTACCTTTTGCTTTATGTGAACAAATCAATCAAGTATAGTGGCATGCGCTAACAGTCGTGTTAAACAGTGTGACGGGTATCCTACGTCATGTGGTAGCTAGTAATTACGCAAAGTAATGAATTGACGCGCACTGGCCGGGGTGCAGGGGCGGGGGCGTTGGCGGGGGCGGGCGGGGACCGGCTTCATGTACACTTACATGAACATTAACTATACAATACATTGACTACTATACAATGAATTTAAACTGGCTGGAGAGAACAAGCCTCAGACCCGGCTGGATAAGTAACTCGACCGGGCACACCCGCGGCTGCAGCGCCTCAGAGGATCATGACGCTGATGACGCTGTCTGCAGACCTAGTGCACTTTCTAATAAGTAGTGGTAATAGCGATTCGAGGGTTTGCATTTCCAAAGAACTAAGGACACCACTAAAATGTATCTACTATTATATCTACATAAAAGTAGGTCAGGGACTTATAACATGTCCCTGACCTACTTTTATCTAGATATTTTAGCCTTAATTAAAGTAAGTAGCCCTCGGCTACTTACATTAATCGGTTTCGGTTTTCTGTTACAGTGAATATTTCTCGTAAACTCTGGAGAATTCTTCCACCGGCCTAGAAACCACGGCTAGGACTAGCAGCCGATGGTTAGCGTTGACGGATGGTAGCTACCTGTCATGGTGAAGATCCCAACGAACAGGCCAATAGACCGCCCCGCCAGCATGACCTCCTCCTCAGAGTTCTCCCCGGGTGGCTTCTTCCGCCCTGCCCAGATGCCCACGGCCAGGATCAGCACGTAGAACAGGATGATGGAGATCACCCCCGCTATGTTTATCATCTTGCCGGTTTATGTTGCACCTGTATCAAACACGATTAAACTTCTATTTACACATTAAATAAACCTGAACACATGAGAGGAAAATGATAAGCTCCCATCAATGAAGCATCGCAGTTTGATTAAACTTGAACAAAAATGTACCCAACACTGGCTTGGTCAATTACCAGATACTTACCTTCTTCATGAAATGAAGATACATAATTAAGTGAATAAATCATCATTTCAGCACAGTTTGAACACAACGTAGCTATGCTTTTGCGCCGAACGGCGATGTTAAGCAGGAAGGGTTCCATCCTTTTTTCACCTTTAAAAGTTCTGAGCCTGACAACAAATTGATTAATGTTATAATAGAGACGGTTTACTCACCTTTCGTTACGTAAAAAAGATTTTGACGGAATCGAACACCCCACACTTCACTCTTCGTCCATTATGTCCTAAACGAGAGCCGCCTAAAATATATTGCTATGAACACTAGTTGTCGTTACATCCGTCACTGGTGAGATGGGGGACGTCGCCTCAGCCGCGGGACAGCTGTCGCCCCATCGAAGAGAGGTTTTCTGCGAAGGGCTGTTTCTGGTCCTAAAGCTTAGCCCGCACATGGGTGGCCAGGCATGGGTGCTCGGACATGAGAGCGCGTTACGTAACCCGGCGCGGCGGGACCAGCTCGCGAGCCGAGTTCACTCGCGGACGCGACGGAGGCGGGCTGGCACAAGCCCCGGATCGATCCCTTGACGTCATGGGCACCGCCGCGCATGCCCCGCGCCTCTCACACGCCCTTCACCACCGGCAGTTCATATCGCCTGCGCGCTGTACATTGCCATCCAACTACACATTCAACCAACGATCTACAAAACATAGAGCGAATTGGGCGTGGAGTCCTGATGACATCACGCGCCCAGAGATGGATGAGAAAATTTGGATTCGTATAGAAATAGAATTCGTATAGGCAAGTCGGTTTTCCCATCGACTAATTGATTGGATGATTGGAACTCCCAACACCCTCTTACGTCAACTCTAGGGACGTCTCTTTGAACGCCACTTGCGACGTTGACTGTGCGGTATATATGTATTAAAAAGCGTTTTTGTTTAACTTCTTAGTGAGCATGCAATACTGCCTATGGCAATACAATCCGTTCAGCTCAATAAAATGGCCAAGACGTGTCTAGACACGCTATGTTACCTCTCTTATCCTAAAGTTATAATAAGAACTTCTTAAGTTTCAGCCACTTTTTCCTACAAACACTGTACTATTTTCTAGGTTAAAAAGCTCCTAGCATTCCAAATTTTAGAACTGTGAGATTATTTGAAGTACCTACTCTAATCAGATGTTTTAAATTTTTGCCATTTAAATATAAAAATTAGATATTTATTTGCACTGAGTAGAATCTTGATTTGATTCTTTTTCCCAGTTAACTAAAAGTAAAAACTATTCGTACTCAAAAAAGGTCAAATCAATATTACTCAGTTATGTATTATATTTATCAACTCTGTGCGATTCTAATTTTGAATGTGGAGTATATTTGAAGTTGTCATCAATGCCGTCATAAAATGTCTGTTATATTTACAAAAGTGGGAATTCTCAGATAAATTCCAACAATTCCGTAGAAATCTAAATTGCTGTGCGTTGAATAATCCACATTCCGTTCAACCTTTACTTTTCGAGCTGTAATTGACTGTCAAAATGCACGACACGGTAAACCACAAAACAAATACCTATCATACTCTTAAGGAGCAGTCCTTGCTTACTGCTTAGCTACTCCTAGCGTACCGTATCAACACATATATACTAGTTTAGGTATTAGTTTCCTGGTTTAGCTCCAATGCCTACCTACTTAATAAGTATATAAAACGTTAAAAGGTAAATGTATATCTACCTCGTCTGTGATTTGGTTCTTTGTAGTACGGGTTCATACGAATAGACTTGTGTTTGTGCCACTGTATCATTCAATTAGGTAAAGGAACTTTACCTGCGATGGACGGAGCCTGTTTATGGGATAAAAGTTTGTTTGTTTATCTGTTACTCCCAGGGCGTCCAGACTCTAGACTCTAGACAAACACCTCATGCTTAGTTTTTTCCTCGCTAACGCAAATGCGTCAAGGAAAAACTTGGCAGCTGTCACGTGATATTTCAGCTAACAGCTAATGTATTTTTTGTTCCATACGATTCAATCTTTCCGCAGGCGTTAACGCCAACAGAAGGTGGCATTTGTGGATTGTTGTTGTTACGGTCTAAATATTAATTATCGCGGCCTGTCTGTTGCCCAGTGACATGATGTGTTAATAATAAACTCTTGCACGTATAATTAGTATGAACGTTTAATTTGCTGAACGCAGGGGACAAGTGCTCTCCTCTTAATGTAATTCGCTTGCAGATCGTCCGCCTGGCCGATGTGTGGAAGACTTGCAACAAGATCCGCGCGGCCGCGTTCCGCGTCGGCCTTAACCTGTGGGACTGGTACCGGCCGCTTGACCCCGAGGGGAACTCCCTCATATCCGGTACTTACTACCGACTTCCATATCCCCTGGAAGCCAGGCTCAGTATGACCACAAAGACAACCCGTTTTGCCTACGAAGGATCTCTTTGACTCTCAAACACAGCATGTCACAATATATTTGTACTTTTGGTTGTCTTCGCCGTTTTCAGAGTGTGGTAGTGCGCCCATAATATCCATCCATCTCCCATCTACATGCTCCTATCCTATATCAAAACCGTAAATACTTAGTTCATAAACTGAAATAAAAATTTATAGTTCCACATTAGAACTATTCTTCTATCGACTACGAACGACCGGTTTCATATGAATCGATCGAGAATTGTTTATAAATAGACTTAACGCCACATCTCACGATGCTGCAATATGTGAATACACGCCGGAGTTTATCAAATGTTATGTGTTCCAATTTCAAAACTGATGCTGTTAACGTAAATACGATACTTCGCGTGTTCCGTTTTCGGAAGTAATGGCAATATTTCCGCGCATGTATGGGAAAATATATTGAGTAATTTTCCAGAGTCGAAGTTCGTGTCGATCCTGGCGGGTCCGCTGCGCGCGGTGGTGGGGCTCTCGGACGAGGAGATCGCGCAGCTCGCCGACTACTTCCGCGCGCAGGACGGCCGCGTGCTCTACCACCAGCTCTGCCAGATCATACACGGAGAAGGTGGGCACCGTCTCCGCTATCCTCACATACAGCTGCAGCATATCTCTCACTTCCATTCTAGTATTAGAAGCATGAGCACCCAAGACAAAGCGTTTGTCTACAGAAGAGAAGGCTAAATTTATTATTTTCCATCTCTCTCTGGACTGACGCAATGAAAACATAGTCATTTTTGTCCATTCCATAGACTAAACTGTTGTATTAAGAGGTCGTTCGTTGACACTAGATGGATTTTATAAACGCCAAATAGCTGAGAACCCCTACCTACACTGAAGCTCTCAGCCCCTACGTCGTAGCTGCCTACGCCGTAGCTCCATAGCCCTAACTCGTAGATGCTATACCGTAGCTGTCTATTGTTGTTTATTTTAGAAGTAAAGACCTTTAATTGGAGTCCTGTTTTTATTAGTAACACCCGCTGTTGGTTTTTTTTTGTTACTGGGGGAAATGCACTTTCTTACGTGACACGAATATAATTTAAGAGGACAGCGGAGGATGAATAGTCCATACAAACGTAATACCAAAATCATTTATAATTAGATGTTATTTCCACCTAATTATGCTATTATTTGTATTCGTGATTATATCAAATATAGTGTCAGTTTTATTACATCCCTTGTTTACAATTACAATGTGTCATTTAAAAATTAATTAACAGAGTAATATGCACCATGCAGAAAACACTCACACGTAGGAATCTCGTCTTACAATTAAGATAATGAAGGGTACCCTGCCAGTCAGTCAGGTATAGGGGATGAATAAATGTATGTTACTCCTGACAAATTCTGCAACTTAGTAGATACACATAAAGAAAGAAAAGTGAGCATTTAAAATTTTCTGAAAATACCCTTACATGTATTGACCTGTTTAAGCCATTTGCTGGCGATCACAATAGGCCTAACGGCCGCAGTGATACCAAATCCACTAAAAACTATTAAAAAAAAAAAATAAAAAATAAGCCATTTGCTGTGGGAAAGATCTTCCACCGAGCTGATCCGTCTAATCCACTTGCTCGGGTAACAAGACCGACAGTCGGAGGTATTATATCGAGGTATCAGGTCGCACACTGTGCGGTTTTAGAGGAACTTGCACCCACGTACCCAGGTTATGGAATGTTTTCCCAATTAGTGACTACAGTATGGGGTTCCAAAAAAGGTAGTTATTTGCCACCTAAGTGCTATAATAAAATAGATGCTCAGGAAAAACTTTATTACTCGAAACTAAAACAGAATTCATAAGACTAAAAAATGTTTTGTATTGACTTTGATTACGTTGTGATTAATTTATGTGCGCATTAACACGTGCTCAAAACGGTGAAGGAAAACATCGTGAGGAAACCGGCATGCCCTAGAACCAAAAATTCGAAGACATGTGCCGACAGTTAGTGTTCCAACAAGCGGCGATGGGCTTGCAACCTGTCGCGTGGAATGCTTACTGCTTGCAAAACGCGGGCATGTACCAAATGTCATGTTTGGACGTGCCTCTGACTACTACCTACTTGGTATCCTCAAAGATCTACTCACTGAGTATGTATCTGAGGATGTCCACCATGAGGAAGACAGTCGTAAGCGTGTTTGTTTGTTTTTTTGTGATTAACTCTGACTTTCGATCCGGAGGACATGGCCTCGAACCCAGTCGTGCACCATGGAAAAGTTTATGTGCGGAAAGGAAAACATCGTTAGGGAACCGGCATGCCTAGTAACGATGGTTTCCTTCACCGTTTTGAGTACTTACGTATTGATGCGCACATAAATATTTCGAGAACAGATAATTTGTTTTTTTATAAAAAAAAAAAAAATTATGTAATGTTTGGACGCGCCTCTGACTAACACCTACTTTGTATCCTTAAAATTGAAAATTGATAAGAAGGTGGAAGAAAAAATGTTGGGATTGAGAACTGGTAAAACCGGCATTATTCTATTATTATCAGTATAAAACAATACTAAGGTTTTAAAACGATGAAGGTTCTAAAATCATTACTTATAAATTGAAAAGTAACTTTGATCAGACTTTTCTTTAAAAATGCTACTAGATCATTTTTTTCGAGAACTGGCGAACGTACCCAAGGTAGTTTGGGTACGTTCGCCAGTGGATGTAGACATTTCACACTGTGGATTGTTTAAATATCATATTAATTTTCAGAAACCGTTTAGCCTATACAAGACTTTACAAAAATCATGAATTGATTTGTAGGTATTTTTATAGATGAATGTGTCTACCTATCAAGCAACAACAAAATAAATATATACTTTGAAATTCTTGTAGGTACCTATTGTATTAACATAACTAGGTACTATCATAATTTCACAATGCTGGTGTATTTTTGTACTCTTTCTGAGATATACCTACCTAGGCCTTGTACAGAAATTCCCAAAAAACTAAACTACTTACTATCGATTCTCCAATAATGTATGTTACGCAAATAATACATATCCTTATTAATTAGGAATACCTACCGCCTTCGAGTTGTTAGGAATGGTAAGTAGGTGTAGGTATACCTACTACCTACGCACGCACCGCACGTCCCGCGTCACGCGCGCCTGCAACGCTACTCGCCGCATCCTTAACGCCACGTCCCAAATATCTCATAAAAGCTCATAAAGTGTAATGCGCTCGCGTCATGGATTTTATATGCCTGTTGTCGCCAAGTAGCTCAAAAGTGGGTCTATTGATCTATCTTCCAAGGTTAGCAATATTTAAACATTTTTGATAGTTTCAGAACTTTCAGAAGCAGTAAACAGCTGCTGATTCTGCAACTGAAAATGTTATGTACGAGATGTCTAACCTACCCACGTAGGTATTTCTCCAAACATACAGTTGAACTACTGGAATAAAACTTTTAGTTGTGTACAATTATATTTTGTTTTATTATTCATCTCGAACACCTTAATTTTGTGGTTTGATGGTTATTACCATCCAGGACGGATAGGGTATCTGGATGTCAGACAGACGCTACAGTCGGAAACCAGGTCAATCAATAAGCCAAGAATAGCGGAGACTCCAAGCTGAATGTACCTAATCAGTGGTTCGATTTTTGAAGTTAGGTAACATCAATTTATTTTTGATAATAATATCGACGTGCTCATCATCATAGCATTATAAACATGTAGAAGTCCTTCTGCTGGTGCTAGGCCTCCTCTAAAAGTGCCATGATCTCGAGGCATCTCTATCCACTGAATCGATCATGCATTCATTTAGTCTCTATCTGTTATTGTTATTCATGTAATTTCGTTTTTTTGTTCCTAAAGTAATAAATGCTGGCAAACCCTTTTTTCCATTGAAATTCGTCTTAAATGTGCCAGTGACACAGGTTCGTTGTAAAATATAGTACCTACACCCCCGGTCATTTCAAAATCACATAGAATTCTCTCCATCAAAAGGTTATCTGTAAGAGAGTATTATCGCTTTTAAGTTATAAGACCGCCCATTATACCTTTAATTTTAGTGTGTTATTTATAACTAGCTTCTGCCCGCGGCAGAAGCTAGTTATACATAGTTATTTATGTTGATAAACCACCAACTTTGGAGTGTATCAAACCAGGGAATATTTGTTTTCCATACAAATTTCAGAATTTTATTGCACACCTAGTAGTAGTTTTGAAAAAATATAAAATACGTGTTTTATTATTTATTTTTAAGTTTATTTGTACCGAGTTTTGAGCGAATCTAACCAAGGAATAAAATAATCTATAGAAACTTTACTACCCTGCTGAACCCTCTTAGGGGTTGATTTTCGAAAATTAGATTAACCTAGTGTTATTCCAGAACCTCAATTATCTACAAATTCCAAATTTCATCAAAACCTACGGAGCTACGGAGCTACGGAGACATTCACACACACAGACCTTCACATTTATTATATTAGTAGGAGGATAGGATGTGTACTATGAAGTATTGTTTATGAAAAGTTAAATATTTCATTCATAAGTGCGGTTCGCACCGCTCACCACACCGTTCGCCGTCCGTCACTCATCACTCATCCATGTCAAGGTACGTTTTAAAGCGTCCAACGAATAATAAATCAAAATTCAAAGTTTTTGTTAGGTATTTAACTAACAAAATTGGTGTCGAAACGAATAAAGCATGTTCCGGGGAAGGTGCACAAGTGTTTTCGAATCACAGGTGCACTCACTTTGCTCGAAATCAGCGTTTAATTAATGAATCGGTCGGTTCAGATGCGGGCGGGCGCGACAAGACGTCCGCGGACTGCCTGCTGGAGGCGTGCCCGCCGCCGCCCGAGCCCGCTTGCCACGCGCTCGACCAGTGGCAGGCGCGCCGTCTGTGCTGCCTGCTGGCCACCATCGCCGACAGAGACCTGCCGCTCAAGCCCTACTTCCAGGACTACGAGCTCGTAAGTAGCCTACTTTTCAACACCCTGTACAAGACGTCCGCGGACTGCCTGCTGGAGGCGTGCCCGCCGCCGCCCGAGCCCGCTTGCCACGCGCTCGACCAGTGGCAGGCGCGCCGTCTGTGCTGCCTGCTGGCCACCATCGCCGACAGAGACCTGCCGCTCAAGCCCTACTTCCAGGACTACGAGCTCGTAAGTAGCCTACTTTTCAACACCCTGTACAAGACGTCCGCGGACTGCCTGCTGGAGGCGTGCCCGCCGCCGACCGAGCCCGCGTCTACGCGTTCGACCAGTGTCAGGCGCGCCACTCATTGTAATTTCAATTACAATAAATGAAAACTTAGTTTTAAAAACACCAAGCTGTTTCCCAACGACAAGTTAACATACATTTTAGTGCAATAAAACTTTTAATTCCCAGGTGGCAAAGAATGACGGCCGCATAACCTTTGCCCACTTCGCGAGAATCCTGGACTATATCGGCATCATCGTGTCTCCCGAGGACTTCAACCTCCTTGTGCGAAGGTTTATCAAGGACTCCTACACCCTGGACTATGTGGAGTTCCTCAAGATGGTGGAGGCGGTGAAGAAGGAAGGCATTGCGGGGCTTGGGGATGTGAGACTTGAGCTTGTCTTTACTTGTGTTTCAACTCTATTAACTAGCCAGCATTCATTTTAATTTGCTATGTTGTTCATCTCGCTTAGACTGAACCGTGTGAGAGTGAACGGATTGTACATCGAAGTTTAGTTTAGAAACTCCTCTCCATGTTTCTGCATGATGTCCCTTGGCTGCAGTCATTGGCGTCCGAAGTCAGTGTCCAGACCACTACTTCTTGTGCCAGTGGCTCTTTAATACAGAAAAATGTGTTCTGTGCCCTTCCGATAACGATCTTAGGATGTAGCTTGTAGTAATATCTCGACTAGATGTTAATACGAGATGTGATTGATGCCGTATCAGCGATACTCTGCTGATACTGTGTTGGTGTGTGTTGGTTGCAGGCGTACAAGCACCCTAAATCTGTGATAGACACGACGCTGCCCAAGCTGGTGCGTCCCGAGGTGTTGGCGGGGCGGTCGCCCGCCGCGCTCGGCGCCTCCGACGTGTTCCACCCCGCGCTGCGCTCCGCGCCGCCCTCGCGCCGGCTCGTCGAGCTCATGCTGCGCGTGCAGGAGTACGTCTTGCAGAGAAGAATACGAGTCTCCGAGTTCTTCCGGGTAACTGTCTTCTTAATCGAATCGCTGACATCAGTATTTTTTTTTTCGAATTAAAAGAAACGACATTTCAAGATGGTATTTTCCAGGACTACGATCCGTTGAACTGCGGGCGTATCGCTCCCCAGCAGTTCAGGCGGGCGCTGGACGCGTGCGGGCTCGGCGCCGTGCTGTCACCGGAGGAGGTGATCTGCGTGATGCGTCACTACCTCGACCCTAACGACTCGGAGCGCGTCTGCTGGCGCACTTTCGAGGACGACTGCGACCAGGGTGACTCATACATTCCTCGCTCTTTCCGCTTCCAGATCATCCCTTGTCCCAATACACTCCGAAAGATCGAATCATTATTCCTAACCAACGTTCGTTTCGGGTTTGGTGTTGTAAGAATCGAATGCGTCGATCGGAACTGTTCGTTGTTCGATTGTTATTCTTCGGTCCTCGGGGTCCAAACGCTCGGCGGCGAGTCTCGGACCCAGCACTCCGAGACTCGAAGCAGCAGCCTCGATGCGGGATCGCTTTCGCAGTGTTCACGATAAAGGAGCTGGAGAAGCACCCGGAGGCGTCAGCGGGCGCGGCGGCGGCGCGAGTGGCGGAGCTGCCGGCGGGCGGCGCGCGCGAGTCGCTGCGGGGAGACGAGCTGGAGCTGGCGCAGACTGCACTGCTGCGCGTGCGCGCCGCCGTCACCGAGCGCGCGCTCGACCTACGCCCCGCCTTCGCCGACCACGACCAGTGAGTTCCCGTCCCGTCCCCGTCCCCCACAACCGTCCCTGAGCCGTCCCTGAGCCTCGCGGCATTGCGGATTGCAGGCACAACAGCGGACACGTGTCGCGCGCGGAGCTGCGACGGGTGCTGGCGCGCGTGGGTGTGCTGCTGTCCGCGCCGCACGTGCGGGCGCTGGAGGCGAGGTACCTCGACGACTGCGGCTTCAGCTACGTGCGGCTGCTGGACGAGGTAACGGACCAACCTTATGGATAAGAGAGCCAGAATTCTGGAAGGTCTAACCCGGTGTTCTGTGCTGTTGTGTTGCATGGTGCAGCTGGTGGAGCGGCCGGTAGAGAGCGCCACGATCTCTGCAGCGGGCCCCGCGCCTCGACGCGCCGCCTCCGCCGCCGACCCGCTCGAGACCGACATCGTGCAGATCCTCGCCAAGATCAAGGGGAAGGTGAATACTTAACAATTAAGTAATGCATTTTGCTTTCTGAATTAGTTCATCTTTTTCGATATGAATGGAAGTCTTTGATAAAGTTTTATTGACTTTGAAACAGACTTGTTGGCAGTCACCGGACCATAAAAATGAGCGCTCGAGCCTAGCGGAAGCGATCAACGTGCTGATTGAACATATATCTTTTAAATTGTATTTGTATTGTAGGAACCTAAGGTAGATAGGTAGTTATGATTTTACTTAATATTCATTTTTGTATTGACGTACCTACTATTTGACAAAGCCCTTTTACGGCCGCTAAAGTTATAGATTACATTGAGTTATAATTAATTATTATCTACCTTGTAAAAGTTGTAAAACTTGACGAAACTAAGTGTTCAAATATGTCCCAACAGTTGAAATAAATGAAACTAACCTTCGCACTGAAAGTCAATATGAATAGCTCAAAAAGTGCGTGAAACGCGTGGCTCGGATTCATCAGCCAGCATTCGTCAAAATCACGCAAGGTCGCAACCACGGAGTATCTTTTTGCTGAGAGTCTGGCGAAATACACGCTTATTTTAAACTCGCGAGTTAAGCTATGTAGGCACGAAAATGTTAGTAAACTATCCTGCTGAATTTATGTGATTATTGCAGATGGTGCGCGAAGGTGTACGTCCGCGCGAGTTCCTGCAGCAATTCGACAAGACCCGTGAGCTAGTGATCCCTCGCGCGGACTTCTACCGCGGCCTCGCGTCCGCTGGCCTCGCGCTCACGCCCAAGGAGATGGACACTCTCATGGAGGTGTACGTATTCCTTCTACCGCGGCCTCGCGTCCGCCGGCCTCGCGCTCACGCCCAAGGAGATGGACACTCTCATGGAGGTAGGTGTACGTATTCCTTCTACCGCGGCCTCGCGTCCGCTGGGCTCGCGCTCATGACCAAGGAGATGGACACTCATGGAGGTGTACGTATTCCTTCTACCGCGGCCTCGCGTCCGCCGGCCTCGCGCTCACGCCCAAGGAGATGGACACTCTCATGGAGGTAGGTGTACGTATTCCTTCTACCGCGGCCTCGCGTCCACCGGCCTCGCGCTCACGCCCAAGGAGATGGACACTCTCATGGAGGTAGGTGTACGTATTCCTTCTACCGCGGCCTCGCGTCCGCCGGCCTCGCGCTCACGCCCAAGGAGATGGACACTCATGGAGGTAGGTGTACGTATTCCTTCTACCGCGGCCTCGCGTCCGCTGGGCTCGCGCTCATGACCAAGGAGATGGACACTCATGGAGGTGTACGTATTCCTTCTACCGCGGCCTCGCGTCCGCCGGCCTCGCGCTCACGCCCAAGGAGATGGACACTCTCATGGAGGTGTACGTATTCCTTCTACCGCGGCCTCGCGTCCGCCGGCCTCGCGCTCACGCCCAAGGAGATGGACACTCTCATGGAGGTAGGTGTACGTATTCCTTCTACCGCGGCCTCGCGTCCGCCGGCCTCGCGCTCACGCCCAAGGAGATGGACACTCTCATGGAGGTAGGTGTACGTATTCCTTCTACCGCGGCCTCGCGTCCGCTGGGCTCGCGCTCACGCCCAAGGAGATGGACACTCTCATGGAGGTAGGTGTACGTATTCCTTCTACCGCGGCCTCGCGTCCGCCGGCCTCGCGCTCACGCCCAAGGAGATGGACACTCTCATGGAGGTGTACGTATTCCTTCTACCGCGGCCTCGCGTCCGCCGGCCTCGCGCTCACGCCCAAGGAGATGGACACTCTCATGGAGGTAGGTGTACGTATTCCTTCTACCGCGGCCTCGCGTCCGCTGGGCTCGCGCTCATGACCAAGGAGATGGACACTCATGGAGGTGTACGTATTCCTTCTACCGCGGCCTCGCGTCCGCCGGCCTCGCGCTCACGCCCAAGGAGATGGACACTCTCATGGAGGTAGGTGTAAGTATTCCTTCTACCGCGGCCTCGCGTCCGCCGGCCTCGCGCTCACGCCCAAGGAGATGGACACTCTCATGGAGGTGTACGTATTCCTTCTACCGCGGCCTCGCGTCCGCCGGCCTCGCGCTCACGCCCAAGGAGATGGACACTCTCATGGAGGTAGGTGTACGTATTCCTTCTACCGCGGCCTCGCGTCCGCTGGGCTCGCGCTCATGACCAAGGAGATGGACACTCATGGAGGGGTATGTATTCATTCTACCGCGGCCTCGCGTCCGCCGGACTCGCGCTCACGTCCAAGGAGATGGACACTCATGGAGGGGTATGTATTCATTCTACCGCGGCCTCGCGTCCGCCGGACTCGCGCTCACGTCCAAGGAGATGGACACTCGTGTACGTATTCCTTATTACCCTACCTACCACCCCGCATCTTCTCCGCACTAAAGAGTTGTAAGACTGACTGTTCCTGAAATAATCTATGTTACAATACTGGGCAGTCTATTGTACACTGTCGCGCCCCATGACGTGTTTTAGCTTATCCGACTTGGCTAAAGAGAAATCAGAAAACCAGAATATTTATTTGTATGAATATAGGTCAGCTAATACATGATGTTAAATTTTTTTTAGGTCCTTCTACCATTCTGTGAGCAAATGTCAATTGGTAGACTGAGAATTAATTTAAATACAACAATAATTATAAAATGTCAGAACATGGCCTAACGTTTGAATTAAAAATGTCAATAACTAAATATTACCTACCTGATTTCTGATTCCTAGTTTAGGACTAGACCATTGTCTTTAAACCAACCTGTTGCAGGTTCTGTGCGGTGGGGCGGCGCCGCTACGTGGAGTACGAGCGGTTCTGCTCGTGCGTGGGAGAGGCTCTCACGCAGGTAATGATGGTCACCGTATTCTATCGGACTTTGTAATAGTCGTTAAGTAGGTAGGTAGGTATATTTCCAATCATGGTTGAGACGAGAAGGTTTCGTTCAAATCACGTCGCCGTCGGGGTTACCAATGACTTGGGCACTTCTCTACAATCAATATACTACTTGTAGATACAAGATATAGAATTCTTTTGAAATCAAAATAACATTTACTTAAGTAGTTGATATGTAAGCATAGATCACGTGTGTGTTTCGGTTAGGAATATCCATAAGAGAAAACGAGTCGTCTCGATTTCGGTACAGAATTCCCAATGCTCATACCTGATGTTTTGAGAGTTTTCTATGGATCAATTCTCAAAATATATACAATTCAAAATGCCTGTGGTTGGCTCTCTGCGCTCGTACCTTGTCCGGTATGCAAGGGTGATGTGTTTGGGTTATTCCCGTTGTCCTCCGATCTTCGGCCCCAATGGGAATTGAATTTTGCTATGATTTCCCGATTCACACTTTATCTAGTTTAAATGAAAGATGACATATTGTTTGTTGCGGCACGGCAGGGCGGGCTGGAACGAGCGCCGCTGCTGGCGCCGGTGGGCCACGTGCCGACGCGCGACTCGCCGCTTAACTTCCTCAACTTCGAGGAGCGCAGCCTCGTGGCCGGAGCCCTCTCCAAGCTGGCGCACCATCCCGACCAGCTCTCCAACATACTCGAGGTCTTCAAGGTGAGCGTGCACCGAACAATATGAGGTTGTTTCGGGTTTGTTCGTTTGTTTAATTCGTCTCCGAAACTGCTTCAGACTGGTAAGACGGTATTTAACAATCATTTTGTAAGACTTTAAGGGTGGATCTTACCGGTTACACGTGCAAGTTTGCATGCGTTGAGAAGTTCGTGTACCTACAAGTCCCGACGCGAACTACCATTCACATAATCGTAGTCTCAGTTAATCAAGAAAATTGGTGTTTTATTCAGTCTGAATTGACAAAAGTTTTCTTCAACCTATCCAACGTGGAGATTAATATGATTAATGTCCACGTTAGAAAGGTACACGTACCTAGGTACGTACTCGTATGTGATGTGATGTGATTCAATGTAATGTTGCAGGACATGGACCCGGTGCGTTGCGGCACGGTGCCGCAGGTGTCGTGCACGCGGGCGCTGTGCACACGCGGCTTGTTGCAGCTGCTGTCCTCGCGGGAGCGCGACCTGCTCTACCGCTGCTTCGGCTACCAGCGCGGCGCCGGCACAGAGGTATACCGACCATCCAATATCTGTGCTGTCTGTCCTACCTCTCTGGATAAATAGACTACCATCAATCAGTCAGCAAACTTTACATGGCATAAATGTTGCATCTTTAAGTAGATAAGTGAATTTATCGTAGTTTTTTATTAATTTATAATAAGTCGAGACAAAGCAACTACCTAGCTACGAAACGGGCGACAATTAGACTGATGACATTATGCGAGGTCGAAAGCTTACCAGCTCACTCTCTCTCTCTCTCTCTCTCTCTCTCTCTGTCAGGTAAAGCAGACACATGGTTTAACTTTAATGAGTTTTGCAGGTGAACTACCAGGCGTTATGCACCGCGCTGGACGTGCTACACGCCACGGCCTCCGCGCAACCCTGCTGATGTTGCCGTGTGTTGTTGGGTGTTGCTGCAACACGCAACAGCAGTATGTTGGCGTGTGCGTGTCTATCTTGTACGTTTGTCTTGATTCTTTCACAAAATAAACATCACTAGGTATTGGTAAACTGGTTTTATTTCTTTAACTGTATTAGTGTAGAGCCCAGCAAGTACCAAGATAGCTAGGCATACTGAGAAAAATGAAGGGCTAATAAGGAGTATGGAAGCAGGTAACCTGCATAATTACAAGTCGATTACTTTATGGGTCTGCCCACGTCATACTTTTTTAGGTTCTACTACTATTGGTCCAAATTTTTCGGCGACTTTTATCACGGACTCAACGCACGCAGGATCACACACGTCCGTCGCTTTTCCCTGCCCAACCGCCCCTGGCATGCGTTAGCATCCTATTAGCCTGTGCTCATGGCTATAGCTATAGCTGCCCTAGCAAAAGCACGCGGCAGACTCTGTACCTACCTAGTATGCGCGTTAGCCTCGTTAGCACATAGGTACCTACATTTCTGATCGTTACATTTTCACATCCTTCAAGTTTTTGTGTTTTCATGGCTGTGCCGCCGTTTCAAATTAAACAGACGAAAATATTATAAGGATATATTAGGTTATTCAAATTGAAAGTAGATTTTTTTATTACTAAAGGCGTATGAACCTAGTGTAAATTAATACCTTTGACAAAATTTAGATCATTTTAGAATTTGACATTTCTTATTACTTACAATATTGACATAAGATAGGCTGGTTGTATTATCGAGTATGTACACGACTCTTTAAATTTAGACTTGCTTTATTATATCTTTAATTTATATCAAATTTTGCATGCTGAAGCAAATCATGGCTGGACTTACTATAACTGTATTATACAGCTTGTATGTACCTATGTTTCGCAAATAAATAAATTGAATTGAATTGGTTTTTTTTATGACATTATGGAACGCCTATTTAGGGAACTAAGCACATCTAGTTGTGCCAAGTTACGTCTCAACGCAACTACAACTCCTTGTACAGCAGTCTATCTGCAAAAAATCTAGGTACAACTTTTCAAAACTTGAGCAAAATATGGTTTTGTAGGAATAAAAATTGTTTTGGTTAGCATGAACCGAGTATAGACTGTATGAACAATAATTGAGAAATCAATACAAAGTCAAATGTAATTTTATTTACATCTTTTATTGCGACATACACAACATGTATATCCTCAAAGTTTGTTCATGTCGGATTTCTTATCACTAAAATTCATTCCTAAACGATGGATGAAACATCTAGATTGTAAAAAATACATGATTCAGATTCGTAGATCTTTTACCAAACAATACAAAACTACAACATTTCTGCAATGAGATCCAGAATCATTAATGTAAATCAAGTGGGGGGGCGGCTCGACGTCGTCGGTCAGTAGACTTCGACGCAGACGCACGCGACGCTGCTGCTGCTGCTCAAACAACCGCCCGGACGCACACCCACGCACCCTCACATGCACACAAACATACACACAAACCCTCACATGACATGCACACACTGTGTGAACCGGCTCCCCCGCGCATAGGGGTCATCTTTTGGTATTCATTTTTAAGCTCTGTTATAATTAATTAAATTATGTACTCCTATTTAATTCAGTTCAAAAGGTAAAGATCTCGACACAATGTCAAAATTGAATCTAATCAGCAATAATACTCAAGTGAATCTATTATCCATACTATATTATTTATAAATAATTTTATGTAAAAGGTGCTCGAATGCGAACGCATCGCATACGACAGTGTTTTATCCTTAAAAACTTCTTAAGAGATTAGTTTCTTAAATTAATTTAATGTGGAATGGAATGACGTGCCCTCTGCGCGGAGAACAGCGCGGGGGACACTCATGACCGGTGACTTAACCTGCAACAGAAAAGGATACATGTTTAGTACATCTTAAACTACGCTCTATTCATAAGTAACAAAAAAAAAGCACACAATGCTAACAGATGATGCTCTGTGCTTGTTTAATGTAAGAGTTAGTACGAAAATTGGTCATGAGGGGCTTAAGGATTTCTGCAACATGTAGACTAAAAGCATAGATGAACAGACGACGTAGCCTGGGCTCGGGTCTAGTGTCCCTGGCTGGACTAGATCTAGATCTAGAGTAGAGTGTAGTGGAGTGGGTCTCACCTCACTATTGGACTGAGATGACTATCGGCAGGTACTGGGAGCGGCGCCTAGTAGGGCTGATGCCTCTGGTTGGCGCGGCCGCTGCCGCCGCTGCCGCGCTGCTTGCCGCCCTGGTACCCCGCTGCAACACACGCCACGCCCCGTTACCGACACGACACGACAAAACTCGACACGATACGACTCGACTCGACTCGACACACGCCTCGACAACCACTCGCGCCGCCGACGACAAGCGCAATATGCAAGGTACCAACTACTGGGCTACAACTCTACTTAGTATTGATTCAGTGGAGAGTATAGTAACCCGTTTCATAGGGAGTTCATTTATAATGAGCTGGTCCTTTCCCCAGTATATTAAAATCACAGTACACCTAGAGGAACTTACTTGTGCATACCGTTAAGACATTTTGTGGCCAAATATTGCAACAACTTTTAGAGCCTTTTTGAAAATTAGTCAAAAAACTTTATTTTTCCAACCATTCTTCCAAACAAAAACATAATTTACATCCTGAATAGGAATAAATCCCTTGTTGTAATATCAAGCCACAAGTGCGACACTATGTGACAGACAACTAGGTTAATAAAACTAAAAAGCTTATGTAACAAATAATCGAATATCAAGACAACTGGTCACTGAAAAATTGTTACAAAAATAACTATGACTAGTCATTATTATAAACTGAACGGTTTAGGATGCATTCACAAGCTGTGTTACATGCTTATAATATGTGGCCAGAAAACAAAAAGGTAGATACTACATTCCGTTCCAGCATTATTTCCTGTTTACCTACTAAATTAAACACAAACCAATCATAATCGAGTTATAATGTAACTAAGTAAACAACTAACATGTTCAGCCTCACCCATCAGTACATTCATGAGATATTTAAATTTTGATTATTTTGCGTAACTTTCATGAATAAACTGGAGATCTACTCCAAAATAAGGCCAGATTGTTTATCGAGGAATCACTAAAGCGAGACTAACATGGAACAGTAAAATCTATCAACATGCCTTACAAATATTTTCAAACTACATACTAAGAACCGTTTTGGTTTTGGTTAGATTATTTAGCATTAGCACAAAGAAAACATTTGTAAGGATTGAAATGTACGACAAAATCGAAATAGAGGTGCGAGTACCTTTCCCGCGAGGTGAAGCGCGCGCGCCGTACCCGCCCTCGTACCCCCCGTACCCGCCGTAGTCTGCCCAACAACAACCGGTTAGTGAACCGCCGCCCCGCCCTCTGCTCTACCCTAGCCGAGTCTAGTCTAGTCTAGTCTAGTCACTACTTGTTTGTTATGCTGTATTCAAAACAAGCCCAATGTGCAAATTGTCAGAGCTAAACTTGTCAAGGCAATGCAATACTAACCTCTTTTAGTAAGGAGTCTGGATTCGGCATTTGACAGACTTGTACCCCCACCGCCAGCTGGTGATAGGTTTTAGTCACTTAGGGAATCACTCAAGGAACCCTTAAGATTGGGTGTGTCTATCATAGGCTTCGAACTTCTTAGTAAAATATGATAATATGATAACTCTTTATTTTAGGTGGCAGACTGGTGGTTAAATATTATACCCCTAGTAAGGAACCCTCAGTCAAACAAAAGTAGGCTATTTCGGAATAAACAAGGCTTATTTCAGGATGCCTAGAATAAACTAGCTTGGACTGCACATTGGGCTTTAACTAAATCTACTGCTTTCCCCATCAACAAGATCCATTGGCTCTAGCGCCCTAGCGATCAGCCCTTACACACGGTATGGGAGTGAAGTTCCATTGAGCTATAGAAGACAAGAACTACTAGATTGGCCCTTCATGATAGATTGCAGTGAATTAATGAGATCTCCGCTCATAAAATAATGTTGCTATAAATTGTAATAATTTTAATGAATGTTATTTCCTATGATATTGACTCTTTCCTACCACCCAGTCACCGACACGAATACATCCCGCGGCGTTGCGAGCGTGACACCTGCCTGTCCTTTATCAATCACTAAATTTATTGAGAAAAAGTGCAAGCTATTCTGTATGCATGCTGCCATTTTATGAACTACAACCATAATCTTATTGAATGTGGCAATTTTTATTAATAAAGCCATTTTTTTTTCAAAAGCTACCTTTGCCGCTCGTACATGTGAATGCAGAACATGCCCTGTTTTAGGAAGTGCTGTGTGAAGCGTGTGAGGGGTAGGAGTGGAGGGTATATGGAAACACATTGAGAATTTTTGTAACAGTGCTTTATTCAAAGCTTCATCATATTTTTATCACTTTCACAATGTCTCTCCATATTTACCCCATTTCCCAAATGTAGCAAGTGGCATGAGTGTCAAAAAAGTTAAAAGTAATACAAATAAAAACTCCAGCGACATTGCTACATGTGTCAAAGGTGGTATTACAAATGAACACTTAAAATCTTAAGACCGGTAGGTAACATTATGTACAGAATATAGACAATACCCAGTGAAATGACAAGTGCGAAAGCACGGCGCGATAGCACTGTTGCCTACCGAGGGTGCCCACGCGGGCCCCTTTCATTCTAAATAAAGTGAGGCAAACATTGCAAAAGTTAAACTAACACTATGAGCGACTTGACCAACTAATGTTGAATCAGTCCAATCACTCGCAAAGGTAAGGTAGGACCGACTGATTACTCGTTTCGATAATATACCTATTTGCCGCCTCGAAAACATTCACTACACATTATCTCGATAGAATATTAAAATATATAGAAAAATAAATATTTTCTACACACTAAGTTAAATACCTAAGTTTCGCGTGATGTCGATCTTTCGAATCAATAATAACAGTCTCAGTGCACGTAAACAGGCAACTCGAGGACGGAGTGCGCCTCGCTCGCAACGCTAACCTAGCCTTACTCTACGTCGTTTACATTACATTACATCCTAGGGATCAGGTAACATCAGTCGAGGTAACGTGTCGGTGAGCGGGGGAGCGGGACTCGCCACTCTACTAAAACTGCTTGCCGCGTTTACCGTAATTGGGGTATCCGGAGTAATCGTATCCGCCGTAGCCCGAGTAGCCGTCGTAGCCGTATCCGCCGTATCCGTAGCCGTCGTAGCCGCCGCCGTAACCACCCTGACCGTAGCCATAGCCGCCATAGCCCTGGTTACCCCAGGCGCCCTGGCCGCCGTAGCCGCCGCGTCCCCCGCGCCCCCCGCGGCCACCGCGCGTTCCCCCGCGCCCGCGCCCGCCCATGCCTCCGGGCCCGTCCGGCTTCGGCGTGGCGCGCTTCACGTCCACCTGCCGACAACACACAACACTTCAGTCATAGAACAAACACGACCACTACAAACTCCGCTTTCCATAACAGGATAATCATACATTCAGATGTGTGGGTACAAGCTTCTTCATTAGTCATTCAGAAGCAGAACTGAACTAATTCATCATTGTGTAATTATCTCATGCACATTATTCAATTTACGTAACAGAATGAGATGCTCACCTCTTTCCCGCCAATTGTCTGTTTGGGAGTTTTTAGGAGTTCGTTCACAACCTGTTCAGATTCAAATGTGATGAAGCAAAAACCTTTTCTTTGATTCTTGGTCTTGTCAAAAGGCATTTCCACTTCAATAATCTGGAACAAACAATATTGTTGATTTGTTATCGGGATCAATCTTATGCAAAAAAAAAAATGGAACTCAATGATTAAGTCAGTGGCCCGGATGTATCTTCAGTAGAAGTCCAGATCTAATAATCTCACCATATCCGGATTTATCATCATAGTAAATAAATTAGAATAAACAATACATTTTGCTACATGATAAATGAGGCCACTCACCGTTCCAAAGTTGCTGAAAAAGTTCTTGATTTCATCATCTGAGATCTCGCTACTGAGGCCTCCAACAAAGATTTTGCCATGTCGTGCTTTCGCCTTCTTGGGATCAACTTTCTTGTTGTTGATGGTGTGCTCACCAGCTGCCATCACCTTGTCGATGGAGTCAGCTGCCTTGAACACAATGAAGGCAAAGCCCCGCGACCGCCCTGTGTTTGGATCGGTCTTCACATTGATGCTTTCAATTTCACCGTATGCACCAAAGTGGTCACGCAGTTCCTCTGTAAAGGTTAATTAAATATTACGAACTAAACTTAGAACAGAAACTGAATAGACATTAGTTAACAAAAATCAGATGTTTGGTAAGAGCTTCTTCAAAACTTATTCAGAAGCAGAACTGAATAAGTCATCATACACTATTTTGATTGACAGATGTTATGCAAGGTGTTGTTGTAACAAACAACTTTCAAATAACATTGCTTTGTTGTTAAAAGGTTCACTAAAATACCTAATTAAATAGCACAAAGGCAAACTCTGATTGCTGGACTTTAGGATCACACCTTATTCATAGTTTGATAGTAGTAGGTATTTGACACTTACTGTCTGTGGTCTCCCAGCTTAATCCTCCAACAAATAGTTTTCTGTGAAAATTACAGATAACATGAGTAATTCGTTCAGACTGGTACAAATAATGCAATTGTGTCTCGATTCAGAAACTGACGTAACATTACATTTTAAAACATTAAAACTATGCAGTACTTGTTTATAGTACTTTACAGCTACAATTTTGTTCAAAAACAAACTCCAAGCACTGCAGCAAAACAAATTGACAACCTGTAAGTTACAAAAGTAAACTGGAAATTTACATTATAATCAAAACAACGAAAATGGTACAATGTTACAGTGATAAGATAACGCAAGATTTAAAATTGGCAAAGGTGAACGAGAGGCCCAAAGTTAAGTGGCCTGAAACTAGTCAGTTTGGTCGTTGTTACTGTGAGCCCATAGTGTTACCATGGCGTTCCTCCGTAGCTGCGGCAGCGGCGTCGCAGGCTCACACCTGCAGAGAGACACAGCGTTAGTGGCGCCCAAACTGACCGCGAACGCAACGACCCCACACACACATGCGCTAAAACCGATTTCAAATCTTGCAAACCTATTCGTCACCCACTCAAACATGATAGCAAACTGATGATAAAACCGATAGCGTGTCCAAGCCTGTGCCGGGTGCATTCCGCGCGCGCAATTATGACGCCATTTTAACTTGTGCGGCTCGAAGTAATCTACAATTTAGTAACTCTGAAACTACTCTGAAATGAAAATTAAGAATTCTAGGACAAAATAAGGGCCGCATATGAGACACTGTAAATGTAAAATCAAAAAATTTTGAAGAGATTCGGTGGATTATGAGCGATATAAAAATGCCGCTAGTGAATCATGTCAGACCGACGCCATTGCGGCGAGACAAAGGTTAGCGCTCAAGTAATAATTCCTCAGTAAAATTAACATTAATATACACGGAATTTAGTGTTTTACATTGAGCTTAACGAGTTATAACTTAAAATCAAAACCAAATTACCTGTCGTCATCGCGACCCGGGGCTTCCGCACTATTATGGTCATGTTGGGCGTCTCCTCCACCATTTTCCGAACTTCCGTTTAGTTGGTTATCAGAAATGTCTTGTGCAAAATTATCGTTATTAGCCATGACTTACAACAAATACACACTACAGCCTAAAATTATGTATAAACTATGAGCTAAGGCCTAGAGACGACCTTCAACACTGAATGCCAAACGCAGAAGAAAGAAGGGAAGAGGAAATACGCTAGGGACGCTTCATTAAGTCGGCGCGAAATGCTCCATATGTTGGCTAACATGAGGCAAAATGAATGACATTTCACAAAACTACCAATCACAGAGCACGTAGTGAAAGTTCATTGGCCCTAGCTGGAATGACAAAGACAGGTAGATACAAAATTCGACGTCAAAGAAAGAGCAAGCTGCAACACTACAAAATCAATAAACTGCCAACATCAGAAAAATAAACACGCTTCTTTTTCTCCTCCCCCCGCCAGCGGACCCCAATCCGTTCCATTTTCCGAATAATAATCAATACCTAAATAATTTACGTACCTAGGTAAAAAATATTAGGTAACAGTGAAAATATAGAATATATCCTAAACCTTCATGCTCCATCGATTATAATTATCATGAAATGAGGTTAAAATATCTAAATGAAGGTGTATACTTAATAAATTATAAAATCGTATGTCCTGCGTGACTGACTGTTGTATTGGCTTTACGTTGATGAATCAGCCAGTCAGTGGCTGATCTATCAACGCACTATCAAAACTACTAGTCTAAAAAGCTTATTTTATAAACTAAGCATCCGCAGAAAGGATTTTTGTCAATTTCAACAAAATCAGGGGGGTAAAAGTTTGTATAGGAGTATCGGTATTTGTAAGTGTAAGAACCTGAAAAGGGAGTATTGATTTTTAAACACAAAGCCGTAGGCAACAGCTAGTAGGTACTCGTATATCTTAGTAAAGAATAACATAGATACATTCCGTATGTGTATACATATGAGTATATGTATACTCACGATAGTGCCTCTATCGCGAGATAGAGAATCGGTATGTACTAATCCTGGGTTTTTATCGGTTGGTTGTACTCTCGAGAGGAATGCCCATTTTAAAGGGCGTAATAAGACCCATCACCAAGCCGAAATCTACGCATACTGTTCATCTTAACGAGTAACACTGCGGGGAAATAATTGCTTTCAATTTTAGGCATACAAAAAATCTGTGTATGTATACGCGCAATGCAATACACGCTGATCGCGCGATTGTTGCGTGTCGTGGCTGTGGTGTGCGTTTGAGTTTGATATTCATTGCATTTCTGCAACTTCAAATGCGTAATTTGTTAAGAAAATTCGAAAATTTTGATAATGTTTGTTTGGACGAAAGTTTAATAATAACACTTAGAATTTTTAACGTTTCTTATTATTCATGGATTATCTCAAGACTTTTCCATACTACACAAAGGTTAGCTTGAAGAGAATGCTATATAGCATTAATTTCGCGTATGTACAGTATAGTTCGCCTATGCTTAGTTGTGCAATAAAGTATGTTCTATCTATCTATCTATTAATATCCGAGAAAAACTCAAAATAAAAAATATAATTTAATATACTATATCTCCAGAACCAGTAAATTCCAAGGTATAGACTGGTAGAAAAAAATATCCCAATGATGTATAGAATATGTGGCTTCGGCTTGATGATAAGTCAACAGAAAGCATAATCAGAAAATAATAAATTAATGAGCCACCCTCCTTTAGCCCCTGCTATGTCATTCAGTCAAAGACAACAACGAGCCTTGCATTTAATCTGCTTGAATTCAAAGCCAGAGACAAGATAGAGTTGCTAGTTCTCTTTGCTCAACACAACATAAAAAAACTGAGTGAATACTGACACCCGTACGGTGAGGTAGGCTCTTTTCTGTTTTCAGACTAAAAAATTGTGAAAATTACGTGGTTTTCTTGTTATTTGTGCAAAATACTACGCCGTTTTCATGCATAAACTTTACTGAGGTAAGATTTCATGTAAAAAAGTTAAATATCTATACTACCTGGGGAACTCCTTCATTTGGTTATCGACAGAGAATCACTAAAAGGTTAAACCTACCAATGGTTTTGAAGAATGCCGTTTTACTCTGTAGTTTAGCACTAAAAATCACAAACTTGTGCTTGTAATCCATTTAAGTAGCATGCAATTGCGAACTAGTTTCATAGAATGAAGAAGAGACAGAAATTCACGTTCACTAGATTTGCCATGCGTGCTCGAGTTGCCATTTGATCTCTAAATATAAGGTAGCGATCTTAGTCGAGCGTCTGCATTTGGTGACCACTCATCAGCTTCTCGGCTCATAAGAAGAAGCCTCATTACTTATCAGTAAATGGGATAGTGAACTGTATGATGTTGTAAGTAGACAACTTTGCAGAAATTAAAATCATTACTTACACTCCTTTATGTTTTAGTTATTATTTAAACAAATAATGTTTTAATGCTTCTAGTTTTCCTGTGCCAAGTTTGTCAGTACAATACTGTTACAGTTTCTCAATGCTAATACTTTAAGGTACATCTTAAAATATTAGCATTGAGAAAAATGAGACTATTGAGATAAATAAATAATATAATAAATAATGCTGGACATTTTTCAGACAGCATCATCTAGCCCCAAAGTAAGCAGAGCTTGTGTTATGGGAACTACATGACTGATATACTACTTAGATGCATTTTTTTGTAAATACATTCATATTATACAAAAATACCTGCCTAGACAAATACCTCACGTTTCATTATTCTTTCACACTAACACAAATTTGTAAAGGAAAAACTTGGCAAAGTCACATGATATTTCCACAGCTAATGTAATTTCCATAGAATTCAATATTTAAGCTGGCATAAACATCAACAGGGAGAGGTATTTGTCTGCACCCACATGCATGTCACTATCAGCAATACCTATGTCTATGTGTCAATCATCAGGATGTCCTCCAGTTTGATTAGTTGCACTTGTCTTGAAATCTTTTAACTGGGATAGTGGGCCGAAGGATAAACAATGTCCAAGTTATATTTAGCTGTCCTGCCTGCCTCTATTTGGCAGTTACCAACAATTATGTGAGGTTAGGTTAGACAGGATAAAATTAATAATGAAAGGGGAGAAGTAACAGTAATTTGGTAGAATGTTTAGACAATTTGAATGGCCAAGCTACATACTTTATAGGGCATTTGACTTGTAGTCTATGGATAGTGACTTAGTTTCAATGCAAATGAGTAACTGCTATTTGAGTTTGGGCTTTATTTATTGAGCGGACACTGAAGTGTCCTAGCATTGTCTTAGATAAATATGAAGTTATACCTGGTTTGCAGGGCAGTGTAAAGTAGAGGCAGCGGGCTGTATCGGTGCAGTGATATCACAGAAATGGTAATGGAGGAGTCACCATCTCCGCAGAGCGTCGGCCGCGAGTTCGTCCGCCAGTACTACACGCTGCTCAACAAAGCGCCCGCCCACCTGCACAGGTCGGTGCTGGTCTGATTCTCCAACTCCTGTCTCTTGTCCGAACACTTTTATTTTATTTTATACATAGTTCGAAAACAAACAACAATGCTTAGCCTGAACACCCAAGACAATGTTTTGTCTATATAAGAGAAGGAAAAAACTATTTCTTTCGCCTATTCTGTCAAACAAAAGAGAGGGACAAAATAATGTCTTCTCGGCAGTTGACAAAACATCTTGGGTCTTCATGCTAAGCAGGCAGTGCTTACTTGGAGATCTCTTCCTCTGCGATGTTGTTGAAGCTGCGCAAGCAATATGATTTGAACTCCCAGTTGTTTATAACATAACACAGTGATGATGTTTATTGCATGCGTTGGTGTTGCAGGTTCTACAACAACATCTCATCGTTCGTGCACGGTGGCCTGGATGGGCCCAACCGGGAGTCCCTGCCCGTCGTCGGACAGAAACAGATCCACAACTGCATCCAGCAGCTCAACTTCCACGACTGCCATGCCAAGATTAGCCAGGTACTTCCATGACATAGCATGAGATAAACATATAAAACAGGAGGTATGTCAGCCTGAGCATTGGTTCTATTTCTGCAATAAATTCAGTGTTGTTAGATGCCCACTTTTGGAGAATAATCCTCCCTTTTCTAGCACTGTTATTTCCTTACTCAACTGAATTGCTTTCTTTGCTGGCACGCTTCCACTCGTACAATCGTCGACAAAGAATTTCTCTTTTATAACTCTTGCTCAGTCTTGTAACTATTTCCCTTCATCGTCTGTTGTCTGCATTAGTGTCCTTACAAAATGTGTGCTGCTGCGGTACCAAAAATTACTCTTAGAATTCGATATTCTATTACTTCTTCATTAGAAATTAACTTCTTCTATTGGTACTTCTTCCACGTGATTGAGTTGTAAATATGCATCTATTACTCTATTTCCAGGTGATGGTGAACAATAATTCTGTCATCATGTGATTCTTGTCCTTACCTTGCCAAATAGAATCCATCTCAGGCTGGTTTCTTGTGCACATGGGAATCTGAGAGAACCTTGATTATCTTTCCTTCCACAATGTCAGCGTAAACTTGAACTTTGAGTAGCTGGTTGATTTTGTCTTGCATGTTATACTTTGGATCGGCCAGTATAAGGCCTTCTAAATGTGACCATGATATAGGCGCGATTGTCTTACTAGGTAAATGTATAGACAGAAGTTTCAAATTAATTAATTAAATTAAAAAGAGAAAAAAGAGTATTCATATAATATAGAATTATAGAACCTCAAGTTGAGTTGAATGACTGACCTGTGTCTCTGTGGATTCTATTCCGATCATCCTGGCGTGAGCCGCCCTCTCATTAACGAATTATGTTTCTGAACCCAATTTGATAATGGCCCTCTTACTTTGTACTGTTACAATTGCTGGTGAAGTGCGATGCGAAGTGTGTTGCTATATCCCTGATATTCTGTTCCTCTTCTTGAGTCTCTTCTACATTACGGTGCAGTGATGGCATTGCAGGTGCTTGCTTCTTCTCCTGTCTTTTTTCGAGAGAACCTGAGGATGGGATAAGATTATTCATATTAATATTTAGTCTTACTTTGCGATCGCAAGGAACACTTAGTTGCATACGTTAGTTGTTACATAGTTGGAACGATCGGCAGACGTATAGTTTGTGTGTGCGGTGCGCAGGTGGACGCGCAAGCCACGCTGGGCAGCGGCGTCGTGGTGCAGGTGACGGGCGAGCTGTCCAACGACGGCGCGCCGATGCGACGCTTCACGCAGACCTTCGTGCTGGCCGCGCAGTCGCCCAAGAAGTACTACGTGCACAACGACATCTTCCGTTACCAGGTGACACCGGCCACACTGCTGATCCTACTCATTTCTCTCACCCTATTCAATTAATTTTAAATTCTGGAATTAGATTCAGAGACGGTGAAGCAATGTTTTACGCCGTCCTTGCGAAGGAGATGTCAGAAATTGAAAGGATGAGCTAATGATGAGGCTTTTTAAAACCTTGATGGTTCTTGTGAGTGATGCAAAGGAATAAAGGAATTTAATTTTATTGAAACTGTTATCCCAACACGCTGTGATGCGGTGAGGTAGATCTAGTCTAGATCACGTGGTGTGTTGCAGGACATAGTGTTCAGTGACGAGGAGTGCTCGGGGTCGGGGCGGTCTGAGGGCGAGGAGGAGGGCGCGGTGGGAGGGTACTTCCCTACCTCCGGCGGGTACCCTGGGGGATTCCCCGCGCCGCCCGCGCTGCCGCAGCCGCTGCTGCCGCCGCTGTCGCCCCCCGCCTCCGCCCCCGCCGCCGCCGCCGCTGCGCATCTCAACGGGCACCAGCAGCACCACGAGGACTCCATGCGCCACGTGGCCGCCACGCTGCATGGTGAGAAATACACCGCTCGTCTGTGAGACGAGACACAGACACGAACGGTCATCGATCTTTAGTTGAGTCTAGATCCTGGAATACGGGTCCTACGGACCTACAATCTGGACAATAAGCTTCTATTGCCGTGTGAGGAGGTATACTAAGACCGGATTTTCCGAAATCCCACTCCGATGCAGCGGATGACCTCAGATGTGTATTTCCATCGTCGATTGCAGCGATAGTTTTCATCGCTACAAGTCACTAGGGGACTGGTGACTTGTGCTGATAAAAATCCTAGAAGACATACATATCGGCAGCAAATAAACCGCATTACAATTTGATAATCCGTTTCGGACAAAATCAAACAAAATGCCTTTTATGGCAAACGGAGCAGCAAACCGCTTATTCTATACATAATTGGGATATTTATTTTCTACTAGACTATACCTTCGAAGCTTTGATTTCCACCAATTATTTTCCCCCAATGTATACGTAAGATGAACAGTATGCGTAGATTCCGGCTTGATGATACTCCTGTCGTCACGGCTAAATATAAGTGAACGCATTACAGCGGTGACGCTGTCGCGGTCGCCGGAGCCGGGGGAGGCGGCGCCGGAACCCGCGTCGCCGCCGCCCGAGCCGGTGCGAGCGTCCAACGTGCAGCCGCATCTGGACGTCGAGCCCGAGCCCGAGCCCGCGCCGCAGCCGCGTGAGTACACGCTCACTACTGTATACCACATGATGTACATACTGACTGAGTAGATCTTTGAGGATACTAAGTAGAGGGTGGTCAGAAGCACGTCGTCCAAATTACATTTTGTACATGCTTGCGTTTTGCAATTGTCTTACATTGGGATCCAATTACAATCGTAAGTAAAATGACGTCTCGTTTCTACTTGAGAAGTGACAAAACTATTAACAAGGAAGAACGAGACGTCCATCGCTATAACAGGAGCCTGCGGTTAGTGAAAAACTGTTAAGGTGGGGGTGGTTACGTAATAAAACAATGTTAAAGAACCGACCCGATATTATGGTTAGATGAGGACACGCAGCATATCGTTGAGCCACTACTGGCGTGGTATCGTCAAAACAATATCGCAGTGTAAACACTTTTCCTTTAATCTGAATAGTTTAAGCTACTGCAGCATATTTATAACATTGCAGACATAATTTAGGTATAATATTATATTGAGTTCTCTAAACTTTGATAAAATCTAAAGAAAATAACCTTCGCAATCATAACTTTACTGAACAAACTGATTTGAAATAGAAGGATTAACTGTTCGTCAAAAATGTATTTGTAAATGTACATAGTCTTGGTATTGCTGAAAAATTGTTTTCGGAATATAAAACAAATATTGAAATGCATTAATTTGTTATATCGCGACCCGAATCCGTCCTCGCACTGCGCGTACTTTCTCTGCCTGCACCTTCAGTTCATGTGAGTTGGGGGTACGACCGCAGCAGCAGCCGACAGCGACTGTTTGCAGTTGCCGTCTGCGGTGCTGTTCCGAATCGTACCTTCACTTCTTCTTCTTCATCCTCTTTGTCCCATTTCATTTGGGATGTACCTTTACATTATCCATTTGTTGATGTGAATGTTTGTGTTGGCAGCGGTGGTGGTCGCGCCCCCGGAACCGAAGACGTACGCCAACCTGCTGAAGTCGGGCGCGTCGCGCGGCTCGCCCCCCGCCCCCGCCCCCGCGCCCTACTCCGCCCCGGCCCCCGCGCCGTACTGCGCCCCGGCCCCCGCCCCCGCGCCCTACTCCGCCCCGGCCCCCGCGCCCGCGCCATATCCGCATCCGCATGAGCAGCGCCCGCGCCCGCAGCGCCAAGCCCCGCCCGCTGGAGGTAACTATAGAGCTTGTCCGGATGAAACGATTGACGCGCGAGTGGAGTCGCGCGTAGACAATC
This sequence comes from Perizoma affinitatum, assembly GCA_961405105.1. NCBI lineage: Eukaryota > Metazoa > Arthropoda > Insecta > Lepidoptera > Geometridae > Perizoma > Perizoma affinitatum. The sequence goes on from OY560197.1 coordinate 13,485,058, forward strand.
GCACATACCATGCAGCCGACAGAACCAGCGCGATTGTTGCAGCGAATGCTCGTGTCTTATGGTTAAGCTCCCACTGCTGGTCTCCCCCATATCCTTCCAAACCTTATTTAAGTCATTATATCATGTAGAATTGGGTCCAATCTACACTGTTGATTTTTTCTTTACCGTTTTATCTGTCTCTATGTTATTTACTGACTCCCTTCTAATAAACTCGCGCATGAAACGCATATCGCTCGTAAAACGTGTCATCTGGATGCAATACGAATTCAAACGGGCAACTCGACTCGTGCGTCAACCGCTACTTCTAGAAAAGCTGGAGCCCCGCTCGTACGATCGTTTCATCGCCGCCCGATGCCGCCCGATGCCGCCCGATGCCGCCCGATGCCGCCTGCAGGCCGATGCGATCTAATAACATTCTACATGACTCCCGCTCTGACGACTCACGAAGCAAGATTCCGGTGCTTCATGCATTATCATCAAGTGATCGCATTGTAACATTGCAGTAATGTGAATGACCTATTTTTGCATCGCCCGATACGTGGCTAGTTTTATCGGTTCAGTCTGTGTTTGGCATAATGCTGTAATTGAACTTATTATGTTTCCAGGTGAAGGTCGCGAGCGTGATCCGCGCGATTACCGCGAGGGGCGCGAGTACCGCGACCGCGAGGCGCGGGACGGACGCGAGTTCAGAGAGCGCGAGCGGGAGCGCGAGGCGCGCGAGTCACGCGAGCGAGAGGCGCGCGAGCCGCGAGAGCCGCGCGAGATACGCGGCCCGCGCTACAGCGACGCGCAGCAGCTGTTCCTCGGCAACCTGCCGCACTCCGCCACCGAGGACGAGCTGCGCGCGCTGTTCGAGCGGTTCGGACCGGTCGCCGAGCTGCGGGTGCACTCCAAGAGCGCCGCGCCCGGAGCGCTGAGACATCCCAACTACGGCTTCATCACCTACGAGAGCGCCGCTCACGTGCAGGACTGCCTCGCCGCCACGGTGCGTACCCCCCGCCCCCCGTCCCCCGCCTGCCCCTCAGCGCCCCCGCTACAGCGCGCCTCGCCCTGTTGCAGCCGCTGTACTTCCCGCCGGACAGCGCGGACGGCGTGAAGCTGAACGTGGAGGAGAAGAAGGCTCGCGGTCGCGACCCTCCGCGCCGCCGCCCGCTCTCCCCGCACCGCGCCGCGCGCCCCCCGCACCGCCGCTAGACGCAGCCCCGCCCCCGCCCGCGCCCGCGCCCCGCCCCGCGGTAAGAACATGCATTCGATGGAGGTATCCGTTGGCTGTCGATAGTTTCGATCGCTAAATGATTGTCCCCCTTGCAGGTCGGTCCCCGCATCCCCCCGCCACCCCCCGCAGGGCTCCCGGCGACAGGCGACGCCCCGCGGCCAACGCTGCCTCGTCGTTTCTAGGTGTACTGTGATTTTTCTTTAAGAGTAGCCGGGCAGGTTTCCGCGATATCCCGCCGCCCAGAGTCCGGCTCGGGCGCTCTGCGGCGTTTCATTCGTTTAAATTTACTTGTATAAATCTTCACTATACATCGTATGAGACTTAAAGATTTCGTTTATTTAGGGTAAACGTCATCATCGTGACTGAGCATGTAGATTGGATTCGATGCGATGTGTCTCGGCATAGAGGCGTCCGCTCCGTCGACGCGGCCTAGCTTCGCTTATCTTCATCGATTAAGTAGTTTAATAGTAAATTAATTATTTTATGATAAGTGTGCGCTCGCGACCCTCGCCGACAGACGCGACGCTCCATCCGCCCACTCCCCCATTACCCCCCCCCCCCCACTCCTCCACTCCCCCCCTGCAACACTCATCAATCTACTGTTGTATGCAAACACTTACCAAAAATACTCAACTATGTATTGTGAATGCGATCATTAATTGTTCACATAAATATAATATACATAATATAATATAATTATGTAATCACTTATTCCATACTTCAATCATTTCTGATTATTACATACGAATTATGTAAAAGGAAATCTTATTATATTTAGGCTTATCTTTTACTAAGTAAGAGTGTTGGTTGTACCTATTGTTCGTCGGAAGTGGCCCAGCCGGTGGTCGGTGGTCGGTGACCGGTTGTCGGTGGTCGGTGACCGGTGGTCGGTGGCTGTACGAGTGCGCGTATGGCGTCCACTTTTTATGCTTTGATTAACGTGACTTATCGGTTAGGCAGGTCGATGTAAGCAGTCGCTCCGTACCGCGTGTCGTGTCGTGTCGTGTCGTGTCGTGTCGTGACAGACGGCAGGCGACCAACTGACGGGAGGAGATCCAAACTCATATTCAGGCGCGCTGGACTCCAGCCATGTGAATTATAGAATACTTCGATATAAAGACTAGCTGAAGACGCGATGCTAACACAAAACGTCATAAAGTGTTTGTAATTATAACCTGGAATCGTTTCGCACCTCCTCCCTGCAGAGAATCGTACAGTTTATGTAGATTTACAGTTATTTTGTATATTTTACTATTTATGCATTATCGTATCTGCGGTCCGCGTACGGACCAGCCGAGCAGAGTAGGTACAGTCAGCGACGTTGCGTTGGCGCAAAGAAGCAGATTGCAGACGCTGATTGTACTTCCCTCTCGGAGGACTTAACATATAAATTACTTTTTTACAAGTTTAAAATGAGAGCGCAATAAAATCTCTCATGCCATTTTTTTTATTAAAACAGTAATTTGTGTGAAATGTATTTTATTTACATACCTGTTAACTTCCTAAACGCACCCTTAGGTAGGTATATAGGCTTCGCGAATTCTCGTCTCATGAAATGTTATGTGTGTTTACTTGGAAATTAAGTTAGGTTTGTGGTTCCTTCGAAGCTGGCAGTTTCGTGCATTTAGAGAAGGGAAGGCGAATTCAATATTATTTTTATTGCGCTCGCATTTGTCGGTGTGGAACGGGAGGGTAGTCCTCTGTCCCGGCGGAGCGCGGAGTCGGGCGGGAGGGGCGTCCTCCCCGAGCTCCCGCACATTCTTACGTGACAGTAGTTACCGCCGCTCGGGGACACAACAACACTTATAATGATGACACTCTAACATACATACAATGGCGTCGATTCCCTTTTACACCAACTAAACTTAATTGTATTACAAAAACTATTCATATTGAAAAAAAACACGATTTTTCACGTACCGCACTATCGGTGAAGGCACCGACTAAGTTTCGACTCATTCCGAGAGTCTTCATCAAGGTGAGTTATCTCGACGCTCGCCCTCCGCGTCGGTACGTGAAAAATCCCGTTTTTACAACTTTTTTGCTGTCAAATTAGTCTGATTTAAGTTATCCATACAGGTTTAGTCGTGATTTCTACACATGCTGACTATCCATCTCTTTTTATCAGCTTACTTTCTGCGCACGTAACAACAAAAGAGAACGACAGTTAAAATGTTGTTTTTGTAAAGAGAATTGGCGCCAATATTACCTTTAATCCACCTGCGAACCTTCCTAGTGAAATACAAAATAAGATGTGGTGTTTGTTGCAACGTCCCCGCGCAGTGGATCGCTGTCCCCGGCGGCCTAGCGGCGCACTCGCCGTCTCAGGTGGATACTATCTCCAAATGTCTCGTGTGTCTTATTTTGTAATTATACCTATGCTAATCCAATAAAATATCTTACTTTCAATTGTATGTTATTTGAAAAGTGATTGGCTTCAACTTACATTTTAGTTATCCCATACGTCTATGTTGGTTCAATCATTTAAATGACAGAGTGGAATAAAGTCAGGATTTGTGATCAAAATATAGATTGGTAGAAAATGGTGTATTGCACAAGATGAAACAAGTAGGTACATAATTATCATTTTCAGCAAACCTTTCAGGTAAATATGAATATCTGCTTCGTCAGGAATATCTTAAAAAGCAAACACAAACATAGTACCTACTCACCTCACATAGGATTCCCTACAACGTGGGTATCAGGAACTACGAGTATCATGGTACCAGAACACCCAGACCCGGACCATGCAAACATTTGTAATCGAACCCGCACCTCTTGCGTGGTCTCCTGCGCCACCGGGGTCATTCATACTTTGAACTGCTGTGAATGAGTGTTTTTCTTTAAAATTGGATTCCAGTGACAGAAAGTAAGTTTGTTTTTAAAATATATTTTTACCCTCCTATTCATGATCGTTCATTTACTATAATAGCAGGAATCGATAACTCTAGTCCTGTCCACTTTTGATCAAGCTGATTAATGGAGTGATTATGAATAAGGGTGTTGGTGTCTAAGGAACTGTACTTAACTACCTACGTATACACTTATATAGAATTGAAATATTTGATAGAATTGAAATATTTGCCAAAAAGTGTCACATTTTAAGATTAATGTTTACAGTTGTTGAAGAATGTCCATAGTTTTTAAATATAATTAGCAGCGAGACCCAATCTAGGTTTTGTTAGTCTGAATCTTGAGTCTCAGGAGTACGGGTCAATAAATGTGTAAGAAATATTGAGGCTTGTTTTGTTGACATCGGGCCGCGTCTCGTGCGCGGGCGCATCCAGACGCGACACAGATTAGCACAGAACAGCGACGGGGATTGGGGGGGGGGGTCTTGCTGCCTGAAGGCGCTGCGCCCCCCAGCCGGCAGTCGTCCGTGAGCTCTGCCCCACGCCGGACGCGCACGCAGACTGCCCGACGACACCGCGTCACAGGTAACCTGCACTATTTGTACTACACACACACACTATTCCATTGCCGTTAGGTAAGTTCCCATTATCAAACTCCCATGTTCTTTGTTTTTCAATGTTAGGTAGATGTTTCTGAAACTTAGCAGTTTCAATAAGGGTAGAAAGCACTTATTTCACGCCGAAGCTCTAATGCAAAATAAAAATTAACTGCTTAAAATAATGATATCTAGAAACCTTCAAATCGTTTTGTACGAAATATAATGGAATTCTTCGCTCCAACCAGGTTCCCTAAATTAGCTTCGCCAAAACAGGTTTTAGAGCATGGCATCCAGCTAGTCTTATTTCGAATTTAAAAAAACTGCATTCTCTTTTGTGACTTCAGATGCTCCCCGAAATACAAATACCTACTATTTTTTTTTATAAACATCCGATAGTCACCCACGTAATCCTGAATCCTGACCCCACACTATACTTCCCTGTATCATGGGCATCAGGAATAACGACTAAGTACCTAATACAGCATGTAAACATTTGTCGAACCCGCGTCTCGTGCGTCTTAGCCGGCTACCTGCCCGCGCCGGCGCCGTGCCACCGCGAGTTCGATGATTGTTCATGTTCTATTGTTTTTGCTTTATCCTATAAGATGTTTCACTTGCCCGTAAAGGCGTAAATGCGGCTCGCGTCATTGGAACTGTATGCCCTTCTCGATCAGACACGACACATCTCATTTTCAATAAATAATAAAAAACATTTATTTAATGAATGAGTCCATTTTGATAGTTGTAACTTAAAACTTATACTTAGCACCAGATTGTTAATATCTAATATATCTAGGTTTGAAGTTGTTCTGTAACACACCTAGATAGAATAGTTCATCTTTTATGACTACTTAGTCTGTATTAATATCTTATGCCTACCGAGAAACCTACAAAATAATGTTCGAGTCTGACCAGAGCCTGTTTGTTTGACATAACTATGGTATCGTTTAAGTTTCTGATGATCTGAGCATATTCCATCAACACAACGGAGCTTATCGCTGCGAGCCTGCGAGTTCTCGTTGAGTGGGTCATCTCAGCATCGGGCGCGTATCGTACCACAAAGAAATAACAAAATTATTAGTTCACTACAAATTATGGGTAGTATACTTAAATTACAATGTTTTATTCTAAAAATAAGAGGTCTTCCATTTGACACAAAAGCGATGTTTTATAGTTTTATCTGTCGGGGTCGCGCTATCGGAGCGACGGTCGGCGGCGGACACGATAGGAAGCGGCTTCCGCTCTTGCGAATCCTCCATCGAAGCAGTAGGTACGCAGAATATCGCGCTTTTGTTATGTGACCCATTTTTTTGCAATTTTGCAAACAGATGCAGCCAACACAACAGTCAAATTTAAATTATATTTATAAACGACTGTAGTTGATTGAGCTTGTTCATCAAATATCGCATAACGCGTTACGATTTATACAATTCTAAGTACAGCAACAAAAACATTCCAAATACAATGAAGCCGATTCAGCGTTCAGCGCCATTAAATAGCGCATTAGTTTTCAGAGAAGTAGTTAAGACGCGGGCGGCGACACAGTTTGTAGTTTTGGGAGCGGGGCCGGCGGCGGCGGCGGCGGCGGCGGTCGGCGGGTTATCGCAAACAGATATAAAAGTTCAAAAATACTGACGACACCAACTTTAATAGCATTCAATATTTGGTACACGTCGATTGACGAAGGCCATCTCACAAGCATTATTACTGTAAATAACCTTTCCTGCATAACTTGTTGAAGCGTGGACTGTCTGTGGGCCACATGACCGGGTGCTGGTCCGTGGCGGCTTGAATAGACTCCTCGTCGTCTGAAGCAATTGAGAGCGCATCTGCGCGCGTATTCATTAGAATTGAATCAGATCGAGAGTCTCGCGCCCATTAGCTGACATTCATGATTGCATTGATAGTGCGGCGCTCGAGTCTCGACCCATTTGTTCAAGTTTACTGCGCTGCCGCCGTCAGCCGTGATTCTATCTTATGTAGGTACACTAGTGGACATAAGACTACCTCGGCGGGGTGGGAATTTTACTTCGAGGCAAGAACGTGCGGATTTGATTACCGCAGCGAGACAAAATATATTGTTGCATGTTCCTAAGCTGGTCTGTGTGTTTAGTACGCACGGTAGGTACTCATAGTTACTGGTACCCACGACTCGGAATGCTAGTGTAGTGTCAGTAGTAGTGCTGACACTACACTAGCATTCCGAACAGACACACACGTAGGTGTGTTTATTTATTATTATTTACTAGTTGTACCCCCGCAGTTAACTCCGCACCGCACATAAGCAACAATAAAGCTGAATCTTCGCATTATTTATTTATTTGCTTTCGATCATAGATCTACCTACCATCATCATGTCTTTTTATTTGCCTGAATGTGTTTGTATTTACATTTTACGGAGTTCACGTTCTGCAATATTTTCTGAACAGTGCGTCGTAGTAATATATGGCTATGATACTGTGCAACCACATAAGGAGATGCTTCATGGAGGCGTGTCATCAAAACTAGGTCAATAGAAACAAATAGAGCCGAGATTGCGGCTGACTCGTTGATACCAATTCGAAAGTAATTATTTATTGTAATAATATGCTTTGCAACGCATCGCTCGAGCCCCCGACGAGAATTCGCTCTTCTGTCAGTAACTATTCTGATAGGTACGCCGTAGATAAAAACCTAGCTGTCTCAAGAGGCGGTCCACTCTAGGTTCAGCAGCTCTGGCAAAGATTGACACTAACATACCATAAGATTCAGAAAAAGTTGACTCGAATTTATCGTGAATTACAAGTTATAGTAGGAACAAATAATTTGTGGTGTTACAACCTCTTCGGTAGTAGGTTTACCGTTTCTAAGGATGTTATTTATTACAAAAACAGCTGTCAGTTTGTCTAACTGCAAGTTGATGATTCGCGCAGATGTGCGCGTGAGATCATCCGCATTCGCGCGGTGTTGTATTTCTGCAGTAGCATAGAATCTAAAGTAGGTACATCTGAAATAATGTCAAATACCTACCTAAACAAATATACCTACGTTAGGTATCAATTTTCATTTATGTTGAATGTTTGGCACAATATTTCTATCATTTTATGAGAATACAGTTTTGTATAATTATTGAGTTGTCCACAATATGATTTCTCACGTTAGGTAGGTACGTATTTTAAGTAAACACGAACTCGGCGGGGTGCTGGCGCATATTGTCACTTCCTTTGCGCGTAATTCGATCGTTTCTTTGCGTCGAATATGTTCATTCAGCAATATTTATTAAGTACCTATAGGTAGGAACGCTATGAGTTTATGAGCTAGCCCGGACGATGCCCTCGCCGTAGATATATCGGTCCCTTCGTAGTACCTAGGTAGGTATATGAGTTGGTTGTAGGTATGCTGCCTACAACCTTAGCTTCGTATACGAACCTCTAGAAAATAACAAGGGAACAAAATAGGAAATACCTAGTATCCAGGTGGATATTAGTGTAAAGAGGTCATGCATGTACATTTCACTTAAAATAGGTAAATACCTACTAATCTGTGTTAATGCGCCAGCATCCAGTACATACTCGTATCGCACATCAAGCGAACACATAAACAATGTTTTCAGTTTACGACGCACCAGATTTGTAGCCAGTTAGCGGATATTAGCCCGTCACAGAATATTTGCTCCACATTTGAAAGCTGTGTTCGTTAGAATTAGAGCTGTAAGTACTTCAGAGCTGAACTGAGTGAGATGATGTTTATTTTACAGAAAGCAAACACGATGAAGGGCCGCCTTCTGTTGCTGGCCTTGCTGGTGGCAGTCATCTGCACTGCTGACGCCGAGGTGGGTGCAACTTTATCGTCTCCATATCCTGCAGATTCAACCAAATTTTGTAATTCCAACTTATAAGAACCAGTCGGGTCGAATCTTACTAATATCTATTAAATATATTTAGTATAGAGAGGCAAAGTTTGTATGTAGGGGATGATCTCCGAAACTACTCATCCGATTTCGAAAACATTTAGAATGGACTTTCAGGGTAGACATTCTAGGTTCTATCCCATTCAAATAAAAATGCTTTTCGTAGAGACCAATTTTGCAACGTAAGTTGACGAGAGCCGTGACCGGTTAGAAGCCGTGTATTATGAATGCGAGAGGGACTAAACCGATTTGGATAAAACATGGAGAATAGGGATAGTACATGTGCTAGAATACCAGTCTATATGTGTCGGGGTACCTTCAGCTTCAGCGCGTTCCTCGCAGTAGTCAGGAGAATTATAACTATTTAGCATTAGACTCTCTCCGACTCCGGCTCCGTTATAATATAAGGTGTTGTATTGAGTTTGTTCGTGTTCAGCGGCGTCGTCATCGTCACCGGCGGATCCGCACGACGTCGACGACGGCGCGCCCGCCAGCGGTGGAGGCGGGGGCTGCGGGGGGAGCGGGGGCAGACGCCGCGCTCGGACGCGAGGATCCGGAGGCGGAGCACCTCGAGCTCGGCATGGCGGAGCGACAGGACGAGAGAAGGTTCCAGGTAACTGAACACCCCATTTCACAGCCCCATTGAATACGGATGACATGATGACGACAGGGCGTCCAGACAAAAATGTTGGCGTTACCGCCTGTGGAAAGATTGAATTGTATGGAAATTACATTTAACTTTTTAAATGTCACGTCACTAAGTAGACTGTAGTAAGTAATTTTCCTTGACAAATTTGCGTTAACGTGAAAGGAAAAGTAAGCGTGAGGTATCTATTGGAATCAACCGACGGCCTGGCGACTACCTACTCGTTTTGTAAAGACCAGTCCAGAAGGCACAGAATGGACGGGCCTTTAAACTAGACTATATAATTATAATATTAATCATGTAAAGTTCACAATAAAGTATTGGTTGTTCAGTTTAAAAATATAAATATTTAAAGAATTTGATATTTTTATGACGTCCTAGATTGGAATATTATTTGCCTTTTTTTATCCGGTTTTCTCTTGGAATATAAATACTGTCGCATTTTGTGTGTGGAGTAAACTTAACTCACTAGACGTGTGTACCTTGAACTATATTCACTGTAACTCAAGTGTCCCTAATCTCCATTGATTGTGCTAGGTCGTGTATAATTTTCGAAATGATAATTCTTAAACTCCAGAGCGAATTCTAGTTTAACTTGCTGTAATTCCATCAGTATCCACCGCGCCTTCATGGTAATAACCATCATATCTTATTAATAGAAAGCAAATGACACAAGTTACTAGAATATGCCCAAACTCCATAATTGAGTGTAAATTTGTGTCACCATTGCGAAGAGTTAGTGTGGGAGTGCCACAAGGCAGCATTCTTGAACCTTTACTTCCCATTATATATGTTAACGATCCTACCTACAATCGCTAATCATCAAACTATAATGATTGCAGATGGATAGCAAGATTGTGTTCACAGTATAAAAATAATGACATTTCTAAAATATTCTGTATGTTTGCAGGAAGCGGAAAGAGCGCGCGTCAATGGCATCATCAACGAGAACTCTAACGAAGGCAACGAGGTCTACCTCGATGGTGAGTGAGCAACCAGCAAGCAAGCAGTACAGCTGTGGAAAACCAGCAATGAGTAGCTCGCAGAGCGGAGTGTAGTCGTAGTACAGTTGATCCGGGGAGGTGCTACCACCATATCTATTTCTGGCGCCAATCAGTAATCAGTAATTCCGGTTTGAAGGGTTCCGATGAAATTACAGGCTGAGACTTTACTTTACAAGTTATCTCTAGAGGCATGCAAAGCATCAGCGAAGCGTCTGGAGAAGCATCTATACAGACCCTGTGAACTAGAGGGATCGGTGAAATGTATGGCCACGGGAACTCCAGTAGTGAATGCCCTATGTTTCCCGATATTTCGGCACAGTTGCATGCACCGTGGTCACGGGAGGAACTCATGATCTATTACTAAAAATGTTGTCCATAACCATGATTGTTTCAGAAGTTGCAATGTTCTTTTTATTTTGTTTTTTCAATTTATATTATTATTTTATCTGTACAAATGATTTTTCTTAAATAATTAGTGTACCTAATTGGGTTTGTCCCGCTCTAATTAAATAAATGATGATGCTGGATGGAGTCTGCTTGTAGAGTATTGTCTTGAATTGCAGACCCCTGCCTGAAGGTGCACTGCAGCGCGGGGCGCGTCTGTGAGATCGACGAGCACGGGGAGGCTGTCTGCAACTGCATCAAGGAGTGCCCCTACGAGACCGACTCGCGCCGCAAGGTCACGCCTTTACATTAATATATAACTCTTTATTACATAACAACTTTTAAACTAGATTGTTGTATTTACGTTAGGATACGCCCTCGGAGGTTGAATGCCTGCTACGGCCAGATAGCGGCGACATCTACAACACCAGTGGCATTACAAGTTCCATGTGCCTGTAATTTCACTGTCTCTCTTCAAACAGAAACACATTACTGCTCGCATTACTGCTCGGAGGCAGGAATAGATGCACTTAACTACATGGACAGTCGTCTTTAAACCTGAACCCAACTAGATTCTGAGAACCACGTCAATTTTCATACAAGTCGCAAGGCCGGTTGTTTAGTTTTAAAGTGTTACAAATTTACTAGGTTGAATTTTCGGGATATAAGTTGCAACGCTGTTTCAAAATAGTTCCAAAATCATAACTAGATGGCGCTACGAGAAAAGTTATAAGTTTTTCCGTGCGTATTCGAACCGAGTCCATGTGTGAGTTTGTTGTTTCTGTTCCGCAGGTGTGCACGAACCATAACGAGACATGGTCCTCGGACTGCGAGGTGTACCGGCAGCGCTGCCTGTGCCTCGACCACTCGGAGCTGTGCCGCGGCGCGCAGTACCACCACGTGCAGATCGAGTACTACGGCTCGTGCCGCGAGATGCCGGTACGTGTCTATGAAGGATCCTTGAGTACAATCGTCCATACTAAGCGCAGCGAGGGATTTAAAGTAAATCGCCCGCGGAATTAATCTTTTTTGCGGCCGAGTGGTACATTTTACTTTTCATCTTTAATACTTTAATTTTCTCATAGAAGTATGAGAAAATTAAATAAGAAGTCACTCTTAAATATATTTTCCCGGGATTTAGTAAGTAATAGATTGTGTATAAATTTTTTTGCGTCTATTTTAACACTTTTAGATATAGACAATATTTTTTTTATTAGGTAATCCTTATAAATTCGATAACAGAGTAAGTTGCCGTCTTTTTGATTTTTATTTAATTTAGGTAGCGTCAGCGCGGCTCGCGCCACCAACCCGCCCTCTCACCTTCTCCCCGGCCAGTGCTATAACCATACAATATTTGTCGTTTGATTTCTTTGATCGCATTTATTTAAAAAAATAGTTTTTTGAATAGATGAATTAAATCAATATTGGCTTGCCGGATCTGTTGTGAGGTTGTGTTCTGTTGCTTGCGCAGGAGTGCAGCGCGGACGAGATGGCGGACTTCCCGCGGCGCATGCGGGACTGGTTGTTCAACATAATGCGGGACATGGCGGAGCGACGCGAGCTGACGCCGCACTACCTCGCCATGGAGCGCGAGGCCGAGACCAACCTCACGCGACGCTGGACCAACGCCGCCGTCTGGAAGTGGTGCGACCTCGACGCGCACGATAACGACAGGTCAGCACACCACACCGCAGCGGACCTCAACTAACGCACTTACAAACAAACAAACACTGATACAAGGAATCCTGGTCTTGGATCAGGACTATGTTATTGAATATAATGAGAAGCTGGTGTTGTGTTGTTATTTAAGGTTCGTCTCCCGGCACGAGTTGTTCCCGATCCGCGCGCCGCTGCTGTCGCTGGAGCACTGCATCGCGCCCTTCCTCGACAAGTGCGACGAGGACGACGACCACCGCATCACGCTCGCAGAGTGGGGCAAGTGCCTGCAGCTCGACGAGGTACCCACGACTACCCCCACACTCTAGTGACTCCTCATCCATCACCGTGAACACATGGAACAGCTATGAACTATATGATATGCGAGACGAGAAAACATTAGTGCACTAAACTCTCAGCGCCTTGTAAAGATTCTTCACCAATCACTGTTTTGTTTTGTCTCATTCTGAATTTCAAATTCAACAGAAGTTGAACTTTCTTCAGTTTCTAACTTTGATTAAGAAATTGACACAATTTCAGTTATCAAAGATGATCACAAAACGAAACACTATTTCAGCTATCGACTGTTTGAATTGTTTCTAAGATGGTCAGCTCGTAATCCATGCTTGTAACAGGACAGCTTTTTATAGAATGCTATCACTAGAACATTCTGTTTTGTCTCTGCGCTATAAAATTCCATTTTTGTCATTAGTCCCACAGCTGGGCATAACGCCTGTTTGCAAAATACCCTACTAAGATAATTCTCGATTATCTGCCTATAGTGGTAAGTGATATGAGAGATATGCGGCGGCCTCGAGGCAGACCACCTGCCCGCTGGTCAGATGATATTGTGAGGGCAGTAGGTGAGCAGTGGATTCGGCTGGCACAAGACCGCCAGGAGTGGCGTAATAGAGAAGAGGCCTTTACTCAACAGTGGGTGTTACCGGCTGATTAGATAGATAGATAGATAGTGGTAAGTGGTAACATTTTAGCGATTATTCAGTAGAAATCGCTACCTAGTAGTACCTGAACTCCTACTTACATAAAGCTCGCGTCTGTTGCCTTACGAGGTAGACGGAGACCACTGAATTGTGGTCGCCAAGCACTTTCCTTTTCAACTGTCCCATACACATGAACTCGTTTGTTTAGACATCGCTGATCCTCCTACTACTTTTATAAACGCGAAAGTTTGTGAGGGTACCACGCGGGCAAACCCATAGGCAGTAGGCTAGTAGTTAATCAATGTTGGTAATAGTGATTGTTTGTTTTCAGTACGATCTGGAGGACCGCTGCGATGAGTTCACTGACGAGTCGGACGGCTGAGGCGGCCCCACCTCCCTTCCTCCCGGCCCGCAAGCGCGGACGCTGCCACTCGCACACGGTTACACACTAGTGGGACCCCCTACTATAGTGGAGACTACTTTCATCAATAATATGTATAATGTAAATAGTGATTACTGTGATGACGCTACCAAATAAAATTTACTTAAAATAAACATAACTGGTTTTTCAATGAACACTCTAGGAATACAAATATTTTCATTTGCAAAAATGGGTACAATCTAGGAAAATTAAAATACTTTTTTGTTTTAGATGATCTACTTGACAGGATGCAAATAAGGATCTAGGTACATACCTAACTTAAACGTTGGTTTTCGCCCCCTATTAACGTGTTGTGATAAAACCTTTTAAGAACCTTCCCTGGAATTATATCAAACTACCCCTGCCGCGCAGTGTCGTAGAAAAATTTATAACAGACCACTCTCACCCCATATATAATACACTGGCTCCCTGCATTACGGGTCAAAGAATTACTGAGTACCTACCTACGTACGCAGCAGGGGGTCAATTCGAAATTGGGTACCTACCTATCCATCTCATTTTCAGAGCCATTTGGTGAAGATTATTAATTTAACCTAAGGTTATTTTAATTTCCCTACTAGGTGCCTTCTAAACTCATCATTTTGCTTAATTTTTGTATCAACCAACAGCATTGAAACGGTTATTGAAGAAGTGTTCTGAAAAATTTCATCCCTATCAGTGGGGACAGCCAGGCGGGTATTATGACAATGAACCTGGCAGGCACACAGTAGGTACAAGACAAGTCACGTTGCGACATCAATTGCAGAAGTGGCTCTTAATTTGATTTTTGTAATAGCGACGCTGCACCTCAGACTGATGTGACCTACATAAAGTGTAAGCATGCATGCGGAGAGCGTCCACAACAAGATAAACAATGCTAGTTTCATAGCACTTCTTAAATATATTTCAAAGATCAAAATACATTTCTTACAACTTGTAACAGTTCAATCATACCAAATTACAATTTAAGAACAACATACAGTTTCAATGTCACTTAAAACAAAATACAAAATGCTGCATAATATTACAACCAACCGCTTACAACTTTAGTCAGACATCAAATGTAATAATGAAGATGTGCAGTTGTGAATCAATTACTGGGTACCAGCCTCTGCAGCCGATGGAGCAGCGCAGGCAGCACACAGCATGCAGAGCCCGGCACTGACATTTTGAGCATTAACATGTCATTATCAATTACTTATAATGGAAAATTAAATGTTCCATAAAACAAACGGAAATTTAACTTAATTCTACTATCTTATTTAAATCTCCTTAACAATATTATACAAAGGAAAGCTGAAATGATCTCAAATCAGGTACCTACATAATTATATAATAGACAAGCACCAAGGCAAGGGTAGCCACCCCCTTAGCTGTAATATAGCAAACATCCATTACTAACAAATACACATCCTAACATGTGTGGTGTGACCCAACTATATTTTTTATTTCCCCTTTTATTATATTTTATGATGCAGTCCGCTCAAGTGCTATTGAAGCTAAGTGCAAATGCTAAGAAGATAACACTTCTCGGTGCCAAGGTGCGAGTACCTCAGACTGAGAACTTTTCAGCTGTCTCCCTGTAGCCCTAACTCTTATAAACTAACTAAATAAGTCGGGATCAACTGTTCTCAGGTCACTCCATAGTCCACATCACTTATATTATTATGAAAACTATGTTTATTAACTTGGTGATGAATAATCCAACATTAAAAACCATGCCCGGAGTCAAATGCAGCAGTTGAAGTCTTGAAAACCTGAAAACATAAAAATATACCACTTTAGATTATTCAGTAATAAAATAAATTGGTATTTAATAATATTCATCTTAATGCTACTTTATCAACATCACCAATTAAAGACTTGCATACGAGAGACTTCTCTAAACTGTAGTAGGCATTACAAAAATATTTGCACAAAAAAAAAAAAACAATAAGCTCTGTGTTTTAAGATAGTTACAAGACATCAGGGTATACCAATTAAAAACTTGACCTCTCAAGCTGTCAAGTTTTTAATTGGTATACCCAATTTTTTGTTTTTTTAATCAGGTTTTTTTAAAAACAAAGCTCCTATTGTTTTCATAATTATTTCAGAAAATTTGACAAAATTTTAATACTGACTAAGACTTTCACTATAATTTTATTAATTCCATAAGTAGGCAAGCTATAATTTACATTATTTCCAATCCAATCTTGTTTAGGTCTAAATCATGATGCATAATTTGCTATAATTTTTTAAGCTATAAATTGTCTAAAGCAAATGTTTACTGAACTTGATAGAAAATGACAGTATTTAGCATATAACATTGATGTTGCCTAAAGTATTGACTATATTTAAAATTTTTACAAGCTCACGCTTAGTTTGGGTCTCATTAGGGATTCCACTGAGTAGGTAGGTAGTGCTTATCCTATCTGAATATTCTGTAAGCATTGTTAATCTGTATATGTAAATTTTTGGTAATAAACAATTTTATACTTTTAGATATATTTTCTATTTATACTTAACTTTACTGTGTGCATGGACCTCGAGTTAATCATATTTTTTGCTTTCATATGGTACCACAATCAGTTATAGAAATCATTGTTGGATGCATGGCATTTGAGATCCAGATTTAGAGGTATTAATCATTATTCTCTGGTTAAAGTAGTTGGTTATCCAGGACACGAGTTCTCTTCACTTAGTTTGTGTCATTTGGATTTTTACAAGTGCTCTTGCGTAACTTAAGCATGACTAGGCATAACATAATTATGAAACAATCCTCAGAGTGTGCTAAATCATAATAAATAATACCTAGTATTAAACAGGAGCTCCTGGTCCCCCTTTCTTTCCAATAAGTGATTTGTGTATGTGAGGGATGACTCCACCGCCTGCAATTGTGGCTTTGATCAAACTGTCCAGCTCTTCATCTCCTCTGATGGCTAGCTGCAAGTGGCGAGGGGTGATACGCTTCACTTTCAGATCTTTGGATGCATTTCCCGCTAACTCCAGAACCTGTAAATGTGACAGGTAAACAAACATTACCATCATAGAGCTAACAGTAACAGTATGAAATGTATACTTGTTTATTAACTTCAAAAGAACAATAGAGAAAAGAATAGAAGAAAATATAATAATTGTTTATTGTCTTACTGTGTCTAAAAATATATATTGGTATCATTAGGTAACAACAGTTGCCCTTCCTTGTCATCATGCAAATATGTAGATAAGTACCTACTGTTTTAAGTTTCAAGTAAATTTTATGTAGGTATTGGGCCTTTCAAACCTTAATCTGCAGTTAGAGAAGAATAAATTTTCCCGCCAAAATAAAAAAAAAACCAAAACTATCTTGGATGCGTTTGGCGAGTTAACAAAACAATACAAACACTAAACATGAAGTTTTGGGATTTCTGCAATCGTTTCAGTACACCCAAAAAATAACAAATTACTATTTACATCAGCAATAATTGCCGCCATTTTGGCGGGGCGTTGCATTGCTTACCTCGGCCGTTAGATATTCCAATATAGCAGCGGAGTATACTGCTGCCGTAGCGCCGACTCGTCCGTGGCTAGTAGTTCTATTTTTGAGATGTCTGTGGATTCTTCCCACAGGAAACTACAAAATATAGCAATACATTTAGTGATATCTACAGTAGGCCGCCGCCATACTTAATAGGTCATTCGTAATATTAGATTTAGCAAACTAATGCTGTAGATAGAAATAATAAACTAAAACGGTTTCTAAATTCTTCAATTAAATTATGAGTTGCGTAGAACTTACCTGAAGTCCAGCCCTCGCTGACCTGGACACTGCTTTTGCCTTCGCTTTACCAGAATCTTTACCCGCTTTACCACCAGCCTAAAATTGATGAAAAAAACCATTAATTTTGCTTGTACGAGGCTGAAACTTCGCCAGTTGATAGATAACACCATTGTTCACCAAAACGCACAGAAAGAACTTCACAAAAGCAACTAGTTGGCTCGAAATCTTGAAAAACTCACCATTTTGAAACGTGTAACTCACAATCACAACTACACAGACAGAGAACGACAACTAACCAACCCCACACAGGAAGGAAAGGCGCCAAGCGAAGTCACTCCAAAACAAAAATGGCAGCCGAGGCGACATGTTGGCCAATCACACGGTAGCGGAAATGTCGTACAAAACACTATTCACCAATCAGCGGCCAAGGATAATGGCGGGCCTCGAAAAATACAAAAATTCCAATGTCATTCATCGATTGTGCTGCCAAGCCAAGCCATGCCAAACAGCAACACTAAAGTTAAGTTTCATTCTACGCAGAACGCAAATACAAATTTTAAACTATCATTTTATTATATTTTTCATGACGTACACACATCGTAGGTTTTGTTTTCAGTAATTTTTTTAGGGAATACAATAAAGTATTTTCACTATTTCAATCACCACAGCATATGCCTGTGCATTGTCAGCTTCTCAAATACAAACTAGTATGTACATACATTCGATAATGTTTGTGCACAGCTAGGATAATTATGCCATTCTGCTATGACGTTTTACATCTATAAGATCTTTGGTTTTCCTCGCTAGGATACGCATCGGCTCAGCTTCTCAAATACTAACTAATATGTAGGTACATACATTCGATAATGTTTGTGCACAGCTAGGATAATTATGCCATTCTGCTATGACGTTTTACATCTATAAGATCTTTGGTTTTCCTCGCTAGGATACGCATCGGCTCCTTTGACAAAAAACCATAGAGTTAATAATCACAAACAGCTTAGGATTATGGACTGTAATGGAGCAGCCGGCTTGCATGCATGTTATTTCAGTCTTCTCTTCCGGGGAATACAAAACTTTTTCTACATATCTTAATATATTTTCTTTCCGTGCATGACGCGACATCAAGACTCGCGTATCTACGTAGATCGCCCTGTCCATAGCAACGATGAAAACAAAAGTAATTGATCGTTCATTGCGTTCTATATTCAAAAAAATACGCTACTCTAATAAACACGAAACGAATTTTTAATAAATTACAATCTTAAGCGGGCGAAAACGAAAATGATGATAATCTTTTATTGATCTTGTATCCCTAACTCATGGTGATGATAACAAAAAATAAAAGAACTATTCCAGTCAACGCAGCTTTTTAAAAAAAAAGTGCATTAAACTAAAATCTTGTATGATGCTACAAAGATTTTTGAGATGTGGTGTAGATCTAGTTCCAAATTTATTTGGTACATACTCAACTTTTGGTACGGTTACCAAAACCATATTTTTGATTTTTATGCTGAAAAACTAGAGGGGTCTCTCTTTTGGCTCATCACAGTAGCGTCTCCTTTTCTGATAAGGCTATCTTGATAGTTGAGTATGTACCAAATAAATTTGGAACTAGATCTACACCACATCTCAAAAATCTTTGTAGCATCATACAAGATTTTAGTTTAATGCACTTTTTTTTTAAAAAGCTGCGTTGACTGGAATAGTTCTTTTATTTTTTGTTATCATCACCATGAGTTAGGGATACAAGATCAATAAAAGATTATCATCATTTTCGTTTTCGCCCGCTTAAGATTGTAATTTATTAAAAATTCGTTTCGTGTTTATTAGAGTAGCGTATTTTTTTGAATATAGAACGCAATGAACGATCAATTACTTTTGTTTTCATCGTTGCTATGGACAGGGCGATCTACGTAGATACGCGAGTCTTGATGTCGCGTCATGCACGGAAAGAAAATATATTAAGATATGTAGAAAAAGTTTTGTATTCCCCGGAAGAGAAGACTGAAATAACATGCATGCAAGCCGGCTGCTCCATTACAGTCCATAATCCTAAGCTGTTTGTGATTATTAACTCTATGGTTTTTTGTCAAACAAAGAACGGTTTCTTTGTTTATAAACGTATCTTCTATTTAATCTTAGCATAAGAAGTAGACACACAAAACACGAAGGAACTCTTATCTAAGCATTTTGAGATGTAGACTTCTCTATTTGAGAAGAAATTTAACTAGCCTGTCAAAGACAAAACATGGTCGCCATGCTTGACGATGTAGACTTTGTCTTGTGAAGAGTAGAAACTTCTGTATCCATGTATTCTCGAGATCGCCATGCTCATATATAAATATCGCAACAGTAGAAAAAAAACCGTTGTCTTGGGTGATGATCATGCTAAGCCGGCAGGACAATGACTACTACTAGAGAGATGGGCAGACGACATTATAGTCAACGTGTTTGGTTAAGATTAGCGCCGGATCGTAGTGGATGGCACAAACTGAGGCAGGCCTTTTTTATAGGTAATTCGCGCTCCATAGCTGCCTATCTAGATAGGGATGGATGGTGTGGGAGAGCGATAGTGGATAGGGACGGATTAATCCGTACCCACTACATCCACCGCTATAGAGGAAATAACCACTACGTTTCCCGCATTGTCTGCGTCCATAGTTGCAGGTTCTTACATCGTATTCCTTAATAGTCTGTGGTAGTAGACATATCTTGATATTTAACTTGTAAGACCAAAAAAACTAAAAAACTAGTTGCAAAAGCCTAATCAAGAAGTGAAGTGAAAGACCAAAAAAAAATTTATCTGTGCTCTGACTAGTCAGTCCATTATGGTCTGTTACTTTAATCTTTGGTCTAGTCTAACTAGTTGTCTGCTTCGTTATCAAAAATTAAAATTCGTTCGGTCTGCTTGATAATATTCTTGCATTTTTGTGATTCAATCAACTAGGTTTACTCTCGTCTTGTGTTGTGTTACCTGGACGTACAAGGACAACAACGGATTATCAATAACGGTGGTAAAGTACGGGTTTTTGGCTAAGCATTCCGATAAAGTTTAAGTAAAATGAGTTCTAGACATCGAGACCGTAGCCGATCACGGTCGCGCGACCGCGAGCGCCACAAGGAGCGCGAGCGTGAGAAGCCCCGCGACCGAGACAGGAACCGCGATCGACACCGCTCCAAAAGGTAAACATTCATAATGTACCTAGGTACCATTCGGTACTCATAGCCTGTACACATTCAACCTGTAACGAACGACACTATCGCGTCGCTTATCGCTTGTTTCAGGCACAAGGCGGGATCGCGCGACCGCAGCCGCAGCCGCGACCGCCATAAGGACAAGCGTCGCAGTCGCTCGCCGCGGACCCGCAGTCGCAGCCGCGGAAGGAAGTCCAAAGACAGGTCAGTCTAAGTACTTGTACAATAAAACTACAGTTGGCTCAATGGATCTAGGCAAATGTGAAGTTAGCCATGGGAATAAAAAAATAGGTTTGTGTCACTGCATAAGCTCGTCTGTTGCACAGTTGCAACCAAATGGCTAATTTAACATATTTTCCTAGATATGGTGGCTGGACTGACTATACCACATACTTTTAGAGTTACCGTTTAGAGGCCCTTCCTCATGAGCACTGTTGGTGATCATGTTCAATGATTGTGAGGTGGGAACAGAGGTAGTCAGGTCACAGGGTCAAATGCTCTGTAAGCTTATAGGGAAAAGTTGCAAAACAAAATAATACTTTTTGTCAAAACCATTGCATTTCTATTGGACTTCATCTTCTAATCCTTGTTCCACATTATATATGGTCAGCACAATTTTTTTTCTGGTTTCACTTTCTTTTGCCACCATTTTAATACTCACTCCTGTCTTACCCACGTCATCCTACACAAAATCCATACATATTTTCTTGGTATATCTACTCTTGTATGTATCCATATTCATATGTCACATATGCACAACATGCCAACTTATTACTCCTCAACATTTTCCTCACTGCTCATACTTTCCTTGATATACTTATTTATTCCTGATCTTGTCCATTCCTGTGACTCCACACATTATATCAACACTTGCATCTCAGCATGATACACTCTTCTTTTATCTGTTTCTTTGGTTGCCCAACAACCATTCATACAAAACACAGTATTGTATGAATGGTTGTTGGGCAACCAAATCAGGCTCTTCTGATTGTTTTGCGACTTTTCCCTATAAGCTTACAGAGCATTTGACCCTGTGACCTGCCGCCGTTTCATGCATACCTTTATCGTGGGGGGTCATAGACAAAGGAAAACTCATTTTTTTTTAAATATATGTGTTTGCTTCAAAAAACTTTGTTCAGTAAAGTTTCCTGAGGAGACATTGTTAGTATATAATATTGAAGTTGGAATGTGTGAACATATCTGATGATGTATTATGATAACAGGGATGGCACCATAGCTCTGCTGGACCAGATGGTGGGCACGACCACCAAGGCGACCTCGCGCGCGGTGCCCGGCAACGGCGTCAGCACGGCCACGCAGGCTGCCATCCTCGCCGCCGCCGCCGTCGCACAGGTACCACTACCCTCTCACTACACCTTCATTCTTTCAATTAACTAATTCATTAAAATGCTGGTCATTTTTCACACAACGTCATCTAGCCCCAAACTAAACAGAGCTTGTATTATATAAATAAATAAATAATGCAGGAATAATGGGAACTACATGACTGATATACACTTCTTTTTTTGTTTTGTAAATGCATACATATTGCTCCTGAAACCAATGCAATAATGGAGGAGATACAGAAGCGCGAACATAGAGCCAACAGTCTGATCTTGGTCGGTATTAAGGAATGTGTCTCCGATATTGACAGCGACAGAAAGTCACATGATCAAACTTGTGTTAAGAGGATTTTACTGGACACGAACAGCGGCGGCGACTACTCCGAGAAGGTGGTGACCGTACAGCGCTTGGGGCGCCGTGAAGAAAAGTTGTGTTTAATTCCCGTCACGATACTTTTTGGATTCTCAGGAACAAAAGTAACGTGAACCCAGAGGTAACAATCTATGATGACAAAACACCTAGACAGACCGGGGAGCACAACCATCTTCGAGAGGCTCTGAAAAGTAGATTAGAGAAGGGTGAAACTGACCTTATAATTGGATATGCGAAGGGTGTATCGAAACTTTTCCACCAAATAAACTAATGTACAATCATAGAAATGCATATGTTGAACTCACATTTATGTACTAACCTATTCTCACTATCGCCCAAGTTTGATCTTTTCCAACTTGATGTAAACACAAGAAAACAATTGCCACAGAAACTTGTTTAATAATAAAATAAATAAATAAAAAATAGTAAAGACCGTAACAGTACATTCAATATACCTGGCTATACATTATTTAGATTTACCTAAACATAAGAAAAAAAAGTCAGAAGGCAAAACTAGAGAAGGTGTGGCAATTTATGTAAGAAATATTCCGAGTGGCTAGACGTAACAGCAGATACATGTGTGATGAGTAAAACCACTTTACACTTACCATTCTTGTGTCCTATTTGCGGACGATATATCTATCCTTTTTAAAAGTACTTTGAACATTGACAATGCTTACATAACTAATACCTTCCATAGCTGCATAAAATGGCACCAAGATCACAACTTAGAAATAAACCTACAAAAAACAAAAGTCGTCCAATTCCGAACATACCAGAGGACTGCATTAGACATTGACTTACTCACAGAAACCCTTGAAGTAGAACAAACCGATGAATTTAATCTCCTAGGTACAACATTAGACACGAACTTGACATGGAAACCACATATTCAAAAAATAAAAACCAAGCTATCACGATTTATCTACGCACTTAGTATTTTAAAATCAAATACAAATCATGAAACCGCACTCTCAGCATACTACGCATATGCCTACTCTTGGCTCAATTATGCCATTATTATGTGGGGCGAGTGCGCTGACTATATCAAACTATTTATATTACAGAAAAAATGCATACGAATCTTGGTAAACATCAAACGCCAGGAAAGCTGTAGACAATATTTTATTAAAAAATAAATTTTAACCTTACCTTCTATCTACATCCTACAGGCTTGCTTATTTGTAAGGAATAATAAAAATATGTTTAGGTCAAATTCCGAAACACTCGAAAATTACAATAGACGAAACAGAAACAAACTTAAGCTACCCGCGACAACCTTGCAAACAGTACATAACAGTCCTGCCTACAGACTTGTAAAAATATATAACAAACTGCCCGAAAAAATAAAAAGTGAAGAAAAGGACTCATTATTCAAAAATCACATCAAAACAATCCTGACGAAAAAAGCCTACTATACTGTTGACCAATACTTATCTGACAAACTTTCATAATCTACTTACAAACAACCTACCTACTCATGACCATTCCATTCTTTGACTCCGACATTTTTATTTAATAAAATATGACGTACCTACTGATCTACAGAATATCCCAAAACTTAACCTACCTTGACATTGATTTTAACTACCTACCTACTTCGTGATAATTATAAATATTCAAATATTGCAAATTATTATAATTTTGACATTCTGTATAATATAGACAATAAGTATAATTTTGACATTTTGTAGGATTATTGACATTTTTTACTATTATTTTGTATTCCAGCATAATTCATCATTGTAATAATTTTAATTTAATAATTAATTGTAAACCTCTGCAACGCCCTGTCAGGGCCGATGTACCTACAAACCTCCTTGGAGCTACATTAGACCTAAGCTTAACCATTGTATGTAGGACATTAAGCATGAATAAATGAAATTGAAATTGCTCAGTCGTCTCCTGGTCCTGACAAAATACCATGTTGCATTCTGAAGAACTGCGCAAAAAATTCTAGCTCCTGCTCTAACTGAACTAATGAACAGATCCTTTGAAACAGGATACCTGCCTCCTGACTGGAAGCACGCTATTGTCACTCCGATCTACAAAAAAGGAGATAAGACACAGCCTGGGATTTTCCGACTCATTAGCCTTACAAGTATGCTGTTAAAAATCATGGAAAGAGTTATCTGCGACAAGTTAGCTCAGTTTTTAAATAGAGAATGTATAATTTCTGCCAAACAACATGGATTAATGAGAAAGAGATCAACCGTTGCAGACCTGTTCACATGTGTCAATGTACGGAGCAAATAACTTGATAACAGGAAGCCTGTCTTTCTCGAAGAGTCCGGTTCTGGTGCTTCGTGGAAGTGACGAGTGGCTTGCTTGGTGATGGTGCACGATGGTGGTCGTCACATGTTGTTTCTGTGTTTCTTATGGCGATGTTTCTATGACACTGAACGTCTCATGTTACTTATGGCAGAAACGTAAAACGGTGGTGGCGAATAGAGGTGGTGCTTGATAATAAAGTGATATAACTGCTTGGCTTGTTTTACTTGATCCTAGTAATGGTTCTTCATAAGGTAACCGATAACTGGTAAACTGGTAACTGGTAATTATGTAGGTAGCCGCACGGTTAGGTAGGTACAATAACAAAACTGAATACCTGTAAATGTAACACCCTGTACCTAGCCAACAACAATTCCAAAGTCAGTTATCGTTTGGATGGAAACAACATAGCCTCGGTTAACATTCAGAGAGACCTAGGTGTCAATAGAACGTCTAACCTAAAGTGGGAAGAACACATTACTATGATAGTCAAGAAAGCTAACTCATTTGTCTGTGTCATACGCAGATCATTCCCAACAATAACAGTGGAGGTCTTCCGGAAGATCTACATAACCCCTATTAGGCCCCCATTGGAGTACGGATTTCGGGTTCAGAATCCTTACTTACAAAAAGACATAGAGCTACTTGAAAGTGTGCAGAGGAAAGCAACCAAGATCCCGCATTGCTACGTCGTCGATCTTATGAAGAGAGATTACTCGCACTACGCCTCACTACTGTCGAGGACAGACGTCGACGCGGTGACCTCATTGAAACCTGCAACATTATGGCATACCAATACAATCTGCCGGATGTGCATGGTATCCTCACGCGATGGAGCGGTGTCAGACCATCACGTGCCACCTCTTCAGCAACAGAGTGCTCCACAACTGGAAATAACTGCCGGGGATGTTATTCCGCTACTTCTGTTAACGCATTCAAGAACCAGCTCGACAACTGGCTACGAAAGAACAATTCATTGCTAAAAAAAGTGAACCAAACATAAAACAAATACTTTTGATCCAACACTGTATGATACAGACATATCAGCGCAAGCTGCTCGTCTATAATTAAATAAATAAATATTATACCCAGACCCGAGACAAATATTTGCAGTTCATACAAACATTTGTCCAGCGGCGGAAATCGAACCCGCAACCTTTTGCGTCTCAGGCGGATACCAAGAGACACGTCCAAACATTGTACACGGCACATGCCTGCGTTTTGCAAGCATTCCATGTGACAGGTTGCAAGTAGCCAGTATTCCATGTGACAGGTTGCAAGTAGCCAGCATTCCATGTGACAGGTTGCAAGTAGCCAGCATTCCATGTGACAGGTTGCAAGTAGCCAGCATTCCATGTGACAGGTTGCAAGTAGCCAGCATTCCATGTGACAGGTTGCAAGTAGCCAGCATTCCATGTGACAGGTTGCAAGCCCATCACTGCTTATTGGAACAATACTAACTGATGACATATGCCTTTGAATTTTTGGCTTGGGCTTGCTGGTTTCTTGAAAAGTGAAGGGAAACTTTTTAGAATAAAAAAATATTTAACTAGCCAAGGTTTTATCGGGGAGTGAGTATACCTCGTCCTGACGGATTAAATTTAAATAAAGTTTATTGAGACATAACTAGATACAGCATTGGAGAGGTCAGAAGGTGTACATATGGATGTTCTGTTGTTGTTGGCAGACGTTCGTGGCGTCGCGGCGCATGACGGCGCCGGTGCAGCCGGCAGCGGCGGCGGCGGCGGCGCTGTCCGCTGCGACGGCCATCCCCCCGCCCACCTCCGTGCAACAGAAGCTGGAGCAGCTGCAGGCTCGCTCCGACAAGCGCTACGGCTCCCGACAGCCGCGTCCCGCGCATGCCTCCCCGTCCCCCGCGCCCGCGCCCTCCACCACACCCTACCACCTCGAGGACGATCACGACGACGGAGAAGGTCAGTCCGCGATCTATCACTTTAACGTTTATTCAAATAAGTATATGCACTAAAATATAGATGAAACACCCGTTCCCGATTATCTGGCTGCACTGCCACGCTGAATGGCAACGCTAGTGCGTTGACCCAGATAAGAGCAGGATCTGGGCAGGCGTCGATCGTCGTCCTGAAAAAAAAATAAAACATGATTGGCCCCAGATCCCCATGTATTAGAAACGTGGCCTTGTCGACGTGGTGCTTGAAATCGTACGACCTCTGGCTTATAATTCAAATTGGACCGATGACATCTCAAAGGTTGCTGGAAGTCGGTGGCTCAGATCATTCGTTATGACTCTTTGGGGGAAGTCCTATGTCCAGCAGTGGACTTGCATAGGCTGATGATGATGACGGCTTCGACTGGTCCGGGTTAGTTAACGCCATTCGTATTATAAGCTTTACTAAATAACCTGCTGAGATGCCGCAGACTGGTGCGGCGTAATCATTCATCCGATCATCATAAAAGCATTTGTAAATATTTATTTATTTGAGAACATTAACGGAATTAACATGAATAAATGATTTCAGTGGCTAGTTTAAGATCAAGTTAACACCTAATTCAAATTATAGAACAGAGCGGTTTTCTTAAATAAATCAACATATTTATTTAAGAAAACCGCTCATGTAGCGTACTTTTATGTACATTCAAAAATATTTTACCTATCTACTATGACTAAAAATAAATACAACAGGAAAATTAGAGTAGAATTATTAGTGGTAGGTATCAGTGCGGGTCTCGGTAGGCGTGAGTGAGGTATCAGTGTCGAGGATGGTGTTCGGTCGGTGCAGGGCCGGAGGGCGAGACGGCGGCGGAGCGCCGGCTGCGCAAGCGGCGCACGCGCTGGATGGGCTCCGAGCATGACAAGACCTTCATCCCCGGCCTGCCCACCGTGCTGCCCTCCACGCTCACCAAGGACCAGGAGGACCAGTACCTGCGTGAGTACCGCCTCCTTCACGCGCGCACGCACACACGCACACACACACACACACACACAAACACACTAATAACCATGTTGAAGCACGGGATGTCAGCGTTGGAGGTGGCTTAACACCTTTCGCCATGGCACTCTTTGGAAGGCCTATATCTAGCAGTGGACCTCTGCAGGGTGATAATGTAAGGAGATTAAACATTTAAAAACTTATTGAAAAAAAACTTCATAAACATTCTTGTAATTGATAATGCTACTACTCTATAAAAAATGTTGGTATATTACCAACATTATATAGATAGAGGAACAGGCATCATATAAAATCGTCGCTTCAAAGTGATCCTTGTTATTTTAGTGATTTAATTAATGTTGAGTTTGACTAGACTTAACATTTTATTTGACATTATACATATAAATTAGTGGTGACTTGTATTGGATGACTGGAACGGAACATGGACAAAATAATACTTCAATGGATATATGTATATATATGTATGTAGATACTAACTGGTGGTAGTATTTATATTAATCGTGAGTCGAAAAACACTGAAAATTTATAAAAATGTGATTCATTTATGTTTCCGATTATTAAAATCTTATCTCTAAAGAGACTGTACAGTGGAACGCTTAGAACATATCCCGAGACAAATGAATCACATTATTTTTTATAATGAATTAGCAACATTCACTTTTATTGCAGGACTTCACAATCCATATTATTTATTTGTTCATTTCTGTGCGCCGTCATTATTGCACTTATTTTTCTTGTTAATATATTTTGAATACAATGTAAAGTGAGTCTGAAAAGGCGTATGCTATTTTTTTTATAAAACTTTATTTAAACGAAATAAAATTAAGGCAGCCTTTTCAAGATCACTTTTCATCAATAATTTTACAGAATAAAAAAATAGTAATATTTTAGTGGCTTAGCTGAGCTATCACAGAGGGCAGAAACATCCGCGCGTAGCGAGACTTGTTCCTGCCTACCCCACGCACGACGCAGGACATACCGGGGGAAAGGTTTGAAAGTGGACAAAGATCTGGCTGAATATGATGCAGTTTCTAATCCGTTTTCAACAACTCATTCATAAAAAACTCCAGAGAGAGCTATCATTCATAGAATAGGTGTTCCTATAGGTGTCAGCGTGGAACGCAGACTTGAAAAATCTATAGAAAAGGAGATATAGGGCTAGACAATCTATGGGAAAGGAGTTATAGGGCTAGACAATCTATAGAAAAGGAGTTATAGGGCTAGACAACCTATGGGAAAGAAGTGATTAGGCTAGACAATCTATAGAAAAGGAGTTATAGGGCTAGACAATCTATAGAAAAGGAGTTATAGGGCTAGACAATCTATGGGATAGGAGTTATAGGGCTAGACAATCTATGGGAAAGAAGTTATTGGGCTAGACAATCTATAGAAAGGGAGTTATAGGGCTAGACAATCTATGGGAGAGAAGTTATAGGGCTAGGCAATGTATGGGAAAGCAGTTATTTGGGCTAGATATGGCAGTGTGAGTTGTAGAGTTATTGTGATGTGTGCGGGATTCTAATGCGTGTGTTGTTGGCGCGCGGCGCGTAACCGTTCCCATTGCAGTGCAGCTGCAGATCGAGGAGGTCAGCCGCAAGCTGCGCTCCGGGGACCTCGGCATCTCGTACAACCTCGACGAGAGGTAACACCAGAACCAGACATGAGTATCGCGACACTATTTATTATTATTAGGTACTCGGATACAGGGTCCGTATAACTCGAGCTGTGGCGAGCGAACTGACGCGAGCCCACCGCGCCACCGCGCCACCGCTCCTGCCACCGCATGTACAATCAGAAACTGATCGCGGTCGCGTGAGTTCGCTCGACGCAGGAAGTCAGAACGATATGCCCCGCTCGGCACGTTGTCGGACGACGGCATCGGTTGGTCGCGTTGCAACATTATTATTTGTTTATCCCATCTATTCCAAAAACGAGGTTTAGTTCCTCGACAAGTGCGCGCAAAATGGCTCATTCCGGCGCACTTAATAACAGTTACTTTTGAATTTGGAACACTATTTAATTAAAAAGTTTGAACGCAATTTGTTTGATAATGTCCTTGTTGATGATAAAAAATAGCGCATGTCGACGCGGCATTGGTCAATTAAATAAAAAAAACCCGCGGGGACTAAGAAAAAATAAGTCCCCGAGGATTTATATAAAAAAAAGTTATATTACTTTTTATCTAAATATTACAGACTATTTTAATTTGATTCACAGAAATTGAATAATAGATGAGTTCTAGTAGTTAAAGTGGAATATAAACACCATAAAGTGTAAAATTAAACTGTTATAAACAATTTACTACCAAACAAATCGAGAGAAAAATATGTAAAAGCCTATGAAAATGTAATTATAGGGAAAAATTAACAAAAAGCAAAGTTATTTAATTAATATAAATTTGTAATTTGGTTATGTAAATATAAATATTCGTCACTACTAAAAGCATCTCTAATTTATTTTTCTAATAGAGGGAGATGAAAAGCAGAGTGTGCCACGGTAGAGCACGGTACCAAAATGATTTAACCTCGAGCGACGTACTACTCTAGAATCGTTCGCTTCGCTCTGGATTCAAACAATCGCTCTCGCCCTCAGTACATTATTTTGGTCCCTTGTGACACAATATACTAAATTGTCGATCGTTCAACGATGAGAGAATGTTGGAGATTCAATTTAATGAAGCCTTCTCTTATTTGGTAATCTGCTTCAAACGCACCACCGCCCCATTCTTCATTACGCAAAGGTTAAACTGTGCGTAATGATGGGAAGAAATGCTAATTAACAAATATTCGTCTTTAAGATGCGCTGATTAGATATAAAATGTTAAACATCTTTTATCTTCTAAATTAAGATGGCACAATATAGTAAAATTTCCTTGTCTTTGACCCAGAATAAACAAATTTTCTCGTAATAATAACTCAAGCTATCTGTTAATAATAGTTATTCAATGAAACAAAAATTAAAAATAAATCCTAATAATTATTATGAAACTACAAACTAACGAGTTTAGATTTTATTAAAAACTATTTTGAGACTGCATAGCATATTATAAAATATATATTTATATTATATTGTGCAATAAACAAAAGTATTTTCTATCTGTTTATCTTTGCCGACGTGCCTCAATCGGACAGTCGACAAGATGGCTTCACTCCATAATATTGGTCTTCTCTGTACGTCAGCTATTCTATTCTATTTGACTGATTTAATAACTGACAGAGAAGAAAGAGTTGGATGTTATGGAGTTTTACAATAAAAAAACATTTTGGTATTGAAACGCGTCGACCAACACGTTGCCTGACCGTGCGTGTTGCCAGTTAGGGCGGCTCCATTCGTGGTGCTGTTCACTGGATTCTTGGATTCTTGGATTCTGTCGCGTTATTCGGTCGGCCGGTCGGACAACATGTTTATAAAAGCTGAGTATGATAGTTGTCACTCCGCGACGTAGAGGTACCTATTGAAGGTGCCATCTGTGAATCATGCACTGATAATGATAGTATTTTCATTTTGCAGACTGATAAATCCGGATCCAGGAGAAAACCACTCGCTCAATAAAAGTGTCCATTTATTTTTAATTAAGGGTAGCCAAAAACTATATAAAAACTTATCTTAATTTCATAAACATTTGGAACGTTTTAAACGTGAAACTTCAATGTGATCAATATAAAGTGAGATATAATATAATACCTGGTTTTGCATTCAGCGCTCGCACTCGGGTGTCTCCGGAGGGGCGGCGGCCGCTCTCCGCGCCGGCGCAGGGCTCCGACGTCCGCGCCGCAAGACGCTCGATCTAACCCAAACATAATCAGACTCTTTTCAGCCTCTAATCACGTTACTTTCAGGGTTAATCCGATTGAAATTTCAGGTTTAAACTAATCCAAACGTTCTCTTCTAGGGCCTTAGGGTACTGTTAGGGATTACTGTTAGAACACGATCCACTCGCGCGGTTCATATCCCCCACCGCTCTCTCGTAATACCGAGCTACCGACGTACGGAGGGCAGCAATGCCGGGCATCGCACTCTAGACACGTGGATTCTCTCACCGTACCATCAGGGAAGGCGCCGACTTGTTCATCACATTCTCGCGACTCCCTCCGCGTCGCGATATGCGATCGAAACTAATCGGTTCACCGATGGTACGGTCCATAATCCCGTGTTTACAGTTTTCGCGGTAAATAAGTTACGGTGACGTGTTGCTGCGCCCCCGTGCGGTGCGGTGCGGTGCGGGGCGGGGTGGTAAACGGTGGTCGTGACGCAGGTCGCCGTCGCCGGAGCCGATCTACTCGACGGACGGCAAGCGGCTGAACACGCGCGAGTACCGCACGCGACGCAAGCTGGAGGAGCAGCGCCACGACCTCGTGCAGCGCATGCAGACCATCAACCCGGACTTCAAGCCACCGCCCGACTACAAGTACGTACACCGTCCGTCTCGCACATCCCCATCTTACCTGCACAGTGATATGAACTAGCCGACCGGACTAGCTGCGTCTGCTCGGCGCATTCTGTACCCTCCGGAGGGTGCTCTCCCTCCGTGGTGGTGTATTGCTTAGCCAGGTTTTCGGATCCGGATGGCTGATTGCAACTTGTAATCAGATAATTTGTGGATTGACTGCCATCTCGATAGCCATGGGTTAGTGAGATCGCTCTGCTGATACCGTTGTGTTCGGTAATTTTGCTACATGCTCGCGATCGGTGAATGTAAACATCGTACAGGAGCCTGTACGTCCTAGAACTAACGGTTCGTAGACGTGACACGTGCATAAAGAACGAGTATCATTTTTTTTTTGTATTTGTTGGTATTTCCATAATAGTTGTAGTGAATGTGTAACGAGTGCATCTTATTGTAAATGGGGGGACTGAGCTCTGCACTGACATCCCGCATTGGAGTCTATTGTGCATATTCTTCTAACTGGTAAAGTGATGTGTGTGTTTGCGTGTGGTTGCAGGGCTCCCGTGGTCCGCGTCCACGACAAGGTGATGATCCCGCAGGAGGAGCATCCCGACATCAACTTCGTGGGACTCCTCATCGGACCGCGCGGGAACACACTTAAAGGTACCGCATCCTGACTCCCTTATCCGATCACTTGCACCCGTTCTTATCTGTTCAACTGACAGTGGCACGTAACCTCTATACGTGCGTAATTACTCAAACGACAGAATTAGTCTAATATTTTCTTAATTTTCGTTTCTTTTTCTCAGTGAACTGTGTTAAGTTCATAATACAATACGAGCGCTGTAAAGAATGCTATCACAACATTTTTTATAATTTGAAAAGATAAACGTAACGCGCTCAGTTTCCTTGGAGCGGAACCAAGCGTATATTATGAAACGTTGTGTAATGTTGAACAGCGATGGAGAAGGAGACCGGCGCGAAGATAATAATCCGCGGCAAGGGGTCCGTGAAGGAAGGCAAGGTGGGCCGCAAGGACGGGCAGCCGCTGCCGGGCGAGGACGAGCCGCTGCACGCCTACATCACCGCGACCAACGCGGAGGCCGTAAAGAAGGCGCTCGACAAGATCAAGGAGGTGATCCGTCAGGGCGTCGAGGTGCCGGAGGGGCAGAACGACCTGCGGCGCATGCAGCTGCGGGAGCTCGCGCAGCTGAACGGCACGCTGCGCGAGCATGACCAGCAGCGCTGCGCCAACTGCACCGCCACAGACCACAAGACCTGGCTCTGTCCGGACCGACCCAACGTCACCTCCAGGTGGGCTACCGACCGACCGACCGACCGCTGCGCTAATCGCGCAGACCGCGCTGACCGTCTCTTTCCGTTGCAGCGTGGTGTGCTCGTCGTGCGGAGGCGCGGGTCACATAGCGCGAGACTGCCGCGCGCGCCGCCCCGGACAGGCGGGGCCGGGGGGCGCCGGCGCCGGAGGGCCCGGCACCGGCGGCGCCTCGCGCGCCAAGATCGACGAGGAGTACCTCTCGCTGATGGCGGAGCTGGGCGAGGCGCCGCCCCCGGGCCCCGCCCCGCGCCGCATGCTGCCCGCGCTGCACTCCGCCCACACCCTCACGCACCAGCACCAGCCCTCGCGCGCGCTCATGCCGCCCCCAGGTAACAAACAACTACCTCTGACGAAGCCAGCTTCAACTACTGATCGATCATCATGCTGCCGCGAGTTATACATAGTTCAGACGAACCGTTGAACGTGCGATCATTAGAATCGATACTGCTGACGATAAATATTGATGACTCTATTTCAAGCATATTGACACATGTCCCCCAGTTTTTATTAAATGTTGTGGTAAAGAACTCTGCGTTCCTCTTTGCATCATCTTTAACAAGTCAGTCAGTTCTGGTGTTTTCCCAAATCGATGGAAAGCTGCACATATCATCCCTATTTATAAAAGCGGTGATAAATCCCACTGTGAAAATTATCGACCTATTAGTATATTATCTTGTTTTGCTGAATTATTTGAGTCCTTAGTGTACCCATCTTTACTGTCACATCAAGCCAATTCTTTCAGATAAACAACATGGTTTTGTTAAAAACAGGTCAACGGTAACCGACCTCTTGGAGTACAAGCAATTCCTTTGTCAAGCTTTTGCCGCTGGTGGTCAAGTCGATTCTATCTACACCGATTTTTCCAAGGCTTTTGACAAAGTTAGCCACCGTCTACTCTGTCGTAAGCTCTCTTGTCATATGGTGTCCACGGTAATTTGTACCGCTGGATATATTCGTACCTTGACAAGTCAACTGGTGGCATTAAAAGGTTTTGTTTCGTCTCCGGTGGTGGTTTCCTCTGGAGTCCCACAAGGATCCCATCTAGGTCCTATTCTTTTTATTATTTTTATTAACGACCTGATTCAAAGTTTATCTTGCAACTGTCTTTTGCATGCTGACGATTTATAAATTTATAATATAATTTCTAATGAGACTGATTGCATAACCTTACAAACAGACTTGAATACTGTGTCTGAATGGTGTAAAGTCAATCGTATGTCTTTAAACATTGAAAAGTGTTTCATAATATAATTTACTAACAAACGACATAAAATCTTAAATACCTACACCATAGATAGTCACGTGCTAACTCGGTCTCGCATCGCTAAAGACTTAGGTATCTTGTTTGACGACAGACTTTCATTTAGGACTCACTATCAACACATTACATCTAAGGCTAATCAACTCCTTGGCTTTGTCCTTAGATCTACAAAAGGATTTAAAAACCCTCGTAGTCTTTTGTACCTTTTTAATGCCTTAGTAAGATGCGTTCTGGAATATGGTAGTCCAATATGGTCCCCAAACTACAAAGTACATATTAGTGCAATTGAAAGAGTTCAAAGAACATGCCTTAAACTTTTATATTATCGTCATCAGCCAGGTAGTTCTAACCTTAGTTATATAGATAGGTTAATTAAATGTAACGTTCAATCGTTGGAGACTCGTCGTATCTATTTTGATTTAGTTTATCTGTACAAAATAATACACACTATATTGACTCGCCTAATCTATTGTCCCAAATTTCTTTCAATATTAAAGTTAGTGCCCGTAGATCTAACCAAACCAATATTTTTACCCTACTCGTTTATAGAAACAATATTTCATTTTATAACCCTTTAACAAGAATGTGTCGACAGTATAATGAGTTGTCAAAGGATAATTTGGAGCTGGATATTTTTAACTCTAAATTATGTAAATAAAAGACATCTTCCAGTTTAACGGGGGATTGGTTGCACAGTAGCGTGTTGCGCTCAAACCTCCATTCAATAGGTAGGTAGTGTACGGTTTATGCAACCGCACAGTATTCCTACATGTTCTCGCGGGTCAGCATTTTACGCTACAACGTGGTTTTCTTGTCCATACAGGACAGTTGCTTTTAACCACTGACAACGACAACACGTTTAGCGTACCATCGCGATCGCAACTCATATTTATGTTTATGTTTATGTTTATTTATTGATAACGTTTTTATGTTACATGTCATGTTCTTAATTCTAATTAATTTGTATATGTTTAAATATAAATGTATGAATAATAACATGATAATTCATATTGAACAAAAAATTATAAAATTATAAAATTTCAAACAGTTCATTAAATTTATAGTAACATTGCTCAATAAGCCAGAACTTAAGTTTGCTTTTGAAGGATTGCGTTGAGGAAGCGCCGATGATCGTAGGTGGGAGACGGTTATAAACAGCCGGCCCCATTACATGCACCAGCTTCGACGATTTCGTGAGACGTCGCGGGACAGCTTTCAGCTTGTGTGCGTGACGAGTAGGGTACTTGTGACCGTCGCCGAACCTGGAGTACACGTCGAGGTGATTCCGAGCATACATGGCAGCATGGAATATGACTAACCCAGGAACCGTCATAATCTTTAGGGAGCGGAATATTGGACGAGCGGGTGTGTCCCATGGAACACGCACTATAGCTCGTATAGCTCGTTTCTGAATTCTGAACACTCGCTCCCAGTCCGCGGCTCTGCCGTAAAGCTCTACGCCATACTGAAGAAGCGAGTGCACAGATGCGAAGTAGCAGCTCCTCATCATCGTTGTCTCCAGTGTCTCTGACAACCTCCATAAGGCGAAACACGCTCGACCCGCTCTCTCGCACAGTTGGTCAATGTGAAGCTCCCACGTTAGCCCTTGGTCTAACCTAAATCCTAAAAATGGGGTGGTCTTGACCTGGGTCACGACTTTACCTCCTAAGGTCACCGATATGGGTTGGTTGGTACGGCCGGCTAGATTGAAGTGAACAAAGCTCGTCTTGCTTACATTGAGCAAAAAACCGTTAATGCTGAACCAGGCGTGGAGCTGGTTTGCCACCATGTTCAATCTCCTCTCCAACTGCTCCATATTCGGTGCTTTGACCACCGCCGCAACATCATCGGCATACATGAGGATGTGTGCGTCGGCTATGCACTCCGGTAGGTCATTGAGGAGGAGAGAGAACATGATGTTTGAGATTGACGAGCCCTGTGCCACGCCAATGGACGCTGTCAGAGGTCCCGAAGTCTCTCCACCACTTCCTCCCGAGACGACCTGACTACGTACCACCGTAACCAATAAACGGTCAACATTTAACGGACAATTTTACTTAACAAACATTTAAGATCGTAGGATACGGACCCCAGGTAGTATTATCATTTATGTTTTAATTTTTAAATATCTGTTTAAGTATTTTAGTAGGTAGCTACTTTGCTACATTTAATTTGTTTTATTCCTTAACTTTCTCTGGTTTTCTCATTGACGATCATTTATTGTTTTGGTGTGCGCACATAAGTTATGTTCCGAACCAGATTTAAACTGTATACTAGTTATATTTATATTTTTAATGTTTGTAACGTGTAATGTGTGCCTTAATAAATAAATAAATTAAATATAAATATATTGTTTATTATGTTTCTATTTTTAGGTCTGTCGGCGACGCTGCCGCCCCCGCCGGGCGCCTTCCCGCCCCTGCCGCCGCCCCCCACCCCCCACACCACGCACCCCGCACCCTGGCTCGGTAAATATATATTATATACAAGCAGTGTTGCAATATTGCATCTCCGTGAAGCTTCCTTCGCAATTTATCAGTTCTGTTGTCGATACTTTTCACAATCTGTGATCTATGAATTTGTTTTTGAAGCGTTGACGTGGATCGCTGCCTATGCGGTGTCCTACGTAGGTAATCGGGTAGGTAGGGGTAGCGGGCAGGTAGGCTAGGCGGCGTATGGAAACAGCAAGAATGTTTACAGGGTTTAATGAGGATAGTTACAGATAATAGAAGATAGGTAGAAACGATACAGAACAGTTACGGAGTGATAGATAGGATGAAGGTATGCAGTTCGCGTGGAAGGCTCTGCGCGAGTGCTACGGCAGCCTCGCGCATGCGCCGCAGTACAGGGATGTACGCGGGAGACGGACTCGGATGCGAGGACGACGCCACATTTTCTTCTAGAACAAAGTTTAAAAAAAAGTTTTGAAATCAAACTTTTAAATATGTAATAATACCGAAACAAGTTCTTCATTGTTATTTTGTAATCTTGGTGAATAACTTTAAAGCAGGCGCGGGTCCGGGTGCGCAGCCCCCGCCCCCGGGCAGCGCAGCCCCGCTGTCGCCCTCCTTCCCGCAGCATCCGCCGCATCAGCAGCATCAGGTAACACTTACTTCTCCATGAGGGACATGATCACCGATTTCCCGCACTTAAGAAGACATGAGGGATTCCCAGAAATATATTTTGTTTTAAATTCAATTAATTGCTTTTTTTATGGAGGATGTTATGTAAATGAAACGATGTAATCAATATAACCAGAAGTCACTTCTCGGTAGCTGATATTCCAAAGTATTAAAGGTCGCATCCGCGCTCACTGTTCAGAGAGTCGAGGTCCTGGTGACTCGAAAGGACGGGGATCATTCTACTTTATAAATGATGTGGATGTCGATAATATCACGTGCTTATTGACAAGTCAAATACATAATTGTAGTGAATCTCATCGATGTGAACTGTTCCAGAACGAGAAGATGTGTCCCCCGGGCTTGGGCGGCCCCCACGGCATGCCCCCGACCATGGGCCCCCCGCCCACCATGTCCGGCCCACACGGACACATCGCACCACCTCCCGGTAACTTTTTTGTTAATAACTCAATTCGTTTCTCTCTCCTTGGTTCTCAATTCGTTTCTCTCTCCTTGGTTCTCAATTCGTTTTTTTGATGAGTAGGATGGTCGCATATCAATTTTATGACAGCATTTCGCCCTAGAGTGAAAAAATAAGGGATGACATTTCGTATTGGACTTTGAAGTCAGTTTTTATTATTCCCTGAAAAATAATGATGATAAGCAAAGCTAGCGGCGTCTCTGGGCGTTGTTCATGACGGTGAGCGTTGTTCCGGCAGGTATGATGGGGATGGGATGGCGCGGCTCGTTCAACCCGCCGCCCTGGGCGCCCCCCGCCCCGCCCCCGCCCGCCTTCCTCGCGCCGCCGCCCCCGCCCCCGCCGCAGCCCGACTCCTAGATCACACCACATCATTTACTTACATTGAGTATGTTTCATTTAAGCGAGCTCTTTTTTTAGTATTCTATTTGCTCCAAAGCACCCGAGGCGGGTGTCCGTTATTTTTTAAATCTATGTTGTTGATCATTGTGACAATTAAATTATGAAAGTTGATTCAGGACTCTTATCTAAAATAGCATTATATTTGACTCAACGACGCGATTGTGAGTTAATTGTGGATTTATATTACATTACAAATATTGATTATAAAATTATGAAGTATTTCAAACATATAATAAAAATCTGTCTTTCTAATTGACGGTCAACGACAACTGTTTACGATATTAAAACTTCATTGCTTTTAAAATGATAATCCACTACAAAAATGATGTTGTCTAGTTCCGTCAATTTGTATAGTAATATCATGTAGATTTTCATAATCCCTCCAGGACGGACGGACGGACGGACTGACGCATTTATACATAGATACGTAGAACAAGCGGAGGGGTTAGGGAACTATCTATATTAGTTAATATTTGACATGTGAACATACTAACTTTACTAATTCCGAATAGTTCAGAGCGCTCCGGACCGTGACCTGTCTGAACCGTGTGATCCGTGTGAACGAACGCGCTGTTATATATCTATGTAATTTAAACACTTATGTAATTACTTTATGAAAATCAACTTTGGATTACTGGATATGTTAGGAATTAACGATTTATTTTGCATTTTAACTGATAGCCACTGATATATAAATAAAATTATATAAACAAAGTGTTTGTTTTATTTAAATGAGGGGTACCTCCTGCCTACACGCTGTAAGGAAATAAAACTATAGTTATTATTACATACATTTATTCTGTCAAGATAATTATAGCTAAATTATTGTTAACAAAATATAAATAACGTCAGTCACGAAAGATTCTCAATACATTATCCATCAATTAAATGCACAAAGTATTACATTTATTATCTACAATATTCAATTACATTACAAGAGATTATTGCATCGTGAGTTTATCAAAACAATTTATATCGTCGATAAATTCAACTTCATTAATATTACGAAATAATAATCACGGTAAATAAATAGGAAACTTAACCTAAATAATAATAGCCCGTCGATACGTGTCGTATATTCTACAACTATCATCTGGCAAAATATAAATTAATAATTTTCCTACCAACAACGGTAAGATTTGTAATCCCTTATGAATAGTTAATTATTTATACGTTTGTATCAAATCTATATAGTTTTTGCATTTCATGTATAAATCTTATACTTATTATAGGAAGGCATTCTTCTCTATATTATCAATCGGATCTCCAATGTAGTTATGAATTGTTGATAGATAGATAGTTGTAAGCGTCACGCGTCACGCGCCGCGCAGCTCCGGCACCAATTCAACATTCAATCTAATAACTAGTCCCCGGTCGCAGCTCCTCAGGCAGCGGGCCCCCGCCCACTTGTCACTAGCTAGCCGGAACGACCAAAGCCAACTCACAATCTATCATATCACAACTTTTATATATTAAATTACATTTAGCATTATAATTAGTTACAGCAAGTCTCGTCTCGTCGGGATTTTAGTCCTACAATCGTAGAATGAGTATATATCAAGGTATAGTCTTGAATGGAGCGCGGTCCGATCACCAATTCAACAACTAATACATACGAGATAAAGATGGCCGGGACGGAAACAAACAACGCTTCCATTGTACTAAGTTAGCTATTCAGTGCTGGTTTTTTAATGCGTGCGTGCTCGAGGGGGGAGGGGGGAGTGTGGGGATGGGGGCGAGGGGAGGGGTTCACCGCGCCTCCTTGGCCGTGAGCTTCTCGATGAGCTCCTGCAGCGGCGCCAGCTCGCGCCGCTCGATCAGGTTGAACTCCTGCAGACAAAAGAGTAGGGGTCAGACACAGAATCACATTAAATCATACATATAAGTTTATTTTTGTCTGGATTCGTTATCCTCCTTAGAATGTCTCTTGGAATTTCAACCAATCAACACATACACGCACTTATAATTCAGAAAGATCCAGAAATAATTCGGGATCTTTAATCTTTGAATATTTATTTCTAAGAAAATTATTGATTTCTTTCTTTCGTTTGGCATTTCACGTGGGAAATGAACGACGGGATTAGAACCCACGTCTTTCTCCCTATAGTGAATCTAGTGCTCTCTATAGTGGTGTACGAGGTATGGCGCCGATTTGCCAAGTTCATAGTTGCATCCTAGGGGAGGGGTGGGTAGAGTATGGTATGGTGGGGCGGGGGCTGCTGTTACCTGCACGAAGAATATGAAGTGTTTGAAAGAGGTGTTGAGATGCGCCTCCTCACCGAGCTGCACCACCTGCGGGAAGTGTTGGTGGTAGATGTGCGCGTACACGCGGAACAGACGCTTCAGGATCGTCTTCGCCATGGACAGGAAGTTCTTCGGGAACGGCACACCTGCGCAACACAAACAAGGGATCAGTTCTTTACACAAGAGTAAAGTTACTCTAGGCAGCCTTTTTCTAAGATGAATCTAAGCCGTTTTATTTTTGTGTTTTATATATGATAGTGCCACTAGCTAAGCTTGCATGGTACATAAAATTAATCTGTTTTCTTTTAAGTCAAACCTCATCGAAATTGGTTCAGGCTTAATGATGAGTAATTGAATCAATCACCCATGCTTTCACATTTGAATGAACTTCTCGTATTGTAGAATAGATGGATCAGCAAAGTGCGTGGGGCATTTCTGTTCAGTTCTACTTAAAAGTAGGCTAAGTAGTTTTTTTTTAACTATCCCAACATCCTATTATTTTTTAAAGGGTAAGTAATGCTGATCTGTTTGTTTCTTCTTTTTAATGTTGTGCCAAATAAATGTTTATTAATTTAATTTGATAATTATGTTGAAGTAGATAGATACCTATTTTACTGGGGAAGAGTTGTTCGTCGTCGAGCTGGTCTTGCGCCCAGGTCATGAGGTAGTCGATGTACTTGGGAGCGGAGCACTTGATGGGCTTCTTGACTGTGTGTCCGTCCGCCCAATGGTACTCGTACTTGGGCCCCGCACTCATGACCGCACACGACTCCTCCGTGCAGAACTCGGTGATGGTGCCGTACAGCATGTTGATCTGGTTGAAGAAGTCCACCGCTGCAATTGACAAGGCATGCTTCACATCTCATTTCCTCTGCGCCTACTCTAATATGACGGAACTTGCTGCCCTACATGCTAATTCATACGGGCAACTTTTGGATCTATTAGATTAGGAGGCTTCTGTTTTTTTTGTTCTGTGTTATCTGTGCTCAGACTTCAGCTTTGATTTACATAGGATACCAATATTTCAATTGGATTTTACATAAGATCCACAGAACATTGGAAGTACCAATGTTCTATGCATTGCTGGCATACTTTCCAAACTTGGTCTAATTATGTGTCCAGAAAAGTGTTCATAATATATATTCTATCACTATAAACAATGCAAGTTTTAACAGGAAATTATACATGTTGCATCATACATGAATCAGTGACATCGGAACAATACACTTGCTGCAAAGCTCAATAACAAGTTCAATTGTTTTAGCTAACAAAGGTATGCATCATTCCCTCTTTAGGTTTGCAAATTCTGATGAGTCAAATGAATGTAATAATTTTCATTCTGACATTAACTTTAACTTTGTAGGTCAAATATTCTTAAAATGAGGTTGCCAAAAGTTATGTAATTTGAGCACAATCCTTTAGCTTGTACTAAAAGGAGTCATACTTTAACTAAGATGATATTTAAAGCTACTTGAAAAAGTATTGGCTAAAAGAAGTAACTGATGATACATTGGTGTGAGTTACTGACAATTTGTTGATAAGGACTTACTGATAATAGCTGAATGCTGGACTGCCATGGATCTAACATCAACAACAATGGTATTTGGTTTAAATTATGTGTACCTAGGGAAGTGATGTCGGGGTCTATTTGGTCGCTTGGCTGTTGGGGTGCAGGGTTGCAGGTAACTCACTATTAACGGCGACCCACTCGTTCAGGTCCTCGCCCTCGGGCAGCATGACGGCGAGGCGTAGGTTGCCGGAGCCGAGCGTCGCAGCCGCGTGACGCATCAGGTCGTACTGATGCGTGCCTTCCGGGATATTCTTCTTGGGCTTGAATGTTTTGTTCGACCGACTCCCGCTAAAACACGACAGACAACACG
The DNA here is from genome assembly GCA_961405105.1 of Perizoma affinitatum. Lineage (NCBI taxonomy): Eukaryota > Metazoa > Arthropoda > Insecta > Lepidoptera > Geometridae > Perizoma > Perizoma affinitatum. The sequence goes on from OY560197.1 coordinate 13,527,627, forward strand.
CCGCGCTATAGTTAAATACAAAGCGTGGCTAGATGCAGAGGAACCCTCGACTCGTCGAGAGCGGTGTACGGACGCCGCACTTATAACTATTGTAGTAGTGGATGGGGCCCTGCACGGGCGGCCGGTACTTCGGGACCAACATCTTATCGTAGGCCGTGAAACTTCATCGCAGTCGTAAACAAGACGTCAGCATTCGAGAGCGGAAGAGGTTCGGTTATAAATAGATACGCCATCATGTACACTGGCTGATGTCATGAATACTTACAAGAGGAAGCTCATCTTTCCCGTTTTCAATTTCTCTGTACTTATACTAAAATAAGTCATTCACATAGATTACAGTCATTGAACTAAGTTCAGTGGTTTTCGTCCTTGCTTTTTATATCCTTTCCTCTTAAAATTTCTTTTCAATTATTGTTGTGTTGCATTGCATGCATGATATTTCGCATGACAGAAGTTGGAGATGTCAAATGTTACTCAATGTCACTCAACGCAGTCAATGTCATTAATTGACATTGATTATTTTTCTCATAGTCGAGGCTCGAAAAATCTAGCTGTTGCCAGAAGCTTCGCATGCGTAGAGTCATGTTTAAAAAAAATTATTCCCATAAACACTTTCACCCTTATTTTCCCCCTTAAAATGTGTAAAACCAAATACCCTTAAATACCCGTAATTATTTATTTATGATGATTAGATACAATTCCAATTTTCAAGTCCAAGTTCCTACCTTTAAAAAAACCGATACTACATTACAAGCTTTCGCCCCCCTATTTCCCCTCTTAAAATGTGAAAACTCTGAAACATGTCAATAAATGATGTGTTGCTATAATTAAAACTTACATGTTTCTAACTGGAAAGAACAAAGATTTTCGTACAAAGTTCAGCCTCCCTATAAGTGGAAATTTCTAAAAATACTAGGTACTCAAAATTCCAAAAATAAAGTAATGTTCCAAAATTCAGCTTTCTAGACTTAGTAGTTTTGGCTGTGCGTTGATTTCTATCAATTCAGTCAGTCAGTCAGGTCTAACTATTATATAAGTATAGATAGATAAGAAGAAGAAAATAGTGTAGTAGGTAAGTAGCCGTTAAAAACCTTTAAAGCACAGACTAGTTATGAATGCTTTGGCCGTAAGCCTATAAAATTAATGGCAGTGGGTTGTTCGCAATATTTCATATTAGCACGTATCTGAAGGCAGGACAGGCGATAAGTAAGTTGTTAAATTGCGTGTGCAAGGATACGCGCCGCCGGGGTGGCACACGGCCTGCTCCCGGGCGGGGCGCTGCGTCTTTTGCCTGGCTAACTGCGTGTAAATAGATATTTTATAATGGTGATAAAAGTCTTAAAATATGTAGTATTCTTATTTACTCTGTGGCCTGAATTTTGTATAATTGATATTTCTGAATGTCAACTGTCTGACTTAAATGAGTCAAATGTCAAATCGACAATACGCTATTCTGACGGTCGAGAGTTTTCTCGCTCGCTGGTGAATAGTTGTGAATTATTGATTAAATACGTTTCGAAATAGCCTAATAACGTTTATTTCTGTTAATTAGAGCAAAATCATCCATTATGCAGGGCTTGAGCATCGAGAGCTTGAAGAGACACAAAGCTGTGAGTATCATTGGAAATAAATATTGTTTCTGTACTGCGCTTCAATTTCTGCAGTGCTTACATAATAACCTCTATTTCGTTATCTTTAGCCATTTTTATTTATTTTGCATTGTGGTGGCGTTGCAGGATACATTGTCTATTTAACTTAATTTTCCAACAAGATTCTTAACTCTTGACTTAAATGAGAAGAAAGTCAAAATCAAATCACTCATCAATAGATCTTGACCAGCAGTCTCATGAACGTTTTAGTTGCAACTGTACCTGCAGGAGTGCGGACTGCAATGTCAAATGTAAATAAATGTAAATGAGTGATGTATGTTGGTTGTGTCGCAGCTGATCCCGCTGTACGTGTGCACGGGCATCGGGTGTGCGATGGCGGTGTTCTACACGCTGCGGCTCGCCACGCGCAACCCCGACGTCTCCTGGAACAAGAAGAGCAACCCGGAGCCCTGGGAGGAGTACAGGACCAAGCAGTACAAGGTACCCGATCATCAGCCAACACCAGGGGCATTGCATAGCATAGAACATTATATAAATAGAAGTGGTGATGTGGAAGTATGGATGTTTAGAATGTCAACTAGTAAACTTCTGATATTTGTTATGAATCATCTTTATAATAATAGAATATATATTGGTATAGTTTGTGATATAGAATAAACACATAGGCTACTTTTCACCCAAGTGTCATTTAGGTGAAACTAGTGAGAAGGTAGTCCTTTATAGACTAGTAGTTCTCCATGAACTGAGATCTTGGCATATGGCCTTTGGCACCCAAGACAATGTTTTGTCTACATAAGAGAAGACTACATTTTCTCTCTTTACATTTTAAAGCTTCTTTAATCATATAATAAAAAAAACTTCCAACTTAACATATTCAAACTTAAAAACTCTTATAAGTATAAAATAAACTATCTACTTACCAAGTTTTATCAAACAGATTGGCAGTTATCATCAGATGAACAAACATTTAACTAATGCTGGATTGTTCAAGTAGATCTTAACTCATTCCTTGCACTAACCACCTGGCCGAGACGTTTGAGGTTGTTGCTTCTCTCTTATAGTTTACAAAAGCAGATCAAAAAGAGAACAAACAAGGTACAGAACATTCACTGGCATCATGATTTGTGCTAGAATTTGTGATTTGGTTATTATTATATATTATTATACTTGATAAAAGTTCTGTAATGAGTTAAGTTGAGAGCTCTGAAGCTGAGCATGGTGTTCTGTTGCAGTTCTACTCGCCCAACCGCGACTACTCTAAGGAGGAGAGCCCCGCACCCAAGTTCTGAGCTGGCTTCATCTCCACGGCGACTGCATCTGCACTGCTAATCAACAGTACCTGCTGATCCCATTAGTTGATTATTATTTAATAAATAGAACATATGTCTAATTAATTCTGCTTTTATTTTCACCTAATTAGAAATGTTATTTTTTTATACAACTAAAGTGGGAAACAATCATATGGCCCACCGTCTTACCAATTTTAGCAATTTATATGTATGCTTGCAACACTAGAGGTATCACTGGCGCGTTACCTTGAAAACGTAAGAGGTTATTCCCGTTGTCCTCCGATCTTCTGCCCCATCAGGTCACAATAGGATATGAGATGTGCCTGTAATTTAACAGGCACAGCAATGCCAACAATACTTACAAATAGGTAATTATTCTCAAGTATTTGAGTAGTCCTGAAGTATAAACATCGGCACATGCCCAACAGGCTGCAGGGCCGTCGATTTCCCTCGATATAATAATGTTATCCTTCAACAATCCGAGTACGACCCGTTGATGCGCGCATTATCTCGAATGGAAACATCGATAGGTTCGAACTATCTTAAGATCGTAACTCCGATGTTTGAAATGAAACCGAACTAATTTATTAAAAACTTTATTATTAAATAATGCGGATAATTCATATTTTTACATAAAATTATTATACAAAAGGAATATTTATAATTTTTTGGTTACAAACAACGAGATTTTTGCAAGTTAGTATACCTACTGCTTTCATCACATGGACCCATTGTCTGGAAGGTATATTTGAGATATAATAATATTAGAAAGCGATACAAAACTAGATAGGTGCTTATTTTATAGTCACTTTGCAATACATAAGTATTTGATACTTCTAAAAGCACCAATATTTCTGTACATGATAGATACCTACTCTAACTACCTGTATGTATACATGTATATATGCCCCCGTTACATTGTATGCTCTAATCTAACATATTATTATATGTTACGTGACGTCAAACAGTGTCGTGATTGACGATTCTTACATTGAGCGAATGGACAGCATCCTTTCGATTTTAATGAATATCACGTTTTTCTTGAATTAACTTCATTAAATTCTTTATTTAGAGCATTACACTATACAACTCTTCATCCAACACCCAACAACTTTAGTAACAGCCCATGCACCCATTTTAAACAAATAATCGAAAACTTGCTAACGAATAATAACCAAGCTGTTTTAATTCACGAAATTTCATTACCTAAATAATAAGCGGTTCCGTGCGTGTCGACAGACATGCGTTGCTCGTTTAAGAATAGTCGAATCTAGACGGAACTATTTTTACGAAAAATAAATGCTCTAACTTTAATAACAAAGGGCACATTCAGATGACGACGTCGCTGGAGGTGGTGTCGCCTACTGCTGCGGGTAGGGGTTGTAGCCGGGCGGCGGGGGTTGCGGCGCGGGCGCGGGGTACGGTCCGGGCGCGGGGTACTGGTAGGGCTGGTAGAGCTGCGCGGGCGGCATGCGCGGCGCGTGGTGCGGGTAGGGCAGCGTGGCGTAGGGGTTGTACAGCGCCGGCATCGGCGCCGCGTAGTACCCGTACGCGCCCGCGCCCGCGGCGGCGCCGTACGGCAGCGGCATGCCTGGACAATTAATTCATTGTAAATAAACTAATGGTATGGCGACTTTATTCCGGTAGTATTTCGACTCATATTTAATAAATCAAGACCAGGCGCATATATAATCCGGGCAGCGCGGGCCGGGGGCGACCAGCGTTGCGGACTCACCTTGCGGCTGCGTGGGGTAGGGCAGCGCGGGCCCGGGGCCGGGAACGGAGGCGGGGGCGGCAGCAGGGGGCGGGGGGCGCGGCGGCGGATCCTTTTTTGCTACCGCAGCCGGCTGCAACAAACACAAGTAAAATTTTTCAAAATCTTAAACCCTTTATTTTCAACGATAAACGGTTAGATATACATACAAACTATTTCTTACAGAAAACGCGTATAAGGCATCACGAATAAAAATATCGTTCACATACCAATTTCCGTGGTTCATTCAAAGTCAAAGTCAATAGGCAAGAAAACTCTAATTTTTTTCATGATTCTTCATTCAGCTTTAGTGTGGTGCCAATCGAACAAGGTGAACTCGTTTATAGAAAAAAAAGTACTAATCAAAGAATTAAATCAAGTCTAAAAAGTATCAACCAAAGTTTATCGGCGGTTGAATCGGCGTAAATTCACTTTAAATTTTTAAATTCACCTAGTTATTAAGTTGACGTTTCTATATGATCCTTGTGATTTCAATTAATAAAAACCTATTGCCTTTGACTTTGACTTCTCACCACCGACCTCAACCATTTGAACTCTATTCGATAAGTAGGACTGTACAAGATCCAGTGCTTCATTTCTAATGATGTAATGATTCAACTTGGATAATAAAATACCATGATTTACGCAATCAAAAGCCTTGGACAGATCGCAGAATACTCCGATAGCATTCTGCGCGTTTTCTCAGGCTTCCAATATGTGGTTTAAGAGCAAGGTTCCAGCATCGGTTGTAGATCGACCTTTGGTAAATCCAAACTGATTACTATGATGTAGCCCATTATGGTTAAAGTGTGTCAATAGTTGAGAAAGAATATTTTTTTCAAAGATTTTACTTAGCGCGGGCAATATAGAAATCGGTCTATAATTTGCTGGATCACTAACATTTCCAGAATTGAACAAAGGAATTAATTTACTGTATTTCATAAGATCAGGAAATAGTCCTTCATCAACACAACTATTGAAAACACTAAAAACTATCAAATGCATTTGCAACATCATTATTATTTGTCAGTATTTTATTCTCGAAGTTCAAATTTATCTCTTTAATACGGGTTTTAGATTTTTCTGTTTCATTATTTATCAGTTTCCAAGTAGCCTTAATTTTCTTGGAAGATTTAGCAATTTTATTATCGTGTAGCACCGACTTCCTAGTTGCATATAGATCATATAATTTATTCCTACTTCTATGAATACCTGGTGTAGCCCATTCAGCAAATCCGACACGTGATTTAGTTTTACAAGTTTTTAATTAAAAATATTGCTGTGTGCCTTATTGATCACATTTCTCAAAATAGTAAAAATTACATTAGGGTCATCCAGGCATGGAACTAGAGACAATTGAGATTCAATACTGGCCTGGAATTTCTTAATACGGCTCTCAGTGATAGGCCGGTAAGTGAATTCTTGGGGCTCATTTACTAAGTTACAAGTAAATAAGGCACTATGACCATAATGATCTGAACTAAAACGTTTAATTACTGATTTACTAATTGGATTATTACTGCAATAAATATTATGTATACAAGTGGCGGAAGTCAGTGTCACCCTTGAAGGTTCATCAAATAGATGTTTTAGATTAAAACATATATTTGTTAATCCCTTATCTCAGATAAGGGATTAACCGGAATATTTATTTATTTATGTTTATTGATGTCATGTACACACAGTAATGTAGGTGTTAAAACAATACATAAGAAAGTAGGTAGGTACATGAACCCCGTTAGGGCGCTGCTACTTTGAGTTCGATTGTGTAGGTTGCTAAGTAACTCTTTTTTATCTGTGTTTAAAAATGAAATATAATTTAATTTAAATAATAATTTGTTGTAAGGTTGAAATCATAAAAGTCACTTATAAAAACATAATCAAATTCAATCACAATCTAGTCAACAATGAAATAATAATTTAACAAATAAAATGTCAAATAAGCTGTACTGATTTAATATTATAAATTAAATAGAAATGTCAAATCAATCAAAACTAGTTAGGTGATGCCAAGTCAAATATACTTATAGTAAGGTAGATGCATCGGTAGGTCGGTCACATGAAACATTGGAAGGAGAGAAAGTTGAAGAAGTTTGTCTGCAATAATTTCTTGATCGGAGTAACAGCATTTTTTTATCAACAGATTTTTTAGTTTAACAATGAAGAGTTTATCTTTCTGTTCTGCTTTTAAAATTTTGGGTATTTTATTGTAACCTCTAAAATTGTGAATCTATATCGTAGTGGTCTAGCTGCACGAACTGCTTTCTATTTTTGTGGTAGGACTGGAACCATTTGTAGGTAGTTCCTCTTATTCCCAAGCCTTTATACATTTTTTTAGTAGGTTTTCGTAGGTTGTATAGTGTTTGAGTTTTGTCATTTGAGACGCTTGTGATTATTTTTAGCAGTATTTTGTTTTTACAATAAATTCTTATCCCTTTTGTCAGGTAGGTATTTTTGTTTTTAGTCAATATTTTAATAGTATTTTTGGCACATGTTGATTTAGGGTTTTCTGGATTTGCATGTAATTTTCGTTCATGTCAGTAGTATCTACAATTATATTATGCCATATTATATCATTTAGTGCATCTTTAAACTTTTCGATATTAGTTTCGTTGAATATTCTTTTCATTTGGTAGGTATGATTGTTTTTCTTTTGTGTGTGTGTATGTGTTGTTTGGTGTTTATATATTAAGCTGTGGTGATCACTTAGTTTTCATAAGGTTTTTCTTTTTTATCAAGGTGAGTAGATTACTTAAAAATACAAAGAAAGTTTCAATACCAGTATTTTCACGTTTTATTTGTAAGGCACAGCGCTCGATGTAATATTCGTCCGATAGGCGGGCTAAGTCAGGTAGCTCCTCATTGTCCATTCAGTTTTGAGTGAGTATAGCGACTCCTCCTCCCTTGTATTATTTCCGGCAAAAGGTCGCTGCAAACATGTACCCGAGATTTGAATGTGAAAATGTTGTTCATGGTGTTCGTCGGCCACACTTTCCCATGCGGCTGATTTGTTGTATGTATGTAGACTGTCAGCCTGTCAGGTCAATGTTCATGACATCTCATATTTATTACTCGTTGTTCAAGTTCCTTTTCATTTCCATTGTGGTATTCGCTTAGTCCATAAATAACTATTATCTTGGACTTATCATGTATATCTGTTTGTACATAGTTGTTGGCTTATTGTTGTAGGTTCTGTATTTCTCTACATAGTTTTCTATTTTCTGTCTCTAATTTTTTCGTCCAAATAGTTGATGTCTTCCTTCATGGTAGTTTGCTCCGTATAAAGGGCATCTGTATTCACTGTTAGCTGTTTGTTTCAAGTTGCATTATCTTTCTGTATTTGCAATAGGGCTCGTGTCCGGTTGCGTATCAATGGGGTCGAGTGTATCTCCTAACGCACTCCGGCCTTCTTGGGCGTAGTCATCCACAGACATGGTCGTATCGTTCAGATTTTTGTCTTGGTTGCGAATAGGGGTTGCGTCATTTCTGATTAGTTTTTGGTCGTTTTCACAGTCAGGACAGCGCCATGTTTTTTTTCAATGATGTAGGCCGTTGTTACATAAAGGCCACGGTAATGAAAGGTGTTGCTGCACAAGGAACAGGGGAGTGATTCGCCCCGTGCTATTTGTTTCAGACACGCCGCACAGATCATCTTTTGCTTCGTTATATCTAAAACGTAGAAACAGCGACTCGCCGAGCTAGCGGCCGCGACCGCCGTCGGCTGCGGTGAAGGGTGACTCACCACTTCAAGCGCGTAACGACTTTTGTCGGTTCAACGTAAACTTTAAAGTAAATTCATCGATTTTTTTGCACTAGATTGTCGTATTCTGGTTTGGTTTATTAAAATCGCCACACATTATTAACATTTTATGAAAGGCAAAAAAATTTAACAGTAAGTACTTCTTCCATAGTTTTTTCAAATAAAGCTTGTTTCGCATAGGGAGGGTCGGTAAACGCACACAACGATATGCCGCTCCAACTCAACACAAGACAGCTCAATAGTCCTCTCGATACTGAGATTTGCGTTCCTTGCATTTTAAAGTATTTTTAACAATAATCGCCTCACGTGGTGGACGTGTGGCGATCTTACGTTTGTAGTAACACACATAATGTCTACATTAAAATGACTTAAAAATAGTTCTACTTCTAAGACTTTGCTGGGCAGGCCTTGTATATTTTGGTGGACAATATGAAGTGTGTCTGACTGTCCCATTGTCGATGTGGTCGGTTTAAATGATTGTTAGCTGACCCTATAGCTTGTATGCCCTCATTAGTACTACTACTAATTACAGGTCAGTGAAGTGCGTTATAATACTTATAATACTTATAAGTGGATCATAAACATTAAATGCTAACAATTTAGCAATTATTAATGTGCTACGTTTACAAAGATACACAGTACCATTAGTCCAAATAAAATTACATCAGGTAAACCACCCATCAAAGTAGGTAATCACGCGCTGTGGGGCGGGCGATAGTAAAACGCGGGGCGTTACCTCTCGGGCGGCGGGCGGGGGAGGTGCGGGGCGGGACGCCTCCTGCGTCAGGTCCTTCAGGAGCTCCTCCTTCTCCGTCTTGCGCGCGAAGCAGAAGTCGGACACCTTGTTCTGGTAGGCCACCAGCAGCTGCGTGAGGTCGTTGTAGAACTTGACTCCCTCCGTGAGGTTGGCGGTGAGCTCCTGGAAAGCGTCGTGCGCGGCTGCCAGGCGTCGCAGCGCCGCGTCCCGTCCCGCGCGCTCCGTGCCCGCCGGCAGCGCCGCGTGCGCGCTCTGCAACCTGCAACACGCGACACGCGACATGTGATGGATGCGACGGCGACGAGCGAGCGGGACTCGTCACGCGACACGCACCTCGCAGCGAGCGCCTCCTGTCGGCGCAGCGTGGCGTCGGCGCGGGCCACGAGCGGCTGCAGCGCGGCTCCGAGCGCGCCGGCAGACAGCGCCGGCTCGTCGACGGCGCCGGACTCCGCGAGCGCCGACAGGAACGCGGCGCGCAGATCCACCGTCACGTCCTTCAGCTCCGCCTCGATGCCGTCGCGCTCCGCCTTCAGCGCCTCCACCTGACGTATCACACATACCTCACGCATCAATACGACAGCATGCTGATGGACCTCGATGTGACCCTCGTCTACTAAATGTCACAGTCATCTATCTAACATAGCCGCATGGAACATCAACAGATTGGCTCCGAATATCCATTCAAATTAAATGTCGTTACACATGCAAAAACTTGACATACTTATAATAGCTGAATCACATTTGACAAGCATAAGCTTGTTCAACATTAAAAACTGTACAAACAGAACATTGCTGGAGGAGATTGGAATTCCAAACACCTCCAATGGGGTTCGAGACTTATAACCACAAGAGGAAGACAACCAAAGATACAAAGTCATCTTGAATCGCTAACAGCAACAAGGTCGACGAACCGCTCGCTCTAGAGAACCACGTCAAACCTTTACCACCCTAACGGAACTCGACCACCTCGGAGACTCCGTGACACAAAATAAGCCAGAACAGCACAAGAAGAGTAGACACCTTCGCAAACCATCTAGCTGAGGTATTCAAACGTTACCATCGTAATGTTAGGGGTTAGGGGGATGTCAGAATCATTGATGCTTGTGCCGAAGCACCGATGATTCTGACTTCGAAGACACTTTAAACCAGGTTTTTCTGACCAAATAACCAAAGAGATCCTGATTCAGCTACCAAGGAAGGAATAGTTGTCCTTGCAACACTATTCAATGGAATCTAGAGGGTTTGGTATTTTTCAAGTGCTTGGAAAAAATAACAAACTATTATGATCCACAAAGAGGGTAAAACTGTCGACGAGGTTGTCTCGTACTCGTATACACCGATTAGCTTGTTATCGCATAAAAAAAACGCTAGCCGAATAATCGATAATCCCAGATCAATAATTTGGATTCCTATTTCTCCATAAGAAGTAAAGGATGGTGAATACACATTGACCTTACAAGACAAACAAGCAGGAGTACCACAAAGATCAGTACCTGTCCTGGCCCTGTCCTGTATACCAACTTTACATGGAACCTACCCGAAACACCAGGTGTAGTGACCGCCACATTCGCGGATGTCACAGCCATCCTGGCTAGTAGCAAGGATCTACTTATACGAAGAAGAAAAGAGACGAAATAAACTTTAGATACCGAGATCTAGACTGGTTACTAGGAACAAACAAACTCGACCACTCTTGTGAAAAATCACTGGAGCACTTACTTTACATGCCACACCAAACTTGCTTATAGGTCTGAAGACAGATCGCATATGAACACAGACTAAAAACTCACCTCTCGCATGAGTTGTGCGAGCTCTGCGCGTGCGTCGGGCGCGGCGGCTGCGTGGGACGCTGCGGGCGCTGCGGGGACTCCGGCGCTCAGCTCCTCCTCGCCGCGGCTCAGCAGCTCGATGCTCTGCGAACACGTGACACATAGCTCGTGATCTACCGGGAGGGCACGGGGGCGCGGGGGCGCGGGGGCAGGGGGACGGGACGGTACCTCCTTGTGCGCGAGGTACTTGTCGCGCACGATGTTGTCCGCGCGCACGGCGTTGTCGATGATCTGCCGGTACTTGTCGCCGTTGGCGCGGAATGCGTCGGTGAGCCGCGCGGACTCGGTGCGGCTCCAGCGGGCGCCGAACTGCCCGCGCAGCGCCGCGTCCGCCTCCGCCTCCTCGCGCAACATCCGCTCAGCCTGTAACACGCAACACCACATCCATTCGCTGATCGATATTCACTATCATCTCCTCGTTGTCAATAGGTTCGTTCGCATAGAAAACACGTCGGTCACACCTCGTTGAGGATGTCCCTGTTCCTCTGCAGTAGGTCGGGCAGCTCCTGCATGAGCCGCGTCAGCTCGTCGGCGCCGCCTGCCGCGCGAACCGCCGCCGCCTTCGCACGGATCGACTCCGGTAGCGCTCCTCCGGCTCCGCCTCCCTCCTCCAGGCACGCCGGCAGGTTCAGCGACGCGAGGATGCTGCAACCGACAGCGCGACTAGACATTTGCAGGGAGGCAGCTCGCGAGAGGGAGGTCGGGGACTGGGGGGCCGGTCATACCTGTTGAGCAGTTGCGTGGCGTCGCGCAGCTTGTTGATCTCCGCGGCGACGAGGTCGGCGCGCCGCGCGTCCGACGCCTGCAGCGCCCCGCGCACGCGCAGCGGCACCAGCCCCGCGAACAGATCTGGTACATAAGATTGAATCAGCGACCGCTCGGAGGCGCGGCGCGGTATTAGGCGGACAGCTCACCTTTCCCTTGTTGGAAGGAGGTCGGCAGCGGCAGCGGCTTGGCGACGGGCGCGCGCTGCACGGGCTCCAGCGCGGCGCGCTCCGGCACGCGCTCGTGGTAGATGAAGTCGTTGTCCTTGGTGGCAGCCTGCAGCGCGCGCGCCGCCCTCGCGCCCGCCTCGCCCGCCGCTCCGCTCGCGCCGCGCAGTAGCTCCACCGCCCACTGCAACAGGGCGGCGCTGTAACGACTGCGGAGGGTGCGGGGGGTGCAGGGTGTGGGTGCGGGGTGAGAGGTACCTGCAGCCGCGCGATCTCCTCTCCGACGCGCTTGTCCTGCCGGCACGCAGCGGCCTGGTAGGACTGCGCGAGTCCGCGGAACACCGCCTGCTTGGCTTGCAGCGCGGGCAGCCAGTCGCGGTCCCACAGTCCGCGCAGCCCCTCCCTCTGCAAGGTGCGCAGCGCGTCCGTGTACATCTCCTCGCAGGCGGCGCACACCTTGCTCACCATGCTGTCCTTCATCTCATCTGCAACAGACGACGTCACGTGACTGCGTTGTGCCGCACCGTGCCGCACCGCCCGACACCGAGGGACACTCACCGCGCATGCACTTGTAGGCGATCACCTCCTGGGCCTGCGCCAGCATCAGCTTGTGCAGCGCCTCCAGCGCGTCCGGAGACAGGTCCGGCGTGGTCTCCTGATGCACCGCCATCATTATGTTCGCCTTCAGGTACGCGAATATACCCGCCGATTGCTGCAACAGTGATGGTTATCATTGTTTATGTTTGAAGTAACATAATATACATACATAGTGCGGGCGCATGGACCGACCTGCAGCAGCTTGGCGGCCTGCTTCAGCGAGTCCTCGGTGTCGAGCGCATGCGCAGCGGCGGCGGCGCTCTGCAGTGCGCCGATGTTGAATAGCACACACATTCGCTCGTACGCAAGTGAACTGATCGCTGAAAATATGTTCATTACAAATTCATTATTTGATTTTATAGATCCACTAAAATCCACTCATTAAGTTTTACATTTAAACGAAGGAGCCTCCTCAGATTATGAGAGCTTGTTGATGAGTTGTCATTAATATATTATGTCCTCCTCATCTTTTTTTTTCCATTTCTTCCTAAAATGTAAAAAACTACATATGTTTGCTGTGCTACGCCTGCCCAAAGCCCCCGACCCACCGCGCCGCATCGCCCGCCCGCGCTATTGCTTCTTTTAATATGCTTCTAATAGCCTATAATCTTCTTCAAGAATTGGGCTATCAAACCTGATTCAATATTAGTAACAATTAATGAACTGATGTATTTTTTAACGTTATTTATACAAAATAATGGTGAAATAACTTACTGAGGCTCATCCTGCCTCCAAATATAGATCCTTTGTCGAAGGCATCCTTCCATTTGAAAGGCACCTGGACTTCGTGGGGTGGCACCTTGCTCTCCAACGACACCAACTGGTCATAGTAGCTGACAACAAGGAACATCAAACATTACCTCGACTCCTCCAGAGGTAGGACATCAGTTTTGGTAGTCTCAGACTAAGATAGCTACTAGCTTAATAGCACTCATGACCCAACGCATCACAACCAACCCTATGTTACATTCTATATGCAATCAGTTAATTTAATTCATTGTTTCACCCACAATGTGACTCATGTAATGGATTCAGTTGCATGACATCAGTTTCCTTTCAAATGATATTGCCTCGTAGAACTGGCCTCTGTGGGTTGATGTTCTAGTTGATCAGGATGTCTTTCCAGTTTTTATGATGAAGATATCACAGGTAGAATTTTTTAATGTTTAGATGTTATTTACTTTGTCAAAACATGCAAAAGCTTTTAAGTCAGCCCTAATATCAACTAATATATACAAGTCAATTATTATCATGAATTTGGTGTAAATACCAAATACCATAAAACTATGCATAACAGCATAGTCTTTAAGACGCACCAAATCTACTGCTGTTGTTAAAAATAAAACAAAATGCTACAAACATCCAATTCTGAGGAGTCATTTGAAAGAAAAGCAACTGTGTTTTTCAAAATGTTTTATATAGATATTTTTTTAAATACCTTATTAATTTTACTACTTAAACTAGTTAGAACCAAGATCTGTACTGACACCCACATTGGGCAACATACAATATGCCTCAATGTGTAGAATTACTTTAATATGAAAACTGCATAGTGTAGTTTCATCATTTATTTCAAAGCCCCCTAGCGACCTGTGGCAAAAACCTACCTGAAGAATTGATTGCAAAAAACTGTATTACAATCCAAATAGGATGTTTTGGAGATAAATGCATGCATTTGCAAGGATGTGTTAGCATCCCTTCTTAATCTGATAAATAAAAACGTACTACCTTTATGGTACGCAAATCTGTAGGTAGATACATAACATACCTTCATTTATGCTGAAATGCAAGAAAGTTGCGAGAGTGAGAGCACATTATCTACCTAATAAATCGTGACTCAAAATTATGAGAGACTGGTGATGGATGAGTCATTGGCAACAAACACGGAAATTACCTGTAAATAACGTCAAGCGAAGACTTGTCGAACACTTTCCAAATAGCATTGGTGCGCAGACGGCTCAGCTCGCTGAGGGCATCGCTGTAGTCTTCGTTGCTCTCTCCGCTATTGTAAGTCGATTGAATCAAGTTCTTGAGGGGTTTTACAAGGTCTACGTCTGAAGACTTTTTCAAAGGAATTACCAATAAATCGGCCATTTCTGCCGTTTTTACCCACTTCACTAAACGTAGTTATTCGTTCCTCTACGCTCTGCACCGCAATAAGTTTAAT